>CM062813.1:891917010-892517010 GCA_031772625.1 Pinus tabuliformis
ATGCCATGAATAACTGCCATTTTTTATAGAAGTTTGTACAGACACTACAACAGTTGTTCTACAACTTCTGTAGGTCGGTAGGGCATGATGAGTGCAATTGCAGAAGCTATGAACTGATGATGGATAGAACACTTGCTTATAGGGTATAGGAAGAAACACGCCCCCCTGACCAGAGCGCGAGGATGGCACAGACAAGATTTCAGGGGCATGGACGAGGCCGAGGTGGAGGAGGACCTGGCAGAGGTTGAGGACAGTTGATCTGCTACAATTGCGGAGGACCAGGACATTATGCCCGTGATTGCACTAACCCTACATGTCCGTCGTGCAAGTATTGCACTCTGTTTGATCATGAAATGGAAGACTGTCCTATGCTGATACCAAGGATACATGACAAAGGGGTGCTACCACCTCAGCCTACTCAAAACCTACAAATGATGAGGTTTGAGCCACGCGAAGAAGATTCGAAAGCAAATATAGTGCTCCAAAGCGAAATCACAATAGGAGATGAGAAGGGGAA
This sequence comes from Pinus tabuliformis, assembly GCA_031772625.1. Taxonomy (NCBI): domain Eukaryota; kingdom Viridiplantae; phylum Streptophyta; class Pinopsida; order Pinales; family Pinaceae; genus Pinus; species Pinus tabuliformis. The sequence continues at coordinate 891,917,528 of CM062813.1, forward strand.
ACAACCTGAAGCTAGCACATGGGTCCGCAAAGCCCTAGTGAAGGAGGTTGAGTTTGATTTGGAGTGCTCACATGAAACATTTATGGAGGTGAAAAAGAGCTTCACTGAGGCCTCCACCTCAGGGAGCAAGGATAAGCCTGATCAGGAGATGGACCCTTCTATGCTTACAACCTTCTTGGAGACATGTATGAAGTTATTACATGATAGAAAGGCTATGAAGGGGCTACAGGAGCTTATAAACAGATGCGTCAAAAACACCCTGGTGAGTTGCATGTAGTACAAAAGATTGGTAAGCATAAAATAAGGACGGGATGGGTGTTGAGGCTGACTGCGCAGATAGGAGAATACAAAATGGATCAGGTTATTTTGGACATAGGGTCAGATGCAAACATCCTACCAAAGAAAACTTGGGAGCAGATGGAAGACCTATGCTAGAGTGGTCTCTGATTCAGATAAGGATGGTGAATCAGTAGAGGATCATCCCCATGGGGTGACTGCAAGGGGTAGTTGTAGATATTGAAGGTGCGAGCGCACTGGTTGACTTCGAGGTAATAGAAATTGTGGATGATACCAACCCCTATCTTGCACTCCTGGAAATTGATTGGGTTATTGATATGAACGGGGTAATCAATGTAAAGAAGCGAAAGATGATATTTGAGAAGAAATCACTCCACGTCATAGTACCCCAAGATCCTGTTGAAGGATCGCGCTATACTAAACCAGTCTGCGATTATGAGAGCGATGATGATCTGGACTGTATCTATAAGATAATAGTGCAAGACCAAGATTAGGTGAATCTGACGGTGGATGAACAAATTACATTCCTGCACCTCAAACTCTGATGAAGAATTAGAGCATTAGCAGAATTGGTTACATGAGGTAACTACACTGAGCTGTAACATGATGACCCGATCACTGCGTTGTGTTGTCAGAGGTAAGAAATCTACCCACTTATGATGGTTTGAATGATGTAGATATTTTTTTGTATTTATTTGAGAGGGAGGTACTAGAAAAGCAGTACTTCCAGGCATTGAACTGGGCAATATGCGCTATGCCTGTAAGATGGTGGAGTACGCATAAAGGAAGCTTTAATGATTAGCGCGAATGTAGGTGGATGATGATGACACGATTTGGGAAGCCGAAGGTATGAATAACAGACAAATATGATGGGTAGGATGACCTGGGCACGCACTTGTTCAAATGGGTTCAGGCTTATGGAGAAAAGCCCTAACCTGAATGGGTGCACTTGTTCTGTCACACCCTAGATGTCGTCACAATGAACTGGTATGTAGAAACACAGCTCCGCCATGGTATAGGTGAATGGGATATTCTGCGTGAAGGATTGATAATGACATTCAGTTTTGACTGTATTGATGAGGCGCTAAAAGAGGTGAAAGCAACAATCTTTAGGATACCACAGGATCCTTTGGACCTGATTCAGCCTAAGTGGGCTACTCAGCTTAGTCACGCACTAGAATGCTATTATGTAACCACTGAAGAAGAGTATGAGGATCCGTGAGAGGTTATCATCCCTGAAACGGAAGGTCATTGCGAGGTTGAAGGATCACAAATTGAGAATCCTAACATAACCGTGCCACTGAAAATGAAACAAGTAAACATTGGTACGGAGGTAGAGCCCAAATTTAGCGAATATTGGAGATTATTGGGATGCCACGTTGGTGGATAAGGTCATTGAATTGCTCTACGAATACCAAGATTTATTCCCTACCACGTTTATGGATCTAAAAGGGATAATCGGTGACCTAGGTGTTATGAAAATCACGTTGAAATGTGACGTGAAGCCGGTTAAGAAAATACCTTACTATCTCAATCCAAAATATAAGGGGAAGGTCTACTTAGAGCTAGACAAGATGCTCGCGACAGGCATCATTGAGCCTGTGGATGAATCTAACTGGGTCAGCCTAATGGTGGTATAGGAGAAGAAGCAGAAGGATGAAATAAGGATATATGTGGATCTCAAAATTTTGAATGATGCTTGCGTACATGATCCTTTCCCAACTTCGTTCACTGATGAAGTGTTGGAAAATGTAGGTGGCCAAGAAGCATATTCCTTCACTGATGGGTTCAAGGGTACCACTAGACCAAAATAACACTGGAGGATAGGAGAAAGACCACCTTCATTACTGAGTGGGGGTATTTTCAGTACACTGTCATGTCGTTTGGATTGAAGAATGCGCCTACAATTTTCTCACGCGTGGTCATTGTTGCATTCAAGGAGTTTATTCATAAGTTCATGGAAGTATATTTTGAAGATTGGACTATGTTTGGGTTGGTGAAGTGCCATGTCGCCAATTTACGCCTGATGCTAGATACTTGTTGAAGATACCAGATCATGCTCAATCTGAAGAAGTGCATGTTTTTTGTTCCTTTTGGGACCCTGATAGGTCATGTGGTTTGTAGACAAGGACTAATGGTAGATCCCATGAAGATCGTGGTGATACTAAATTTGGAAGCGCTAAGGATTGTGAAACAACTACGTGCTACCTTGGGACACACATGCTATTACCAAAAGTTCATCAAAGGCTATTCCCAGATCACCGCGCCTATGGAGAAGTTGTTAAAGAAGGATGTCACGTTCTGCTGGAATGAGGACTGTAAGAAGAGACTAGTTGTATTGAAAGAAAAGATGGTCACTGCACCGATCCTAGTCTTCCCGGATTGGAAGAAAGAGTTTCATGTACATGTCGACACATCATGTATAGCATTAGGAGCAGTACTGACACAGGCTGGCGGAGAAGAGTTGGACCATCCGATCATGTTTGCAAGTAGAAGGTTAACCGAGGTAGAGACGAACTATTCCACCACTGAGCCCAAAGGGTTAGCTATGGTATATGCACTTTAGAAGTTTAGACACTACTTGCTGGGTGGCCACTTTAAGATGTACACATATCATTCTGCACTAAAGTACCTGGTCAATAAGCCTGTGTTAGGGGGGACAATATGTAGGTGGCTATTACTATTCCAGGAATATGATTTTGAAGTTATTGTGAAGCCTAAACAACTGAACGTGGGACTAGACCATTTATCACGCATCGAAATAGGGGAAGATCTCACTAATTTGGAGGAAGGATTGTCTGACGTGCAACTATTTGCAGTGCGCATTGTAGATGGTCATTTTGAGGATATAATACACTTCCTAATGACAGGGACTACCCCGGAGAGATACATCGTCTAGTAGAAGAAGGAGTTAGTGGTGCGCACGAAAAATTTTTCTGTCATTGCTGGGAATCTGTACAAAATGGGGTTTGATGAGATATTGTGACAATATGTAACCAACTTTGAAAGAAGCAGCATCCGCGCAGATGCTCATGGGGGCACCGCAAGAGGACATTATGCAAGGAGAGTGACCGCACAGAATATTCTACGCACAGGGTTGTGGTGGCCAACCCTCCATCAGGACTCAAAAGCATATTGCAAGGCATGTGATGTGTGTCAAAGGACTGGTAGGCCATCGTGGAGGGATGAGATGCCTTTTAATCCACAGATGATGTTGCAACCCTTTGAGAAATGGGCAATTGATGGGCCTATAAATTAGACATAAATTAAAGCCCATGCCTCTAATTTAAAACATAAATTAAGGCCTATGACCATCCTTCAACACATTAAACCTCTCTTTTTTCATTAGATAATTTATTTTAACTTTAATATATTCCTTAGGAAGGTTTATGAATAATTGAATATTTGTGCCTAATATTATTTATTTTTTGTGGAATATTATGAGAATATTGGGAAGATTATGAAGAGTTGGAGGAGGAGATAATTTATGGACTTGTTCTCTACTACTAGAGGATCACAATAAATAATAAGTCAACAAGATATTATGGAATTATGGCACAAATTATGAACTCCAATGATTGAGAAATCTAGGAATGTGTTCCACTAATCAAGGGAGCAGATCCACTAATCAAGGATTTCGGTGGGGAAAGCTTCCTCCATCACGGGAATGATTCCTAATCATTTTGTATAAGTACGAAGTGGAATTTTCCTCCAGGGAATGATTGAGAAAATCTAGGAATGTGTTCCTTGCCAATTAATGCAAATTCTAGTATTGGGGACTAGATCCACTAATCAAGGGATTTTGGTGGGAAAGCTTCCTCCATTCATGGGGAATGATTCTTAATAATTTTTATAAGTAAAAAGTCAAATTTTCCTCTAGGGGGAGACTTTGATTAGTGTTATTGTGGAGAGAGATTGTATTCTTGCAGCTTCGTTGTATTTTCCTGCAAGGATGCAATTCTATTGATGAAAATAATGAAGATTGGTGTCATGTTCAACTTCTAAATCTTGTTCTCCTCTATAGGTCTCTGAGTTTCCTTGGGCTTGGCCATCCCAGGAACCTCAGAGCCCTTTTTTATCATTTTCTTTTCTTATTTTCATTGCTTATTCACATGCATCTCTAGTTTTTATTTCATTCTATTTTTGCATTTAGTATTAATGATTTCTTGTTGTAGGATTGAGTTAAATGGTTGATATAAGCTATTTTGTAGGATCACAAGCATTATTTCATCCTTAGAAAAGCTTTGGAAGTTCATAGTAATCATTGAGTTGCTTGGATTAGTCTTCTTATTCCCAAATCTAGATTGTTGGACCTCCTTTTTAGTAAAGAATAATAAATTTCTTCTATTTTTTAGAGCATCCTAACGAGCTTCAATCGAATCAATTCCACTTGCATTATATCAAAAAAATATTCTAGTTCATAAAAGAAGTTACCCCATTGCATTTACACTTGATTTGGTTAATAATTTCTTAGATTTACTAGCTCACTAGTTCTCAAATTTCTAGATTTTTAACTAGTAATGTTTTTTTTTTTTTGCATGGGTTAACATAGGTATTTTTGAGTGATTCCACTTGGAATAGGGACCTAATAAATCCTAGTTAATAAAAAAAATTGTCCCATCCAATTTGGATTTGATTTTCTTGGTCATTAAACCCTCACCATTTTCATCATTTCACAAGGAAACTTCTCCAAGATTTTTGAGCGAATCCATCCATCTCCTGACTTTGGTTTTGAGTTCTGAGTGATCCTAGGAATTTTCCCACTCCATTCCACCCATGACTCACTTTTCCTAAGCCTCCCATCACCTCCAACACCTCACATTTTTCTCTAGGTAGTATAGTTGGTCAAGTTGAATGGACATCCCTTCCCAGGAAAGGTGAATGACAGCCGATTGAAGCCATACACTGGCAGTCCATCCATGTGACTAGATGAAGGTAGTACAATCTTAGTGCTCTAGGGAGCTGAAAGGAGGCATGGGACTATAAACTACACTGCCTGGGTCTAGGAGCTGCGTGATTTGAGGACTATGCAAAGCAAGGAAGTGTCACAGGGTTCGCGGTAACGCGAAGGGGGTTGCGCTACCCAGGGAGGAATCGGGCAGGTCGGCCGAAAAGTGACCGTTAAAGTCAATATTCATGATTTGACAGTAGAAATGCAACCAAATGGAGTGAGTGATCGACATTTAAGACAAAATTTATGGATCATATCCTTGAAAATTTGTCGCCAATCTGGCATTAATGAACTCAATTTGGGGGAAATGGTTGGATTTGAATTCAAATGCCCTATAAATTACAAGTGGTTGTCCAACGAAAAACACTTGGCATTTTGAGAATTGAGTTGTTCAGCTCTCAAGTGCACATGAATTGCGAGCAGTACGAACTTATGATAGCCAGTAAATTATTTGAGACATTACTGAAGGAGACACATGAGTTCCTGTCGAAAATCTTGTGGGCACCCACAAAAGCCATAGATACCGAAGCAGAGGAGTCGGTGTCGGAAGTCGAGATGGAGGCAGAAGTAGCTACTCCAGAGGTCACCGAAGTACTAGCCAAAGTCCCTAAATCACCGAGGACACTGAGACCAAAGCCAACCCTCACCAAGGAGACCGTAAAGTATAAAAAGGGAAAGCAACCTGCCATACCAGTGCACACATCATCTAGGAGAAGCCCACCAAAACCCACCGCATAGGATAAAGGCAAGGCCATGAACTTGGAGCCAGAGGAGGAAGACATTGAAGACATCTCGATGGATGATGAGGATGTGGGAGTCGAAGTAGAGGAGGTTGAAGCCCAAGGTGCAGACCCTATTACTTGATTGCCTAAGTATGTCCCTTTGCACAAGCCCAAGATCAAGGTGCCGAAAGACATCAATGAAAGCAAGACCCCCTTGCAAACCCCTCTGCTTCTGGTTGATATTGTTTTGAACAGACTGCACTTGGCACGGGTGGTGTTGCTAAAACTTTAGAACTGGGACCTGGGCTGATCACGACAAGTTCCCACACCTAGCGACCTAGTATTTGATGTGCCTAATCATTGATACAAATATCGGAATGACTGCATTGGAGCCATGGAGGTGGCTCAGAGGAGTAGACAAGGTAAGGTTGCTCAACTTTCTTTGGGTGTCGCACTAAAATAGCACCTCAGTGACAATATTGGTCATTAAGTAGCTGTTGTGCTTGGTGCATGATGGGTGTCTGTGGCTGGAGGAGCCAATACCCATCACATATAATCTGATTCATAGGATAATGTGATTGTCGTATACAAGAGAGAATTTGGCCATGATATTTGGCAGAAAAGGTGGAGAACAGGCCCTCATGGAGTCTTTGAAAGAAAAGTTTAAACTAGTGAAGAAGCTGCACGGATATGCTCTATCTAGCATCTGTGACCCTGTTGTGAAAGTAGACACATAGTTCTTAGTAGGGAAGGTGATGAGGAAGTGTTGCGTCGATGAGGTGCCAATGCTTGTCATCACACTAGCATCCCAGTGTGATGAAGTAGTCCAATTCAACTGGTCAGACTACCTTCGCGGTGAGTTCTTAGAGAACTTTCATGAAGCGTAGGAGCTCAACAAGATGTTCCAATACGCATGGCTCTTGCTGACAATTGTGCTGGTAGCATGGGAGCTGCTAGGGGACAGTTAGTTCCCTTCGGTCGCGCCATACCTCCCAAAAACAGCGAAGTACGCTTCATTGTGGGTGACCAAGGATGCACATTGAGTCAAGGGCAACAAGATCTTTTGGATCTTGATGGAGATGAACATCCGCATGGCCATCAATCGCAAATTGCGATTGTCACCCATGGTGTACGCCAAACTGTAGGGCTATGCAGAATTTAAAGCAGACTTCCATCATGTATCCATCAAGGCGTGGAAGGACACTACGTAGAAATGGTATGACTTGCCTTACCTGGCAATGGATGATGCCATTCATGCAGTACTTGATCAATGGCTAGTAGAGTGGTACTCTAAAATATACTTGGTGGTGGGAGGAAGCACGTCTGCCGCAGAAAAAGAAGGAAACACCTTAGGAAGATGGTTTTTTGAGCGAAATGAGGGTTGTTACTAAGTTTCAAGTAAACTTAGTCATTCCCAAGCATACTTATGGTTATATTTCAACCAGAGGAGGGGATATATAAATAATGGGGATTTTACCATATATTTTTAGTATGGGAAGGGGAAAAATAAGGAGGGATTTACATAATAGAGTTAGGAGTTAATATGAATTTTGTGAAGAAAGTGCTAAGTATGTAAATCTTAGGCTATTTAAGGGGGAAAATGACTCATAGAGGAAGTATGAACACTCCTTGAGTAAAGTAGATCTTTACCAAGGCAAATGGTACGAAAAATGATGAAACTAAGAGGTATTAAGCAGATCTTGCCCTCTTTGGGGAGGTTAGTGAATGATTTGGGGAACAAGAAGAAGGGGGAGTTAGTCATGCCTCGCTTGAAGTCCTTCAAATGAAAAACTGCCTCAAACTTGTGATATGAATAGATATGACACTTGAAAAGATGAAATGGGTCACAAGCCATGATTCTGCAACCGCAAAACTACCTACCCGGCCTACTCACCTAGCATTTTCTCTTCTTTTGGTTTGGGTGCACTTGAACTAGCATACCCAGCTTTTCATTCTTTTCTTCTTGCTGTCCTCCTATCTACATCTACACTTATTTCATTCAGGGGCTCAGATTAAGCTGTTGAGCACCCTTGTTTCTCTACCTATCTACAAATCTGCCAAGATTAAGCTGTTTGGACAGATAATGATTCTCTATATTCTACAACAGGAAATTGAAACCTAGGGAGACCAAGATTAAGCTGTTTGGCCTTCCCTTAACTGAAAACTCATAAAAAATGGATCATAGCAGTGGCACTTAGACTAGCACACTCTCATGGACACTTCTTTGGCCTCTGTAGCAAATATGGAACATTGCAGCATGCAAAGTATGACATATTTGGTATGTAAAAATGTCGATCATGAAAGATGAATACCTGTCGCAACAGGAGGCTAACAAGGTCTACGCAGGTTCACCTTGACCAAGCTGCGTATACACGCAGGTTCACTGAACACAAGTATCATATATGTACACACGCACTTTCACAGAAGGAAAAGCGAATATATCTTGGAAAACTAAGTTTTGGTCTGAGGTATTTGGTCCATGGTATTGGTCCAAGGTATTTGGTCCAAGGTATTGACCCTAGGTATTTGGTCCTAGGTATTGGTCCTAAGTGTTTTGTCCATGGTATTGAGAAAGGCCTAAATCTATATAAGGAGGAGAAGGTCATTAGGCCAAGTAGTGCAAGTATTGAACATCTGATGAAGTGTGAGATCTAGTATGCAGGTTATTGCTTATGGTGTTGTGCTTGATCTAAACCAAGGATGAACCTTATCAATTGATGAAGGATAAGATCTAATGATGGATTGGGATCTTAAGGCTTGAAACAAATTATCATTATGTGGTTTGATCATGTATAGTCTAGATCTAAATACTAATGCATGTGTTGTTTTGTTAATGTTATGATCTGGGTCTGACTGAAGTCTGGAATAACTGCAAAATTATGAATTAATATGTGCAGACATATATGATGGTTCACTTTTTAAAAGCACGTATACACACTAGTTCGACTCATCAGAGTAGCGTATACATTATGAAATATTTTTGAATTTGCAGTTGGTTCTATGGTGGTTGTTGGCAGAGTTCTAGGTTCTGCTCTGTGTTCTAGTGACTATGTTATGATGAGTATTTTGAATGTTCAGATTGGTTGATTGTGATTTGCTTCAATAATGATGGGTTGTCAGTGATTGATTGATTCATTTGTGGTTGATTTAGAGATTGATGATTGAGTTTCAGCGATTGGTTGATACAGATGTATCTGATGGTTTCATTGCAGTTGTGATTGATTTTGAGCTTCAATGTTGTTTGATGGGTCCAGTATGAAAATTTGATGAAACATGGCCTTCAGATTGTGGTGTTGTGATCTAGGAGTATCCAGTCTGAAAATTTATGAAACGTGGTCCCTGGAGGAAGAGAGAAGGTCGTAGCCTTCTGTAGGTCGGCGCCTACGTACTAGTAAATATATCGGTTAGTACAAGAGCTAAGGGGTTGTAGCTCCCTTCCAGTAGAAGTGGAGAACAAGAGAAGGTTGTAGCCTTCTACAGGCAGGTGCATGCATACTGGTATGAGTCTGCACCAGTACAATATTGTAAACAAGTTTTTCTTATATTGAAGAAGACATCAGCATGGTTTTTGTCCCGCATTGGGTTTCCACCTTAAATCTTGGTGTTCATGTGTGTTTCTTATGTGTGATGGTCTGTTCTATTTTTACTGCACCTGGTTACTGTTTATATGGTTAATGAAGTACTGATGCACTGATTAAAGATCAACATATGATGAATTAACTGAATCATAAGTTTTTTGGATATACGCTAGTTGCCTTAAATATAGTTGTGTGTACACGTGAGTTCCCTTCACTGAATTAGCGTATACAAATATGAATTATGGAAATGAAAAAGTTATTGATTTGCTAATACTGATTCACCCCCCCCCCCCCAGTATTATTTCCAACCCAAGGTTCACTTCGAACAGTACGTATTTTCCTTCGACATATCATGGACTGAAAGTAACAAGTTCTTCATACAGAGGCAAGATGACGTATAACCAAGTAGCGATAGTTGTACAAGCCCTCTTGTACTTCACCCAGCTCATTTCAAGAGTCATACATGGTTTCATGCAAAACTAACTTACGAACAAAACAAGCGAACTAATAAACAACAAAGCAAAGGAAGAACAGAAGAAAAAGTGAAAGAAAATCAAGTAAGCAAACAAGAAAACAAACAAACAAGCAAACAAAGCGAATAAGAAAACAAGCATGCAAGCAAAATGACTGAAAGAAAACACTACTCCTACTCCTACACTAATGGTGCATGGGCTTGATCACGTGAAGTGATATTTCCAATGCAGCTACCGACACATTGGTAGACCCATGTTGGTTAAGGCTTGGTTTGCAAACAACCCAGTTGTGTGAACCAGCAAGTAAGAAAGATATAACAATGAAGACAACCACACTTCGTGTCTAATAGTGCACACAAGACATAAGTGAGTACAAATGCATGACGAGAAGTCTATGGACTTATCATGGTGTTGTGTGACTCTGCATGCAAATTTGACGCATAAGCACACTCTTGACTGAGACATGAAAGAAAATGAAAGAAGAAAAGAGAACTTACGTCATACACGTGTACTTGAAATGTAATATTCCTCTAATGCATGAGCGATGGGATCGTGCAGTTCGAGTGGAGGAGATGTGATCTGTGTGTGAGATGGATCTTCAATGCATACAGATGAGTGATGAGGAGCCTTGGGTGATTAAACAGTTTCATGATCGGAAGTGAGACTAACCCCAAGAGAGCGAGGACCTGACATAACCATCAGCTTGGGCTGAAGTGCCTTGACAGTCTTGGGTGTTTCAAATTCATCATCAGGTAGATCATCATAAACTGGTGGCTTCGAAAGATCAATTGTGATAGAGTCATGATCATGATAAAATATGGAAACAAATGGATCACAACTGCCATGATCAGAAAAATCAATGATTTCATCGGCATCCTCATGATCAGATGAATCAAATAGAGGGGTAGATGAAAAGTGAACAAACTCATCCTCTGTGTTTCCAAAAAAGACAGATGAAAGATCAAGTGGATTTTCAACGAATAACTTATCCTCTCCATTGTCGAATGATGGACCAACATCCGGTGAGTCCTGCGAGTGATCAACAATGGGTGCATTCATGGATGAAGACACACATGTGAAATCATGGATGGTAGGTTCACCAAAGATGTTAGGAAAGAATGAAGGGGGCTCGAATGAAAGGGAGTCCTCCTTCATCGAGTGTTGATGCTCAAGCTCCCACTCATACTCTTCATGAATGATAGTGCATGTTGGTTATGCAACACCAACTCTGTAAATGGGTGATTCCTTGTTCACAACAAGTGAAGAGTCTGGAATGGACGAACACAAGACAACATCATCTGGAGGAACACCCGAGTGTAAAGATTGAGGTCGTAGAACATAATTCATATGAGAACTCGAAGGTCTCACAACCAAATCTACATGAAAATTGAGTGAAGTGATGTTGGGAGAATATGAAAGATGAACAGGTGTATGAGCATGATCCTTAGCATCACTTGCTAGTGGTGGAGTTATTGAATGAGAGGGAGGTGGACAGTCAGTCGAGACAGTGACTGCATCCACATGAGATTGTATAGCTCCATCAATGAATAATGTTGAGCGAGGCTTGATCTCAAACTTCTTCTTGGGACGCGAAGATTTCTTAAGGCAATACTCGAACCGGTCCCAAAGGTAAGCAAATTTTGTCTCGCTCCTTGGAGCTTGAAAATGTAAGTCACAGAAGCGCTCCCAAAAATCAATAATCGATTCATGCAGAGCCTTCCGTTGCTGTAATAGTTTTAGGTCAAGATGGTCTGGATCAAAATGATAGAAAGTGTCTTCAGTAAGATCACAGAAGTGCTCAAGTGAGTGCACGTTGTCAGTTGGTAAGCTGAGCAACCATGTACCTGGTGATTTGCAATTTGTGTGTGCAAGCAGAAAACTAGCAAGTTCGTTAGAACACCCATCTTCCTCATGAAGCATGGAAAGAAATTCATGTATTCATCACGGGGGAGTTTTTCGATCTCTTGTCCACTTTCACGATTCGAAAAACATCGTGGGGGGAGAAGAGTACAAGAATCCATGAAAGGTATGTAGAGGTTCAAAATCGGATGAGAGGAGACATCTTGTCATCATGCCCTCCTTCTAGCACCAGAAATGTTGACGGTGTTGGACCTACCAACATGTCAAGGGGATATCCCCAGTAAGAAGTCCCAATTAGACCTAAGACTGTTTGGTGTAGGAGTCCCAGCAATGGGTCATAAGGTAATTCCTTGACTATGATGTTGCACAAAGGCAAGTAAGATAACTCTGTCAATAGTAAGGGTGTGACTGCTACAGTGATTCAAGGAAGGTGAATAAGAGGTTCTAACACATGGGGGGTGAGATGAGTGCGCCCTTTAGCAACTTATAGCAATGCTCAATTGAGAAGGGAACACACAAGCGAAGATGCATCACAAGCTGGAAAGAAGATTAGTCGACAATCCAAAGTGATGGTTAAACCAATAGCACATCTGCAACAAGATTCATATAATCGCATATGAAGCAGTTCATACACAAATACATAAGTTAAAAAACATACATTGCTAAGCAACCGGAACAGTCCAACTACAATAACAACATATGCATGAAAATGTGTTGGCTATTATTATATAAATAATTGTAAGTCCCAATCATACAATACATCCATGTAAACCTGCTAGCCCCAATAGTGGAACGTTACAGCCACATCTGCCTACTCCTCCAAAGAGATGAACTAGCTCTGTGTAGTGGAGAAGCCAAGGCGCGTTACAATATTATCCAAGCTTTCTCCAATATAGTCTTATCAAAAGCTTGGCTGACCAAAAGCCTATACAATGAGTTATGAGGGACTATTTATAGCAAAGGGTGGGGTGGCCCTTGACATTCCCCTTTGTGACTAATCAACTGCCCTCATGATTCTTCACCTACTCTATGACTGTTACAACCACTATTGACACTTGACATGACTCAACATTATAGTGCACATGTACCCATGTGAACACAATGGCTTAAAAGCCAAACTAGATATCACTCTGACTTAGACAACTATAGAAGTCCAACTACTTAACATCTTCATGTTGATCAACAGTAACATATTGATGCCAAGCTCTGTAGTCTCTGATAGTTTCTGTGTGTTCCGTGGTGACATTCGTATGAAACCTGACCTTCGCCTCCATAGAATTCGGGTACACTGCTCGGGCTCCTTTGTCCAACTCATCTGAAAGCATGTGGATCATTGTCTTCAATGTGGCCGGACCAGCAACATACTTGTGCATGATGTCTGCACTAATAGGCAAGTCTGGGCTGGTGGCGATGCGCATCAACTCGTCAAAGTATGAGTCAAGCTCTAGTAGGACCTACTTCTTGGTCTACGCCTGGTTGAGAGTCCCGACTGATGGGATCACATTGTACGTACCACAACATCCATACTTTTGAATACTCATGCATGGGAGGCTTATCTATAGTGATGAACTATGGGAGCTCTTCATAATTCCAGATTCGACTCCGAATACGTGCCTTCAACTCGACTGCATTGAACCTCGTCATCTTAGGCAAGTGAAGTGGGGATCCCTTATGCTTCATTGTCCATGTTTTCATGTCATCAACAGTAGCATGTATGTTCGTCAAGGTGCAGGCTCTCCTAGCACATATTTGTTGTCATCCATTGAGATGGACGACTGCCTTGTGCATGGTACCAAAATTGGAGTACAATGCTCGCATAACTGTGTCAAGGGACAATACTTCATCTAGTATTTCCTTCTTCAATTCATCTTGGGAGGACATTGTCACCAAGTCTCCTCCTTGTTTGGCCGTTTGTAGTTCCTTTGCCATTTGCTCATTCTTAGCTATTAGGAAGTGAACACTTGAGATAGTGGCTTCTGCATACATTCTGGTTTCATCGGCCACGGCAGCTGGATGTTTGCGCACATCAATCACGATCACTTGTTCTTCAACTTGTGCAAGAGATGTTCAATCCTCCAGAATTGACATTCTACAAGACTACACAACTCTATGTTGGGATTCATCAAATGAGATGTTGTGCATCTCCTCTTCCGACTGATGACCAAGGATCTCGATACCTCCTTAGTCATCCGAGACTTTCTCTTCTTCTGGATGAATTGAGGCGGGTGAGTTGACCTCTTTGTGGTGAGGCATGAGGTCGGTGTCCTTTTCCAACCCTTACTACTCCATGTCTGCATCCAACTGTTGAAGTGACTGTTCTATCTCATGAGAAAAGTATTGCCCCTACGATGGTTCACCCTATTCGCCTGATGCCAGCTGTTCAAATGAATCAACTACTTGTATGGGCGTTGCTTCGTCTATTTGCACATGTTGCGCCCCCTGCTTTATATGTTGTTGCTACACTTCCCTCTCCTATTTGCGTAGATCTTGTTCCTTTCGGAGTTTCTCCCTCAGCTCATGCAACTCCTTCTCTGCTTCTTCCATTCTCTTCTTGTCCTTCTACCTTCGTGAGATTCGCTTGTTGCGTTGTTTCCTCTTTGCCTCTATAGCCATAACTGCTTTATCTACAAGTGGATATTCTCGAAACTTACATCTTTTCTCCTCCTCCATGCAATTGAAAATATTCCTCTTCCCTTTGTCGTGCACTGGTATGCTTGGCTCTACTACCACTACTGCTACTTCTGCTACTGCTGGTGCTCTCCATGATGTTGTTTCATGCTTCTTCGCTAACCACTCCACAGTCAATCCGAACGATTCATTGGGTCTGGAGAAACTATAGCAATATCTCCATGGGTCCTCCTCTGCCCAATGAAATGCCACGTAGATCCAGTTGAACTGAACTCTCGTTCATTGATCCTTCACAATGAAATGTGGGTCATACGGATTGTAGCTTCAAAGGTTGAATAGGTACTTCTTCATCAGTTTTGCTTCGAAATCTGCTTACTTGATACTTTGGATCTCATATAACCCAATCCGCAACGAAAGAGTGGGCCAAGGTGCCTTCTTCTTCCACTACAGTCTAGATGTCAATCCTACTAAGATGTGATAGGCTACTTCCTACATGACAAGTACGTCCAACGATAACTTTGGCAGAACATGTAGAGGCTTCTCCGCATTGAAAATTAAGATGAGAGTTCCAGATAGTGAAGTATACCAATCTTCAATACCTATCAATGCCTCCATTGCTTCCTTTGACATGCAGGGTGGATCCTGCTCGAATATCATCTTGTACACAGGGATGACAAAATGATCGGATAACCATATGATTACTCCTTTGAAGTTGCATTCAGACAACAACTTGAAATGTGTGTTCGCAGTAGTCTTCACCGGTGACCATGCCCACTCCAAGCCCAAGAACTCATGTCGGGCACATACTGCATCTAGGATGTAGGCAGACATGTAAATCTCTGCATGCACACCTTCGGGTGACTGCGAGCCTTCATGACTTTCTCCTTCAGCTAATGAGGCAGTATGCTCAACCAGTTACATGCTTTTCCTTCTCTATCCACTTGGTCCAGTGTAGCCACCCAACCCTCTAAGAATGTTTCTGTGCTTGCTTGGCCATACGGTCGACAAGAAAATATGATCAAGTATGGTATGCCTTCCTCAGTATCTTTGTCTTGTAGACCTGGTTGGGTGTCATCCCGAAATGAGCTGGCTTCTTTACCCAATCCTTCAGAATGTCTCTAGAGTTAGCACTGTTGTTGGGTAAGTTGAATGGAGTCTCCATGATAGTCATAGGATTTGAAATCTAATACATCTCAGCATAATCCTGCTCCCAGAAGGTCACAAGATTCATCCCACTGACACTACTCAAGGTCATCGTCTTGGGATCACTGTGAGAGATGATTCAGTGTATCATGTCCGCACATGGGAACACGGGATATCTACATGCAATCAACATAAGCCGGACTTTTGAATGTTCACGTACACATGAAGATCTTCGAGGTGTTCCCCAAAAGTGCCCTCAAATGTTTCATTGACCTCTTGCCACTTCAATTTGATGTCCTTGCCTAGATTCAACTTTGTATCTTCATAGATCGGGAGACTAGAGGACACTTTCTCAGCTACTGCTCCAACTGCATTTCCATCAGTGTCCTAAGATCATGTTCTTGGAAGCCATCCAGACAGATGAACACCTAAAATATCTGGAGACAAGAAACATGCATGGCAAGAAATCTATCAGTGAAAACAAAGCAAATTTTAGGGAATGACACAACACATACCTAGGGAACTAATGAGCAAGATTGTGCAATTTATTCTAGGAGGCTAGGTGACTCACTGCCAGAACTGTGAAAAATGTAGTTTGGGTTGTCTGGGAGGTAGGACTGGCTGCTAGATCTACACAATGTGCAATCCAGACTGGCTGCTGGCTGTTGGGATTGTGTAATGCATAATTCCAGCTGGGAAGGACTACAGGCCCAGGGACTGAATTGTGCAATTTCCTGGGCCAACAGTCACTGTCCTCTAGAAATGCACAAAACAGTCCTGGAGGCGAGTTCTGGGAAAAATGTGCATTTCTGGAGATGAAGGCAGAGCCTTCCTTCCCCACATTGCACAATGTAGTCTCAGTGAAGGCAAGGTCCGAGCCAACGTTGGCCTGACTCTCTAATGGGAAACTAAAAGAAAATAAGACAGTGAATGCATGGAGACTCTAAGTGATGGCAGAAGTGATTGACAATGCATGCAAAACATGAATGAAATATTGAGCAAATAGATCAACATGCATGTCGGTGAAGCAGTTCGTCGGTTGGGCAAACATTTGTGCAAAATGGTTTCATGCACATGACAGCAGTGAGATAGGAATGAAAACTAAAACAGAGCTAGGACAAGCTATTATACATGTAAATGACAACAAGTGTTCAAAGAAAACAAGCAAACAACACTCACACAAGTGAATACACAAAAAGCAATAGAAATGTTGAAAAAGAGAAGTTGAGACCACTTACCCGTGAATAATTGAGCTGGATATGTCGAAGGGTCCTGGATGTGTTGTGGGATGTCATAGCTCCAAGATCTATGTGAAAGAATGAGCTCTGATGCGTGGAATAAATAAGTTTGGGCTCATGACGCGCATGCCACAAATCTAGGAAAAGCGACACTTGGAAGAAAACTTCTAAAACAACTTTGCATGTAACCCCTGGCTACTAAAAATAACTCCCTAAATCATGGGATTCCTTTTGCATGTTTCCTTTTGCTATTCCGGGAAGAACAAGTCATGCATGCATACAAGTCAAGTTTCCTTGGTCCCGAGTGGAATTGGTCAACTAGACTGCTCATGCATGCAACTGCTGAACTGCTTGAGAAAAATGTGCATTTCTGGCTGAGAGCTAGGCTGACTACCTAGGAGGTTTGTGCAATTTCTGGGTAGAGCAGCTGACTGCTACCCAGATTTGCGCAAATTCTGGGCTAAGCAACTCTGATGGGGAAATTTTCGTAATTTCTGCTGGGAGTGTTAACTGGAAGAATTGCGCAATTCTGGAGCCCAACGGGTTGCTAGACAGAATTAAGCAATTTCTGGAGGGAAGGCTAGTTTCCCTCTAGAAATAAGCAATTTTCTTGGGGAATCTTCTCAACCTGCAGTTGGACCAAGTCCAAGTCAACAGCCTGTGAGGGGAATGCATCAAGCTATGCTCGACAGGCTGCCTTTGTGTATGAAAAACACTGAAGCTTGTGTAATTGATGAAGCAAGACAAAGTGTTGTGTCAGGTTGGTAGGGAGGCTCCAAAACGAGTTAAGGAAAAAATTTGGAGGGTGGTTGTAGCAGCTACAACACAACTCGAGAAATCCTTGCAAATGCTTAATGGATGTGGAGATTTCCCATTCCTTAATGGTTTTAATTTTGCTAGGGTCTACCTTAACACCTTCATGAGATACAATATGACCCAAATATTCCATCTCTTGTACTCCAAGGATACATTTGTAGCTTTTTGCATATAATTGTTTCCCCTCCAATAGTTTGAGCACCCTGTCAACATGTTGAACATGATCCTTCCAAGACTTGTTGAGATTAGTATATCATCAAAAAATACTAACACAAACTTTCTAAGGAAGGGTTGAAAATGGAATTCATCAAACCTTGAAATGTAGAAGGTGCACTGGTAAGGCCAAAAGGCATGACCAAAAATTCATAATGACCCTCATGAGTTCTAAAATGCTGTTTTCAGAATGCCTTCAGTCTTCATTCTGATTTGATGATATCCTGAACGAAGATCCAACTTGGTGAACTAAATTGATCCATGCAATTCATCCAATAATTCATCAATGACGGGAATGAGAAATTGATCTTTAATAGTGAGCTTGTTGAGCTCCCTATAATCCGGAGACATGTGCCATGATCCATCCTTGTGAACCAATACTACTGGAGAAGAGAAATAACTTTGACCATGTTGAATTATACCAAACCTCTAGCATTTCTGCAACCATACGTTCAATTTCACTCTTTTGGGCATAGGAATATCTGTAAGGCATGATGTTTGGAGGAACACTCCCTGGAATCAAACGAATAGCATGATCATGATCATGAATAGGGAGGAGGCCTTTGGGAGTCTCAAATACCTTGGAGTGATTGTCCAATACTTTTTGGAGATATGGATAAATAGATCATTTCTATGTGTGAACCTCTAGCAAACATAATTGTGCAATTATGCCTCGTTGTTCTTTCTTCCCGGTTTCCCTACGATACCCCTTAATTCAACTTCCTTTCCTTCTGAAGAAAATTTCATGAAAATTTCTTGAAAATTAAAAGCTATTGTACCCAAGGATTGTAGCCATTGAGATCCTAGTACAACATCAGCACCACCCATTGGAATGGAAACCATTAGGTTATTCAATACATATTCTCCCATGGATAGCTTGATATTATGGCACTTTCCAAAGAAATTTATGGTTCCTCCACTTGCAACCATCACTTGACACTCTGGTGCTAGATATAGGAAGAAATTCAATTCCTTGGCTATCCTACAATGAATAAAATTAAGGGTACTACTTGAATCAATCAACACTTAGATTACCAGTTTCTTCTTGATATGTCCTTCTAGCTTGATAGTTTGAGGAGTGGTAAGGCACCTAAAATTATGAAGTTTAACAACTTTTACTTGGATTTACAAAAATCCCTACCAAATTTTTTCAAAATATGACCAGAAATTCTATAACTTTCAAGGCAAAAAAAACACAATAGTTAGACTACGACATTTCTAATTGATGCGACGATAGATGATGGAACCTACAGGAGAAGTCGGAATGTCTTGAAGAACTTACTAGTTAGGAGCAGGGTAAGAATTTCAAATCGGAATCACCTATCAAATTTGATGATTTAAACAACTCGAACACCTATTTAATTCATTTTAATAAAAAAATATTAAAAATTCTCAAAAAAATTCTTTCCAATGCATTACAAGATATGGTCGAATTCATTTCTTCTTTCTCTAGGGTTTGTTCCTGATGCAACAACACTTCCATATTTATAAATGTGAGTGGTAGGCTTCCTTTTTGCCATAATTTTGCTTTCCATTTTTCTTGCCAACCTGAATGCCTTCTCCAATGAATCAAGTTCCCAAAGGTTAACCTCATGTTGGATATTATCTTTTAAAGTCCCTATGAACACATCAATCCTATGCTCCTCTGGAATATCTTTTACCCTTATATTCATTTTTTGGAAGTCCTCAATGTGCTGCATCATTGAACCCTTTTGTTTGAGATTTATCAATTGGCTAAAAAAAGTGTTGCCTTTTGTATCATCATAATGTGCTATCATTTCATTTGTAAAAATTACCTAAGTGGAAATTGTTTACTAAAGCAAAGCCATTGATACCATACAAACTGATTTGGTTCCAAATATAACGTTGCAATGTGTACCTTTTGTGTGTTTTGTTATGGAGATCGAAATATTGCTCCATCTGTAGTATCCATGTTACAGGATCCTTGCCATCAAACTTCCTCATATCGATATTTGGAACATGGTGGGTCTTCGATCCAATGTTAGAGTCTACGAAATCATGATTAACATTTATTTTGTTCTCATCATGAGTTTACTTTACTACCCTTCGCAATTAGTAAGCATTTCTCGTAGAAACTTTATCAAATCTGTCTTCAATTCTTTGATGTTGCCTTTAAGTTTTTCTTCTAAACCATTCATATTAGCTTCCACGCCTTTCTTTAAACCATCCATCTTAGCTTCCATTCCATCCATCTTAGCTTCCATGTCATTTATATTAGCTTCCACCTCATTCATCTTAGTTTCTACGCCTTCCTTTAAACCATCCATCTTAGCTTCCGTTACTTTTTGTGAGTGAATTTTGTTGCACTTAGTCTCGTAATTTTGATATATCATGTTGCATTTCTTGCTCTTCTTCATGAGTCATGCTAGAGCTTTCAAGTTGCTTACTAGGTGTTTCCATTTTCTTTCTTTGGGGCATCAATTAATTATAATTATCCTTCACTATGCCTTTTGAATTCCTTCAAACTAATTTTTCAAACCAAACTTATGCAAAATTTAAAAAAACTACACACCTTTTTTCACTTTGTAGGAGTTTGATATTGTATCTGATGTATCTCTGAAATTTCAGATCTCCAAGGTCTAAAATTGCGAACTGTGGTAGCCTTATGAGTCCTCTTTACAACGTCACCAGTCTAATCGAAATTGGACTCTCCAAGAAATATTTATGCCCAATCTCCCAAGATGACATGATTATACACTTTTTCAGTAGAGCGAACTTGTACGAAGTGCCACGTATCACTGTTTCAACCTTTGGACCTGAAAACAATGCACAGAAAACTAAATTCCATCCTCTTTCTGTAAATTCTTACGAAATTTCAATCTGATACTCAGAGAGAAAGTTATGACGATTCTCCCAAGGTCATGTGTTTGAGATGTAATTCGGGAGCCTGCAATAGCCCTAACTTCCTTGGATCATATCTCTGACAATATAGTGAGACAAGATCTGAAATTTGGAACCGAGGATCATCAAGATTTCCTCTCAAATGGGTTCTTTTTAGCATTTGAATTGTCGTAGGAAAAACGTTATAGTGAAAATCCCACGATGACTTGTTTTGGAGCAACGAAACCCTTGAATCCAAAGCTCTGATACCAAATGTTAGGAAACCAGCTCAAAAAAAGATAGAAAAGATAGATCAATGACTTATAAATCAATCTCTTCGAGGGGGAACCTCCTTTACATTACACAAATGAACCATTCTTTGATGATACAAACGACAAAACCTCCTTTCTATATATAGGAGTGTAAGAGGTCACAATATAAT
The DNA here is from genome assembly GCA_031772625.1 of Pinus tabuliformis. Lineage (NCBI taxonomy): Eukaryota > Viridiplantae > Streptophyta > Pinopsida > Pinales > Pinaceae > Pinus > Pinus tabuliformis. The sequence goes on from CM062813.1 coordinate 891,938,730, forward strand.
CAAAACCAACATAAAAATAATAATCTTTATTAATGTTTATTTTTTTAATATATATTTTTACTAATACTACTGTTATTTATTTTTTTCAAAATCATTTACTATAATTTAATTTAATTTAAATTCCAAATTATTATATATAAATCTTTTATTTTTTAAGCAAAATCTTACCATAGAAATCACATTAAAAAATTAAATTTTTTCTTAGAATTTATTTTATTAAAATTTGGTGATATAATTATAAATAAAATTATATTTATTTATTGTTTAAATTATAATTTTAAATATATAAATAAAATTTATACAATAGAGAATTTAAAACACAACTATATAGAAGCTAACATTTTTTTATTGAAAAATTAAACCAATAAAATAATAATATAATATAAATAGAGAATATTGTTTACCATAGGAGCAAATTCACACCTGCTGGCGTATACTTTCAAACATTGACTCTGATCGCGAAAAAATAGTTTGTTTACAAATATGGATGAAGAGACCACGCATTATAATTTTTTGTCTTCATATTGTAATTAATCTCCTTGAACCCAACCGGTCAACCGGTCAGGCTTCCGTCACGCTCCGCCGAAAAATGAGGTTGGGGTGGAATTGGACGGGAGACGATTTGCCCGTAAAACATGGTTAAAATTCCACCATTAATACGAACCTAGTTCACTAAATTAAATAGTCACTTAAATTCATTTTAATATTTTATTTTGAAAAAACACTTTATCTTTATTTTATATCATTTATAGTTTGAATATCTTTTGTTTTTTACTATGAAATTAGCATTCCCCTAAAGAAATATGAAAATTCAAAAGTAAAGTTACATCAATCTATTTTTTATTTTTTATTTTTATGTTTGATTTTTGACTACTGACTTACTTTTTCACTTAATATACGGAAAAAGTCAAATGTAAAGTAAAATCAATCTATTTTTTTTATTTTATATATTTATGTTTCTATTCAATTTAATTTTATATTTTTATATTTCTAATTTTGACCATAAACTTATTTTTTACTATAAAAATGCTTTTTCACTTAAAAAGTCAAAAGAGAAGTCAGCAATCTATGTAACATCCATCACTTCTATAAATAAATATGTATTTACTTTATAATGGTCGACATCAGGGAAATTTCCCCAATTACATGGTTGTTGAATAAAAGTGTAATGTCCCTTAATAATAAATAATAAAAATAATAAATTATTCAGCTTAACGAGGAAGTTCCTTAAAGTGGGGAAGTATGTAATGTCCCTTAATAATAAATAATATATTATTATATTAAAATACAAGAAAATAAATAATAAACAATAAATAAATAAAATAAAAAAGTAAATAATAATAAAATAATAAATAACAATACTAAAGCTTTAAATAAATAAAAAGAAATAAAACAAGAAAACAGTAAAAATCAGTGAAGCTATCAAAAAGTAAAAACAAAATAAATAAAACAAGAAAGCAATAAAGTTGCATGTAGACACATGGAATGTGTGGATGTGGTTCCCCTTCCAATGTTTGTTAGATGGTGAGGAAGATGAGAGGCATTTCATCATTCTATGATTCCACCATCCATTCTCTTGGGAGAATAGTGTTGTGAGACAAAGGATTCCCTCGCAGTAGTACGTTGATTGATGGCTCGAGGGTGGCCAGTGGTAGCAAGATTTTGTGCAACTGAGCCTACGGTTGGGTGGAGAGTCGTCCGCAAGACTTTGTTGCAGGTAGTAAAATTCAACTAGTGTTCCACAGGTGAGTTCTCTCTTTTCGCTCATATTTTTGTAATTTAATGTTAACTAGTTGATAAAGTGCTTGTGATTATAAATCGCTTGATTAATCTAATTAATTATGTGTTGTTATTTCGGGGCTGTTACATATGGTATCAGAGGTGGTTCAACTCTAGGTGACCTCTAGATAAATATTTAAGAAAAATACTTATTAAGCTTGTTAACAATGAAAAAAAAAATTCGTTAGTGGTATTTCATCCTATCTGGAATTTGAGCACCAGCCCACCTTTAATTGAAAAGTTATAATATTTGTGTTCTTTTTCTGGTGTGAGTTGATCTGATCCGGGAACACAAAGATGCCCCGTGTTATGTTGATTCACATTTTAAAATAAATAAACCATTCCAATGATTTTATGATCACTGTGTATAACATGGCACACCAGTGATTGTTTTCATTTGAGTGAGATGAAACAACCAAAAAAAAAATTATAGTTAATATAATTGATTATTAATACAAATACATTAAATATCTTGAAAATTTGATTGCAATTGGTTTATGAAGGAGGAAGAGTCATTGCTTAAAGAACATAGATTTAAAATATTTGAAATACTGGGATTTCGGGGGCTTACAAGTTGAGATTCAAATGACTGATTCGTAAGTATAAAAGTCTATAGGACACAAATGAAAGTGAGTGTATGCAGAGTAGGGACAATCTAGAGTGTAAAACACTGAGGACTTTAAGTGTTTAAAGAATGACTTCGAAAATACAGAAAATCGTCAAAGCTTAAGGGTTTCTGCTGGAATTGAACTCTGATGCAAAGGTTCGAAAGACTTGTATACACAAGTCAGAAAAATGTATGCAGAGAAATTTTATAATCAATGGATCGAGTTTGCGGATTTTATTTGAAGATTATGAATGATCAAGGGTTTCTACACAAAACAGAGCTTCTGTTAGAATTAATGGATTCATATTTACAGAATTTAAATAAATGCGGTCCAAATATTTAGATGATTGAAGTAATTGTAGTTTTCACTCGAGGTAATTGAAGAATCGCAATTTAAATAATGAATACTGAATAAATTAAACGGTGTTTCATTTTCATTGGACTGGGATTGGGATGGGAAATTCATCCAAATTACTACGTTGGTGGGCTTCCACGTTTTTTGTCTCTGATAGTTTACCAGAAAGGATCATTTTATTGTTTGCATAATTAACACTGTGCAGCAATTTTCAGGTTTTTCTTAAAGCCTTTGGTGGTCTAGAAAAACGTTTTTGATTTTTGCAAAAGATCATTCTTATATGTATCAATATTTTTAAAGTGGGAGTCGTAAGTGATTTAAATGTTTGGGTATGAAAAGCTGGTTTAGCATGGCAACCATATCAGATTAGTGTTTTATGTCAGAGAATAGATCAAATTTTAGTTATAAGAAAGGAAGCGAGAAGAAGAACAAACCACCAGCGCCATTATTCATGGTTCTTCGGCATCTGAACTTTCATGTCTTCTTATCCAAGTATCTGAATCTGTAGTAGCAACTTGGTAGTTTCTAAAGTTGACAAGGCCTTGAGTAGTGATTCTGTTCTACTTTCCCTACGGTTCCTTGGCAAAAGCTTCTCTTGATTTTCACCAGAATTATGCACAAGCATCTCTGATTAATGAAAGCATATTCGCCTAATTTGTGAAGTCGCTTTGTTGTTGAGAGTTCCATATTGGCTCTCTTTGCTTATGATCTGAATGTTTAAGGCTTTTAGCTAGCAAAACTCCATCCCGTATTACTTTGCTAAATTTCTTCTTTTCGCTGTCTTAATCACCCATTGAATTTGGCACCGGTCAATCGTCTAAAATCTGAATTTCAAGTTAGGGACGACATGTACAAATGGGGTGGAAACACTAGCTCTGTTCAGTGGATTTACCAACTATCAGAAACAACATAGGAATAAATGCCTTACTTTACAGTTTAATTTGTATTTGTCAAGTTACTTGATCATGCCATATCTTTTAATCAAACTAATGGTATAGTTAATAAAGGAAAACATAAGTTATTTTTGGTTAGAATTCAGAATAGCATTTGAGCCTCTGATTTTTCTCTAAGGGTTCATAATAAAGTAGAGAGACTATGATATGATAAATGTTTAAAATGTATATTTGGAAAATTTGTTTCGATCCATTCACGAGTTTTGATTTTTCTAACTTAAGGATACAATCACAAGGGAAAATCTGATCTAAGTTATCATTAATGCCACTTACCATTTAATTTACCATCTAAATTTTGTTCCTGTCAGTTCATAACTGTCAAGAAAGGATATGTTCAACATAATTCTCGTTCATACAATAGTGGTAAAAAACATATAATTCATAAACTCTTTAGTTGTGCCAACACAAATCGAGGCTTGTAGTGCGAGAAAATGCATACAAAGATTCCAAAGATGGTGTACCCATAATAAGTACCCGTCTCCTAGCAATTATGCAAGACTATAAATTCTAAATGGTAGAGTCTACAGATAATTGAACATTATTACAACAAGCTAGTATTGCAAAATCCTACTCACCTAGGATAGTGCCCTAGTTTGTATGAGTAAGTTCCTAGAATAAATCAATCACCATGCAACGCGCTTTTCCTAAAACTGGAAATTTGCTCTAAACATGTGGCTAGTTTAAAACTGGAAAACTAATCCAGCAATGGGCTTTTTCTAACTTAAGAACAACACTTAACTCAAGAGAATAAAGCGCCTAAACTAGAACAAAAAAAAAACACTTCTAAGTAAGGAAACACCAGCACTCGGAAGATAGAAACTCTAAAACTAGCACATGCATGCACCTTTATCTCTAACTATCTATAAGTGTTGTTTCGCCCTAATTGAAGATTTTATGCTCCGCTTTAAAACATGCACAATACACACAGAAACATAAACCACACTAATTCTGCTGAGTGGAGATGATTATTGTTTTAATATTATATTGGGCTTTTTATTGTATAATCTCAATTTTCCTTGAACTTTAATGTGAACCCTGAATTTTAGAGTTTAGGGTTAATGTGTTGCTACAAAGTTTGGTTGTTTTATAGCGGAGCTCAAATTTTTCTTTGAAGTTGTGGTTTGTTTTAGTGTATGTGCATAGTCGTTATCTCGTGAAGGTAAGTCATCAATTGTCCGGTTGGTATACCAACCAACTACCCTTAAATGTTAGGCTCCTCCTCGGATTCCTTCTGTTCATTGTCCGATTTCACAGTTTTGCAATGATAACGTAAATTTAAGATTTTCATTTATTTTAATAGTAAGAACTTGAAAATAATAACAGATGGCACAAGCTCTTCATGAGGAGAAATTTTCATGTTCATGGTTTGCTTGATTATGACAATTAGAGCTCATACATTACTGTTTGAAAATATTTTGAATCTTTTCCTTATCGACTTTTGTATTCAATGTTGAGGGTTTGTAATGGTATCCATATTGCATCAAGTTTTACCCATTGCAGGATTGCTAGGGCTTTTGTTTAGTTCATGAGTGCGTGTGTATATATTTATAGATATTGTAATGTCATGCACTCTTTGAATGCACTCGGCGATATAAGGTAGGATATTATGAGAATAAAATATGCCCATGATTTGGGAATGTTATAATGGCGCCCGAATTGAATTTCCATGTTAATTTTTTTATTTTGTTGGTCTCCCCTTCTTACAATGAGTTGTTGCATGAGTGTCGAGGTTTGATGCTTTTTAGAGACTACAAGGGTTTTAACTTTCCTGTTTGGTTTAATAAGGTGTAACAAGTAAATCATTCATGACTAATGATGAAATAATAAGATGAGTTAAAATGAGAAAAATATGGAGAGATGGTGTGATTCCTGGTACAACTAAGAGAAAATAAAGCTAATGAAAAGAATACAATGAATGAAAATTCCATATGGATATCATTGATGAATTCAAGGTGATTCTGATCTTAAGTCATAATTAATAATTAGTTGGTTGACCTTGATCTAAGTATGTTAATTCTTAAGAAGAGAAAAAGGTAAAATAATATATTGGTTGACTTGAAGCAAATAATTTCCTTGATCTTTGATTGCTCTATATCCATTGATGTTTAGTTTCTACATTTTCTCAGTAGTAACTAGCATAAAAAAGTTTTGTTTATATGGATAATTAATGCCCTATGATAATTGTTAAGTGATGTATGTATAAGTCAACATTGATCAAAAAACCCTCATGCAAGTAAATTAAGCACGATATAAAATTAAATCATGATGACCTAGTGTTTATATGCAATTGCATATAGCGATATTGGAATCAGTAAGCCAAAGGGTAAATGGATGTAAAATCAAGGGATTTTAATTTTGAGATAGATGATTTAAATAATGATTGTATAACTAGTAATATCTTAACAATGAATTTCACTAGAATTTCCTTGGGGAAGGAAGAATATATGACGAGAGATTAAGACTCAAGATGATGAGGCTCTTGTGAAATTTAATGATGTACTTAGATGATTATACCTATGGTGTAAATGGTCAACTTCCTAGTTGAAAGAAGTGGAAATGATTATTGAAAAACTAATTGGTATCTTTATGAAAACATAACACTAATAACACTAATGAGATAACATCGATCCTAGATGGATGTTGAATAATCTTAGTTCATAGTTGAATGTTTGTAAAGTAAATGAAATTCATTTTTCTAATGAATCATGATAAGAATGCTTATAGAGTATTATTCTATATTTGATAAGTATTGAGATGTTTCTCATGTTTCATGATATGATGGTATGACAGTGATCATGAACATGTGGTTCATATTTATATAGTTGTTACAATACTGATGATGTATCCTTATGATGATTATGATATGCATAACATGGCATAGGAATTATAATGCTATAATATGAGGTTTATTGACATGTGGTTCATTTATTATGTGAAGTCATGATATGTCTTTGATGCAAATATGTTGATGTTATAACTTATGATGGTATTTCATGAGGTGAAGCATGTGATAGTTTCGTACAAATTTATGACATGCATGAGCATGTAGTTCGTTATTATTCATAATGTTGCGATTAACAATGATGAATGTTACATGATGACATGCAAGACTTGGCATGTGGATTATTTTCTATGATACTATGATGGTATAGCTAATGCATTGATTGCATGTTGAGGTGTGATGATTCACAGGACTCCACAAATGGGCCGAGAGGGCTGGTTTATTCGATGATCTCTGCGAGCCCATACGCATGAGGGAGAATAAGTAACACCATATGGGCTGGGGACAAACTCAATCAACACTACATATGCCAATGGTTCCTTTGTCTTGTGTAGCTCTTGATGGATAGTTCTTGAAGGGCTATGGGACCATCTTGAGGAGGCCAAGTGCTTGATGTTCTAGGCTAGGTGCCTGTTATTGGATTGGGATGCTGAAGTCTGGTGGGGGCATAAGGACTTTGATGCCTGGGGTTGTGCGCCTTAGTAGTTGTGGAGGGAGTGGGCTAACCTTGCGAGATGCCTAGATTCATTGAGTACCATACTGGATGCCTGCCTTGGGGCAGATGAGGTCTGAGTCAGGCACAAGCCTTGGGACCAGCCTTAGACTAGGATACAGACCGGGGAGGCTTATGCCTGGTTCCGAAAGTGGGAAAAAGGACAGAGATTCCTTGAGATTTCCTGGGTTTTGTGAAACTTTCGACACTTGCTCGTTATACTAGTTCAGCAGAGGGTGTAGGGCAAACATGAAGTAATAAATAACTAAATAAATAAAATATTAAATAATTCAACTTAACTTCGGGACGAAGTTCCTTAAAGTGGGGAAGTATGTAATGTCCCTTAATAATAAATAATAAATAATAATAATAATAAATAATATAATAATAAAATACAAGAAAATAAATAATAAACAATAAATAAAAAAATAGTAATAGTAAATAAATAATAAATAATAATAAAATAATAAATAACAATACTAAAGCTCTAAATAAATATAAAAATAAATAAAACAAGAAAGCAATAAAGTTTCATGTAGACACATGGAGTGTGTGCATGTGGTTCCCCTTCCTATTTGCTCTATTTAATAGATGGTGAGGAAGATGAGAGGCATTCCATCATTCCATGATTCCACCATCCATTCTCTTGGGAGAATAGTGTTCTGAGACAAAGGATTCCCTGGTAGTAGTATGTTTATTGAGGGCTTGGGGGTGGCCAGTTGTAGCAATATTTTGTGCAACTGAGCCTAGGGTTGGGTGGAGAGTCATCCCCGAGTCTTTGTTGCAGGTAGTAAAATTCAACTAGCATTCCACAGGTAAGTTCTCTCTTTTCAATCATATTTTTGTAATTTAATGTTAACTAGTTGATAAAATGTTTGTGGTTATAAATCACTTGATTAATCTAATTAATTATGTGTTGTTATTTCATGGCTGTTACAAAAAGAACATTGCATTGTAATAGTAAATGAGATATTACCTAATAATATTGTTAAACACATACATGGTGGAGGCAGGAGGCAAAATACGAATGATAAACATTGAGTTTCATTTATTATTCACAATGATACATATTTATAATACATAAATGTGACCCTTGGTTTCAGATTCCAAGTGGTCTCTTGGACTCCCTTTGGTTGTTCAGCTTCCACACCAACCCTTAGAGGATTAGGTTTCCAACATTCCCCCCCTTAATCTGAAGGGGTATGTATGAGTCCAAGAAGAGAGATGTAATACAAAATGTGCAAAAATGCATGGAAGCACTAGGTTGAATGTGCTCTCTGTAATGTTGGTTGAAGGGGGTGGTTTAAGGATGACCACGAACACTGGAATGCTTAGTGTAGTTCCCGAAAATCTTCCAAATCTAGCATGAAGTTCAAGTCTTCGCTAGAGGAAGTGCTCCTAATGTTTTGAAGAGGGAAACCTTCAACCTTGAAAGTGAGGTCTCACCCAACATAAAAAAGGAGAACCTCAAACTAAAAGGGATGTCTTAATCTGTGATGGTTTAAGGATTACCACCAACTCTAGAATGCTTAATGCAATTCTTGGAACTCTTCCAAATGGAAAGAAGTTGAAGTCTTCTACTAGAGGAAGTGTCCCCAATTCTTTGAAGAGGCATCACCAACTGAAGGCATGCTCAGGGGCATCTTTGTCTCTGGATACAACTCTGAATCTAATATGGCAGGTTGTGGCTCAGACTCGCTTGATGTGGCTTTGAAGCTTGTAGATGACCATCACTTCCCCCCTGTCAGATACAAGGTGAGATGATGGAGAGAAATCAACTGCAAGATTGTATAATACTCTAGAACAAGTTCTGACATATGACTGAAATATATTCTTGGTTATTGAAGACCATTGCCAAGAAGCGATCCATCCAAGATGACTCTTTGTTCTTGCAGGAGGCATGTTTTTAAAGAATCTATTTGAATAATGACTAGTTTTATGAGAGTGCTTACATGGATGAAGATCAAAACAGTGATCTTTCATATGGACAACTCTTTCACAATGTTGCCATTTCACAATCTATTGTTGTTGATGTCGAAGAGGAGTAGAATATAGAACAACTAAAGATGAATTGTCATGAAGAAATTTAGGACTCTGAAACTGGATGGGCTTTGAGTAATCTGGAATATGAAAGGAAACCTCCTTTTCATATCCAAGACTGATTATGTGCTTGTTATGGACAAGCTCTTCCCAAGGTCTGATGACTGACTTGGGAAGTGTTGACTGAATTTATGCATATCCATCTACAACTACTCCTGAAATGGGCTCAATGATCTGATCAATTTCTGGTTGTTGATGGGAATGTGTCTCAAACAAAGAATTTTCCTGAACAAAGACAAGTTCAGAATCATGACTATACTTCTGTAACTCCTCTTGTTGTAGTTGTGATTCAAGCTGCAAAAAATCAATTTTGTCTTGTGCATTTTGCAGACAAGTTTGAATGTCTGAAAGAAAGGCTTTGCTAATTTTAATTTTGTTGTCATCAATAGATAAGATTAGAGTGCTTAATAACTCTAATATTCCATGAATTTTCTCCATTATTCAAACAATCAAGTCAACAAATGACCAAAAATGTACTTGTAGAAACAAAAATGGTTTTAGAAAATTAATTTGCCAACTTTTCAACAAGAATCAAGGCACCCTTTTTTTTCCACTACACCTTCAAAATGGAAAAAAATCCAAATCCATAGAGTCTTCTCATTTCCATGCTCAAATTCAACATCCTCTTGTTCACAAATTCTACCCAAAGTACACGAAATCTCTTCTTCTTTTTTTAGGTTGTCACGAGCATAACCAGTCTTCCTTAGATTATTGGCGTGCATTCATTTGATTGATGTCTGCTCATGTTCTCACTTAACAATGTCTTTTGCCTCAATTTCCACACAACAAGCCCGATATTGTTGTCCTAACAGAATTTCCATCTTGTAGCAGACATGTTTACAGCCCATAGGCTCTTCTTTTCTAGCAATAACAAGACCCCAACTTCATAGAAGTAGGTGGGATTTTATTCCAAGCATGACCTGCTCTTGCCAAACATCAACAATTTTGTAGAATCCAAGGCCTCTAATCAACAAAAAAAAGCATTTAGCAACATGCAGGAGCCATTGAAGGACATGAAGAGTGATTTGGGCAGTGTATTCATTGTAGGGCACATTAGTACTCAAAATGAATTGGGTTTCCATGATCATCATGTCATTTTAACTCCAGCACTCAAGTCTCAGATCCTGGATTACCAGCGTGAACAAAATCAAAAGAATTTGCAGCATTATGCATCCTCCACTCTGGGTAGTTTAATTAGCATATCTACTAATTACTTAAATCAAGAATTTCCTCTTGCATTACTAGTGGCATCCAGGCCCAAAGACAAGGAAATGTTCAGGGCAGGTGCATTGCTAAGCAATCTTCCAAGGTGTTAGCCTCCTGCTGCAGCAGGTATTCATTTTTCATGATTGACATTTTCACATGCCAAATATGTCATACTTTGCAGGCTGCAGTGTTCCATATTTCCAGAACAGGCCAATGAAGATGCCATGAAAGTATCCTGGTCCAAATGCCACTGTTGTATTCCATTTTTTATCACAGTTATTAGGCAGTTTTTCATTCAAAGGAGGTACTCAAGCTGGAATTCACTAACCTCCCCTTCTTCTCACTTCCCCCAAGTCACTTACTAACATCCCCCAAGAGGTCAAGATCTGCTTGAGCCTCTCAGGTTCATCATCTCCATGACATTCGCCTTGGTAAGGATCTGCTTTACTCAAGGACTGCTCACTCATCATCTGTGAGCCTTCTTTTCCCCAACAAAGCCTAAGGTCTCATACCTTAGCGCCCTCTTTGCATCTCCATATTAACTATTAACTTTATTATGTAACTCCCCTATCAGTTTTTCCCTTTCCCTATTAAAATCAGGTATATAAAACTCCCCTATGTAAATACCCCTCCCTGGAAATATAGCCATATTTCCTATAAGTCCGGGGAATCACAGTCCATCTGGGGCTGTCTTTAACCCATCCGAGTCATAACAGGGATTAATCTGACACCTGGCCAGATTAATAACCCCCCCTAGCCCTAAAACCTTCAAAAACCCATTTTTTGCACCTTTTTCCTACGTTCTGTGCATAAAATATTAACCCGCGCCGTTTTTTCACATAAAAACCCCATTCCCTATGTTTTAACCCACCGTCGCGATATATTAAAAAGGGAATATTCCCGCGAATATCCCCACCCACTAACCCGCCGTCGCTACCCATCTACCGCCAGCCATTAGATCCGGCCCGCCACAGATCTACGGTGGGCGGGCTTTTCTATATGCAACACGCCCGAGCTTTAGCGTCCGGGAGTTCGGCGGTTTTGCCATCGTACTCCCGCCACGCGTCAAGCTCTGGGGTGTGGCGGAGCCCCCTCCCCCAAGACCGCCTTTGCCCATAAGCGGTGCGCCACAAAACTGCTTACCGCCCGTGATGTCACATCCCACGTCACCCTCTGCCCAGTCACCACTTGCGTCACCCCCTTTGCCCAGTCACCATGTCGAGTCACCTGCCTGCATGGCCTCCTGCCACATCACTGCCACGTCACTGCCACGGGTCCCTGCCATGTCATCGTCCATACATGATGACGTTATGCCAACGTCATCTCGCCACGTCATCCTGCTGACATCACCCGCTGTATAGCGTCACGTCATGCTGACGTCATCATCAACCTTTTTGCGCGCAGAGGCGAAAATCGCACTTCGGAGCCCCGGAATCCGATTCTGAGGCAGTTTTTGATGAGCGATTTGCACCTAGCGCAAATCGCTCATCGCTAGATTTTTTGGGCCTGAATGGGGAATCTTCAGGGAATCTTTTTATTCTACGGCCCCCAGCAAGCCCGAAAGGCGCCGAATGACCCATTTTTCTTCACGAAGCTTGCCGGAAGGACCAGAAAACGGTTTTGAAAGAAACAGAGGCCGAGCAGCGGCCATTAAATTGTGAATAAGACTCACAGCACGGCAGAACAACATCAATTTATTGCCAAAGAGTATCAGAGGAGGAAGGAGAGCCAAAGAGTATCCGCCGAAGATTTTTTAGGGGCTCGAGGCACTTGAACATTGATGAGCCCCCCAGAAAGTCAAATCAAGAGGAGTAGGCCCATCCTAGCTCTCAAATCACAGTCAAAAGCATTCAATACCGCCGAACAGCAATGGTGCTAAGACCAATGCACAATTGTGACAAATGAAAAGCACAGGGCCACCTGGACAGATATTAACTCATTTTGATACAGCTGCCCCCAGCACAGCTCAAAGATATTTTCTAGCATTTATTTCTGGATAAGATTAGGTTAAAGTAATCAATTTTCTGTCGGACCTGTTAGGTTGGCTGTAATAGATAATTTCGGATATATCTTCCCTATATATACCACCCTCTGTATTGTTTTAAGGGTTGGTTGGTTGATAGTTTTTCAGTAGAGACTCGCACTGTATACCTGGCATGTTTTCTGTAATCAAAGACTACTAAAAAGCTTGGAGGAAAGATTGTCTGCTCTGTGTCTAATGGTTTCAAGAAGTGAATCTGGAATTCTTGTGCTGCAACATGACTCAATAAGTTTTCCTATCTCTGTTTTTTTCATTGATATACTGTCTAAATAGCAGAAAGAAAGAATAGTCTAGAATTGGTTAACTGCCCTCTATGCTCATTTTCTGTTGTTTCTTTATGTTTTCCTCTGGATCAGTCATGACTATGAATTCCCTTTGGCTCATATTTCCCCTAATCCATTCATCTTTGACAGTTGTCTAGGAATTCTTAACTGCTCCTAGATAGAGTTCATTCACTTTCCCTCTTTTAAGCTTAATGAGAGATTCTTTGTTGCCTCTCATTCCTTATCCCTCATCCCATCCTTATAAGCTTTCAGTGTTGTTTCATGAGCAGCTACCTTGCTCCTTATTTCTCATGTGACCAAGAAAACACACCAGCAGTCCCACTCCTCGACTCCACGCCCAATGGTTTGAAAACTTACCAGACAATGTCTTGCCTCTCTACCTGAAATGTCTACCTTCCCACCAAAAACAATACTAAACCCATGTGCATCATACCTAGCCTAAAATCATCCTTTAAACAAAGCTGAATCTGAAAGAGAGAGCCCTCTCTGACTGCAGACAGGCTAGAAACTGCAGTCCAAAGTTGGTCTGTGGTTACCTCGGTCGTATCCTTTTCTGGAGCTTTAAGGACAACCTGAGTGATAACACAAGGCTCAGAAGAGTCCCAATGTAATCAAGGGCCAATGGACCATTGAGGAAGATAGGTTGGTGGAAAAGCTTGTAGAATAATATGGAGTATGAAAATGGTCTCAGATACAGAAACTTGATGGTCGCGTGGACAAGCAGTGCAAAGAATGGTGGCACTGAGGTTGGTTTCGCAGAGGAACATTGAAGCAGGAGGCAAGGTATAGCTGGAACTACATATAGGGTTGCACATGGTTATGTAGATTCTTTAGGGCCTGGTGCTTGCTCCCAAAGGGTCCTAAACCAACTCTATCAAATGCTTTCCATCATTCAATGCAGTATGCACCATTCTTCAAGCACACAACCTTCATGGTCTTCAATTCAACGTTGCACCATACACAATCATTACCAAGAATTCAACACAGAGGACCAAGACAATGAACATACATTCAACGCATACAATTTTCAAGAACGAGCAATTCAACGTAGATATGATTTCACGGACTCCTATGTAGAGACAAAAGAAACCATTATCTCTTTGAATGAAACTATCTCTAGAAAGGTTATATCGCTACAGTTGTTCTCAGTGTCGGCTCAGTTCTGTTTCTGCCCACAGAGCACAAATATGTTCATGGCGGTTTCATTCTCCCATCAGGCGAAGGTTCTAGACTCGCACCTTTCACTCTAATTCAAATTCCTCCTCTCCCTCCAGTTTTGTGACTCAATATAATTTGAATGCTTTTAAATCTTGAATTTTTTTTTTGTGTTTCTGCAATTTGTCACACTGTACAAAGAAATGTGTGGCAATTAAAAGGAGCACTAAGAATCATACTTGGATTGTTCCTCTAGATTTTATAAGGCTTCATACCTGGAAAGGATTTCAAGGTATTGGTCGTTTGCCTTCTCCTATGAAATGTCGCTCTGGATGGCCTTTTCCAGGTGAAATTTCAGGGCCAATTGTCTATACACTATATGGATTTCTTCAGTGGGAGCATGAGATCAATGCCAAGGATTTTTCAAACAAGCATCTTTGTGAAATTTTGATGCACTGGCTGGTGCTAGAATGCAGACCGATAAGGGAAAAAGTCTCTGAGAGTAACCACAACAAAATTACCGAAGTTACTATTGCAGAAACAAAGCAGAGGCGTAGAGAGCTAGAAGAAGGATTGACAGACTTGTTAGAACAATTTATTTGTTGGGCAGAGGAATGAATTAACCACACATGTGAGACCATTCAATGCATAGGAAACAGAGACTGTGTATTGGTTATAATGCAACAATAACAAATTATACAAATAGAGAATCAACTTAGTAGATGGGATAGTTATTAGACAGGCAGAGTAGCAGGATTGGAAAAGGAGTTATAAGATAGAGAGAGCCAAATTTAGAATAAGTCTGAGCAACAGAGGAGATGGAAGACTCAGAGTTACAACAAAAACATTGGTTTTGGGAGTTGGTTCTAACACCTGATAGAAGAGGAAGAATGGCAGAGATCTAACAACATAGGAAATGCATAACAAGAAATGTTGGAGTTGTCTTTGACTGAAAAACCTACACCAATATCAGGCAAAGAGAGGGGTAATGTGCCTTTTCTCTTAGAAAAGTTCTAAAAGGCACAAATTCGATAAGGAGGAGTGCTCAAATATACAAAGGGCACACAAAAAATGGCTCAAATTTGAGGAGGGCAAGAGAACAATTACTCTGATACCATGTTAAACACATACATGGCGGAGGTAGGAGGCAGAATGCAAATGATAAAAATTGAGTTGCATTTATTATTCACAATGATACGTATTTATAATACATATAAGTGACCCTTGGTTTCATATTCCAAGTGGTCCCTTGGACTCCCTTTAGTTGTTCAGCTTCCACACTAACCCTTAGAGGATTAGGTGTCCAACAAGCACTTAAATCATTATGAGAATACATGGGGTCACGATCAATGCTCTATGTCTTGGAATTATTACCTTAGTCCGTGGTTTTTAATTATATACAATATACATATGCTGAAATTAAGAATTTCATTTGCTATATTGAGGGATGAATTGATGGATCATTAATTTGATATATGACTCCATCATGTCAAGTGTTGTGTCATTGATACTGGAGCTAGGTTCGAGGTTTATATGATTTTTCAAATTTTCTCGAACACCAACAATTACACATTTGGAGAAAGTCTTGTCATTGATCTGGTAGGGTTTCAATCTGATGGCTCTGTTGTCTCTCGAATGGTTAAGCAGAAACTACCTAGTTTTCTCCCTTTCTCCTTGGATCATTTGCATGTCACAACTTGCCGGGAGTCCTCTACATCGAACACTCTCTAGAGTGTGTTTTCTTCAAGCCCTGCCCTCAGGTGAGTTACATTGATTCTGCCTATTGTATTGCATTTTTTCGTTCAAAGTTTTCTTTTGGAACTAGGTTTCCCATTTTTGTTTAGATTTACAGGTTCAACGATGATGAAGATGGGAAAGGTTCCTTAGGCCCTTAGGTCGCAGGCTTCCACTTTTATTTCCAGGTAAAAATCCCCCTTGTATTACAGTTTCACTATGCTTCAATGACCAGTTAGGGTTATATGGATTTGTTTCCTAACAAGTCTCCTCAGTTGCCCTTTCAAAGTGCAAGTTTCCAAATTGGCGGTGGGGTTATCATCAGGTATTAATTGGAGGATTTTACTTTTGTGCATGCATTTTTATTTTATGGTACTCATCTCTGGCATGGGTTTAATTTTCTCTTTCTCTCTATGCAAGGTTATACACATGTAGAACCTTTGCTCCCATTCTTGTTGGGTTGCCTTATCTTTTTTTTTAGACGAGAGAATTAGTCACCCTGGCATGTCGGCCTTACAGAAGGATTTCTTTCTCAGGTGCACAAGTTTTTCCTTTGTCCTCATCAAGGACCTGCTTTTGGACTTGTAGTGACTACAACACTAGTTTCTTTTTAATAGTTTTGCTACATCTATCATTGAGATCCCACAGGGTTTTACGGCATGGCCCCTCAAAAGCGCAAGGGTTTTATGTTAAAACGTGTTCATATTGTTAATTGTTTTGTAAATAATGGGACTTCTTTGGATACCCTTCTTAGGGTTAACAATTTCAAGTTAATGTACACTTTATATTATATATATATATATATTATAACGACCATTCCTACCTAACACCTGAGTTGTTCTTTATGCGTATTTATTTTAAGTCAACTTATGTTTTCACGGTTTTTGTTATGGAGATGCATTATAGTGATATGAGTTTTCCTTTCTAATTTACTCCAAATGCTTATGCTAAAATTTGCAATGGGATGCTTTCATATGTATTTGTTTGAAAAGATTATACTGTTAGATCTAGGATATAATTGTTTATGATACTTTCTATGTATTCTTAGTTCTTGATATTTCTTTAGTCATGTTTGGTTTCTCACGAAGATGCACATAATTATAATACTCTAAAAATAATTATTGGAACATGTTATCTGCATAAGTGTAGAGTTAATATTTATCTATTGTTACAAATTCTTACCAGGGTTTCAGATTACAGTTTCCACAAGTAGTAGCTTAATTTCAAGACCATGTCAGGTCTGGGACTACACCTAGGTGGTTTGTTAAGTCTGACCTAGCCAGGGTGATAACCTGGGTCATGACCACCCTTGTGCCAACAACCACTGTCTAACTAGAGTAGGGCACAACTCGCTCACTCTCAACACACACTCTTACCAAATTTTTGTATTGAAATCAATTTCCTCTTTATTATTATTTTACAGGTAACATGTAACAATCAAATTTCTTTCTTTTCCAACCTAACTTCATGTACTAATTCAATGTGATTTTGTATTAGCTTCTCTATTAACCTACATGATTCCTGTTCGGATAAGTGTTCATGTGAAATATTACCCTGTTTCACAAGTGTCCACAATTATTATTGTCACACGGAATGAGTCGATCTTGCGGACAAGATAGACCTTCCTAGAATCTAACGATATCTAGTGACAAGCAAGACAATCAAAAACTATATTTCTCTAAATATGCATTTATAAACAAAGGCAAACAAGTGTTTTAGGCCTACCTTAGGTCCAATGCAAGTTTGTGGAAGCCTCGCTCCTTTGATCCAAATGAGCACCCTTGTTGCGAATCTACAAACACAAACAAGCAAACAAATTAAATAGCACCTGAAAAGCCAATATCATAAAGCATATTTAACATGAAGATCAAGGAATTCATGAAACAAACGACATAAGACAATTTGTTGAGAAAAATGAATCTGATTGTATTAATTCAAATCAAAGAAGAACTTTACAACCTGTGCCTTGATGATGTACAAGCTCCTCCCAGGGTCCAACAAGAAGTCTCCTCTACTTTGACAAGTTTCACTCTCTTCCCAATGAAGCCAAAAAGGTATGTGATCTCTCCTGTCAATCTTAACTAGGAAGTCTCAATTCCACTAGCATTTATCCTAAAAAATGTTCAGCTTCTCACCTCCCTAGCAACCAGCCCAATGCCTTAATTTATAGCGCAATGGAGGGAAGTTACTAGGTCCTCCTTCAAAGGGATAAAGCCCTCCTTCAAAGGGATAACTCCTCTCATCAAGGGATTAGCTCCTTCTCTTTTGGGATGCATGAACCAGCTAAGTGTGAACAATCCACGTCAAAATTCCTTCTAGAATCATCTAGAATTAACCCAAAGTGAGTTTTTTAGAATAAACTTGCGCCTTTTCGACTTTCATAGGGGTCCGCACCCACTCCTTTAGGGACAGAGCGGGCAGGTCCGCAGTTTTTGTAAACAGGGGATGCGGGACCGCAAGCAATAGTGAGAGAAAGTGCGGAATCAGAGCTTTGTTGATTTTTAATGTCTTTCTCTCATTTTCAAAGCTTGACTTGAAGAGTTGAGATCTGAGACTTGCTTAGGAGGACAGTACAAGTGATGATAGACCCATACTGACTGCAAATAATCATGGTGACGATATTTTTGTGTAACAGATTGCCCCCTAAAGTGCGAAGTCTGTAGTAGATGAGGATTTCATTTATCATTTAGGAAGAGTGAAGTACTTTATCATTTCGAGGATCATCTTGTGGAGAGCCCGGTCGGAACCTGTAAAAACATTCAATGCAAGATATATATATGAGATCATATCATTGTTGAGGTAGGCATTCCCATACTCAGATCAAAACTGACTTAGAAAACTAACTACTGCTCTGATACATGAATGATCTTGTAACACATCACAAGTATAGACTCATGTGGACACAGTATGGACGTAGCCATCTATTTATGAATAGTCCATCATATCATGAATACAAAATTCCTCGCAGCCTGGATTACAGAATCTAGATCCAGGGTCTTCATTTCTACTTCCCGAAACAGTACGATTCTATCCATGCGAATGAATGTGTTGAAGTCGAACATGGTAGAAACCACTTGATTACCAGTCAATGATGCAAACTGTTAACAAGTGTGAGAGAAACCACCAGTGATGTCAATCGCTCTCAAAGTACCCAGTACAATCCATGAGATGTGAATAAATGTGTTGATGTCGAACATGTCACGGAGTCCTTTGATCGAAGGTTAATGATGCAACCTGTCGTCAAAGGCGAGAAACCTGACATTGAGGCATGCAGATCCCAAGGTACTGACGATTTCTAGATCATCTTTCTAGATAATGAGCTGAAGTCAATAGAAAGCGATCCGTCGTAGGCTAGCCCACAACACGAAATCATAGATCAAGTTTAAGAAATTTAGTTGCAAGGACTGACTCAGGGATGGTCAAGATGGATGACAGATATTTTGTAGATGAATGGCTTTATTGGCAGTGACCTCTTGAACACATAACGACACAATAGATGGTTTGGTGATAATTGACCCAAAGTTAATACCCAGAAATCGGCTGAAGACTTTCAATGTGGTTTGATCAACTGTTAGGCAAAGGATTTCCCAACCCAAGTGAATAAAAGTGTCGTGTTCAAGATTGGTTACAAAGTGTGACAAACAGGCTCATTTTCCTCTTTTCCCCCACCATTTCTGGCAAGTACCTCTTTATTTTTGACAAGCTTGAGGAGGATAACATTTGCTTGATTATAAGCTCATCCTTCGGATGAGTCCAACTTAGTTTAAATTCGAACCCTAAGAAGGAGTGGTTCGTTCCTATTTGTAATTGAACAGGTCCTTTACTGTGAAATTTTAACGAGTCCAGTATAGGAGAAACTCTGTGTTTTTCAATTTTAGAGAGTCTGAAAAAACTTAAGAAGACTCCAGGGTTGACCTTTTTCGTAAATTTGTGTCTCCCAAGCTCAAAAAAGTATAAAATAATACTTGAGAGAACCGCTTGATCTTTACGACCAAGGAGTACTTTTCTTAATTAGTGCCTCTGATCCGAAAAAGTAAAAAAGCGATCAACGACACGTCATTTTATAACCAATATCGAATTTGAAACGACAAAAATCCGGCAATCTTTTCATGTTTTTACGGTCAGAAAAGAGCTGTAAGTGGACCGTCTTTTTAGTTCCATTTTAACAAGTTTAAAAAGAAAAACTCGGCGATATTTTCATGTTTTAGGAGTCAGAAAAGAGCTTAAAGGTGACTCTAAATGTTTTTTCGTTGAAAATGATAGATTTCGCCTGAATAATCCGTTATCCTGAACAAAAATGCAAACATTACTCATACCTGTTTGAAATGGATAAAAATGCTGCAAAAATTACCTTTCTAAAGTGAAACATAAACAAATTTGCAATTCATTTATTCAAAAAACTTATAAAAAGGGCTTTCGTCAATTCATTTTTACCGTTTGAGATTTGGGTGAGAAAATAGTGCTTTTGTTCAGAAACTTCCCGTGAAGATTGCGGAAAATCCAACCGTCGGAATCGAACGCCGTCTTCTCTAGGTAATCCACATCATCCTACTCTTCAATTTCAACCGTTTCAATTTTTGTTTTAGGGTTTTATTTCATTTTTTAGAGGGTTTTTAGGCTAAAAACTCGCGCACGAGGGCCCGCAGGCATAACACTGGCAACCTGCAGACCCTGACTTTTTCTCTATGGGGAAAAGTCAGGGGTTCGCACCTTCCATGAAGGCAAGGTGTGGACCCACTCACTGTCTCTAACACAGAGGGTGCGGTCCCCGCAACAAGGGTTTCTAACCCAAAAATTCTCAAATTTGACCCAAACAATTTAATTTCTTGCATTCTAATTTGCCTTTTTGTTGGATGTAGAGTGTACATCATGCTAGATTGGCGTGAATGGGAGCATGAGGACGTGGATCTTGCTGCGTTGAATCACCAACCTTCGATTGATGCATTGAAGGCATGCAGCTTGTACAAATTCTGGGCCATACCTGGCATGAGGGCCCAGGTGGATTTCTTACAGTGGCTGGTAGAAAGGTGGAGCATACAGGACCAGTGCTTCTTCATTGGTGGCCACCAGCTCGAAATTGAGCCAGAAGACATATACTTTTTGACCGGTTTGCCTAAGAGAGGTGAAGACTTGATTCTATTTGGGACTAGGCCAGGTGGCCAGTCTGTTGATAGCCTCCGGCTAGAGTTCTGCAACAGTCAGGCTAGAGACAAAGGGATAGATATTAAAACCATATCCCGTCCTGAGCTCATGGTGATCGCGTTTACTGTCACCAGACTTTGCGGGAGTGCCGCACTACATATTGCCACCGGATCCCAGATGCGGATGGCAGTTGACTGCTTTCGAAGCACCATCTTCAACTGGTGCGATGCTGTGTTGGCTAATGTAAAAGGCCAATTGACCAGAGCCAAGAACAGACAACTGAAGACCTTTGGTTATGGGGCTTTGATTGTGAGCTTTGGTCTAGAGAGGGTCCCAATGTTGGTCCTGCAGCACCTTACTATTGGAGTTGGGCTTCCTCAAGAGCCCAAACTGATGCGATGGGTTGCAGTTATGGCCCGTCATCCGAACGAGGGGACAAAGGTTGTTCGATTCAAACCTGAGTATTTCCAATGGTTGGAAAACCAAGTTTTTTCTATTCAGGACTTCCCTTACGCTGGGGTATATTTTCGTGGTGACCCAGACATGGCTCTTATACCAGGAGAGTAATGGGATGACTCAGGTAAAATTATTTTCAACATTTTCCTATTTTAAAATTTTTTTATTTTTTATATCGTCCCAAAACTGATAGTAAAAGTTTCAAATGCAGATGTGGGTCCACGGCAACTAGCTGCTCTCCGGCCTTACGAGAGGAAACAACCAGCTGCAACCGTGCCATCCCCACAGGATGAATCAGCAGAGACCTTGGCCTTGTTGGAGAGTCATCTAGAGCGCTTGACAGGAGACATTCCGGAGACCAGCATAGATGACATTCCTCGTCGACTTCAGCGCTATGTGATTGGGGTCCCAGGACCTTTTAGGAGGTTCCTTTGCAAAGTGACCCGTGCAGTGGTTTCTTATCGAGATCATCACCAGTGATAGGATGGTCGTCTATTATAGGCACATATGACATTTTTGCTTTTTGTACTCATCATTTTTTCCGATCATAAGGTGTTTTCCAACCTATGATCAAGGACGATGTATTTTTGACACACTCCTATATATATATCACTATTACCGGCTTATCTTGTAAATCATGTTATGGAATGTTTTTAAATTTACATGTATGATTATTGCAAATGTCTACTTAACATTCGAGAAGCAATTGCATCTGCTAATGTATTTAAAGATCTTGGAATATGCTGATATTCAATATAATTAAATTCACGTTCCAAGAGATGCACTCTCAAAAATAATCTCAATAACACTGGATTTCTAATGGCATACACTCTATTAAGCTGTAATACAACGAGTTCAGAATCTAACCTCACTATCAAACTCCGAATCTCAAATGCAATAGATTCATATAATAACTCAATCACTGCACTATACTCAGAAATGTTGTTCGTTGTTTGACCGAGGCTTACCCCATGCATAGATACGAACTCGTCAAAGGGTGAATAGATAACCCAAGTTGCGGAAGAAATGTTCTGTGTATTACGACAAGCAACATCAGTGAAACCAATGTATGTTTGGAGAGGCATCGACATCTGCAATGTCAAGAGTAAAACCAAGATAAGCAGGAATAATGACGAAAAACACTCTCTAAGCTAAGCACACTCTTTAAACTAAAACACACCAGCTAAAAAGAAAACTATCCTAACTAAAAATCTCCATACCCATTCTTTAAGCATAATACCTCTTCAGGTAAAGACCATTTCTGGGTTTACCTAAAGAGTCCCCGTCAAAGTCTACCAATTCATAGGCCCCTTTTGCTAGCTTTCGCTTGACAACATAGGGACCATGCCACATAGGAACGAATTTTCCAGCGCCTAATTTATCATTAGCTTGATCGTACACTAAGACTAGATCTCCTTCCGAAAAATTTCGAGGGGTCACATTTTGATCATATTGAGCTTTCATACGTTTTGCGTGAGTTTCGATCGCCAATGCAGCATCATGTCGATTCTCATCTAATTGAGCCAAGTATAACAAACGTTTTTCCTCTTCGGAAGTGGCTGGAAGTAACTCGATGGCCATTTGCAATGATGGGATTTTGCATTCAATGGGTAACACAGCTTCCAGACCATAAACTAGTTGGAAAGGAGTGAACCTTGTTGATGTTTTTACTAAGGTTTGATACGCCCAAAGCGCTGAAAATAGCATGTTATGCTAATTCGACTGATGAATCCCAATGATTCGTCAGATCATGATGACTAAAACTTTGTTGAGTCAACCTCTTTGTGGTGAGGCATGAGGTCAATGTCTTGTTCCAACTCTTACTGCTCCATGTTTGCATCCAACTGTTGAAGTGCCTGTTCTATCTCATGAGCAAAGTCTTGCCCCTACGATGGTTCACCCTATTCACCTGATGCCAGCTGTTCAGATGAATCAACTACTTGTATGGGAATTGCTTCATCTGTTTGCACATGTTGCGCCCCCTGCTGTATCTGTTGTTTCTATGCTTCCCTCTCCTATTTATGTAGCTCTTGTTCCTTTTGGAGTTTCTCCCTCAGCTCATGCAACTCCTTCTCTGCTTCTTCCATTCTCTTCTTGTCCTTCTACCTTCGTGAGATTTGCTTGTCGCACTGCTTCCTCTTTGCCTCTACAGTCATAACTTCTTTCTCTACAAGTGGATATTCTCGAAACTTGCAGCTTTTCTCCTCCTCGATGCAATTGAAAATATTCCTCTTTCCCTTGTCATGCACTGGTATGCTTGGCTCTACTACCACTGTTGCTACTTCTACTACTGCTGGTGCTCTCCATGATGTTGTTTCATGCTTCTTCACTAACCACTCCACAGTGAATCCGACCGGTTCATTGGGTCTGGAGAAACTGTAGCAATATCTCCATGGGTCCTCCTCTGCCCAATGAAATTCCATGTAGATCCAGTTGAACTAAACTCTCGTGCAGTGATCCTTCACAATGAAATGTGGGTCATACAGATTGTAGCTTCGAAGGTTGAACAGGTACTTCTTCATCATTTCTGCTTCGAAATCAGCTTACTTGATACTTCGGATCTCATATAACCCAATCCACAACGGAAGAGTGGGCCAAGGTGCCTTCTTCTTCCAATACAATCTAGCTGTCAATCCTGCTGAGATGTGATAGGCTACTTCCTACATGACAAGTACATCCAAGGAAAACTTTGGCAGAACATGCAGAGGCTTCTCTGCACTGAACATTCGGATGAAAGTTCCAGACAGTGAGGTATACCAATATGCAATACCTATCAATGCCTCCATTGCTTCCTTTGACATTCAGGGTGGATCCTGCTCGAATATCATCTTGTACACAGGGATGACAAAATGATTGGATAGCCATGTGATTACTCCTTTGAAGCTGCATTCAGACAACAACTTGAAATGTGTGTTCATAGTAGTCTTCACTAGTGACCATGCCCACTCCAAGCCCGAGAACTCATGTCGGGCACAGAGTGCATCTAGGATGTAGGCGGACATGTAAATCTCTGCATGCATACCTTCAAGTGACTACGAACCTTCGTGACTTTCTCCTTCAACTAATGAGGCAGTATGCTCAACCATTTACATGGTTTTCCTTCTTTAGCCACTTGGTCCAGTGCAGCCACCCAACTCTGTGAGAAGGTTTCCATGCATGCTTGGCCATATGGTCGACAAGAAAATATGATCAAGTATTGGTATGCCTTCCTTAGTATCTTTGTCTTGTAGACCTGGTTGGGTGTCATCCTGAAATGAGTTGGCTCCTTTACCCAATCCTTCAGAATGTCTCTAGAGTTAGCATTGTTGTTGGGTAAGTTGAATGGAGTCTCCATGACAGTCATGGGCTTTGAAATCTAATACATCTCAGCATAATCCTGCTCCAAGAAGGTCTCAAGGTTCGTCCCACTGACACTGCTCAAGGTCATCATATCGGGATCACTGTGAGAGACGATTCAGTGTATCATGTCCGCACATGGGAACATAGGATATCTGCATGCAATCAACATAAGTCGGACTTATGAATGTTCACGTACACATGAAGATCTTTGAGGTGTTCCCCAAAAGTGCTCACAAATGTTTCGTTGACCTCTTGCCACTTCAATTTGATGTCCTTGCCTAGATACAACTTTGTATCTTCATAGCTCGGGAGACTAGAGGACACTTGCTCAGTTGTCGCTCCAGCTGCATTTCCATCAGTGTCCTGAGATCCTGTTCTCTTGGAAGCCATCCAGATAGATAAACACCTGAAATATCTGGAGACAAGAAACATGCATGGCAAGAAATTTATCAGTGAAAACAAAGCAAATTCCAGGGAATGACACAACACATACCTAGGGAACTAATGAGCAAGATTGTGCAATTTATTCTGGGAGGCTAGGTGACTCACTGCCAGAACTGTTCAAAATGTAGTCTGGGTTGTCTAGGAGGTAGGACTGGCTGCTGGATCTACGCAATGTGCAATCCAGACTGGTTGCTGGCTGCTGGGATTACGCAATGCACAATTCTAGCTAGGAAGGACTACATTCCCAGGGACTGAATTGCACAATTTCCTGGGCCAACAGTCACTGTCCTCTAGAAATGTGCAAAATAGTCCTGTAGGCGAGTTCTGGGAAAAATGTGCATTTCTGGAGATGAAGGCAGAGCCTTCATTCCCCAGATTGCACAATGTAGGCTTAGTGAAGGCAAGGTCCGGGCCAACATTGGCCCGAATCTCTAACGAGAAACTGTAAGAAAATAAGACAGTGAATGCATGGAGACACTAAGTGATAGCAGAAGTGATTGACAGTGCATGCAAAACATGAATGAAATATTGAGCAAATAGATCAACATGCATGTGGGTGAAGTAGTTCATTGATTGGGCAAACGTTTGTGCAAAATGGTTTCATGCAGCGACAGCAGTGAGATAGGAACGAAAACTAAAATAGAGCTAGGACAAGCTAGTATACATGTAAACGACAACAAGTGTTCAAAGAAATCAAGCAAACAACACTCACATAAGTAAATACAAAAAAATCGATAGAAATGTTGAAAAAGAGAAGTTGAGACCACTTACCCATGAATAATTGAGCTGGATATGTCGAAGGGTCTTGGATGTGCTGTGGGATGTCATAGCTCCAAGATCTATGTGAAAGAATGAGCTTTGATGCGTCGAATAATAAGTTTGGGCTCATGACGCGCATGCCACAAATCTAGGAAAAGCGACACTTCGAAGGAAACTTCTAAAACAACTTTTCATGTAACCCCTGGCTGCTAAAAATAGCTCCCTAAATCATGGGATTCCTTTTGCATGTTTCCTTTTGCTATTCCGGGAAGAACAAGTCATGCATGCATGCAAGTCAAGTTTCCTTGGTCCCGAGTGGAACTGGTCAACCAGACTGCTCATGCATGCAACTGCTCAACTGCTTGAGAAAAATGTGCATTTTTGGCTGGGAGCTGGGCTGACTGCCTAGGAGGTTTGTGCAATTTCTGGGCAGAGCAGCTGACTACTGCCTAGATTTGCACAAATTCTAGGCTGAGCAACTCTGATGGGGAAATTTGTGCAATTTTTGTTGGGAGTGTTAGCTGGAAGAATTGCACAATTCTGAAACCCGGCGGGCTGCCAGACAGAATTATGCAATTTATGGAGGGAAGGCTAGTTTCCCTCTAGAAATAAGCAATTTTCTTGGGGAATCTTCTCAACCTACAGCTAGACCAAGTCTGGGTCAACAGCGTGTGAGGGGAATGCATCAAGCTGTGCTCGATAGGCTGCCTTTTTGTATGAAAAACACTGAAGCTTGTGTACTTGATGAAGCAAGACAAAGTGTTGTGTCAGGTTGGTAGGGAGGCTCCAAAACAAGTTAACGAAAAATTTTGGAGGATGGTTGTAGCAGCTACAACACAACCCGAGAAATCCTCGCAAATGCTTAATGGATGTGGAGATTTCCCATTCCTTAATGGTTTTAATTTTGCTATGGTCTACCTTAACATCTTCATGAGATACCAATATGACCCAGATATTCCATCTCTTGTACTCCAAAGATACATTTGTAGCTCTTTGCATATAATTGTTTCTCCTCCAATAGTTTGAGCACCCTGTCAACATGTTGAACATGATCCTTCCAAGACTTGTTGAGATTAGTATATCATCAAAAAATAATAACACAAATTTTCTAAGGAAGGGTTGAAAATGGAATTCATCAAACCTTGAAATGTAAAAGGTGCATTGGTAAGGCCAAAAGGCATGACCAAAAATTCATAATGACCCTCATGAGTTCAAAATGTTGTTTTCGGAATGCCTTCAGTCTTCATTCTGATTTGACGATATCCTGAACGAAGATCCAACTTGGTGAAGTAAATTGATCCATGCAATTCATCCAATAATTCATCAATGACGGGAATGAGAAATTGATCTTTAATAGTGAGCTTGTTGAGCTCCCTATAATCCGGACACATGTGCCATGATCCATCCTTGTGAACCAATACTACTAGAGAAGAGAAATAACTTTGAACAGGTTGAATTATACCAGCCTCTGGAATTTCTGCAACCGTACATTCAATTTCACTCTTTTGGGCATAGGAATATCTATAACAAATATGTTTGGAGGAACACTTCCTGGAATCAAACGAATAGCATGATCATGATCATGAATAGGTGGGAGGCCTTTGGGAGTCTCAAATGCCTTGGAATGATTGTCCAATACTTTTTTGAGATATGGATAAATAGATCATTTCAATGTGGGAACCTCTGGTGAACATAATTGTGCAATTATGCCTCATTGTTCTTTCTTTAGAAGATTTGTCATTCCGTTAGAGCTTATTATATTTCTCGGTTTCCCTATGATACCCCTTAATTCAACTTCCTTTCCTTCTGAAGAAAATTTCATGAAAATTTCTTGAAAATTAAAGGCTATTGTACCCAAGGATTGTAGCCATTGGAATCCTAGTACAACATTAGCACCACCCATTGGAATGGAAAGCATTAGGCTATTCAATACATATTCTCCCATGGATAGCTTGGTATTATGGCACTTTCCAAAGAAATTTATGGTTCCTCCACTTGCAACCATCACTTGACCCTTTGGTGCTAGATATAGGAAGCAATTCAATTCCTTGGCTATCTTACAATGAATGAAATTAAGGGTACTGCTTGAATCAATCAACACTTAGATTACCATTTTCTTCTTGATATGTCCTTCTAGCTTGATAGTTTGAGTGGTAATTATGTCCAATGCATTACAAGATATGGTCGGATTCATTTCTTCTTTCTCTAGGGTTTGTTCCTGATGCAACAACACTTCCATATTTATAAATGTGAGTGGTAGGCTTCCTTTTTGCCATAATTTTGCTTTCCATTTTTCTTTCTAACATGAATGCCTTCTCCAATGAATCAAGTTCCCAAAGGTTAACCTCATGTTGGATATTATCTTTTAAAGTCCCTATGAACACATCAATCATATGCTCCTTTGGAATATCTTTTACCCTTATATTCATTTTTTGGAAGTCCTCAATGTGCAGCATCATTGAACCCTTTTGTTTGAGATTTATCAATTGGCTAAAAAAAGTGTTGCTTTTTGTATCCTCATAATGTGCTATCATTTCATCCATAAAAATTGCCTAATTGGAAATTTTCTACTAGAGCAAAGCCATTAATACCATACAAACTGATTTGGTTCCAAATATAAAGTTGCAATGTGTACCTTTTGTGTGTTTTGTTATGGAGATCAAAATATTGCAACATCTGTAGTATCCATGTTACGAGATCCTTGCCATCAAACTTCCTCATATCAATATTTGGAACATGGTGGGTCTTTTATCCAATGTTAGAGTCTACGAAATCATGATTAACATTTATTTTGTTCTCATCATGAGTTTAATTTACTACCCTTTCGCAATTAGTAAGCGTTTCTTGTAGAAACTTTATCAAATTTGTCTTCAATTCTTTGATGTTGCCTTTAAGTTTTTCTTCTAAACCATTCATCTTAGCTTCCATGCCTTTCTTTAAACCATCCATCTTAACTTCCATGCCATCCATCTTAGCTTCCATGTCATTTATATTAGCTTCCACCTCATTCATCTTAGTTTCTACGCCTTTCTTTAAACCATCCATCTTAGCTTCCATTACTTTTTGTGAGAGTGAATTTTGTTGCACTTAGTCTCATAATTTTGATATATCATGTTGCATTTCTTCCTCTTCTTCATGAGTCATGCTAGAGCTTTCAAGTTGCTTACTATGTGTTTCCATTTTCTTTCTTCGAGGCATCAATTAATGATAATTATGCTTCACTATGCCCTTTGAATTCCTTCAAACTATTTTTTGAAACCAAACTTATGCAAAATTTAAAAAAACTACACACCTTTTTTCACTTTGTAGGAGCTTGATATTGTATCTGATGTATCTCTGAAATTTCAGATCTCCAAGGTTTGAAATTGCGAATTGTGGTAGCCCTATGTGTCCTCTTTCCAACGCCACCAGTCTGATCGAAATTGGATTCTCCAAGAAAGATTTATGCCCAATCTCCCAAGATGACCTAATTATACACTTTTTCAGTAGAGCGAACTTGTACGAAGTGCCATGTGTCACTGTTTCAACCTTTGGACCTGAAAACGATGCACAAAAAACTAAATTCCATCCTCTTTCTGTAAATTCTTACGAAATTTCAATCTGATACTCAGAAAGAAAGTTATGACGATTTTCCCAAGGTCACGTGTTTGGGATATAATTCGAGAGC
Organism: Pinus tabuliformis; assembly: GCA_031772625.1. Lineage (NCBI taxonomy): Eukaryota > Viridiplantae > Streptophyta > Pinopsida > Pinales > Pinaceae > Pinus > Pinus tabuliformis. The sequence continues at coordinate 891,968,245 of CM062813.1, forward strand.
CTGCAATAGCCCTAACTTCCTTGGATCATATCTCTGACAATATAGTGAAACAAGATCTGAAATTTAGAACCAAGGATCATCGAGATTTCCTCTCAAATGGGTTTTTTTTTAGCATCTGAATTGTCGCAGGAAAAACGTTATAATGAAAATGCCACGATGACATGTTTTGGAGCAACGAAACCCTTGAATCCAAAGCTCTGATACCAAATGTTATGAAACCAGGTCACAAAAAGATAGAAAAGATAGATCAATGACTTATAAATCAATCTCTTTGAGGGGGAGACCTCCTTTACATTACACAAATGAACCATTCTTTGATGATACAAACGACAAAACCTCCTTTCTATATATAGGAGTGTAAGGGGTCACAATATAATCAAAACCGACATAAAAATAATAATATAAGGGCACAAAAATAACAATAGTGGGCTTCTATGGGGCACAATAATAACAATAGGGGCACAACAATAATAATAAGGGATACAATGACAATAGTAATGGGGGGATCATTAATATTATAGCGACCTAACAGTCTCAATACCACATGCAAAAAAATAAGAGACCCTTGTCTTATGGCGCGACTTGCCATCATTCTTTCAGACCTAAAGATAGAAATTCTAAGACCCCATAACCAAATTTGACACGATTTAAAAGCAAACAAACTAAAATAAGTATGTAGTGAAAGAACATGACCTAATGTACCGCGACGAAAGACTCCATAGCGCCAACCTTACCCATTGTCTTCCATAAAACACTGAGCCATTCTCCCAGGGAAAAAGGCGAAATCTTTTGCCACCTTTGTGTAGAATTTTGCATTTGCCTTTTGCCACTGCAATTCCAAACATTAACCTCAATGTTAAGGAACTCTTTAAGCCATGAAAGAGATAATGCTTACAATGGGAGGCCGAGAGTTTACCCTTACCTCCATATAGACGCTCAACAATGCAACCCAAGACCACCATGCTACCACAATTAATAAACAAACCCACTTGTAGACTTTACACGCACTAAAACATCGCATTGTCAGAGACAAATGGATCACCTCTGATGGGACGGCATGCGCTCTCACCAAGGCTTCCATGTCCTCAACATTAACACCCCCATCAGAGAAAAAATATATTATTTTAGAATGAAATAAATGTAATAAAATATTGATATTTTTCATTTTTAAAACAAAAATAATTAAAAAACATATTATTTTAAAAGAAAAATCAAATCAAATTAATTTGAGAAAATATAAAATAAATATTCACTCATTTCATGTCAATCTATTTAAATTTATAACTTAGTTTAAGAATATTTTTTTTTAAATAATTTATTTTACCATAAAATTTTAAGAAATTTACTTAATAATCTTTATTAATGTTTATTTTTTTAATATATATTTTTACTAATACTACTACTATTTATTTTTTTCAAAGTCATTTACTATAATTTAATTTAATTTAAATTCCAAATCATTATATATACCATATTTTATCTTTTAAGCAAAATCTTACCGTAGCAATCACATAACAGAAAATTTTAACTTTTTCTTAAAATTTGATAATGTAATTATAAATAAAATTATATTTATTTATTATTTAAATTATAATATACAATAAAGAATTTAAAAACACAACTCTATAGAAACTAACATTTTTTTATTGAAAAATTAAACCAATAAAATAATAATATAATATAAATAGAGAATATTGTTTACCATAGGAGCAAATTCACACCTGCTGGCGTATCCTTTCAAATATTGACTCTGATCGCGAAAAAATAGTTTGTTTACAAATATGGATGAAGAGACCACGCATTATAATTTTTTGTCTTCATATTGTAATTAATCTCGTTGAACCCAACCGGTCATGCTTGCGTCACGCTCCGCCGAAAAATGAGGTTGGGGTGGAATTGGACGGGATACGATTTGCCTGTCAAAATTCCACCATTAATACGAACCTAGTTCACTAAATTAAATAATCACTTAAATTCATTTTAATATTTTATTTTGAAAAAACACTTTATCTTTATTTTATATCATTTATAGTTTGAATATCTTTTATTTTTTTACTATGAAATTAGCATTCCACTAAAGAAATATGAAAATTCAAAAGTAAAGTTACATCAATCTATTTTCTATTTTTTATTTTTATGTTTGACTTTTGACTACTGACTTACTTTTTCACTTAATATACGGAAAAAGTCAAATGTAAAGTAAAATCAATCTATTTTTTTATTTTATATATTTATGTTTCTATTCAATTTAGTTTTAGATTTCTATTTTTGACCCTAAACTTATTTTTTACTCTAAAAATGCTTTTTCACTTAAAAAGTCAAAAGAAAAGTCAGCAATCTATGTAACATCCATCACTTCTATAAATAAAATATTTATTTACTTTACAATGACCAATATAAGGAAATTTCCCTAATTACATGGTTGTTGAATAAAAGTGTAATGTCCCTTAATAATAAATAATAAAAATAATAAATTATTCAACTTAATTTCAGGGGGAAGTTCCTTAAAGTGGGGAAGTATGTAATGTCCCTTAATAATAAATAATATATTATTATATTAAAATACAAGAAAATAAATAATAAACAATAAATAAAAAAATAGTAATAGTAAATAATAATAAAATAATAAATAACAATAGTGAAGCTTTAAATAAATATAAAAAGAAATAAAACAAGAAAACAGTAAAAATCAGTAAAGCTATCAAAAAGTAAAAACAAAAGAAATAACACAAGAAAGCAATAAAGTTGCATGTAGACACATGGAGTGTGTGCATGTGGTTCCCCTTCCAATGTTTGCTAGATGGTGAGGAAGATGAGAGGCGTTCCATCCATTCTCTTGGGAGAATAGTGTTGTGAGACAAAGGATTCCCTCGCAGTAGTATGTTGATTGATGGCTCAGGGGTGGCCAATGGTAGCAAGATTTTGTGCAACTAAGCCTATGGTTGGGTGGAGAGACGTCCCCAAGACTTTGTTGCAGGTAGTAAAATTCAACTAGTGTTCCACAGGTAAGTTCTCTCTTTTCGCTCATATTTTTGTAATTTAATGTTAACTAGTTGATAAAGTGCTTGTGATTATAAATCACTTGATTAATCTAATTAATTATGTGTTGTTATTTCAGGGCTGTTACATATGATATCAGAGGTGGTTCAACTCTGGGTGACCTCTAGATAAATATTTAAGAAAAATACTTATTAATCTTGTTAACAATGAAAAAAAAATAAAAATTGTTAGTGGTATTTCATCCTATCTGAAATTCGAGCACCAGCCCACCTTTAATTGAAAAGTTATAATATTTGTGTTCTTTTTTTGGTGTGAGTTGCCCAGTGTTACGTTGATTCACATTTTAAAATAAATAAACCATTCAAATGATTTTGTGATCACTGTGTATAACATGGCACACCAGTGATTGTTTTCATTTGAGTGAGATGAAACAACAACAAAAAAAATTATAGTTAATATAATTGATTATTAATACAAATACATTAAATATCTTGAAAATTTGATTGCAATTGTTTTATGAAGGAGGAAGAGTCATTGCTTAAAGAACATAGATTTAAAATATTTGAAATACTGGGATTTCGGGGGCTTACAAGTTGAGATTCAAACGACTGATTCGTAAGTATAAAAGTCTGTAGGACGCAAATGAAAGTGAGTGTATGCAGAGTAGGGACAATCTAGAGTGTAAAACACTGAGGAATTTAAGTGTTTAAAGAATGACTTCGAAAATACAGAAAATCGTCGAAGCTTAAGGGTTTCTGCTGGAATTGAACTCTGATGCAAAGGTTCGAAATACTTTTATACACAAGTCAAAAAAATGTATGCAGAGAAATTTTATAATCAATGGATCGAGTTTGCGGATTTTATTTGAAGATTATGAATGATCAAGGGTTTCTACACAAAACAGAGCTTCTGTTAGAATTAATGGATTCATATTTACATAATTTAAATAAATGCAATCCAAATATTTAGATGATTGAAGTAATTGTAGTTTTCACTCGAGGTAATTGAAGAATCGCAATTTAAATAATGAATACTGAATAAATTAAATAGTGTTTCATTTTCATTGGACTGGGATTGGGATGGGAAATTCATCCAAATTACTACGCTGGTGGGCTTCCACGTTTTCTGTCTCTAATAGTTTTTTTTTTTTTTTTTTTCAATGTGGTTCACGGGCACTGAGTGGCCGCTACGTCCACGTAGAGAAGCGGGGCAGTTCCACCCTAAGGGATCTGCCGGTCGGCCATATCAGGCCTAACCCCGAGGGCATCGAGGAGATTTGACCCCGTGACCTCCCAACTGGGAAAGTGCTTAGCAACGGGAACTCGACCATTTGAGCTATCCCTCGGGGCTTCTGTCTCTAATAGTTTACCAGAAAGGATCATTTTATTGTTTGCATAATTGACACTGTGCAGCAGTTTTCAGGTTTTTTTTAAAGCCTTTGGTGGTCTAGAAAAACGTTTTTGATTGTTGCAAAAGATCATTCGTATATGTATCAATATTTTTAAAGTGGGAGTCGTAAGTGATTTAAATGTTTGGGTATGAAAAGATGGTTTAGCATGGCAACCATATCAGATTAGTGTTTTATGTCAGAGAATAGATCAAATTTTAGTTATAAGAAAGGAAGCGAGAAGAAGAACAAACCATCAGCGCCATTATTCATGGTTCTTCGGCATCTGAACTTTCATGTCTTCTTATCCAAGTATTTGAATCTGTAGTAGCAACTTGGTAGTTTCTAAATTTGACAAGGCCTTGAGTAGTGATTCTGTTCAACTTTCCCTATGGTTCCTTGGCAAAAGCTTCTCTTGATTTTCACCAGAATTATGCACGAGCATCTCTGATTAATGAAAGCATATTCGCCTAATTTGTGAAGTCGCTTTGTTGTTAAGAGTTCCATATAGGCTCTCTTTGCTTATGATCTGAATGTTTAAGGCTTTTAGCTAGCAAAACTCCATCCCATATTACGTTGCTAAATCTCTTCTTTCCGCTATCTTAATCACCCATTGAATTTGGCACCAGTCAATCATCTAAAATTTGAATTTCAAGTTAGGGACGACATGTACAAATGGGGTGGAAACACTAGCTCTGTTCAGTGGATTTAGCAACTATCAGAAACAACATAGGAAGAAATGCCTTACTTTACAGTTTAATTTGTATTTGTCAAGTTACTTGATCATGCCATATTTTTTAGTCAAACTAATGGGATAGTTAATAAAGGAAAACATAAGTTATTTTTGGTTAGAATTCATAATAGCGTTTGAGCCTCTGATTTTTCTCTAAGGGTTCATAATAAAGTAGAGATACTATGATATGATATATGTTTAAAATGTATATTTGGAAAATTTGTTTCGATCCATTCACGAGTTTTGATTTTTCTAACTTAAGGATACAATCACAAGGGAAAATCTGATCTAAGTTATCATTAATGCCACTTACCATTTAATTTACCATCTAAATTTTGTTCCTGACAGTTCATAACTGTCAAGAGAGGATATGTTCAACATAATTCTCATTCATACAATAGTGGTAAAAAACATATAATTCATAGACTCTTTAGTTGTGCCAACACAAATCAAGGCTTGTAGTACGAGAAAATGCATACAAAGATTCCAAATATGGTGTACCCATAATAAGTACCCGTCTCCTAGCAATTATGCAAGACTATAAATTCTAAATGGTAGAGTCTACAGATAATTGAACATTATTACAGCAAGCTAGTATTGCAAAATCCTACTCAGCTAGGATAGTGCCCTAGTTTGTATGAGTAATTTCCTAGAATAAATCAATCACCATGCAACGCGCTTTTCCTAAAATTGGAAATTTGCTCTAAACATGTAGCTAGTTTAAAAATGGAAAACTAATCCAGCAATGGGATTTTTCTAACTTAAGAACAATACTTAACTCAAGAGAATAAAGCACCTAAACTAGAACAAAAAAAAACACTTCTAAGTAAGGAAACACCAACACTCGGAAGATAGAAACTCTAAAACTAGCACTCTAACTGTCTATAAGTGTTGCTACGCCCTAATTGAAGCTTCTATGCTCCACTTTAAAACATGCACAATACACACAGAAACAGAAACCACACTAATTCTGCTGAGTGGAGATGATTATTGTTTTACTATTATATTGGGCTTTTTATTGTATAATCTCGATTTTCCTTGAACTTTAATGTGAACCCTAAATTTTAGAGTTTAGGGTTAATGTGTTGCTACAAAATTTTGGTTGTTTTATAGTGGAGCTCAAATTTTTCTTTGAAGTTGTGGTTTGTTTTAGTGTATGTGCATAGTTGTTATCTCGTGAAGGTAAGTCATCAATTGTCCAGTTGGTATAGCAACCAACTGCTCTTAAATGCTGGACTCCTCCTCGGATTCCTTTTGTTCGTTGTTCGATTTCACAGTTTTGTGGTGATAACGTAAATTTAATATTTTCATTTATTCTAATAATAAGAACTTGAAAATAATAACGGATGGCACAAGCTCTTCACGAGGAGAAATTTTCATGTTCATGGTTTGCTTGATTATGACAATTAGAGCTCATACGTTACTGTTTGAAAATATTTTTAATCTTTTCCTTATCGACTTTTGTATTCAATGTTGAGGATTTGTAATGGTATCCATATTGCATCAAGTTTTACCCATTGCAGGATTGCTAGGGCTTTTGTTTAGTTCATGAGTGGGTGTGTATATATTTATAGATATTGTAATGTCATGCACTCTTTGAATGCACTCGGTGATATAAGGTAGGATATTATGAGAACAAAATATGCCCATGATTTGGGAATGTTATAATGGCACCCGAATTGAATTGCCATGTTACTTTTTTTATTTTGTTGGTCTCCCCTTCTTACAATGAGTTGTTGCATGAGTGTCGAGGTTTGATACTTTTTAGAGACTACAAGGGTTTTAACTTTCCTGTTTGGTTTAATACGGGGTAACAAGTAAATCATTCATGACTAATGATGAAATAATAAGATGAGTTAAAATGAGAAAAATATGGAGAGATGGTGTGGTCCCTAGTACAACTAAGAGAAAATAAAGCTAATGAAAAGAATACAATGAATGAAAATTCCATATGGATATCATTGATAAACTCAAGGTGATTCTGATCTTAAGTCATAATTAATAATTATGTGGTTGACTTTGATGTAAGGATGTTAATTCTCAAGAAGAGAAAAAGGTAAAATAATATATTGGTTGAATTGAAACAAACAATTTCCTTGATCTTTGATTACTCTATATCCATTGATGTTTAGTTTCTACATTTGCTTAGTGGTAACTAGCGTAAAAAAGTTGTGTTTATATGGATAATTAGTGCACTATGATAATTGTTAAGTGATATGCGTATAAGTCAACATTGATCAACAAACCCTCATGCAAATAAATTAAGCACGATATAAAATTAAATCATGATGACCTAGTGTTTATATGCAATTGCATATAGCGATATTGGAATCGATAAGCCAAAGGGTAAATGGATGTAAAATCAAGGGATTTTAATTTTGAGATAGATGATTTAAATAATGATTGTATAACTAGTAATACCTTAACAATGAATTTCACCAGAATTTCCTTTGGGAAGGAAGAATATATGATGAGAGATTAAGACTCAAGATGATGAGGCTCATGTGAAATTTAACGATGTACTTAGATGATTATACCTATGGTGTAAATGGTCAACTTCCTAGTTGAAAGAAGTGGAAATGATTATTGAAAAACGAATTGGTATCTTGATGAAAACATAACACTAATAACACTAATGAGATAACATAGATCCTAGATGGATGTTGAATAATCTTAGTTCATAGTTGAATGTTTGTAAAGTAAATGAAATTCATTTTTCTGATGAATCATGATAAGAATGCTTATAGAGTATTATTCTATATTTGATAAGTATTGAGATGTTTCTCATGTTTCATGATATGATGGTTGGTGGGCTCCAGTATTGTAGCAATAATGCTACAACTCCTGGAGCTTCCTATCTCTAATTTTATCAACCCGGTAGTTCGTAACAAACTTGGAAGCGACGGTGCTGTATGCACAAGTACTAGCTCTTGTCGCAGCTGTCACTTGGTTAGCTGGCACAAGTCCGCTAGGGCTCAAGCCAACTTCTATATGTTCTCAGAAGAAGCTTTCTAAATGATGGACAAAGGCTATCTCAAAGGAAATCAACCTACTTTGCAATAATGAACTGAAAGCCAACAAAACATGGAAACCCTAGTAAACCCTAATCTGACTAGTCTAATCTCTATGATGCAATGGTGGAAGTGCAAACTTCTAGAAATGATGCCATTACTTATAGTGATATGAGATGCATGAATTTAAACTACTTCTACTGAAAAGAACATTGTTTTTATATTTTTGCTTAAGTGGTTGGAGTTATTATGACTTGGTTTCTTATTAGGGTTTGACTGTGCAGGGGTAGTTCGAAGGGAAGGAAGGCTTGGAAAAGGTCAAGAGGGCTAGGAAAGGTTCCAAGGGATCCCTAACATCATTCCACAGGAGTCCACAACGTTCAGGTGCTTGGCAACCGAGGTTGCAGACTTCTACAGGATGTCTGCAGGGGATCCTACAGGAAACTCGGGATTTCTACAAGAAGTCTGCTAACTTCTACAGGATGTGCTACAGTTGGAGTTTTGGGTGATGGAGGAGTCGAGGGGCTGTATGGGTGAATAGGTAGGATGAAAAGGGAGCTTGTGATGGCTCAGGGACAGAGAGATGGGATGGAGAGAGAGTGCATGCAGTTGGTTGGTGGATAGAAGGGTGGAAGCAATGAAAAGTCAAAAAGATGGAGCTACGTGAACAGTAGAGGGGTTGGAAGGCAACCGAGCTGAACACAGGTTAAGCAGGTGCTTAGGCGCGGTTGAGAAGAAGAAGAAGATAATAGAATAATGCTGCGCAGTGTAAATGAAACAAATCCTCTATGTCTTGCATAAAATCGAGAATTCATCCACCTATTCTAACTGTGTTATTAAACCAACGAACAACAATGTAAACTTTGGAGAGAAATCGTGCATGGTGTTGGAACGAAGAAGTATTTCTCAAGATCAGAATGCATGGACGGTTCTATGACTGAAATGATTGTGTTGCAGCTTGCATGAACGTATAAGATTGCGTTTTTTGGTGGTTGGTACGGTCTACACCCCCAATCTCTAAACAGAGATGGCAGTGAGTGCACTGTCAACCTTTTCTTGGAGCTGTAATGAATGCTAATCCTCCTACTCTAATCTAAGCTACTGAAAGCACTTTAACCATAAACTAATCCTACTCAATCACATTAAAGAAATTAAATCGGCAGACTCTGTTTTCCAAATGCATGTCAAAACAAAGAAATGAAGTGCTGAAAGGAAAGACGAGTAACAATACAAGGAAAATGAGGTCTATTGCTCTCAGGTTGGGCCCTAACCTGAGAGCTATAGCTCCCTTAAGAACTCATAATTGAATCCAAAGCTGCCTGCCTTTATTAAATAATCATGAGTCTAACAACATGCCAAAACTGGCTTACAAAAAGCAAAAATTGAGCTGTAGCTCGTGCTTAGAAATTGCAACAGTAGTTCAAAAGTTCAAAAAGCTCCTATCAAAGGCTACGGCCTCAATATTTATACATGATGAGGATCAAGCTGGCTTCCTCAATTAGTGGAGCTTGGCTGTCCAACTGAAAGTGAACTGTTGTTCCTGTTCCTGTAGAATCCGTTGGCTGCCTTTTAGCTCGGTGGGGATAGCTGCTGGAGCTCGGAGTTGGGGTGGAGATCACGAGGGAGGTCATTCAATACTGTGGACAACCTCCCTATAAACCTGCAATGCCACCTTTGCTGTCTCCTTGTCCCCATTTGCGTGGTCTTTGCTCCATTTAATGCCAAAAAACCTGAAATCATCATGTATTAGTCACATAGGAATAATGCCTGCCCTTCTTCCTACAAATAACACGAATATACTAAGAAATGATGCATAAGTGATAAAAGATGACGGGTTGAGCAAGGTCAGTAGGCCAAATGAGCCCAAATTGTTACCAAAAATTGGGGCTCATCATCACCCCCCAGCTAAAATATTTGCTCATCCTTGAGCAACTTAGCCCAACTCTTCATCCTTCAATGCTTTTACTGCTACCCTTATATCCCAAGCCTCTGTGGTAGTGTCCTCCTTGCTGATATGAAACCCAGCTTTCCTGTTCACCTCTTCCCATTGTTCACTGTCATCCTTTTCTGTGCTACCCTCAGTCAATCCTAGCAGCAGTGGTGGGCTGAGTTTAAGGCCAATCCAGCTGGCCTCCAGGTTTTGCATGGATTTCTTGTAAAGGGCTACCCTTACCAGAGCTTCCCTCATCCGAGTTGGGGTATGGTACTCTCGGATTTTCAAACTGTGTGCCAATGTATTCCATCTGCGTGTGCATGCTTGGACAACATTTTCTCCTAACAGTCTTTCCATGTCTTCAAAATGAGCTATGGCTTGGGCCTGTCGATCTATATATCTTAATGAAGCTGTAGGATCAATAGACAAGTGTTGGTGTCCTGAGATGAGTGCAACTGGATCCTCTGGTTCTGCTTGAATGAGCAATGGCTCGTTTAATTCTCGGTTCATGACCGATTTTGTTTCTGCTGCTCTTTGATCCTCATGGTTCAACCATGAAGCGAACGCCATTAATTGCATATCACCCAAGGCAGTATTGGGATCCTAGGAAACTACATTAGGCAAGGCCAAATTATGGAGGTAAAACTCCGCTAATTTGGCTTTATCTTCTGACGAACTAGTACTGCACAATTCAGAAAATTGCTGTGGGTCTTGGATCTGAGAAATACCTCTTTGTGCCAAGGTATTTATTTGGAACTGCAGCCATTGGTCTTTCAAGTACAAACCATAGGATTTGGCAGGTTTTTTGCACTGTATTGCCTCCATGGCCCAACTGGCCATGCAGGCCAATTGTGCCTCCTTTTGCTGCAGCTGTTCTTTTAGAGCTTGCACTTCAATTTGTGCTTGTTGTTCTGCTTCTTGTAGAAGTTTCATTGGCTCCCCAAGACTGGTGGTCAGTTCCTTTTTGCCTTGCTGTTCTTCTGTGGTGTCCTTGGAGGATGTACCTGTCCCTGCCCTCAGCTCCTGTAGCTGCAATCTTAGCTTCTGGTTTTCTTCCTGTAGGTACACTCTTTGACAATTGGCCACATGTTTAGCCATGGCTAATTCACTCCTGGCCTCCTTGAGTTGCTCTTGTAAAGGGCCTATGTCCGCCACACCCTTTGACTTGGCAATCTTCATCCACGTGTGTGTACGGACTCTTTCTTCCTCTAATGCAAAAAACAGTGGCACAGTAAATTTTTGAGGTATAATTTTGCCCGCCTCTAAAAAGGTGTAGTATGAACTCAGACTAGGCTGAGGGCTGGGCTCTGGTATATGTTCTTTTTCAGCCTCTTTAGGTGGCTCTACCTCACCCTCCCTTGGTGGTGATGAGGGTCCTTCTCCTTCCATCTTCTCTGTTTCCTGTAGCCGGGCCAGAGTTTCCTGTAGAACATTTTCAGCCTCCTGTAGCCGAGCTTTTTCAGTCAACAGGTCTAACTTTTCTTGCCACGTAGTTTTCTTTGGGCTCCCCCTCTCATAGGTGACTGATATCCTCGAGGGGGACGTTTCCTTGGGCGATGTAGGGGCATCTTCAATAATAATCGGGCTGCTGGACGGAGGCTGTGGCTTGCCCGTCTTTATCCTAACACTTCTTCGAGCTTTAAAGTATAGAGGGGTCTCCCTCTTCCTTTTCTCTTTTGGCTTAGGTGGCGTGCTGAGGGCGGCCAGCACAGCTGCTGCCTCCCTTTCACGAATATCAGCTTTCTTCTCCTTGGGTTTCACTTTTTCAGGGCTTCCTGTAGAAGACCCTGTTTTAGCCAATTTCGGGCTTCCTGTAGAAGACCCTGTTTTGGTAATTTTCGGGCTTCCTGTAGAAGACCCTTTTTCAATAATTTTCGGGCTTCCTGTAGAAGACCCTTTTTCTGTTAATTTCAGGCTTCCTGTAGAAGCCTGTTTCTGCTTTCCTGTAGACACAGGTGTCACCACCTTGGCTTGCTTTGCTGCATGAGGTTTGCTTTTTGGTTTGGTTGCGGGTGCTGATGAGGTACTTTTGCTGATGTGGACCTTCTCAGCCTTGTCCACTCTGCCTTGCAACCTTTTCTCTCTTGCTGTCAAGATGGGTGTGTCATCTTTTTCTTTGTCATCCTTTTTCTCATGCCTCTTCTTTTGCTCTTTCTTCTGTACTGTGGTCGGGGTCTTCTGGCCTGTTTCTTTCTTTCCCACGGCCACTGATTCTTTCTCCTCACTGCTGGAGGAACCACTTTCCTCGGTCAACATCCTTATGTCTCCATCTCTTGTCAAATTTCTGAATGCTTCCCATGAGAGGGGAACCTTGTATGAATGAAGCGCATCCTCCACGAGAAGTTTGATCAAACCATGGTGGGCTACCTGGTCTGGTATGCCTTCTTTCAATTTTGTGGCACACTCAATTAGAGACTGTAACAGGAAATAAGGAATGCTCAGTTTATTTTCTACAGGAAGATCAATCTGGTGCCTCAATTCAGTGAGCAACCTAAAGTGATACCCGTACACAATGCTAAAACGGCCTTCACAGGTTATATACTTCATGATCTACAGGCTAACTTCATTCCATGGTGGCATCAAACTGGTTCTACGCACCCCATTCTTGTCTTCCGAGAATTCCTCCTCTGGGGGAAAGAATTCTTTCTTGGCCTGTTGGCTCAACTTCCTTTCTTCCTTATCCCATGGCAAACCCATTGGAAGTTCAGTAATTCGACTGATATATTGCGGGGTGAGCTTGAGGCTTAGGCCCCTGAAGTTCACGGTGGCCACTGTTTTGGACTTCGACCTCAGAGCTTGTAAAAATTCTTCTGCCACTTCGTCGTCATAACCCTGCAATTTGTCACAGAAGGATATCCATTGTGCTTGTGTGAAGAGCTCCACTACCTCAAGATTTTCCCTTAACTTTGTTGAATTAGTGGGTTCCCGTCTAATAAACCCACCCGGCATGATAAAAATTGTTGCTTCAACTAGAGGTGGCGAATGCGGAAGAAATTTGGTCTACTGAGACAGAGCGTAGAATTACGCTTCTGTCATGCACATAATCCACGAAGCTTATCTCTGAGGACCTTAACACAACTTAATTACCCTGACATCCTGTAGAACGACAGTTTATGCACGGCAGACGATAATTGCAACAATTTCCTACGACCAGACTGTGGACGACGATTCTGCCACCTTCAAAAGCCAATTGCATGGAGAGTTTAGGTTTACCTTTTTATCTGCCACCTTTTGACGTGAGGAACCCGCCTTCCTGTAGAAACAACTTTCCTGTAGGAGCAGCGCGCGATTTCTGGGAAAGACTGCAGTTGGTCTGCGCTCTTGGGGTTGCTTCACAGGCGTTCTGATAGCCAAAGGCTCGGCATATCGAACTACAGAGGGATCTGGATGATCACTCGAGCTCCAAACGGTGAATGATAAATGCATGGGGCGATCTAGCCGATTAGATTTGAATCAGCGGAATCTGTGGCACGGGGGTGAGCTGTCCCCGCCAGACCGTTGGATGATGTCGTCCCATCATTTGCCTGCGAGTTCACTTACTGCCGCATCATCCCCCCGCAGATCCGCCGCCGTCTCTTCTGCTAAATCCGTTTTTCCCGACGGGATTGCTCTCACGTGTGTGCTGCCCATTTCTTTTTGTCATGGCCGCCACCCAAACATCCGACTAGACCATTAACTGGTCGACGTGGCCAGTCAACTGGCCATACAGCCGCTCAACCCATTCTCTTCACACTTTGCAAACAATTCAAAGTAAAATTCATGCAATCTGACAGAAGAAAGGGTCGAGACACTTACCTGTGTGGCCGCAACACGATTTTTCGGTTTTTGGACGATGATGAGTGGATTCTGTTGCCGCTGATGAATTTGCGCAGGTCCGAAGGTTCATGTTTATAGGCTGCCGACGATGGATTGGATGTTGTGGCTGCATGCGCCCGCGTTTTCATTGCATATGGCCAGCGCTGTGATTGGTGTACACTCTAGCGGGCTTAACTGTTACAGGACTCCCGCAGGATGTCTTGTAACAGTTCTTCCTCCTCGGGTGCATGCTGCATGACAAAGGATTTGGCCTCACGATCATGCTTCCTGAGCTCGTGGATGGCTGGGATGGATATGGTATGGCATCTCAGCATTTTTTTTATCTTAAAAATTGCTTTCTCTTTGATAACTCAACGATCTGCTTTGCTGGTGCAGGTAACTTCGTTGCATGTCGACAAGGGTGGTAGGACGAGGTGACAACAGTGTGCAAGGGTGACAACTGTAGCTTGCATGCGTCCAAACCGATCCTTAGTCGTTAGATCTCCTCATAGAATGAATTCTGGGCCGTCCCGAACTTCTACAGGAAGTTTCCTGTAGAAATACAGAGCTTCCTATAGAAAGTTTGCGTTTCCTGTAGAAAGTCTGCACCTTCCTGTAGAAAATATGCATCTTCCTGTAGAAAAGCTGCATCTTCCTGTAGAAATCTCAAGCCGTGATGAAATTGTGCACATACCTTGGAGAAAATGAGTATTCTTGGAGGAGGTGCTGGTGAGGTCTCCTGACAGCATGATAAGGATCCTTGGCTTTGAGTTGAGAGGCTTCCTCTCCTCCATAGAACACCTGCAACCTGCATGCAATTTTACATTATGAACTTGCTGTCTTTTCTTTTTTATTATTGTTTTTTTTTCTTTTTTCCTTTTTTTCGAAAGATAACAGGGGCGCCTCGATGAGGTTTTCACCCTTGCCATCTGCCTTAAGCGCCTCAGAGAGGTTTTCACTCAAGGATCTTTTTCACATCTCTTTTTTTTTTTTTTTTGAAAGACAATAGGGGCGCCTCGATGAGGTTTTCACCCCTACCACCTGCCTTGGGCGCCTCAGAAAGGTTTTCACCCAAGGATCTTTATTATTTTTTTCTTTTTTCCCTTTTTTTTTTTAAATCTTTCAGGGTATGCCCAAAGCAGAGGTAGAACCCTTCTTTATGACCATCACTGATTTCTCCATAGTCTTGATGAACTCTTGTCTTGAGAGAGGCTTCCTGTAGATCTTCAAGCGATGCCCATTGACAAGCATGGGGATGGCTTCCTCATCAATGGTTCGAATAAGAACAGATCCATTGTCATGGCATTTTTCCACTGCATATGGTCCTAGCCATCTGGTTCTCAGCTTCCCCTTGAAATCTTTGTATCTGGAGTCATACAACAAGGCCCAATCTCCCGGCTGGAATTGCTTGTCATGGAGATGTTGGTCATGCCACACCTTTCTCTGAAGTTGAACCACTTCTGAGTGAAGGAGGGCCTGCATCCGATGCTCGTCCAGTCCATTCAGCTGCAATAACCTTTCTTGTTGTGCATGGCTGAGATCTAGGTCCAGCTGAGCTGCCATCCTCAAAGTGTTGCATTCAAATTCAATGGACAACAAAGCTTTCTTCCCATAGACCAGCTCATAAGGTGTGAAGCCGGTGGTGGTCTTCCAGGTAGTGTTTTAAGCCCATGTGGCCTCAACCAGGCGATCTGCCCATTCCTTTTTGCTGCTGCTCACCACCTTAGTCAAGATCCCTTCTAATGCTCTATTGGTGACTTCCACCTGCCCATTTGCTTGAGGGTGGTAGGGGGTGGAAGTCCTATGCTTGATCTTGTGATGAGCTAGTAAGTCTTCAACCAGGTTGGATGTGAACTGGCTCCCTTGATCGGTGACCAGCTCTCTTGGGTAGCCAAACTTGTAGAAGATGTTTTCTCTTAAGAACTCGGCCACCTTTTCTTCTGTTGCTGCTTTGACTGCTTTAGTCTCTGCCCACTTTGTCAGGTAGTCAGTACACACAATGATGTAAGACCTTTGCCTCGAAGGAGGGTTGATTGGACCCACAAAGTCCATACCCCACTTCTCAAATGGCTCAAGAGTCACTTGAGGTTGGAGAGGCATCTCATCCCTTTGAGTCGGTTTCCCCATTCTTTGGCATTGGTCACATTGGCTGATATATCTTCTGACATCTTGATGAAGTGTGGGCCAATAGTAGCCTGCCTGCAGGATTTTGAAGGCAGTCCTCTTTGCTGCAAAATGTCCTCCACAAGGCCCATCATGACAGGTGAGGAGGATATCAAAGACTTCCTCCTCCCTTAAACAATGCCTTAAGATCTGATCGGGGCCAAGCTTGAACAGATTGCCCCCGATCCAAGTAAATGAGGCACTTTTTCTGATGATTCTGCTCTTCTCTCTTGAAGATAGGTGCGGAGGGAACTGTGCTGAACCAAGGTAGTTTGCTATATCAGCAAACCATGGAGAGAGTGCTGAGATAGCAAACAGATGTTCATCGGGCATCTGGTCATCCACTGTTCCATCCTCATCTGCAGACAAATCCAATCTCGATAAAAAGTCAGCAACAACATTTTCTTTACCTGGTTTGTCAACAATGGTCAAATCAAACTGCTGCAACAAAAGTAACCATCTAATAATACGAGCATTCACATCTGGTTTATTCATTAAATATCTAATTGCAGCATGGTCTGTATGTACAAATGTTTGGTAGCCAGTGATATAATGTCGGAACTTGTTCAGTGCATGGACCACAACCAAAAACTCTTTCTCGGTTACAGTGTAATTCAGCTCAACTTTGGACAAGTTTTTGCTAACAAAGTAAATGGCATATGGAAGTTTTTGTTCAACTTGTCCTAAAGTTGCACCTATGGCTTTGTTCGAGGCATCAGTGTGGATGTGGAAAGGTAGGGCCCAGTTTGGACCTCTCAAGATTGGGGCTTGTTGTGGGGAAAAATGCCTATTTAGGACGATCCTATCCACCTAAGGTGTGACAGCGCCTTAGCAACAAACGAATACAACTATCATGATTTCTTCCTTTATGAAATATGAAAGAGAGGAGATCGGCAGACTTACCGTTATCTTCCGGTTGTCCCTCGAACTAGATCCTCTTCTCTTTGTGTGTCCACAGCTACTTGCCTCCTCGCTTGGTCAAGAGAACAACTACTTGAATCCCACGAGATCACAAGAGAACAGCTACCTGTGACAAGAGAACAGCTACTTGCAACAAGAGAAGAACACAATACAAAGGCAAATATACATATTCATAAATGATTCAGGATTAGAAGTAAATCAAATATACTAATGCAATCATACAAAATACACCAGCATATAGGAAAGAATCGAGATAGCTTTATTGAAAGTAACAGGGTTCAGGAAGAGTTACAACCCATAGGGCTCCAACCCAGCATCTCCTTCCCAGCAGAATGGAATTCCTTCTTCAGCTCCCTTCAAAGCATAACACACCCAATATTTCTAGCCACAAACCAACAACAATTCTTTGCAAATACTAAATTCCAACCTCCTTAGACCTCATGAGAGAGATCTATATATAGGAGTTTTGGAGAAAGGATGAGTCAGCTTGAGGCTGGCATGAAGCTGACTAGTGTCCTCTCCCACTTCAGTTCTTGAGTCCACTTGGAGGTTCTTGCTTCCACTTGGAGATTTGGAACCTCTTACTCATCACCAGTCGAATTCCTTGATCCAAGTGTCATTTTGGAAGCTTCCTGGGCATTGACACCTTGAGGAATGACTTTGCCACATGTCCAAACTCGCCCAGCGCAGGTAGCCTTCTTTGCAGTTGACATTCGACGCAGGTAGATAGTGGAGTAGTTGACATTCAGCCCAGATGCTCAGTGGAGTAGTTGACATGATCCAGAATTGCCTTGTTTTTGAGTGTTTTCAGGTGGAGAACTTTTGTTAAGTGTTGTGGTTTGCTGGCCTTGTTCCTCTAGGGGTAGGAACAACATGTTTAGGGACTTTGGATCCCTTGATTATTGACATTTCATGCTCAGTGATGCCAGGCACAAAAATGTCTATAACAGGGCTGACACCAACTTGTCCTTCAATTCATTCAAAGCCCTCTGACAATCGTCAGTCCATTTAAATTCCACATCTTTTGCCAACAGGCCAAACAATGGCGAGGCTAGCTTGCTGAAGTATTTAATGAATCTCCTGTAATACCCTGCTAATCCTAAGAAACTCCGAACATCCCTTACCTTTTGAGGAGGTGGAACCTTCTTGATAAGAGCAATTTTGTTAGGATCCACCTATAACCCTTGGCAAGAAATGGTATGGCCTAGCACGGTCCCTTCAGTCATCAGGAATTCACATTTTTCAGGACTAAGGGACAGGTTCATCTCGATGCATTTGGTTAGGACCTTTCCTAGATTGGACAATGCTTCCTGGAAGTTGGACCCATAAGGAGTGAAGTCATCCATATAGATTTCCACCGCATCATGGACCAGCTCCGATAAGATGCTCAAGACAGCTCTCTGGAAGGTAGCAGGAGCATTGCATAGCCCAAAGGGAAGAAATCGGTAGGCAAAGGTACCCCAAGGACAAGTGAAGGTGGTCTTATCTTGGTCTTCCGGGCTGATTTGGATCTGGTTGTACCCGCTAAACCCATCCAGGAAAGAGAAGAACTTCTTTCCTGCCAGTCCATCCAACATTTGATCTATGAAAGGTAGAGGGAAATGGTCTTTCTTGGTGGCTTTGTTCAGTTCTCGGTAGTCCACACAGATTCTCCACTTCCCATTTTTCTTGGGAACCAACACTAGAGGGGACACCCATTCACTATCTGAGATGGGGGTAAATGAGTCCGGCATCCAACAGTTTTTGCAATTCTTCCTTGACAATGTCCTTAAGGGCTGGATTCATTCTCCTCTGAGGTTGCCTAACCGGTTTACAATCCTCCTTGATGTATATGTGATGGGTACAGACTGAGGGATGGACTCCTTTCATCTCCTTATAGCTCCAAGCAAAAGCATCTAGGTGACTGGCCAACAGGCTACACAACTCCTTTTCTTGGGAAGGAGATAGGGAGGAGCTGATCTTTAACGTTCTCTCAGGGCCGAACTCCACATTCTTGACTCTGGGAGTGACAGGATTGGTTGTACAAAGATCCACTAAGGTGCTGGCTTGGGCATCCTCCACCAATTTCTCTAAGGATAGTGCACTGGAAGGTGGATTCTGGATCAAGGTCTCAATCAAGTCATCCTCGGTTGGGGGGTCTCTTCTAGTGGTATCTAGGGTGCACAAAGGTGCTGAGTACACTTCATCCTCTTCTCCTTCCTCCAACCAAAGTGGTAAGTCATGCTCTAAGGAAGGTTGGGCAGGAGGGTATAGGACTAGCTGCTTGGACATAGGACCATTTTTGATGGTCATATTTCCTGCACGACAACTTATGTAAGCATCTGCAGTGGCTAACCAAGGCCTTCCCAAAATAAGAGGGTATCCAGTAAGCTTTGCCTTGGGTTGCAGAACCAAGAAATCTGCAGGGTATTCCCAAGAGTCGATAGAGACCAAGACATCCTCCACAATCCCTTCGGGAGTCATAGTGGAGCGATCTGCTAGTTGCAGTATTGTCGAGGTCTTCCTCAAGGAACCATGAAGATTGAGTTTGAGCATGGTATCCCTGGTCATCACATTAATGGCAGCCCCCAAATCAATCAAGGTGTGAGGTATGATGGTGCCATTGATGTGGACATCTACTACAGGACTCCCAAGATCTAGATACTTTGGGCAGATGACTTGTCCTAACATAAGGTCAGACAGTTGTCCTAGGACATTGATGGTTGAAGCATCTCTCTTCCGCCTGCCTGGGTGTTTGAAGCACTTTTCCTTAACCAGTTTGTTGTATATTGGTACATCCTTGATGGCTTGGAGAAGTGGTATTTTCACACACAACTGCTTGAGCTCACCCAGGAGCTCATCCTCCTCTGGGTTGGGTTGTGTGGTGATTGTTAGTCTCTCAGGAAAGGGTGGAATAGCCTTTGGTTCACTTTCTTGTTTATCTTCCTCATCCTCTGGGGGAGGAGGTTGGCGATCCGGAAGAGTCTTTCCAGATCGAAGATTGATCTCCTGGATCTCCACAACATAAGTAGGGCATGATGTTTCCCCAGTGTATACCTACTGAGCCTGTCTATTGTTGGGGTTCGGGTTCGGTTGAGAAGGTATTTGAGGTTGCCTTGGAGGAGCAGGAGGTAATGGTTGAGGTTGAACTGGTGGTGGAGGCAAAATGGCGGGAGGAGTGTTGTACTGGGGCCTCCACCCCGACTGAGGTGCATTCCACTGAGGCTGTGGCTGGGCATGTGAGTGATAAGAATGAGTAGTGGGTTGAGTAGGGTACTGAGGTGGATAAGACCATGGAGGAGGCATAGACCAGGAAGGATGAGCAGGGGGACCCCATGAAGGCATAGGAGTCGATTGGTTGGGGCTGTAATAAGCTTGAGGTGCCCCTTGCATCCCCTGCTGGTAAGGTCTAGGTCCTTGTGGCCTCCTTTGGTTGAGGTAATAGAGAGGTTCAGTGGGAGCTTCTGTCCCTTGGTACATGGCTTTAAATCCAGGTAAGGTTGGACATTGGTTTGTGGGATGGTCCTCCTCACAAACGAAGCACACTTCAACCGAATGCAATGGGCATTCGTTCTTAGGGTGTCTCCTTGTACATCTAGGGCAAAAGATAGCCAAGGCTCTCTCAGCTTCTTCCTTCTTCTGCTGGATCCTGAATGTGTCCAGCTGCATGGCAAGGGTCTGTCTCACCTCACTCTTAAGATCTTCCAACTGATTTGCAAACTCATGTTTGGAGAAAGGGACACTAGTTGAGAGGAGGTTTCCTCTACCTCGTTTCCGAGCTGCCCTGGAGTGGTTTCTAAACACAGTCTTGATGTCCTCATAAGGCAGTTGGTAAATATCCCCCCCAGCTAACATGTGAAGGGTATCTAAGAGGTCTTCAGGGACTCCTCGGAGCGGGACCAACTTGAGGGATTCAGGGTCAAGTGTGCACCTGGCCCGCTTATAGCTAAGTTGGAACCTCTCCTCGTAATCCTCTAAGGACTCATCATTTCCCATGGTCATCCGAAAGATCTCTCCCTTGGTTTCCTTGGACCTACAGTAGTCCCGGTACTTGGTATTGAAAGCTTGCTGCATCTGAGCCCAAGTAGTGATACTATTCCTAGGTAAGCCCATGAACCAGCGTAATGCTGCATCCTTAAGAGTGGAAGGGAAGATTTTCAGCTTCTGCTCATCTTTAGTATAGTCATAAGTTCTACAAAGGACAGCAAACTCAAACAGGAAGGTATCAGGATCTTCAGTGGTTAGTCCATGGAAGTGAGGTAAAGCGGAGGGGCTAATGTTCTTCATTTTCATCTCTCCATTGGTCTCTCGGATGGGAAAGGCACCTTCTATTCTCTCATCTTCTCTTCTATTGTCAGCCATAGCTTCAGATGGGATGGTCTCTAATTCTTCTTCTGCTATAGGATCTTCGTATATCTCAGGAGGTTCACCTATAGGTTCTTCTAGATCACTGTCACCGAAGAAGAGAGAAGGGTGACTCAGTGATGTGGTGGGGGTGTTGGGTAAGAATTTGCCTGTTTTATCTCGATTCCTATGAGGCATGAAATGGAAAGACTTTTTTTTTTTTGATGCTTTTGTTTTTCTTTGGTACCTGCAAAACTGAAACAGATTGATCTACAACTAACTATCTTACTGAAATAAAGATGCAGAATTAAATTGAAAGCAGGAAAGAACTAATCTACTTTGCTCAAATGAAATTGCAGGAATGGAAATGCTAGTCTACGCTTGCAGAATTGAAAGGCTAATCTATGCTTGCATAAATGAAAGGCTAATCTACGCTTGCAGAAATGAAATTGCAGAATTGAAATGCTAATCTATGAAAGCGAGAAATGCTAATCTATGAAAGCAGGAAATGTCTATGCTACTTTTGCAGAATGGAAATGAAATAAACTACTTGGCAGAAAGCAAGAGTAAGAAAATAGAAGAAAAGCAACAATTACTAATACTCTGACGCTTCCCTGGAAGCGGCGCCAAAAAGATGGTGGGCTCCAGTATTGTAGCAATAATGCTACAACTCCTGGAGCTTCCTATCTCTAATTTTATCAACCCGGTAGTTCGTAACAAACTTGGAAGCGACGGTGCTGTATGCACAAGTACTAGCTCTTGTCACAGCTGTCACTTGGTCAGCTGGCACAAGTCCGGTAGGGCTCAAGCCAACTTCTATATGTTCTTAAAAGAAGCTTTCTAAATGATGGACAAAGGCTATCTCAAAGGAAATCAACCTACTTTGCAATAATGAACTGAAAGCCAACAGAACATGGAAACCCTAGTAAACCCTAATCTGACTAGTCTAATCTCTATGATGCAATGGTGGAAGTGCAAACTTCTAGAAATGATGCCATTACTTCTAGTGATATGAGATGCATGAATTTAAACTACTTCTACTGAAAAGAACATTGTTTTTATATTTTTGCTTAAGTGGTTGGAGTTATTATGACTTGGTTTCTTATTAGGGTTTGACTGTGCAGGGGTAGTTCGAAGGGAAGGAAGGCTTGGAAAAGGTCAGGAGGGCTAGGAAAGGTTCCAGGGGATCCCTAACATCATTCCACAGGAGTCCACAACGTTCAGGTGCTTGGAAACCGAGGTTGCAGACTTCTACAGGATGTCTGCAGGGGATCCTACAGGAAACTCGGGATTTCTACAGGAAGTCTGCTAACTTCTACAGGATGTGCTACAGTTGGAGTTTTGGGTGATGGAGGAGTCGAGGGGCTGTATGGGTGAATAGGTAGGATGAAAAGGGAGCTTGTGATGGCTCAGCGACAGAGAGATGGGATGGAGAGAGAGTGCATGCAGTTGGTTGGTGGATAGAAGGGTGGAAGCAATGAAAAGTCAAAAAGATGGAGCTACGTGAACAGTAGAGGGGTTGGAAGGCAAACGAGCTGAACAGAGGTTAAGCAGGTGGCTTAGGCGCGGTTGAGAAGAAGAAGAAGATAATAGAATAATGCTGCGCAGTGTAAATGAAACAAATCCTCTATGTCTTGCATAAAACCGAGAATTCATCCACCTATTCTAACTGTGTTATTAAACCAACGAACAACAATGTAAACTTTGGAGAGAAATCGTGCATGGTGTTGGAACGAAGAAGTATTGCTCAAGATCAGAATGCATGGACGGTTCTATGACTGAAATGATTGTGTTGCAGCTTGCATGAATGTATAAGACTGCGTTTTTTGGTGGTTGGTACGGTCTACACCCCCAATCTCTAAACAGAGATGGCAGTGAGTGCACTGTCAACCTTTTCTTGGAGCTCTAATGAATGCTAATCCTCCTACTCTAATCTAAGCTACTGAAAGCACTTTAACCATAAACTAATCCTACTCAATCACATTAAAGAAATTAAATCAGCAGACTGTGTTTTCCAAATGCATGTCAAAACAAAGAAATGAAGTGCTGAAAGGAAAGACGAGTAACAATACAAGGAAAAGGAGGTCTATTGCTCTCAGGTTGGGCCCTAACCTGAGAGCTATAGCTCCCTTAAGAACTCATAATTGAATCCAAAGCTGCATGCCTTTATTAAATAATCATGAGTCTAACAACATGCCAAAACTGGCTTACAAAAAGCAAAAACCGAGCTGTAGCTCGTGCTTAGAAATTGCAACAGTAGTTCAAAAGTTCAAAAAGCTCCTATCAAAGGCTACGGCCTCAATATTTATACATGATGAGGATCAAGCTGGCTTCCTCAATTAGTGGAGCTTGGATGTCCAACTGAAAGTGAATTGTTGTTCCTATTCCTGTAGAATCTGTTGGCTGCCTTTTAGCTCGGTGGGGATAGCTGCTGGAGCTCGGAGTTGGGGTGGAGATCACGAGGGAGGTCATTCAAGACTGTGGACAACTTCCCTATAAACCTGCAATGCCACCTTTGTTGTCTCCTTGTCCCCATTTGCGTGGTCTTTGCTCCATTTAATGCCAAAAAACCTGAAATCATCATGTATTAGTCACATAGGAATAATGCCTGCCCTTCTTCCTACAAATAACACGAATATACTAAGAAATGATGCATAAGTGATAAAAGATGACGGGTTGAGCAAGGTCATTAGGCCAAATGAGCCCAAATTGTTACCAAAAATTGGGGCTCATCAATGGTATGAGGGTGATCATGAACATATGGTTCATATTTATATAGTTGTTATAATACTGATGATGTATCCTTATAATAATTATGATATGCATAACATGACATAGGAATTATAATGCTATAATATGAGGTTTATTGACATGTGGTTCATTTATTATGTGAAGTCATGATATGTCTTTGATGCAAATATGTTGATGTTATAACTTATGATGGTATTTCATGAGGTGAAGCATGTGATAGTTGCGTACAAATTTATGACATGCATAAGCATGCAGTTCGTTATTATTCATAATGTTGTGATTAACAATGATGAATGTTACATGATGACATGCAAGACTTGGCATGTGGATTATTTTCTATGATACTATGATGGTATAGCTAATGCATTGGTTGCATGTTGAGGTGTGATGATTCACAGGACTCCACAAATGGGCCGAGAGGGCCGGTTTATTTGATGATCTCGTGCAAGCCCATACGCACGAGGGAGAATAAGTAACACCATATGGGCTAGGGACAAACTCAATCAACACTACATGTGCTAGTGGTTCCTTTGTCTTGTGTAGCTCTTGATGGATAGTTCTTGAAGGGCTATGGGACCATCTTGAGGAGGCCAAGTGCCTGATGTTCTAGGCTAGGTGCCTGTTATTGGATTGGGATGCTGAATTCTGGTGTGGGTGTGAAGACTTTGATGCCTGGGGTTGTGCGCCTTAGTAGTTGTGGAGAGAGTGGGCCAGCCTTGTGAGATGCCTAGAGTCATTGAGTACCATACCGGATGTCTGCCTTGGGGCAGATGAGGTCTGAGTTAGGTGCAAGCTTTGGGGCCAGCCTTGGACTAGGATACAAACCGGGGAGGCTTATGCCTGGTTCCAAAAGTGGGAAAAAGGACATAGATTCCTTGAGATTTCCGAGGAGTTGTGAAACTTTCGATGCCTGCTGGTTATACTAGTTCAGCAGAGGGTGTAGGGCAAACATGAAGTAATAAATAACTAAATAAATAAAATATTAAATAATTCAACTTAACTTCGGGACGAAGTTCCTTAAAGTGGGGAAGTATTTAATGTCCCTTAATAATAAATAACAAATAATAAGTAATAAATAATAAAAATAGTAAATAATTAAACTTAACTTCGGGACGAAGTTCCTTAAAGTGGGGAAGTATGTAATGTCCCTTAATAACAAATAATAAATAATAAATAATATAATATAATATTAAAATACAAGAAAATAAATAATAAACAATAAATAAAAAAATAGTAATAGTAAATAAATAATAAATAATAAATAACAATATTAAAGCTCTAAATAAATATAAAAATAAATAAAACAAGAAAGCAATAAAAATCAGTAAAGCTATCAAAAAGTAAAAAGAAAAGAAATAAAACAAGAAAGCAATAAAGTTACATGTAGACACATGGAGTGTGTGCATGTGGTTCCCCTTCCAATGTTTTCTCTATTTAATAGATGGTGAGGAAGATGAGAGGCATTCCATCATTCCATGATTCCACCATCCACTCTCTTGGGAGAATAGTGTTGTGAGACAAAGGATTCCCTCACAGTAGTACGTTGATTGAGGGCTCGGTGGTGGCCAGTTGTAGCAAGATTTTGTGCAACTGAGCCTACGGTTGGGTGGAGAGTCGTCCCCAAGACTTTGTTGCGGGTAGTAAAATTCAACTAGCATTCCATAGGTAAGTTCTCTCTTTTCACTCATATTTTTGTAATTTAATGTTAACTAGTTGATAAAGTGCGTGTGATTATAAATCACTTGATTAATCTAATTAATTATGTGTTGTTATTTCGGGGCTTTTACAAAAAGAACATTGCATTGTAATATTAAATGAGATATTACCTAATAACATTGCTAAACACATACATGGTGGAGGCAGGAGGCAAAATACGAATGATAAACAATGAGTTGCATTTCTTATTCACAATGATACATATTTATAATACATAAAAGTGACCCTTGGTTTCATATTCCAAGTGGTCCCTTGGACTCCCTTTGGTTGTTCAACTTCCACACCAAGCCTTAGAGGATTAGGTGTCCAACATTCCCCCCCTTAATCGGAAGGGGTATGTATGAGTCCAAGAGGAGAGATGTAATACAAAATGTGCAAAAATGCATGGAAGCACTAGGTTGAATGTGCTCTCTGAAATGTTGATTGAAGGGGGTGGTTTAAGGATGACCACGAACACTGGAACGCTTAGTGCAGTTCCCGGAAATCTTCCAAATCTAGCATGAAGTTCAGGTCTTCGCTAGAGGAAGTGCTCCTAATGTTTTGAAGAGGGAAACCTTCAACCTTGAAAGGGAGGTCTCACCCCACATAAAAAGGGAGAACCTCCAACTAAAAGGGAGGTCTCAACCTGTGATGGTTTAAGGATTACCACCAACTCTGGAATGCTTAATGCAATTCTTGGAACTCTTCCAAAAATGGAAAGAAGTTGAAGTCTTCTACTAGATGAGGTGTCCCCAATTCTTTGAAGAGGCATCACCAACTGAAGGCATGTTCAGGGGCATCTTTGTCTTTAGCTACAACTATGAATCTAATATGGCAGGTTGTGGCTCAGGCTCGCTTGATGTGGCTTTGAATCTTGTAGATGACCATCACTTCCCCCCTGTCAGATACAAGGTGAGATGATGGAGAGAAATCAACTGCAAGATTGTTTAATACTCTAGAACAAGTTCTGACATATGACTGAAATATATTCTTGGTTATTGAAGACCATTGCCAAGAAGCGATCCATCCAAGATGAATCTTTGCTCTTGCAGGAGGCATGTTTTTGAAGCATCTATTTGAAGAATGACTGGTTTTACGAGAGTGCTTACATGGATGAAGATCAAAACAGTGATCTTTCATATGGCCAACTCTTTCACAATGTTGCCATTTCACTATTTGTTGTTGTTGTTGTGGAAGAGGAGCAGAATATGGAACAGTTGAATATGAATTGTCATGAAGAAATCCAGGACTCTAAAACTGGATGGGCTTTGAGTAATCTAGAATATGAAAGGAAACCTTCTTTTCATATCCAATACCCATTATGTGCTTGTTATCGACAAGCTCTTCCCAAGGTCTGATGACCGACTTGGGAAGTGCTGACTGAATTTATGCATATGCATCTACAACTGCTCCTGAAAGGGGCTCAATGATCTGATCAATTTCTGGTTGTTGATGGGAGTGTGTCTCAAACAAAGAATTTTCCTGAACAAAGACAAGTTCAGAATCATGACTATACTTCTGTAACTCCTCTTGTTGTAGCTACGATTCAAGCTGCAAAAAATCAATTTTGTCTTATGCATTTTGCAAAAAAGTATGAAAGTATGAAAGAGAGGCTTTGCTAATTTTAATTGTGTTGTCATCAATAGATAATATTAGAGTTCTTAATAACTCTAATATTCCATGAATTTTCTCCATTATTCAAACAATCAAGTCAATAAATGACCAAAAATGTACTTGTAGAAACAAAAACGGTTTTAGAAAATTAATTTGCCAACTTTTCAACAGGAATCAAGGCACCTTTCTTTTCACCACACCTTCAAAATGGACAGAAAGCCAAATCCATAGTCTTCTCATTTCCATGCTCAAATTCAGCATCCTCTTGTTCACAAATTCTACCCAAAGTACACGAAATCTCTTAGACTTCCTTTTTCAGGTTGTCACGAGCATAACCAGTCTTCCTTATATCATTGGTGTGCATTAATTTAACTGATGTCTGCTCATGTTCTCACTTAACAATGTCTTTTGCCTCAATTTCCACACAGCAAGCCCGATATTGTTGTCCTAACAAAATGTCCATCATGTAGCAGACATGTCTGCAGCCCATAGGCTCTTCTTTTCCAGCAATAACAAGACCCCAACTTCATAGAAGTAGGTGGGATTTTATTCCAAGCATGACTTTCTCTTGCCAAACATCGACAATTCTGTAGAAATCCAAGGCCTCTAATCAACAACAAAAGCATTCAGCAACATGCAGGAGCCATTGAAGGACATGAAGAGTGATTTGGGCAGTGTATTCATTGTAGGGCACATTAGTACTCAAAATGAGTTAGGTTTCAATGATCACCATGCCATTTTAACTCCAACACTCAAGTCTCATATCCTAGATTACTAGCGTGAACAGAATCAAAAGCATCTGCAGCATTATGCATCCTCCACTCTGGGTAGTTTAATTAGCATATCTGCTAATTACTTAAATCAAGAATTTCCTCTTGCATTACTTGTGGCATCCAGGCCCAAAGACGAGGAAATGTTCAGGGCAGGTGCATTGTTAAGCAATCTTCCAAGGCTTAGAAGAGGCCCAATGCAATCAAGGGCCAATGGACCATCGAGGAAGATAGGTTGGTGGAAAAGCTTGTAGAATAATATGGAGTATGAAAATGGTCTCAGATACAGAAACTTGATGATCGCATGGACAAGCAGTGCAAAGAATAGTGGTACTGAGGTTGGTTTCGTAGAGGAACGTCGAAGAAGGAGGCAAGGTATAGCTGGAGCTGCAGATAGGGTTGCAGATGGTTATGTAGATTCTTTAGGGCTTAGTGCTTGCTCTCAGAGGGTCCTAAACCATCTCTATCAAATGCTTTCCATCATTCAACACAGTATGCACCATTCTTCAAGCACACAACCTTCATGGTCTTCAATTCAACGTTGCACCATACACAATCATTACCAAGGATTCAACACAAAGGACCAAGACAATGAACATACATTCAACGCATACAATTTTCAAGAACGAGCAATTCAACGTAGATATGATTTCACGGACTCCTATGTAGAGACGAAAGAAACCATTATCTCTTCGAATGAAACTATCTCTAGAAAGGCTATATCGCTACAGTTGTCCTCAGCGTCGGCTTAGTTCTGTTTCTATCCACGGAGCACAAATATGTTCATGGCGGTTTCATTCTCCCATCATGCGAAGGTTTTGGACTCACACCTTTCACTCTGATTCAAAGTCCTCCTCTCCCTCCAGTTTTGTGACTCAATATAATTTGAATGCTTTTAAATCTTGATTTTTTTTTGTGTTAATGCAATTTGTCACACTGTACACAGAAATGTGTGGCAATTGAAAGGAGCGCTAAAAATTTTACCTGGATTGTTCCTCTAGATCTGATAAGGCTTCATACCTAGAAAGGATTTCATGGTACTGGTCGTTTGCCTCCTCTTGTGAAATGTCGCTCTGAATGGCATTTTCCGAGTGAAATTTCAGGACTAATTGTCTATACACTATATGGATTTCTTCAGTGGGAGCATGAGATCAATGCCAAGGATTTTTCAAACAAGCATCTTTGTGAAATTTTGATGCGTTGGCTGGTGCTAGAATGCAGAGTGATAAGGAAAAAAGTCTCTGAGAGTAACCGCAACAAAATTACCGAAGTTACTATTGCAGAAACAAAGCAGAGGCGTAGAGAGCTAGACCAAGAATCGACAGACTTGTTAGAATAGTTTATTTGTTGGGCAGAGGGATGAATTAACCAACACATGTGAGACCATTCAATGCATAGGAAATAGAGACCGTGTATCGGTTATAATGCAACAATAACAAATTATACAAATGGAGAATTGACTGAGTAGGTGGGATAGTTATTAGACAGGCAGAGTAGCAGGATTGGCAAAGGAGTTATAGGACATAGAGAGACAAATTTAGAATAAGTCTGAGCGACAGAGGAGATAGTAGACT
Source organism: Pinus tabuliformis (assembly GCA_031772625.1). NCBI lineage: Eukaryota > Viridiplantae > Streptophyta > Pinopsida > Pinales > Pinaceae > Pinus > Pinus tabuliformis. The sequence continues at coordinate 891,997,915 of CM062813.1, forward strand.
CAGAGTTACAACAAAAACATTGATTTTGGGTGTTGGTTCTGACACCTGATAGAAGAGGAAGAATGGTAGAGATCTAACAACATAGGAAATGCATAGCAGGAAATGTTGGAGTTGTCTTTGACTGAAAAACCTACACTAGTATCAAGCAGAGAGAGGGGTAATGTGCCTCTTCTCTTAGAAAAGTTCTAAAAGGCACAAATTCGATAAGGAGGAGTGCTCAAATATAAAAAGGCCACACAAAAAATGGCTCAAATTTGAGGAGGGCAAGAGAACGCTCGCTTTGATACCATGTTAAACACATACATGGTGGAGGCAAGAGGCAGAATGCAAATGATAAAAATAGAGTTGCATTTATTATTCACAATGATACGCATTTATAATACATATAAGTGACCCTTGGTTTCATATTCCAAGTGGTCCCTTGGACTCCCTTTAGTTGTTTAGCTTCCACACCAACCCTTAGAGGATTCGGTGTCCAACAAACACTTAAATCATTATGAGAATACATGGGGTCACAATCAATCCTCTATGTCTTGGAATTATTACCTTAGTCCATGGTTTTTAATTATATACAATATACATATACTGAAATTAAGAATTTCATTTTCTATATTGAGGGATGAATTGATGGATCATTAATTTGATATATGACTCCATCATGTCAAGTGTTGCGTCATTGATACTGGAGCTAGGTTTGAGGTTTATATGATTTTTCAAATTATCTCAAACACCAATAATTACACATTTGGAGAAAGTCTTGTCATTGATCTGGTAGGGTTTCAATCTGATGGCTTTGTTGTCTCTCAAATGGTTAAGCAGAAACTACCTAGTTTTCTCCTTTTCTCCTTGGATCATTTGCATGTCACAGCTTGTCGGGAGTCCTCTACATCAAACACTCTCTACAGTGTGTTTTCTTCAAGCCCTGCCCTCAGGTGAGTTACATTGATTTTGCCTGTTGTATTGCATTTGTTCCTTCAAAGTTTTCTTTTGGAACTGAGTTTCCCATTTTCGTTTAGATTTACAGGTTCAACAATGATGAAGATGGGAAAGGTTCCTTAGGCCCTTAGGTCACAGGCTTCCACTTTTATTTCCAGGTAAAAATCCCCCTTGTATTATAGTTTCACTATGCTTCAATGACCAGTTAGGGTTATGTGGATTTGTTCCCTAACAAGTCTTCTCAGTTGCCCTTTCAAAGTGCAATTTTCCAGCTTGGCGGAGGGGTTATCATCAGGTATTAACTAGAGGATTTTACTTTTGTGCATGCATTTTTATTTTATGGTACTCATCTTTGGCATGGGTTAATTTTATCTTTCTCTCTATGGAAGGTTATACACATGTAGAATCTTTGTTCCCCTTCTTGTTGGGTTGCCTTATCTATTCTTTGAGACGAGAGAATTAGTCACCCTGGCATGTCGGCCTTACACAAGGATCTCTTTCTCAGGCGCACAATTTTTTCCTTTGTCCTCATCAAGGACCTGCTTTTGGACTTGTAGTGACTACGACACTAGTTTCTTTTTAATAGTTTTGTTACATCTATCATTGAGATCGCACAGGGTTTTACGGCATGGCCCCTCAAAAGCGCAAGGGTTTCATGTTAAAACGTGTTCATATTGTTAATTGTTTTGTAAATAATGGGACTTCTTTGGATACCCTTCTTAGGGTTAACGATTTCAAGTCAATGTACACTTTATATGTATATATATATATAGAGAGAGAGAGAGAGAAAGTTAATGTACAGAGAGAGAGAGAGAGAGAGAGAGAGAGAGATTATAACGACCATTCCTACCTAACACCTGAGTTGTTCTTTATGCGTATTTATTTTAAGTCAACTTATGTTTTCAGGGTTTTTGTTATGGAGATGCATTACAACGATATGAGTTTTCCTTTCTAATTTACTCCAAATGCTTATGCTGAAATTTGCAATGGGATGCTTTCAGATGTATTTGTTTGAAAAGATTATACTGTTAGATCTAGGATATAATTGTTTATGATACTTTCTATGTATTCTTGGTTCTTGATATTTCTTTAGTCGTGTTTGGTTTCTCACGAAGATGCACATAATTATAATACTCTAAAAATAATTATTGGAACATGTTACCTGCATAAGTGTAGAGTTAATATTTATCTTTTGTTAAAAATTCTTACCAGGGTTTCAGATTACAGTTTCGACAACTAGTAGCTTAATTTCAAGACCTTGTCAGGTCTATGACTACACCTAGGTGGTTGGTTAAGTCCGACCTAGCCAGGGTGATAACCTGGGTCATGACCACCCTTGTGCCAATAACCACTATCTAACTAGAGTACAGCATGACTCGCTCACTCTCAACACACACTCCTACCACATTTTTGTATTGAAATCAATATCCTCTTTATTATTATTTTACAGGTAACATGTAACAATCAAATTTATTTCTTTTCCAACCTAAATTCATGTACTAATTCAATTTGATTTTGTCTTAACTTCTATATTAACCTACATGATTCCCATTCAGATAAGTGTTCATGTGAAATCTTACCCTTTTTCACAAGTGTCCTCAATTATTACATCACAGACTTATTACAATCTCACGATGTATAACAGACTTCAATACTTATTTACCACAGAGGGCTTTTAGGCAAACATTCCCATATACATTTATCACAGTAACTTTTTATTTCTAGAAAAGAATAGATATTCACTGATACATTAATCGCAGTAACATTCTTTTTAATTCTAGAAAATGATATTTATTTAGATACTTCACTCACATTAACATTCTTTTACTTTTAGAAAAGAACAATTATTCACAAATACATTAATCACAATCACATGTATTCACTATAAGTACTCATTTGTAGCGTTAATTTATCTGGGAATTATCAAGAAAGACAACACCTCCCAACCACGAAAATGAAAATTATGTTTGATTCTCCCCTCGAGTTTCTCAGTACCAGAACAACTGATTTTCAGTAAACCCAACAAGGTCATTTCATAGGAAACAAGACCCCGAGGTCCAACCCATAACTCATAGACTTATATCAGCCTTGAGGCTTCCACTGGCTCTCTATCTAACACAAGAACACCTTATAGGAAACATCTTGCCTCACCCTCACATCTTCCTGTGCAGGTTTCAATTCCTTCTCCTTCATTCCAAGATGCCTCCAACATTTTTCCTGTTACCTTCCTTGGCTCTTTTCCTTTTGAGACAATATTTTATCTCAAAGGAGGGAGAGGTAACTGAATTCGAACTATCTGGGAAAATAATTTTATCTAGTGTTATTTCTAGTGAATTCCAAGATTCCCTTAGTTTTCTTTATATAATAAAAAAATAAAAATAAAACTTTAATCATCAAAATTTCCATTAGGATTTTCCACTCAACCTATAATTTATTAAGACTTTAAATAATAAAAATAAAAAAAGTAACTCAACAGGTATTTACAATGACTGAGGGTATTATATCTTCCCCCCCCTTTTGCATAGCATTGTCCCTGATGTTATTTTTCCCTTTGAATAGGCCATGATAAGCTTCCTGCATAAATCTCTCGTCTTCCTAGGTGGCCTCTTCTAGTGTAAAGTGCCTCCAATGCACTTTAACCTGGGTGATGGCTCGCCTCCGTAACATTATTTCTCTCCGGTCGAGAATATGTTGAGGCTCTACCAATAACTCTCCATCTGGTTCAACCTAATACAAAACCATAAACTATCATTAGTTCTTGCTAATCATCAAATCAAAAATACTTTTACATAATTTAACTAAAAATTTAGATTTTACCTAAATATCCTGCCAATGAATAATATGCCTAGGGTCATATACATATTTCATCAAATATGAAACATGAAATGCGTTATGAACTATTATATGACTAGGTAGTGCCAATCGGTATGCCATTGGTCCAATTTTTTCCAGTATTTAGAAAGGGAAACATAATCGAGGGGAAATTTTTGCATAACTGCTCTATCTTAAAGTACTCTTCTTGGTTTAACTCTACATATACGTGATCCCCAACTTTAAATTCTCGATAGGTTCTCTTTTTTTTTTGCATAAGGCTTTTGCCTAGCTTGGGCAACTTTTAGATTCTGTCGGACTCTTTTTACGGTCTTCTCCTTTTCTGATAACATGTCTAGTCCTACCATTATACTATCTGCAAGTACGTTTTCTAATTGGTAGAGGTCCTACATCTTCTCCCATATAATACCTCAAATGGGATCATTTTTAAGGACTCGTGGTAGCTATTGTTATACGCAAATTCAACCAGGTGTAAATATTCCTCCCCTTTGGTTGGTTGTTGCATAACATACATTCTTAGCATGTCTTCAAGCACTTGATTCACTCGCTTGGTTTGCCCATCTTTCTATGGATGGCATGCAATACTAAGCTATACCTGGGTTCCTAATCCCGTAAAGAGAGATTTCCAAAATGCAGAGGTAAACTTTATATCTCTATCTAAAATAACTACCTTAGGTATGCCATGAAATCATAATACTTCTTTCATGAAAATATCAACAATTTGAACATTCTTATAAGTAGATTTCATTTGGATGATATGAGTTGTTTTACTTAGTTTGTCTACTAATAATGACCATGACTGAATCATTGTGTTTCTTTGATTTGGTTAGTCCTATTATAAAATCTAGTGTAATGAATTACCATTTCCATTCAAGGATGGGTAATGGGTGAAGAAGATTGGCTCAATGTTGGTGTTCAACTTTAACTCGCTGACATTCTAAACATTTGGCCAAATATTCTGCAATATCTATTCTCATACCTAGCCAAAAATAATCATTTTTTATTACTGAAAATAATTTTTTGATAGCTGGGATAGGCAACATATGGACTTCTGTGAAATTCATCCAAAATAAAATGTCTAACTGAAATTTGGTTGGGGACATATATTCTTCCTCTAAAAGTTAGCAAGTGATCCTTGTTAATACTATATTCAGACTATTTTCAAGGTTATTAGTCTGATGGGTTTTCTTCCATACAAATTTGTATTCCAAATCCTTTTGGGCAACTTCTTTAATCTATTTTTAAAAAAAAAACTATATAGTTGTAGTAAAGTTCATACACACAGTGAACCCTTCTATGTAATGCATCCGCTACTCAATTTTATTTTCCTTTTACATGCTTAATGTCAAAGTCAAATTCTCTAAGGCATTCCATCTTGCTTAATAGGCATTCAGGCTAGGTTGCTTAAAACAATTGGTTAGACTGTTATGATGACTCATCAATAAAAACTTCTTACCCATTAGATAATGTCTTTATACTTTCAATGCATGGATTACGACAGTTAATTCCAAATCATAAGCAGAGTATCTCTACTCATGTTCCTTTAGTTTCTAAGATTTGTAAGCTATCACCTTCCCTTCTTACATCAACACTCCCCCTATCCCTTTTTGGCAGGCATCCGTGCAGACCACAAATTCCTTTTCTGGGTCAATGATATTTAACACTGAGGTTGTGGTTAATAATTATTTCAACTGTTTAAAACTCCGTTGACAATCAAATGTCCACTTGAAATCATCTTCTTTCTTTTGCAAGGAAATTATAGGATAAGTAGTTTGGGAAAATCCCTAAATAAAGCAATTATAGTACCTTGTTAGACCCTCGAAAGATCATATATATGAAACATTTTTGGGTACATGACATTCCATAATGGTTTTGATCTTTTTGGTGTCGACAACTATCCCTTCAGTTGAAATGATGTGCCCCAATTATTGGATTTGATCTTTATAGAAGTCACATTTGGTAAATTTAGCATATAATTGATGTTCCCGCAAAAATTGCAACACTATCTGTAAATGTTCTTTATGTTCTTCTATATTCCTTTAGTAAACAAGGATATCTTTTATAAATATCAAGACAATTTTTTCTAAAAATGGGTGAAAAATACCATGCATCAACTCATGAATGTCGTTGGTGCATTAGTAAGTACAAATGGAAAGACAACAAACTCATAATGACCATAACAGGTTTTAAATGTTGACTTACAAATGTCTTCTTCTCTTACTCTGATTTCATGGTAACCTGATTGTAAATAAATCTTAGAGAAGAATGTATCACCTTTAATTTGATCGAATAAATCATCAATTCTAGGCAGCGAATACTTATTCTTGATAGTCAACTTTTTTAACTACCTATAATCAATGCAAAGTATTAAAGTGCCATCATTTTCCTTACAAAGAGTATAGGAGCTCCCCAAGGTGACATGCTTGGGAAGATGTACCCTTTGTCAAGCAATTCTTGTAGTTTCATCTTGAGTTTTGTTAGCTCATGTATACTCATATGGTAAGGAGCTTTTGACACTAGAACAACCCCAAGAACTAACTCTATCATGAAGTCAATATCTTTTTTAGGGGAAAGTCTCAGTATGTCCTCAAGAAACACATAAACAAAGTATTGAATGACTGATATATTTTCTAATGTGGTTGTTTTATCCTTAGTATTATAATACCGGACCTAAACAACTTCTATCTCACAACCCTTTCTAACACATTTGCCTAATTGTAAGGCTGTAATAAGACGTAATTTTATTGGCTTTTCCACTTCTTGAATTTATTGCCTAGTATCATCTTCAATGAGGAAATTATTTACAACTCACCAAGGACCAATGTCCTTCTAACCATTCCATCTCAATTTGCATGTCATACAATGGGAAACACATTTAAATTGACCCTAATTTGTTGCCTTCCTATTTCAATAGGACAATTTGGTACCTTAGCAGTCACTCTTCTCTTTGCTCTAGCAGCTAATTGTACCAACCAGGGATTTTAAATTTATGGATCTCTACATTACACTTTTCCACTACCTTAGGACTGATATAAATTAAATTTGTTCAAGAATCTACTAAAATAGATATAGTTTGGTTAAATAACTTACCTTCCAATCCTATCATGGTAGGCTAGTAATCCACTTGATGGTCTTCGAAATCAGTGTTGATCCTTGGTATGCTCCTTTCAACCACATCGATTGTAGAATCTTCTTATATGTTAGAAGCTTGCTCTGTGTTGTAGTGGCTACAACCACCCTCCGTAATTTTGACTTATCTTCAGTTTGGAGCCTCCCTACCAACCATCCTTAGAAGCATGTCTTACACTGTTGAGTACATAGGTTTCAACTAATTTGCGGTGACTTGCTATGATACAAATTTAAACATGAATGCAACAAATTACAGAGATAACCATAAATATAGAGATGCAGCAGAAATAACACTTAATTTCATTAATGTAAAATACTGAAATATGCTTATGTTGGATTATGGGCCTGAACCAGGTTCGGAAGAATTATTTAGCCAAACAAATCCCACAGCTACCGGCCCTTTCAGCAACAACCCGTGGAGTGTAGACTGAGGTCTCACCCGAGGTAGCAGGGGAGGGTGTTGGAACCAGGTTTCCGCACCCTTGGGATGTCTAGATGTGGTCAGAAGGGCTCGTGCATCGTCCTGCAGCCTCACGCTGCTCTTCTTCCGCGTAGACCTGAACTAGAGCTACTTCTCAATACTAATCACTGAATTATTTCTTATAGATCAAATCTACTTAAAAGGGTCTTTAAGTAAACATTTAACAGAATTAACTAGTTCGCGCACTTAGAATAGATACAAATTCACATATATTCATAACATGAGCATACACGCATAAATCAAATAGTTATATTAACCACACATTAACCAAATCCGCGATAGTTCAAATTTAACACAGAATTTTAGAATAAACTTACCTTTATTCACTTTCTTTACTAATACATCTAGATCCGTCCTGTGCACTTAGCTGCAGGGGTCCGCGCACATAGTTGCAGACTCTTCTAGGCCTTTGTGTACACAGCTGCAGAGCCTCTATCTACTACCCAAAACCCTCAACTTGGACTTACTGACACTTCAAGACTTTTCTTCTCAAAAACCCATTACATAACAGATCCAAGATTACATACCAGAAAGCTACCTTCTATCCATAGAGCCTCGCTCTATTTATACATTTCCATGGACCGCGATCCATGGGCGGGCCGACTCAGCTTACATTTCTTTACATTTTTTTAGGCGGACTACCCTTTGAATCAACTTATTATAACTCGCGCTCTGCGCATCCCGCGGAGTCTTTACCCTGTCTTTACCCAAAATTTCGGGCTTTGTGCCCCATGACCATTGCGTGGGGCTTCCGCTACCCAACAGTCCCCCAACACAATCATCGTGACTCGTTTCGAGTCACTCGTCAGTATGACGAGACGCGCTACCTTGGCTTTGTGGTTCACCTCCCTTTGAGTGACAATCATCATCTTGCTACTCCTTCGTTGTCTCTTACAATGTTTCTTCCGGCTCCTGTTTCGTTGTTTTTACCAATTCTTGAGACTGATAATGCTCATTCTTCTTTGCTCGGTTAACACAGAACACCTCCTCATAGGATTTTAGCTCGAGAAAGGGAGCCGCATACGGGACCTCCTTGTACCACTACAGCCACTTCCTACCTTAGTACCTATTCTTCGCACTGTCTGTTGTAGCTTGTGTTGCAATTTTGCAAGACATTAGCTCTTGTCCACATGATCCCAATCCTCAAGGTACATCAGGGACAAGTTATTAACTTCATTTCTACCAGTGGTCTCCATCTTTCCATCCTTTCTCTTTTCTGTTGTAGTTCGTCGGCCTTCCCCCAGGCGAGGCGGCGACATCTGAACCAATTCTACTTCGTGTCTCCCATTTTCCAGTACATCCCCTACTGTTGATGTTGAACTCTGCATGGCGCCTGTAGCTGTCAACACCATGTTCCTCAGAGAGCCCTACCTTTCCCTCGGCCAGATCACCACCCTCAAGCTTACTCCTTGTGCAGAGATAATGAAAAGTTCCATATCGGTAACCAGCTTGTGTTTTCCAGAAGTGTAGATCGCTCAATGAATGCCCCTTTGTGATTTATAAGCATTTCAAATTTCAAATTCACTGGCTCCCACCTATTCTGGCATCCTCATGTTAAACCTATGGTAGCTCACTCCATATCTGGCTCCTACCCCTTCTCTTAATTGCCTGTTGCTCGCTCCCTTTTCCATAATGTAGACATCTTGTCATGAATAGTGATAGTAATGGTCACCTCTCCTCTTAGCAACACATCAGTGCACTCCTTTCTGCGCAACCACGACCTTTGTGATTGGCTAAATTTATGCGTATCCTGGCAATCGCGCCTCTTTCCCCCAGACTGCTTTATCGTCTCGTACTCTCTTTCAACTGGTTGGAGCGGTGAGACTATCCCTCGGGTGGTTAGTCAGGCGGTCGGCCCACCCATGTAGAGCTTCAGGCGACTTCCATTCACTCTTCCTAGGAAGGGGTCTCCATTGAGTTTGGCAAGCTGAACCGTGCCCCCATCGGTAACTTCTTTGACGACATAGGGTCCCAACCAATGCATTCGGAGTTTGCCAGGGAATTTCTTGAACTTGCTGTCATATAGTAATACTAGATCATTTTCCTTGAAGGTGCGCACCTTGATATGGTGATCATGCCATGCTTTCTCTCGCTGTTTCTGTACTTGCTGATGGAATCCAGCCAAAAATTGTTCCTCCTCCAGTTCCTCAAACTATGCGACCCGTTCCTCAAAAGCCCCGTGGTCTGCTATACCTGTTATTGCCGCTATCCGTAGACTAGGCACAATGTATTCCATAGGCATAACAGCCTCCTTGCGATAGACTAACCGAAAAGGTGTCTGGCTCATCAACTTCTTGCACGTGGTTCAATATGCCCATAGCACAGTAGGGATGCGTAAGTCCCAGTCATTTGGCTGCGCGTTACAGACTTTGGTCAATGCAGTCTCCAAGATTTTTTTGAATGCTTCAACAGTCCCATTCACTTGCGGGTGGTATGGCATACTCTATTGGTGATATATCTAGAATTCCTCGGTGAGTGTGCTGATCGTTTCATTCAGAAAATGCGTTCCCTGATCACTCATGAGAATTTTGGGACATCCAAACCTTGTCAGTACGTTATTGAACAAAAGCTTCGTAGTTGTCATAGCCGTGCAGTCCTTAACCAACTGTGCCTCTGCCCATCGAGTCAATTATTCTATCGCGGTGATGATATATCATGCGCCCATCTTCCCTTGCGGTGCGATAGGTACTACGAAGTCGATTGCCCACTTCTCGTATGTCTGTAGCATCATCTGTGGCTAGAGCGGCATTTCATCTCTCTGCGATGGTTTCCCGGTCTGTTGATAGACATTGCAGGCCCCACAATATGCTTTCGAATCCTGATGTAGGGTTGACCACCATAGTCCTGGGCAAATAATCTTCTATGCGATAGCGTGACCTACAAAATGTCCTCCCACCACCCCGCCAATTTTGTAGAGATGCCATGCAATCACAGTAAAGTCTGTTGCATGTATCACCAATTCCTTCTTCTACTGAATAGAATATCCCTATGGCGTGGTTCCTGTAGTTAAGAAATGGATTATATCCTCAAAGTGGCCATCTGCAACTTGCACTGCATATAGTTGTGCATCCAGGAGCCCTTTCTCTAAATTTGTGGGCTCTTCGCCAGTCTCAATTCGGGACAGGTGATCCGAACCTCCGTTTAGACGTCTCAGCTTTACGACGACCTCGAAATCATATTCCTAGAATAACAGCAACCACCTACAAATTCGCCCCCCCAACACAGGCTTATTCACTAGGTATTTTAGTGCAGAGTGATTAGTATACATCTTAAAGTGTCCGCCGAGCAGATAGTGGCGGTATTTTTGAAGTACGTATACCATTGCCAATCCCTCTCGCTCAATAGTGGAGTAATTCTTCTCAGCTTTTGACAATCGGTGACTTGCGAATGCAATCAAGTGATCTATTCCCTTCGCTCCTTCTTGAGTGAGTACCACACCCAACACGATACACGACGCATCAAAATGCACAATAAATTCGATGTCCCATTTTGGAAAGACCAATATAGGGGTGGATGCCATATTTTCCTTAAGTGTTTCCAGACTTTTGTTGCATTCCTCATTCCAGTAATAAGTAGCATCCTTCTTCAGTAACTGTTCCATCGGAGCCGTGATCTGGGCGTAGCTTTTGATGAACTTTTGATAGTAGCCCGTGTGTCCTAGTGTGGCACATAGTTGTTTGACACTTCATGGCACTTGCATATTGAGTATGATAGTGATATTTTCCGGATCCACCATCAGGCCTTGCTTACAAACCACATGGCCAAGCAGGTTCCCAAAGGGGACGAGGAAGGTACACTTCTTTAGGTTTAACGAAATCTGGTGTCATCGGCAAGTATCCAGCATTAAGCGTAAGCTCGCTATGTGTTTTTTAACCAGTCTGAATATGGTCCAGTCATCAAGATAGACCTCTAAGAACTTGTGTATAAATTCCTTGAATTCCGCTACCACAATGTGTGAGAATATCGCCGGCGCATTCTTCAGTCCAAAGGGCATCACGTATACTGAAAACAACCCCATTTAGTGGCGAACGTTGTTTTAATCCTGTCCTTTGGCGTGATCTTGATCTGGTGGTATACTGAGAACCTGTCCGTGAAGGAGTAGGCTTCCTGCACACCCACATTTTCCAATACCTCATCTGTGAAGGGTGTTGGAAACGGATCGTTAACACAGGAATCATTGAGCTTCCTGAGATCCACATAGATGTGAATCTCACCCTTCTGTTTCTTCTCCTGCACGACCATAGGACTTACCCAGTTGGACTCCTCGACTGGTTCAATGATTCCTACTGCCAGCATCTTGTCCAGTTCTTCACAGACCTTTGCTTTGTATTTTCATCAATTGGTAGGGTCCCTGCTTAATTGGCTTTGCGTTCGGCTTCAATGTTATCTTCATCATGCCCAGGTCTCCTAGGATCCCTTTTAGCTCCGTGATTTTTGTTGGGAATAAATCTTGATATTCCTGAAGCAACTCGACGACCTTTTCCACCGTGGTGTCGTCCCAATAGTCCCCAAGCGTTGCATACTTCGGCTCTTCTTCTGTTCCGATATTTACTTGTTTCATTTTCAACGGCGCCGTGATATCTGGATCTTCGATTTCGGGTCTGCGCACTTCACAGCTCCCCTTTGATTCCGGAATATTGATGTTTCGCGGGTCGTCCTCATCATCTTCTACCTGGACATTGTAGCATTCGAGGGCCTGGCTCAGCTGTCACGACCAGTCGGGCTGCACAGTTTCTTCTGGTTCCAATGGCATTTTGAAAATGGCAGCCTTCACCAGCTATAACGTGTCGTCCACAGTATCCATCCATTGATCTTCAAAAAGGAATGTCGACAAAAACCCTTCACGCAAGATATCCCACTCGCCTGTGCCGTGTCGAAGCTCTAGTTCAGTATACCAGTTTCTGGGAATGACGTCCAGGGAGTGATAAAACAAGTTCACCCATTCTAGTTGAGGTTCCTCTCCGTAGGCTTTGATCCAACTGGTAAGGTGCATGCGCAGGTCATCACGTCCATCATATTTCTCCGTTATTCGTAGTCCTGGCTTCCCAAATCTTATCTTCATCATGCGCCTGCAACCGCGCCAATCTTAGAAAGTCCCTTCATGTGTGCCCCACCATCGCGCAAGTGTCACACGCAACGCCCATCTCAACGCATCAAACCGTTGGTGCTTTAGTACCGTGATTTCAAATTTGGTTAGAAATTCATCTATTATTGTCAGCCCATCATACATCGGCAGTTCGCGATCCTCTGTTGACTTGACCCATTCTTGCCTTTATGTAGAAATATTGTAGATACAATCTAATCTGTCATCACCTTTTTCATTGCACACGGGTTCAATGTAACACGGTCCTTCAGCCGGATCTAGCGGAACGACTACGCGGAGTGACTTCATTTCAAATATCATTGTCCGCTTCTTTAAATTAATAACCCCATTCATGTCAGTGGCCCAATCTATTCCTAACAACGCAAGATAAGGCATACTTTCATCCACGATTTCAATTACTTCAAAGTCTGTTCTAGTGCTCGCGCCTTCTATATCTACCATAATTCCCTGCAACCTTCCCATGGGCAAGATCTTCTATTGGTTCACCATCCACAATTGAATAGGAGACCATTGTAGTGTAGGCCTACCCATGCACTCCCAAGTTTGTTTAGGCAATACATTTGCATCCGAGCCCAAATCCAAAATGATCTTATCCATCTCATAGTCACCAATTTGTGTCGTTAATCGCATCTCTTGCCCCATCCATGTTGCGTGTTTTCCTAGTGTGCATACCATGCTAGGTTCCCACGTCCCTGTGCACCTATTTATTAATTCTTGCAAGCCTCTAACCGCCCTATTGTTGCGTAGAAATTTTATGCATGTCTCTAAAATGGTAGTTGTCATCGAGGGATCCCTGTCCTGCTCAGGTTGATCCCTACTACCTAGAGTAGAGACCTCCACGAAGCTCTCCCTAGCTTCCAGATATGTCTCCTTGCCAACCCTTGCGTCTTCCTTACTTAAATTCCTTTTATCCTCTCCTGTGGCCATGCCACTTCTTAGTACCATGTTTACCTGGGGGTCTTCGTCGCAGGGTTCGAACCTCATCATCTGCACATTTTGAGTCATCGTAGGTTGCGCTGCCCTTTTTTCATGAATCTTTGCTATCAGTGTGGGGAAATCTATCAGCTCATGATCGAATTTCTCACAGTAAGTGCATGATATTCTAGTTGGGTTGGTACAATCCCGCGCATAATGTCCTAGTCCTCCGTAGTTGTAACAGATTAGCTTCCCGTGACCCTTTCCTGGCCCCATTCCGTCCCATCCTCGTTGATGTCCATGGAACCCACCGCGCATGATCGTTGCGGCTGGATCCTGACCTTGCGCCTCAGTCTGCATTCTGTAGGTAGGTGACTGGTCCATTAATAATTGATAGCTACGACAGTCTCTTTCCTCGTGGCCCACCGATCTGTAAAAGTTTCAAAATAGCTGTTGGGGGTTCTGGTTAAACTTTGGAAGTAGATGATAGTTATCTTTGTTATGCTTTCCTCCCACCTGACAGATTGTGCACCAGAGCGGGGTAGTCACACTTGGCCCTGCCTGTGCCTCTAGCCACAATGGTGTTGGTCCCCCTGCTACCACATAATTCGCCAAGACCGGGCAATGATCTTTATCGTGCCCCTGGCTCCTGCACTTTATACACCATACTTCCTCCTAGACTTCTAGGTGAGGTGCATGTTCCTGTTTTAACTTCTTCATTTCCAAACACAAGTTTTGTTTCTGCACTTTGATTTGCTGAACTCCCAACCTTGGGTCTTGTAACGGAGTTTCATGCAACCTTATCGATGTCTCCAATGCTTTAGCCTGGGTTGAGATCTTCTGTTGTGACAAAGTCATCCTCAAATGTGGTGTTAACAATGCCATAAACCAAGCGCAGTGCTGCGCATCCGTTAGTGTCATGTTTGCTTCACGGATAGTACTTTTTAGTCTTTGATCCAAATCCCATGGGGTTTCACTAGGCATCATCGCGATCTCCTTGAACCTTATGATCGACTGTGTTTCTGACTTCAGCCGGCTAAACTCTTTCTTTAGTTCATTATGGATTTCTGCTGTCCTCGTAGTTGGGTGATCGCTTGAGTACTTTATGTACCATGTCAGCGCTCGGTCCTGCAACGCACTAACTAAGGTAGCCTTTCTGATATTCTCATCCGCAATTCTATGTGTGTTCCATATTGATGTTAACACGAACCAAAATTGTTCTGGATCTTCACTTCCTGCTCCTTTGAATACCGATAGCTGGATTGCGCTCGTCATTGTCAACCTTGTCAATGTGCTCTGAACTGCTACTACTCCTAGTCCCTTCGATCCTTTAATTCCTTCTCTATAGAGTCCCCGCGTTCCACATCAAACACCCCTTAGGCAGATCCTATCCTGGCAACGGAACCATTTGTTGGCTTATATGGACCTGACCCAGGTTCTGAAGAATTATTTAGCCAAACAAATCCCACAACTACCAGCCCTTTCGGCAATAGCCCGTGTTACACTAAAAAATGTCACCATGACTATTTGCAGTTAGTATGGCTCCATCCATTTTCATACTATCCTCCTTGGCAAGTCTCATGCCTCTGCTCTCCATGTCAAACTTCAAGAAAGAGATAAAAGTCGTTTAAAAGTCAATTATCTCTGGTACGCAGTTTCTCTTAGCCTCACCTGCGGGTACGCAACCCAAGTTCACAATACCTGCATACTTGTACGCTCTGTATGTAAAGGGATGGGTGCGTACTCCTGTAAAGGTCAAAAGGCGCAAGTTTCACTCCAAAAAAGTTACTTGTGGTCATTTCTAGAGTCTTCTAGAAGTATGTTTGACGTGTATGAAGCGCCTCCAGATGGTTCATGTATCCCTACCAAAGAGGAACTTATCCCATCAATAGGGGAGCTATCCCATCCAAAGAGGGACTTATCCCATTGATGGTGGACCTGAATAACTTCCTCTAGAGCACTATAAATACAGGCATTGGGCCAAAGGGAGGGGAGGTTGAAAGCTGAACATTCCTAAGGGTAGATGTTGCTGGAATTAGGACTTCCTTGTAGAAGCTTGTGAGGAGAGATTACCATCTTTACTTGTTTCCATTGGGAGGTGGGTGAGCTGATCAGAGTAAGGGAGAAATCTTGTGGACCCTGGGAGGAGCTTGCACAACACCAAGGCTCAGGTTGTAATGGTTCCTTTTGTTACCTTTTAATACAAATTAGTCCATTCTTCTCAACAATTTGTTATTAATGAGTTGTTTCATGTACTCCTTGGTCTACATGTTAAATATGTTTTATTTTATGTGATATTCAGGTGCTATTTAATCATTTGATTGTTGGTGAATGCAGGTTTCGAAGGGAAGGAGGAGCTCATCCGGATCAACGAAGCTGGACTACTACAACAGCGTTGGATTACAGGTAGGATCTAAACACTTGATTTCTCATAGTGTAAAAGCATATTTAGAGAAGGATCGCTCTTATTTGTCTTGTTTGTCATTAGAGAGTCTTAGGCTTTCTAGGAAGGTCGGTTGTGTCCGCACTAACGACTCTTTCCGCGTGACAAAATGGCGACTCCACTGGGGACTCCATGAATGTGTTTGAGTTCTTTTTGGTTTGATATTTTGGTCTGAGAAAAATTGCTTGTTTTCTCATTTTTGGTTGTCTAGCTGTGTATTTGGGTGGGTTATCTTAGAGTCAATTTAGTTTTTTATTTTTCTTAGTCTTGCCAGCAGTACGCAGTCTCTTGGTTTAACACAGTGCATACTTGTACGCACTGCGTCTTTGTGCACAGTGCGTACCCGCGCCTGTGTGAACAGATGACCTGCGTACCCCTGTCAATTTTGAGAAAATTTCAATTTTTGCTTTTTGCTCTTTTAGATTTTGATTTTATTTTGTTTTTACTGCCCAGATACATCAGTTTACTATCAAAGATCTTCACCTGAACTTGTCCCGTTAGCGTCGAGGGTTTTGGTGGAATTCATAGGGATTTTGCCTTAGGGTTTGATTTTTAACTGGTCCTGTAGTGACTTTGGCGTTAGGGGTTGTCAAACTTTGGATCTCCCTGGTTTGATCAGTCCTCTTAGGAGTCGGGCCTGTCATAGAAGTCACCCTAGTGAGAGACCTACCTTTGTGTCTTCTCTTTGCGAATATCGAAAAGTTTGTTTGTTAAAGCCTTGAATTCCATTCTTGAGAAAAAAGAACAAAAAGATTTCGATTTTGTTTTTTGGTTAGTTTATGATTCTGCATGAACTGATCCTTAGTTGCATTTTGACTAAGTAAAACATCCGGGAATCATCCTTGTAGGCTTTTGTCCTCATTATTTTTACTTTTAGGTAAATTTGCTTTTGATTTGCTTTTGAATGAATTTGATTTGATTGTCTTAGATTTGTTAAATTCGATTTGATAAAATAGTTTCATATGCTTTATTAACATAGAAAAAAACACAAAAATTCTTTTGGAAAAAGTTTGCTTTGGTAGTATTTGTAGACTTTTGGGAGAAAAAGGAAATTTCGTAGAGTAATTAGTGGTCATGAGTAGTGTGTTTTGAAAAGATAAAAAGAATTGTTTCTTTGATTGTCTTTACTAAGAAAGTTGTTTTCTATAAAATTTGCATTTTTCCAACTCTCTTAGTTAGGAGATTCATTGAAAAAGAAAAGTAGTGTAAATCATCTTAGGTGCATCTTTGTAGTGGTTGCGAGTCGAGTCTACACACCACCAGTTTCATCTCCATCACCTTTTTGTCTTTAAGAAAAACCATAAAATTAACGCTTAAAGTAAAATCAACGTAGTAACTTTTATTTACTAGGGCTCTGAAACACCAATTTAGATCAGGCTAGTGTCTTGGAGTAGGAGAGTAATTAACTCTCCAAGACAACAAAACCAAACAAGTAGCTTATCTTGTGATAGAATAAATCCAATTGTCTCATTTGTACTCTGGGAAAGCTCCTCTTAAAGGAGAAGCACGAGCTCGTGTTCGAACCAGTGAGGGGATCAATCCTCCCTCATTGGGAACGACGCCAGACACGCACGTATTGCAAACAGTAAACCTCGGATTAACCATTATCGAGGACCCAGGGGTCACTTGTCGATAAACCTTGGATTATTGTCAAGGAACCGGCAAGGGGATTGAGCTTGATACTCTGCCCTTGCGTGCTGTCTGAGTGTAGACTGTTCCCCCAGGTGCATTTGTTGCGGTTGGTAACCTTAGTGACCATTATATTTAGGATTCTACCGAGGTGACGGTGGAGGGAAGATCCCACTGTACCTGGAGCAGACGTCGGCTAGACTCACTTGGATTTTCCGGGGGGTTCACTTCACTCGAGACGGTTAAAGTGGAGGAACTTGTGCCGATCTATTCATTAAGCAGGTTGCCGGGGTAACTGTTCCACCCGCCACTTCTGTACTGAATCCGGCGATGTTGGGTTTCATCTCCAACTAGCGTTTTCGGTCTGGAAGGCTACTGTTTGTGCTTGGTTTGACGCCCTAGATTCTTTAGGCGTATGATTCAAATTTGTTTGGTTCTTTAGAGACTTTAGGTGGTTTGTTTTGAGATTTTACTTTGTTTGCGTGTGCAGTAGTTAAAAGTTTTTAACTGTGGCGGAATTACCGAGACAGTCCCGTAGACTTCGGGGCAAGTCTCCTGAGGTTGTTTCTGTGGCCGAATTGTTGAGAAGATCCCGTAGACTTCAGGGTGAATCTCCTCAAGAGGTCCCAAGTCATTACGAAGGTTTAAAGGTCCTTGTAACTCCTCCTAGCGGCAGTAGAGTAGGTTCACCAGAAGAAGGAGAGTCTTCGTTGGTAGTCCATCAAGATTACCAAAGTCTAGAGACAGGTTATAATCCTGAAGCAGTTGAAGTTTCTGAGCTTGCTGGTAGTTTTTCATCTACTAGTGATATAGGCGAAGAACCTGAAATATCTGAACCTGTTACTCCAACTTCTAGTGTACCAGATTCACCTAGGGTAGAAAGAGTCATCACCGAAAATCTTCCTACTGGTTTGATAGCTATTGAAGAACTTGCTCCAAAGGAAGAATTAGGCGTATCTACCCTTGAAGATCAACCTACTATTGATCTCAGGGAGCGTGAATCTATCTTTTACAGTCCTCCTAGAAGTACTACTTGGTACCTTTCATTAACCAATTATTTAGACAACTCAGGGGTAGGTTTTTCTCCACCTCGTACTCCTTTTCCACCTGGAGGTATTTATACTCCTGTAAATATGTCTGGTCAGTCGTCCGTGTTTACTCAATCTCCTGATTCTTTCTTGCATGGTGGTCCTTCTGTTCCCACCGGGTATCAATCACTTTCTGGTACCTTTGCGGGGGCATCTCCTCAACCCATTGATCATGGGTTATTAGCTGGAAACAATGGTAACAAACCGTTGGGTGTAGGGGACATTTACATGATGTCAGGTTCAGTTCCTGTTTCTCAACCTCAAGGTGGTCAATTACCGCCTGGGGGGCAACCTCAATTAACGCCTGGGGGGCAACCTCAAGGTACACAAATTGTGTTTGGGGGGCAGCTTCAAGGTCAGTATGTACCCGTGGTACAATACATGCCTCAAGGTCAACCCCAGCCTCAATATGTACCCCAGGGTCAACCTCAGTATGAATATTTACCTCAAGGGTATCAACCCCAAGGGTATCAACCTCAAGGGTATCAACCTCAAGGTCAAGGTCAACCCCAGTATCAGTATTTACCCCAAGGTTATCAACCTCAAGGTCAATACTCGAGTCAAAGTTATCAACCACCTCAAGGTCAGTCATATGTTCAAGGTATGGGAACTATGCCTTTCAGTTATCAATCCTATCCTCAATTCGGTTATGGATCTCAGTATCCTCAACCTGTTACGGGTCAATACCCCAGAATGATAGTGTGGGATCCATCGCAAGGTCAACAGGTGTTGCAGCCAAGTATACAGTTGGTACCTCAAACTGGACAACCCGTAGTTTCTGGTTCACCCCAGCAACCGCAACCTGTCCAGTCAAATGTTCAAACTTCTGTAACTTCGGTAGTTACTCAGCCGCCAATTGCACCTAGTACTCCATCTCAAACGGCTGCTGCAACTATCGCAACATCTACCGCACTTACTTCTGGAGTATCGACAGCTCTGGTTTCTACTATTTCTGCAACCACTCCTCAGACATCTTTACCGTTGTCCGGATCTACGATTCAAACCACGGTCCAGATGCCTGTAGGGCAGCCTGGTTTAAGTACTGTTGTAACAACTCAACCTCAATTTACCCACCAACAGTACCAATTCGGTCCTGCTGTCCAACAACCGGTTTACCAGTATCAACCGTATCCTGGGTACACTTATCAACAACCTCAACAACCCCAGTACGGTCTGGTTAATCCTGGTTTTCCAGGAGGATATAATATCCCTGATGCGATTCCTGTTCCTAGTTATCCTGGATATCCTCCTCCTGGGACTGGTCTTGTGACCCAGAGTTTTAGAGATCCTAACCAGCAGTTACCGTTTATCACAACTACCAGCAGTTACCAGACTTGACGCGCCTAACGAACGGTCCAATTCAATATCTTTCGTTCTGGTCGCCAATGCCAAATAAGTTGCCCAGTGATATACCCAAGTTCGAAGGTAAGTCTGGAGAGGATCCGTCCAATCACGTGATGACTTACCACCTCTGGTGTGCTTCAAATTCTATCTCGGATGATTCGATCCGCTTACGTCTTTTCCAGCGTACGCACATTGGTCTCGCGGCCAAGTGGTACATTGAGTTACCACGGGCCTCTTTTTACAATTTTAGCCAGTTAGCTACTTCGTTCCTAACTCATTTTCAGTTGCCGGTCAGATACGATAACGGCACGGAGCTATTAACTTCATTAAAAAAATCGACCTCCACTTATATTTCCGATCACATTCATGAATGGAGACGTCGAAGACGTTTAGTGAAAGTTTTTATCCTGGACCAAATCTTAGCTGAATGGTTTGTAAAATCATTATTACCGAATATTACTGAAGATGTAGCTAAGGCCAGAGTAGTTACTGAGGAGCAAGTCATTGCTCAAGCCCAGTACCTTGACTTAGTTTACACTCAGTCGGGTACGTTGCACGAGAAGATCCCAGATCTTCCTAAGTCGAATCAAATTGTTGCTGCTCCTTCGGTGTCTCATGCTGCTGATGGCATGATTGGTACGGTGAATACTAAAAGTAAGAAGAAATCCTCAAAGAATTCTTCTCCAATACTAACCTTACCGGACTCCCCGACAGGAGAATCTTCTCCTGAAATTACTGCCGATATTCATGCTGTAGAGTCATCTACGGCTAAATCAAAAAACGGTGGTAAGAAGAAAGGCAAGAAGAAGGATAAAGCAGATAAGGCTCCAAAGGAGAAAAAAGAGAAGTCGGAATCTAACGACGAAAAGCGCAAACCTCGCTATCCTTGTTTAATCTGTGAAGAAGATCATTTCACAAGAGATTGCCCTCATCGGGCAGAGGTTGTGAAAATCGTTAAGGGTTCCCCAACTCCTGCTGTTTTGAAAGATCCATTTC
Source organism: Pinus tabuliformis (assembly GCA_031772625.1). NCBI lineage: Eukaryota > Viridiplantae > Streptophyta > Pinopsida > Pinales > Pinaceae > Pinus > Pinus tabuliformis. The sequence goes on from CM062813.1 coordinate 892,018,812, forward strand.
TGAAGCAGGAGAGTAAAATGATAGGTTCTTCCTCGAGTGCCAGTGAAGAGCCCATATTGATGATCTCTCATGTACGGATTGCGACTCGATCGCAAGATTATGGTAGTAAGAATCCTGTTGATGGCAAAGAAGCAGAATCTTCTCATTCTAATCCATCAACCTCAGCTCCCGGTTCCGATCCACTACAGATCGAGAAACCTAACCCGGACTTGATAATTAAACCGCCCACCAAGGGTATACTTCGAAAGTCTGCTTTCAATCCACATGCGAGAGCAGCTCAGAATTATAACATTGTTGAGGATTTAGCTGTTTCACCCTCAGCAATGTCGGCTTTGGAAGTGCTGCAATCATGCCCAGCACAATGAAAATTACTCTTGTCGGCTATAGGAGCTGTTGATATTCAGGACCCGAACCTGATAATCTTTGATCTAGAAAATAGTACACCGCGTCTCCCTCATCAAATGGCTTTCCAGATTCCAGTGATAGTCAAAAACAGGCCTATTCATCGGACTGTAATTGATGAAGGAGCTTCTACGTGTATTATGTCGATTCAGTGTTGGAGATCGCTTGGTTCTACTTCACTGAACCAATCCCCGACGATTCTTAAGGCCTTTGATGGTCGTGGGTTCCATCCGTTTGGCATTCTACAGGATTTGCCTATAGGGGTTGAAGGAAAAACCGTTAGTCTGAATGTGGAGGTGGTTGATGCCCCTCTAGACTACAACCTTCTATTGGGTCGCAGTTGGTCTTATGCAATGACAGCAGTTGTGTCATCGGTCTTCAGAGTTATAAAGTTTCCACATAATGGTAAGATCGTGACGATAGACCAGCTGGCTTACTTTTCATCCAACCCAGCCTCTTCAGAGAGTATCCAGCATGTCAGTAAAACGACTATCCCTTACAGGGATGTTGGTGTAGGATTGGTTAAAGATTCCGGTTTACTGGGAACTTTTCCCTTTCCTTCGATCAATGCAGACCCTTCATTCGCATCCATTCATATGATTACTTCAGACACTATTATTTACGATGATCCTTGGATTGTCCCATCTGAATCTGAAATAGACTCCTTCGGTAATGCAATGCCTTTGAGTCCATATGAAATTGCTTATGAGGCCGTGCAGTCTTTTTCCGACTCTAGTTCAACCCAATTCGACCAAATGAATGTGGTCCGTGAGTAATCAATTTTCACATCAACCTCAAAACGGATAACATTTCCCGAAGTTGTGTCATTTGACGAACAACTTCGCGAAGTCCTAAGTGTAGATGATCTACCATGGGAAGATCTTCGTTTTTACCTGAGGCTGATGACTTTGGAAATGATTTTTCCTCAATTTTTACAGCTGAATATGTCAAGGACGCTCAGAATCCCATGAAACATCCTGATTCAGAGTTGAATTTGGGAAATATTTCCCAAACTATTGCCATCGACATTTCAGTCAAAACCGGAGTTATTGAAAACATTCATATAGGTGCCTCGTGTACAGATAACGAAATTCAAACATACAAGGTCCTATTTCAAGAATTCTGCGACGTGTTTGCCTGGTCCTATGAGGAAATGCCAGGAATTGATCCCTCCATTGTTGCTCATGAAATCAAGACCTACCCGGACGCTAAACCCGTTCGGCAACGTTTGCGTCAGATACACCCAAGGAAAGCGGCTGCGATTAAAGCAGAAGTCGAGAAGCTGTTAAAAGCAGGTTTCATTTTTCCGATCCCGTTAACGGATTGGGTATCGAATATTGTTTTGGTTAACAAGAAACAAGGAACAATAAGAATATGTATCGACTATAGGGATATAAATCGCGCTTGTCCAAAAGACAACTATCCTACACCCTATATCGATCAAATAATTGATGATTGTGCCGGCAGTGAAATATTTTCCTTTATGGACGGTTTTTCCGGTTACAACCAAATCAATATTCTACCTACCGATCAACCAAAAACGGCTTTCATTTGTCCTTGGGGTACGTTTGATTATTGCAAATTACCTTTCGGACTTAAGAATGCCGGAGCCACTTTCCAACGGGCAATGTCTTACGCGTTTCACGACATCAAGCACATTGTGCAACCGTATCTCGATGATTTGCCTGCTCATTCTTTACATCGAGCTGATCACCTTGTCCACTTACGCGCTATTTTTATGAGGTGTCGGCATTATCGAATTCGGTTGAACCCACACAAATGTGTCTTCTGCATAGAAGTAGGTCGATTGCTAGGATTTGTCGTTTCAAAAGCCGGTATCCGCGTCGATCCCTCGAAGGTTGAAGCTATCATCAAATTGCCTCCTCCTTCGAGTTTGCGCCAACTCCAAAGTTTGCAAGGGAAAGCAAACTTTTTACGTCGATTCATTCCTAACTACGCCGAGGTTACAAAGGGTTTCACCCGGTTGTTGAAACAAAACACTCAATTTTCTTGGGATGAGATAGCTCAGAAATCTTTTGATGCACTTAAGCACGCGTTGACCCATGCACCGTTGCTGCATCCTCCCAACTACAACCAGGATTACTTTTTGTACCTCGCCACCTCCCACTCCACCATTGGAATGGTCTTAGTTCAGGAAGATGAATTCGGAACGGAACATGTAATATATTATCTTAGCAGGACGTTAAATCCCACTGAGCTAAAATATTCGCATGTGGAGAAATTGGCCCTGGCAGCTGTGCAAGCTGTCCAGCGTTTTCGTCATTACATTCTTCTCCGTAAAACTACAGTGATTTCGGATTGCAACCCTATGATCTATATTTTGACAAAACAATTGCTAGGGGGCAAGTACTCCAAATGGATTGTTATCCTGCAGGAGTTCGATTTGGAGTTTGAGAAGTCCAAGTCTAAGAAATCCTTAGTTTTTGCGGAATTGATGTGTGACTTCCCGCGTGCTGACACGGAAACTGTGGCAGAGGAACCCATTGCGGAAAAATCTCTGTTTCTTATCAGCACTTTAGATCCGTGGTATGGGGATATAATTGTCTATCTCCAAACCCAATCCTTTCGGCCCGAAGCTTCAAAGTCGGAACGCCGGAAAATTCGATTCCAGTCCCAACAATACAGAATTATCGGAGATACTCTTTATCGTCGTGGGGCAGAATTGGTTTTTCGTCGTTGCTTAACTCATGAAGAGGCAGAAAGGGTTTTGAATGACTGTCATTCTGGAGCATGTGGCGGTCATATGTCTGGGTATGCCACAGCTCAGAAGGTGTTGCGTGCTGGCTATTTCTGGCCGTCCATGTTTAAAGATTGTATCATTGCGGTCCGAAAATGCCACAACTGTCAAGTGTTTGATCGCAAGATGCGCGCACCACCTGCTCCTCTCCACCCTATAATTGCCGTTGGTCCTTTTGCTAAATGGGGTATCGATTTTATTACTTGTAACCCTCACTCGGCCGGGGGGCATGCGTATATCATCCTTGCGGTTGATTATTTTACTAAATGGGCCGAGGCGATGCCTACATTCGAGGCAAGCGGCAAAACAGCAGCGATTTTCGTATTCAATCATATTATTGCTAGGTTTGGTGTCCCACAAGCGATAATCACTGACCACGGGTGCCATTTTCGAAACATTATGATGACAGAACTTACAAGCCAGCTTGGTTTACGCCATGATAGTTCTACTCCTTATTATCCTCAAGCAAATGGTTTGGTTGAATCCATCAACAAATTTCTTGTTATCATGATCCGACGAATCATTGGTATTCATCAGTCGAATTGGCACAACATGTTATTCTCAGTGCTTTGGGCGTATCGAACCTCAGTAAAAACATCAACAGGGTTCACTCCTTTCCAACTAGTTTATGGTTTGGAAGCAGTGTTGCCCATTGAATGCGAAATCCCATCACTTCAAATGGCTATCGAATTACTCCCAGCTACTTCCGAAGAGGAGAAGAGTCTGTTGTACTTAGCTAAATTAGATGAGACTCGACGTGACGCTGCTTTCGCAATCGAGACTCACGCAAAAAGGATGAAAGCTCAGTATGACCGTAACGTGACCCCTCGTAATTTTTCGGAAGGAGACCTAGTGCTATTATATGATCAAGCTAACGATAAATTAGGTGCTGGAAAATTCGTTCCCATGTGGCATGGGCCCTACATTGTCAAGCGAAAGCCGGCAAAAGGGGCCTATGAGCTGGTAGATTTTGATGGGGACTCTTTGGGTAAGCCCAGAAATGGACTTTACCTAAAGAGGTATTATGCTTAAATGGTGGGTATGGAGATTTAGTTAGTCCTAGTTAGGTCAATTTTCTTTTTAACTGGTATGTTTGCTTAGTTTAGGCTGTGTGCTTAGTTTAAAGAGTGTGTTTTTGTCGTTATTCTGGCTTATCTTGGTTTTACTCTTGATATTGCAGATGTCGACGCCTCTCCAAATGTACATTGGATTTGCTGATGGTGCTTGTCGTAGTACACGGAATATCTCTTCCGCAGCTTGGGTTATCTATTCGCCCTCTGACGAGTTAGTTTCTATGCATGGGGTGAGCCTCGATCAAACAACAAACAACATTGCAGAATACAGTGCAGTGATTGAATTATTATCTGAATCTATTTCATTTGGGATTCGGAGTTTGATAGTGAGGTTAGATTCTGAACTCGTTGTATTACAGCTTAATAGAGTCTATGCCATTAGAAATCCAGTGTTATTAAGATTGTTTTTGAGGGTGCGTCTCTTGGAACGTGAATTTGATTACATTGAATATCAACACATTCCAAGGTCTTTAAATACATTAGCAGATGCAATGGCGTCTCGAATGTTAAATAGACATTTGTAACAATCATAAATGTAAATTTATAAACATTTCATCACACATGTTTAACAAAATAAGCCGGTAATAATGATATATATAGATAGGAGTGTGTCAAAAATATACATCGTCTTCGATCATAGGTTGAAAAACACCTTATGATCGGAAAAAATGATAAGTACAAAAAACCAAGAATGTCATATGTGTCTACAAAAGCGACTAGCCAATCACTGGTGGTGCTCTCTATACGAGACCACTGCGCGCTACCCTACACAGGAACCTCCTGAATGGTCCTGGGACTGCGACCACGTAGCGCTGAAGTCGGATAGGAATGTCATCTATAGTGGTCTCTGGTATATCCGCCGTCAGACGCTCTAGATCCTGTTCCAGCTCGGCTAAGGTCTCTGCAGCCGCATCCTGTGGGGCTGGTGCTGGTACAGCTGGTACTCTCCTCTCAAAAGCCCGGAGGTTGGCCGGACGCCGTGGACCTACATCTGCATTTTGAAAATTTGTGCTGTCAGTTTTGAGGCGATATATAAAAACAAAAAAAAAATACATACATAATTTAAAAACTTGTGAAAAATGAAATACCTCTGTCGTCCCATTGTTCTCCCTGTGGAAGAACCATGTCCGGATCATTGCGAAAATCCATTCCGGCATACGGAAAATCCTGAATCGCAAAGACCTGGCCCTCCAGCCAGTGAAAGTAACCATCAGAAAATCGAACAACTGCTGCTCCCTCGTTAGGATGCCGGGCCATTACCGCAACCCATCTCGTCAACTTAGGCTCCCGAGGAGCCCCAACTGGAACTGTAAGATGCTGGGGGATCAGCATTGGAACTCTCTCTAGGGCAAAGCTCACAACTAAAGGCCCATATCCAAAGGTCTTCAGTTGTCCTCTCTTTGCCCTGGTTAGTTGGCCCTTCATATTGGCCAACACAGCATCGCACCAGTTGAAAATGGTGCCTTGGAAGCAATCTATAGCCATCCGCATTTGGGATCCAGTGGCTATGTGCAAAGCGGCAGCGTCGCAGAGTCTGGTAACTGTAAAGGCAATTACCATGAGTTCAGGTCGGGATATATATTTGATTTCTATCCCCTTCTCCTGGTTTTGATTGTTACACCACTCTAGCCGGAGACTAGCAAGGGATTGGCCACCCGCCCTAGTCCCGAATAGAGAGAGTTGCTCGCCCCTGTTAGGCAAGCCAGTGAGAAAGTATATGTCGGAGGATTCTATCTCGAGCTGGTTTTCTCTGATGTAAAAACATTGATCCTGAATATTCCACCTTTCAACCAACCACTCTAAGAATGGCACCTGGGCCCTCATGCCAGGTATAGCGCAGTATTTATAGAGACCGCATGCCTTTAACGCATCAATAGAAGGTTGATGACCTATTGCGGCCAAATCAACGTCTTCGTGCTCTCTTTCACGCCAATCCAGCATGGTGAGTGACCTACACACCAAAAAACAATAGTTAGAATTCATTAAACAATTTTTGATTGGTTAAAATTGGAGTTTGGGGTTTAAAAAACCGCGTTTCACGGGGTACGCACCTCGCGTTTAGAACACAGAGGGGCGGTACGCAGCTGGTCTGAAGGCGGGCTGCGTACCCTGACCTTTTTTCCATATACAAAAAAGTGGGGGTACGCAAGTCGCCCATGGGGCACCTGCGTCCCCCGAGAAGCGCATTTTAAAACCCTAAACCCTCCAAAAAATCAAACTAAGACTTGAAATGAAATTCTAAACAGATGAAATTGAAGAGGAGGATGTTGTGAAATACCTGAAAGAGACGGCGCTCGATTCTGACAGTCGGATTCTCCGCAAATTTCACGGGAAGTTTTCTTGTCAAAAGCCCTTTTCTCAACCTCAACAGTAAAATGGTAAAAATGACATGGTAAAAAGTCTTTTTATAGGTTTTTTGGATGAATGAATACTAAGTTTGTTTATTTTTCACCATGAAAGGACATTTTCCAATGTATTTTTACCCATCTTAAACAGGTATGAGTAATGTGTCGTTTTTGTGCAGGACAAAAGGACTTTAGAATAAAATCATCATTTTTCATGAACCAAAACATCAGAGTCATCTTTTAAGCTCTTTTCTGACTCCTAAAACATGAAAAGATTGCCAAGCGTTTCTTTTACACTCGTTAAAATGGAATTAAAAGACGATCCCCTTATAGCTCTTTTCTGACCGTAAAAACAGGAAAAGATTGCCGGGTTTTTGTCGTTTCAAACTCGATACGGAAATAAAACGACGTGTCCTTGATCGCTTTTTACTTTTCAGGTCAGAGACACTAATCATGAAAGTACTCCTTGGTTGCGAGATCAAGCGGTTCTCTCAGGTATTATTTTATACTTTTTCGGGCTTGGGAGACACAAATTTACGAAAAAGTTCACCTTGGAGTCTTCTTTAGTTTTTTCATACTCTCTAAAAATGAAAAACGCCGAGTTTCTCCTATACTGGACTCGTTAAAATTTCACAGTAAAGGACCTGTTCGATTACAAACAGGAACGTACCACTCCTTCTTAGGGTCCGAATCTAAACTAAGTTGGACTCATCCGAAGGATGAGCTTATAATCAAGCATATGTTATCCTCTTCAAGATTGTAAAAAATAAAGAGGTACTTGCCAGAAATGGTGGGGGAAAGGAGAGAAGAATGAACCAATTTGTCATCCTTTGTTACAGAAGAACCTTATCACCGCTCTTGAACACGACACTTTTCATTCACCTGGGTTGGGAAATCCTTTGCCTTAAAATTTGATCAAACCACTTTGAAAGTCTTCAACCGTTTCCGGGTATTAACTTTGGGTCAATCGTCACCAAACCATTTGTCGTGTCGTTATGTGTTCAAGAGGTCTCTGCAAATAAACCATTCATATGCAAAATACTTGTCATCCATTTGACCATCCCTGAGTCAGTCCTTACAGCAACATTTCTTCAACTTGAACAATGATTTCGTGTTGAGGGCTTGCTTGCAACGAGTCGCTTTCTATCGACATCAGCACATTATCTAGAAAGATGACTTAGAAATCGTCAGTACCTTGAAGGCTGCATGCATCAATGACAGGTTTCTCGCCTTTGACGACAGTTTACATCATTGACTTTCGATCAAAGGATTCCGTGACATGTTCGACATCAACTCATTCATTCACATTTCATGGATTGTACTGGGTACTTTGAGAACCATTGACATCACTGGTGGTCTCTCTCACACTTGTTAACGGTTTACATCATTGACTGGTAATCAAGTGGTTTCTACCATGCTCGACATCAACTCATTTATTCGCATGGATAGAATCGTACCAATTCGGGAGGTAGAAATGAAGACCCTGGATCTAGTTTCCACCATCCAGGCTGCGAGGAGTTTTGTATTCATTAAACAGTAGACTAATCATAAACAGATGGCTGCGTCCATACTGTGTCTACAAAAGTCTATGATTGTGATGTACTGCGAAATCATTCTTGTATCAGGGCAGTAGTTAGATTGTTAGTTAAAGTTTTCAATCTGAGTATGGGAATGCCTACCTCAGCGATGATATCATCTTATATATGTATTTTGTGTTGAATATTTCCAGGTTCTGACCGGGTCCTCCACAAGATACTCCTTGAAATGATAAAGTACTTCACCCTTCCTAGATCATAAAAACCCTAATCTACTACAGGCTTCGCACTTTAGGGGGCAATCTGTTACACTAAAAAATGTCACCATGACTATTTGCAGTTAGTATGGCTCCATCCATTGTCATACTATCCTCCTTGGTAAGTCTCATGCCTCTGCTCTCCATGTCAAACTTCAAGAAAGAGAGAAAAGTCATTTAAAAGTCAATTATCTCTGGTACGCAGTTTCTCTTAGCCTCACCTGCGGGTACGCAACCCAAGTTCACAATACCTGCGTACTTGTACGCTCTGTATGTAAAGGGATGGGTGCGTACTCCTGTAAAGGTCAAAAGGCGCAAGTTTCACTCCAAAAAAGTTACTTGTGGTCATTTCTAGAGTCTTCTAGAAGTATGTTTGACGTGTATGAAGCGCCTCCAGATGGTTCATGTATCCCTACCAAAGAGGAACTTATCCCATCAATAGGGGAGCTATCCCATCCAAAGAGGGACTTATCCCATTGATGGTGGACCTGAATAAATTCCTCTAGAGCACTATAAATACAGGCATTGGGCCAAAGGGAGGGGAGGTTGAAAGCTGAACGTTCCTAAGGGTAGATGCTGCTGGAATTAGGACTTCCTTGTAGAAGCTTGTGAGGAGAGATTACCATCTTTACTTGTTTCCATTGGGAGGTGGGTGAGCTGATCAGAGTAAGGGAGAACTCTTGTGGACCCTGGGAGGAGCTTGCACAACACCAAGGCTCAGGTTGTAATGGTTCCTTTTGTTACCTTTTAATACAAATTAGTCCATTCTTCTCAACAATTTGTTATTAATGAGTTGTTTCATGTACTCCTTGGTCTACATGTTAAATATGTTTTATTTTATGTGATATTCAGGTGCTATTTAATCGTTTGATTGTTGGTGAATGCAGGTTTCGAAGGGAAGGAGGAGCTCATCCGGATCAACGAATCTGGACTACTAAAACAGCGTTGGATTATAGGTAGGATCTAAACACTTGATTTCTCATAGTGTAAAAGCATATTTAGAGAAGGATCGCTCTTATTTGTCTTGCTTGTCATTAGAGAGTCTTAGGCTTTCTAGGAAGGTCGGTTGTGTCCGCACTAACGACTCTTTCCGCGTGACAGCCCGTGAAGTGTGGACTGAGGTCTCAACCGAGGTAGCAGGGGAGGGTGTTGGAACCAGGTTTCTGCACCCTTGGGATGTCTGGATGTGGTCAGAAGGGCTCGCACACCGTCCTGCAACCTCGCGCTACTCTTCTTCCACGTAGACCCGAACCATAGCTACATCTCAATACTAATCATTGAATGATTTATTATAGATCAGATCTACTTAAAAGGGTCTTTAAGCAAATATTTAACAGAATTAACCAGTTCGCGCACCGTTTGGTCAATTTAGAGTGTCCTAAATTGCTATATTAATTGTCAATCTGGGAGTCGTAAACTGCTGAAGTGATGTGCACTATATATGCAAGATAACCGATTTCTTACTTTATTTTGTCATTTTTTATTTTTAGTTTGTTTTTGGGTTTATCTTCATTGATTCCCTAATGTAAGATGACAATCCTAAAAGACAAGTATGGATATAAGTGTTCAAGGCAATGATGTCCTTTAAAATGATTTCCAAAACTTCAAGCTTGCAAAAAGGTTTTAAATATGCAATGATGAAATTAATTCCTAAAAGAGAATGAAAATATGCCACTATTCTAATTAAACAAACAATGAGTTATTGACCATGAAACCCAATATCCTTACTGCTATCTAAATATAAAAGAAACTGAACTGAAAAAAATCCAAAAATTGCAAGCAAAGTAAATTTAAGATCAAACTACATCAACTCATATTCTGACCCCTCACCATTCGTCTTGCTCTGGCTCTCGGAGGTAATCATAAACAAATTGAGCAATCTGATATCTAATTTGCAAAAAATGAAACTAGTATTAAACTACACACTCATACTTCAATCCCTCACCATTCGTCTCGCTTTGGCTTCCGGAGGTAACTGAAAATGACATGAGAAATTCAATAACTAACTTGTAGAAAAGTAAACTAATATCAAACTACACAGTCATACTTCAATCCCTCACCATTCGTCTCGCTCTGGCTTTCGGAGGTAACTGAAAATGACATGAGTAATTTAATATCTATCTTGCAAAAAAGTAAATGAGAAAAACTGAAATAAATAAAACAGTGCTGGAACTAGAACTAAGAAAAATAAATCAGCAGAAGGACAAGAATAATTCCATGTCATTAGTCATTATAAAATTTATGTACAAATGCCCGGGCTGCCTATTGGAATCTGAAAAAAAAAAGACACTGATCAGTTAACAACATTAGAAAGCATAAAAAACTATGGACAACAATCAACGTGAATACCATAAGCAGTGCAATATATACAAGTAAATGCTTATGGTATAAGGAACGTAAAGGAATAAAGCATGAAACTATACAACAATTAACAAAACCTTGGTGTGTACAGGGGCCCTCTGCACAACCTCGGCAATCAGCAATCAACCACGAATTGAGCTTATAAACAGTGTCTTCTCATGTATTAAAATGCAGTCATAACACATAAATAAAGTCACGGCACAGTGGGCTCGTTCACAGTCAAAATTACATTACAAAAGCTAGCTACTATGCATATGAGAATGCTTTATTTATAGCAGAGGATGACATAACTACTTTCCTAAAATCTGCGCTGATAAAAAGACACGTGAATAACCACGTCCAGAAATCTAGCATTATGGCAGCTGTGAAGATTAAATCTAAGGAGGGTGGTTGTTGGATTTGGTTCATGGAGCAGTCCACAGGTGTTAACACATCTCCTGAGATTTAGGAATGGCCACGCAAGTCTTCACGTGGTGAAAAACAGAGTTCTGTCACCGTAGGACTCTTAGGTTGACCACCGCTTGACTATCTTTGACCACGACCACCTTTGATGGATTCGGCTGAACCAATAGGACACGGTCCACGTCCACGTCATTTGCAACTTGCCCATGTGGCTGGATTTGACTGAAGACACCTGTAATATAGACTTTAACAAAAAGGCTGCGGAAATTTGAACTGGCTACGGAAAGTGACAAGATTCCGCAGCTGAATGAGCAAAAATCTAATTCAAACAGCAGACACAAGACATAGTTAGGAAACCACTTTATATGCTCTTTTTAAAGTAATATGCAATGATTTGACAGCTTAGGAGGTCCAGGTAAATGGAAAAAAGGCTAGAAAGGTGTATAGGGAAGATGCAAGTTTGGGGCTCAACACGCACTTAGAATAGATACAAATTCACATATATTCATAACATGAGCATATGCGCATAGATCAAATAGTTATATTAACCATACATTAACCAGATCCGCGATAGTTCAGATTTAACACAGAATTTCAGAAGAAACTTATCTTTATTCACTTTCTTCACTAATACATCCAGATTTTTCCTGCGCACTCAGCTGCAGGGTTTCACGCACACAGTTGCAGACTCTTCCAGGCCTCTATGCACACAGTTACAGAGCCTCTATCTACTACCCAAAACCCTCGACTCAGACTTATTGATGCTTCAATACTTTTCTTCTCAAAAACCCATTACATAATAGATCCAAGATTACATACCAAAAAGCTACCTTCTATCCATAGAGCCTCACTCTATTTATACATTTCCATGGACCACGATCCATGGGCAGGCCGACTCAACTTACACTTCTTTACATTATTTTTGGGTGGACTACTCTTTGACTCAACTTATTATACCTCGCGCTCTACGCATCCCGCAGAGTCTTTACCCTATCTTTACCCAAAATTTCAGGCTTTTTGCCCCATGACCGTTGCACGGGGCTTCTGCTACCCAACAACTTACAAACGGAAATGGAAATAAACTAGCTCGGGCGATGGTAGCTTATCTCTATGGAGAGATGTGGCGGCTACATTCCTCTGAACTATGTTACAATGAGGCTTGAAAGCCTATTTATTGTTGAGGAACAATGGAAAACCCTAAACCTCCAAAAACCTAACCCTAGGAGATGTAACGCCAAACTATGGACCCCGATTGGGTAAATTGGTACATCAATTTCCCGAGGTCATAAATTTGGCATACGATCTCCATTTAACGTGCACAATACATCGTTAGAAAGATCTATTCGAGGACTACAACTTTTGAGTGAGAAAAATCAATCAATACCCCATGTTGCTCCCATTTTTCACAAAAAACGTCGTTTAGGGCCTCAAAACGGCTTTAGAAGTTTAGGACCCGAAAAACTACTAAAAATAGTAAATTGTGCTACAACTAAGGAAACTGAAAAACTGAAAGAGACAGTTGTGGATGTCCAAGTGGAATAGGTGGGTGGCCACCAACATCCACCTAGATCATGCTAGTGTGTGCAAGTCAACTTTCTTGTCTCCCATTACAAGTTTCCATTCCGGACTTAGGTAATTTTCTCGCTGAGATGTTCACTCAGAAAATTGCAGAATTCTGGAGGGGAACCAGCCTTCCCTCCATAAATTGTGCAATCCTATTGGGCTATCTACTGGGTTCCAAAATTTTTCAATCCTGTTGAGCTATCTGCTGGGTTCCAAAATTACGTAATCCATCCAGGCAGACCTCCCTCAAAAAATTGCGCAATCTAGCCCGAGACTGGGCTTCAACCCAGAAATTTCCCAATTCTAGCAGGTAGTGACCCGCTGACCCCAGAAATTGTGCAACGCCTGAAGGAGAGCTAGCCCTACTCAACCCAAAAACTACGCAAATACCTTTCCCACACTTGCAGACTACTACATGTGCCTTTAGGTTGATTCGTTCCCACTGGGACTGAGAAATCCTGATTTGCATGCATGGGCTACTTTTCCCGAAATAGAAAAAAGCAACATGAAAAAAGCATCCCTAAATTTTAGGGATCTATTTTTAGCAGTTGGAGGTTACATGCAAAGATCATTTTAGAAACTTCCCTCCAAGTGTTGCATTTTCCTAGATTTGTGGCATGCGCGTCATAAGCCTCAAACTTATTTATTCGACACTACAGAGCTCATTCCTCACATCGATATTGGAGCTCTGACATCCCACATCACATCTAGGAGTCTTCAGCACATTCAACTCAGCTATTTCCGGGTAAATCTACTTTTCATATTTCGCTTTGTATGAATGTTGTTTTCCTAGTTTTGTTGAACGCCTTCTGTCATTTTAATGTATATTAGCTTGTAGAAGCATCGTTTCAGTTTTTATTTACATCTCACTATTGTTGCATGCATGACACTATTTTGCACTAACGATCATCGTCGTTGCAACTTGTTTCACACACATGCATGCATTCCCATTTTCTGAATCTTGCATTCACTGTTTGCATGCATGATCATTCACTCTTTCTTACATTCAGTCTTGCCATGCATTCAAACCTCTTCATGTTTTCAGTCGCCCATCGGCGGGTCTGGGATGCCTTGTCCTGGACCTTGCCTTACCTGGAAAAAAATGCACATTTATGGAAGTGAAGGCATTGACCTCCCTCTAGAAACTACGCAAATTTGGCCAGCACTGACCTCCAGTCTTGCATTGCGCAATTTTAAAAGGAAGTGCCCTGCTGACCTAGAAAATTGCGCAATGCAATCTCTGGGCATGCATACCCTTGTTGACTGAAACTGTGCATTACACAGTTTCAGCCCTCAGCAGGTCGGTTGGACCATGCATTGTGGAGTTCCAGCATTCAGTCAGCCTCCTGACATCCCAGATTGTGCCTTGCGCAGTTTTGGCTGTCAGTCTCCCAGCCTCCCGGTGAAAAATGGGCAATATTTACTGATAGTAACCCAGGTATGTTGCATGTGAGTCCTCATATTTGTTTTGGCTTTCAATTGATAAATTGCTTGCCATGAGTGTCACTATGTCTCCAGGTATAGCAGGTGTTCGTCTGTATCTTAGCAGTACAGGTACAATGGCCTCCAAGAGAGCAGGGTCAAAGGACACCATTGGAAGTGAAGCTCGAGACATAGTTGAACAAGTGTCTATGGGCCTGCCCATTTATGAAGACATTAAGTTGGTCATAGACAGAGACATCAAGATGAAATGGCAGGACATCAACAATACATTCTCAGGCACATTTGAGGAAGATCTAGAAGACTGCAGGGTCTATCTCAACATCTAGAAATCTGGCTTGTACCGGATTACATGCAGGTATCCTACATTTTCATGCATAGACATGATACATTGGATTGTCTCGCACACTGATCCTGAGACGATGATGTTGAGCAGTATCAGTGAGATAGATATTGATATCTTTAGGGCGAAGGACTATCAGTAAATGTATGACTTGCCACAACTGGTGATCACAATGGAGAAACCCTTCAGCACACACAATAATGCAAACTCCAGAGATATCTTGAAGAGTTGGGTGAAAGAGCCGTCCAATTTTAGGACAACACCCAGTCTGGTTTACAAGACGAAGATACTGCAGAAGGCATATTAGTACTTGGTCATCCTTGCATGCCACTTATACGACCAAGAGAGCACAGAGACCTTCCCGTAGAGCTGCGTGATTGCGTTGGACCAACTAGCCAATGAAGGAAGGCCATGTAATTAGTCTGACATGTTGGCTCTCAGATTGAAGGAATAGGTAACAGAAGCCTGACATCTACCCAAAGTTCAGCAAGCAGAGATGTAAATGTCTGCTTATATTTTGGATGCAATCTGTGCCCATTAGTAGTTCACAGGTTTGAAGTGGGCATGGACACCTTAGGAAACCTCTGTGCACACTTATTACAGATTGTTCTCTGAATCCAACTTCTACGGAGTCATCACACAGTTGTCAGACCAATTTTTCATGCCGATGTACAAAATGATATTTGAGCACGACCCACCTTGCATTTCGTAGGCAAAAATGGAGGCATTGATCGACATAGTAGATCGGTATGCCTCACCCCTTGGCAGGTTCATATGGATGTACAACACGGAGAAGCCTCTGCATGTTTTACCGAAGTTTTCCATGGACTAGCTCATCATGCAAGAAGTTTCATATCGCATCTCGACATGGTTGTCAACTAGACTTCACCAGAAGAAGAAGGCGCCTTGTTCCACTCTTCCTTTACGGATCAGGTTATACGAGATACAAAATCTCAAGCATGCTAATGCCGAGACAGAAGAGTTAAAAATATTCACTTTCACCACTAGAAGTTTCAACCTGTATGACCCACATTTCTTTGTAAAGGACCACTACGTGAGAGTGAATTTTTTGTGGATCCATGGGGCGTGTCATTAGCCTGAGGAAGACCCATGGAGATACTGTCACAACTTCTCCAAGCGTAATGAATCGGTCGGCATAGCTATGGAATGGTTAGCGAAGCAACATCTTCGAGAGCACTATCATCGGCAACAATAGAGGCTAACATACCTGTGCATGAAAAAGGTTGTCGACAATGCAAAGGCAGAACAAAGTCGCAAGTTCAAAGAAGATCCACTCGTGATGAAAGAAACTTTGGAGATTGAGGCTAAGAGGTGAAAACGTGACAAGAGAAACACACAAAGGAAAAGAGATAAACAGAGGATGGAGGAAACTGAAAAGGAGTTGCAAGAGTTGAAGCAACAACTCCAGGAAGAACAGGAGATGTGCAGAAGAGAGAAGGAAGTGCAGTAGGGACAAACACTACAGGAGGCACAACATGCACAGATTGATGAAACTATGCCCATACAGGTTATAGACTCATCCGAGAAACTGGCACAGAGTGGACAGAGTGAGCAGCTGTAGGAGCAGGATTTATCTCAAGAGATTGAATAGATGCTAGAGCATATGGATGCGAATGTGGTGCAACTAGAGCCCAAACAGGATATTGACCTCATGCCTCATAATCGAGAGGTCACCCCACCGGCTTCACTAGATCTGGAAGCAGAGCAAGTCTGAAGTAATCGAGGAGACACAGAGATCCTTCAAGACAATCTGGAAGCAGAGATGCATAACATATCTTTCGATGAGTCACAACACAAAGTTGTGCAGTTGCACAGAGTGCCTACTCCGATGTCCACAGATCTCCTGTGCAATTTGAAGAATGAGTGATCCTATCTAATGTCCGAAAACATACAACATCATTGGTCGATGCTACCAGAGCATATTTCGAGGCCACCAGTTGAGTGTTCGATTCTTGATAGCAGAGAACGAGTGCATGGCAAAGGAGTTACAAGCAGCCAAGTAGGGAGGAGAACATGTTACATCATCCACCAGAGCAGAGTTGAAGAGAGCGATATTGGATGAAGTATTGTCCCTTGAAATAGTCATGTGAATGTTGTATTCTCGATTCAACACCGTGCACCATGTCCGAACAGAGTTGGACATGTACTTTAACAAGTTGATGCGTGTAGCCATTAGCGCAAACTTGGAAATCAATGTAGACACTATGCATCAGTATGTTATTGGTTCAGCTGCACTCAAGATTATGATGCACATGTTATCAGACGAGTTGGACAGAGGTACCATATCAGGGTACCCAGTTGCAACAGAGGCAAGAGTTTTCTTTCAACAGGATGTCACCATTGAGCATGCAGACACCATCACGGACAACCAAGCTTGGCATCAGTTCGCCATCGTCGATCATCATGAAGATGTTGACAAGTTGATCTTCCCACAGTTGTCCAAGTCTTAGTCTTGTGTTACATGGCTTGCTCAAGCCTATTTCATCTCACATGGGTACATGTTCAGATTGTAATGTAACAGCTTGTAAAAGTGAAAGACCAGGTGTCGATGGTCGAATGTAATAGTCATGTAGTAGTTGAAGAGTCATGAGAGTAGGTGAAGAGTCACAAAGGGGAATGTCAATGGTCACCCCACACTTTTCTATCTATAGAACCTCATAACTCATTGTACAGTGTTTTGGGAGCCAAGCTTCCTATAGGTGTATCTTAGAGAAAGCTTGGACTCTATTGTAACGAGCCTTGGCTTCTCCATAGTGCAGAGCTAGTACATCTCTTTGAAGGAGTAGGTGGCAGTGACTATAACATTCCGCTATTGGAACTAGTGGTTGGTCATGGTTGCATGTATGATTGGAACTTTCACTTTCTTAATATAACAGTTCCAACACATTTCATGCATATGTTATTATTGTATTTCAGTTATATTGGTTACTCTAATGATATATGTAGTTGTTTTCTTATGCATGTATGTATGGACTCTTTCTATATATGTATGTATGAATCTTGTTGAGATGTGTTGTTGGTTTAACCATCACTTTGGATCGTGTGTTCACCTACCTTCCATCTTGTGATGTATCTTTTCTTGTGTGTTCCCTTCCAAGCCGCGTGTTTCCACAGGTTTCTAAGGGGCACACTTATTCCACTTTCCGTGTGTTAGAACCCTTCATGCACCTTCCTTGGCTTGCTACGTTGGTCACACCCTTGCTACCAAAAAGTACATCCTGCTTGCCTCTGCACACAACCACGATCAAGGCGATACCATATGACCCATTGTTGGGACTCCTACACCAAACAGTCTGAGGTCTAGTTGGGACATCTTACGGGGGAGAACCCCTGAAATGTTGGTGGTTTCAACACCATCAACATTTCTGGCACTAGAAGGAGGGAAGATGACAAGTTGTGTCCTCTCATCTTGTTTTGAATCTTTGCATATCTGTCATGGATAATTTTAGACTCATCCCTCCATGATGTTTCTCTAATGCTGAACATCTCGACATCACGAGAGAATTTTTTGATCTCTTGTTAGAATTCACGTATGATGGTGAAGGCAAAGTGACTTAACCTGAGTACTTACAAGACTTCTATACATTTTTTGATGATGCAGATGATTTCAATGCAGAATAGGTCATCTTGTTGCTTTCACACACACTTCATGAATCCCCACAACAATGGTGCAACAACCTGCCATTCAACAGCGTGCACTCACTTGCGTAGTTCTGTGATCTCATTGAATCTACTTTCCATCATTTTTATCTGAAACCTCTTAATGAAAAAATGTTAAAACAATGGAAGACTCCGCAAGAATCGCCTATGGATTTTTGGTAGCGCTTCCATGTATTGTTGTTTTAAGCTTCGAAAATCCATATGAAGTTTCAATATATTTGGGACAGATTTGAAAACTGTCTTAACAAATCAGTCAATCCCAAGATGAAGTTGAAGTTCAAACCTTGCTCAGCATACTTCGGTGATGGAGTTGCGGAATAAAAAATTGACACACTCACTGTCACAAGTGATTGTCCACCATTCCCTCATCAAACAAATTCACCACCGCAGAGTGATGTGGGAGAACATGCACACACGTCTATTCAACTGTCACAACCTCCCAGCATCACTTCTCTCAATTTTCATGTAGATTTGGTTGCGAATCCCATGGGTTGTCACATTCATCTGTTACCATAGCCTCTATCTGCGTGTTCTGCTAATCCTACGGATTACACTGTCTTGTGTTCTTTCGTTCCAGACTCTACACCTATTGTGAACGAGGATCAAGCCATCGACGAAATTGGTGTTGCACAACCAGCTTGTGTTGTCATTCATGATGAGTATGAATGGAACTTGAACATCAACATGTGGTGAAGGATGATCTCCCTTCTTCTGCATCTCCTCCGCTTTTTCTTGGCATCTTCGGTGATTCCGTTATCCCTGAATTTCCTTGTGTAAATCCACTAATGGATGCACCCATTGTTGATCATTCACAAAACACACTGGATTTCAACCCATCATTCATACGGAGAGAGGATAAATTATTCATTGACCATCCACTTGATTTTCATCTGATTTTTCCAAAAACACAGAGGGTGAACATTATTTCTTTTCATCCATTCCTATGCTTGATTTATCTGATCATGAGGATGTCGATGAAATCATTGATTTTTCTAATCATGGTTGTCGTGATCCATTTACTCCCTTACTTGATCACGATGTTGATTCTGTTGTTGTTCATCTTTCCAAGCCTCCTATTTATGATGATCTATCTGTTGACGAAGTTGAAACCCCGTAGACTGTCGAGTCACTTCAATTTGAGCTGATGTTTATGTCAGGCCGTCACTGTCCTAAGGTTGGTTTCACTTCTGGTTAGGAAATTGTTAAAATACCCAAGGCTTCTTATCACTCATCTGTATGCATTGAAGATCAATCCCACACAGTTTTCACTTCCTCCACTCAAACTACATGATGCCATCGCTCATGCATTAGAGGAATCCTACACAGCAAGCACACTTGTGAGATGCAAGTTGTCTTTATTTCTCTCATTTTCTTGCATGTCACAGTCAAGAGAATACGCATGCTTAACATATGCATGAAGTGTAGCACAACACCATGGTAAGTCCACAGATTTCATGTCATGTTCTTTCACTCACTTCTTATTTGTGGACGCATTCAAACTCAGAGTGTGTTTGTCTTCATTGTTATATCTGGTTCGTGTGACTGCACTGTTCACGAACCTTCCCTTCACCAACATGGGTCGATCAATGCACCAGTGGCTGCATTGGAAATATCATGTTAGGTCCCTATAATACTAGTGATGCCCCATTACTATTGTAGTTGTATCCCTTATTAATATTGTTGTGCCCCTCTTGTCCCCATATTGTTATTACTGTGCCCCATAGAATCCCTCTATTGTTATTTTTGTGCCTTTATATTATTATTGTTAGGTCGGCTTGGTTATACTGTCACCCCTTAGACTCCTATATACAGAAAGGAGGTTTTGTCGTTTGTACAATCCAAGAATTATTCATTTGTGTAATGTAAAGGAGGTTTCCCCCTCAAAGAGGTTGAATTCTAAGGCATTCAACTATCTTTTATATCTTTTTTTGAGCTGGTTTCATAACATTTAGTATCAGAGCTTTGGATTCTAGGGTTTCCCAGCTCCAAATAGGTCATCGTGGCATTTTAGCTATAATTTTTTTCTACGACGTTTTAGAAGAGAAAAAAAACCCATTTGAGGTGAAATCGCATTGAACCTCGGGTCTGAATTTCAAAGCTTTTCGCGCAATATCTGTGGAGATATGATCTGAGGAAGTTGGTCTTTTTGCAAACTCCTGAATTTCATTCCAAACAGGTGACCTGCGGAAAATCGTCATAACTTTTGTTTTGAGCATCCGATTGACATTTCGTAAAAGATCACAGAAAGAGGATGGACTATAGTTTCCTGTGTATATTTTTCAGCTACTAAGATCAAAACAGTGACACGTGGCACTTCATACAAGTTCGCTCTTTTGGAAAGGTCTATAATCAGGTCATCGTGGGAGACTGTGCATAACTCTTCCTTGGAGAATCTTAATTCGATAAGACTGGTGGCATTGGAAAGAGGACACAGAGAGCTACCACAAGTCGCAATTTCAGAACTGGATGATCCAAAATTACAGACATACATCAGATTCAATATCGAGCTCCTACAAAGTGAAAAAAGGTGTGTAGTTTTTTTTTAATTTTTCATAAGCTTGGTTTGAAAAATTAGTTTGAAGGAATTCAAAGGGCATAGTAAAGAATTATTATTGGTAATTGATGCCCCGAGGAAAGAAAATGCAAACACCTAGTAAGAAACCTAAAAGCTCTAGCATGACTCATGAAGAAGAGGAAGAAATGGAACATGATATATCAAAATTACGAGACCAAGTGCAACAAATGTCACTCGCACAAAAAGTAACAGAATCTAAGATGGATGGTTTAAAGAAAGATGTAGAAGCTAAGATGTATGGTGTGGAAGCTAAGATGGATGGTTTAAAGAAAGGCGTAGAAGCTAAGATGGATGGCATGGAAGCTAAGATGAATGGCATGGACGCTAAGATGGATGGCATGGATGATAAGATGGAAGAATTGAAGATAAATTTGAATAAGCTTCTACAAGAAATGGTCACTAATGGTGAAAGGGTAGTAAAGGAAACTCATGATGAGAATAAAAGAAATGTTAATCATGATTTCATAGACTCTAATGTTGGATCGAAGACCCACCATATTCCAAAAATCGATATGAGGAAGTTTGATGGCAAGGATCCCACAACATGGATACTACAGATGGAGCAATTTTTCGATCTCAATAATGTGCAAAACACACAAAAGGTACGTATTGAAACTTTATATTTGGAACCAAATCAGTTTGTATGGTATCAATAACTTTGCTCTCATAAACAAATTGTCACTTGGACAATTTTTACGGAAGAAATGACAACACACTATGAGGATACAAAAAGCAACACCTTTTTTAGCCAATTGATAAGTCTCAAACAAAAAGGTTCAATGATGGAGCACATTGAGGAGTTCCAAAAATTGAACATAAGGGTAAAAAATATTCCAGAGGAGCATAGGATTGATGTGTTCATAGGGACTTTAAAGGCTAATATCCAACATGATGTTCGCCTTTGGGAACCTGATTCATTAGAGAAGGCATTCAGGTTAGCAATAAAAATGGAATGAAAAATTATGGCAACCAGGAAGCCTACCTCTCACAACTATAAAGATGGGAGTGTCATTGCCCCTAGCCTTCCATAACCTATAAGGTTGACACCACAAAAATTGGAAGAAAAAATAGCAAAAGGGCTTTGTTACAGTTGTGATAGCAAATACACTAAAGGTCATAAGTGTGCTGAGAAGAAATTATTCTACATATATTGTGAAGAGGAAGAAGAAAAGGAACAAGAAAGGTCAAAAGAAGAGGATATACTCCAGGAATAAAGCCTAGATAAGGAAGAAATGAATCCTACCATATCTTGTAATGCATTGGTTGGAATTACCACTCCTCAAACCATCAAGATAGAAGGACAAATCAAGAAGAAAAAGGTAATAGCGTTGATTGATTCAGGAATTACCCACAATTTTATTCATTGTAAAATAACAAAAGAATTGAATTGCTTCCTATATCTAGCACCAGAGTGTCAAGTGATGGTTGCAAATGGAGAAACGATAAATTGCTCTGGAAAGTGCCATAATATCAAGCTATCCATGGGAGAATATGTATTGAATAGCCCAATTCTTTCCATTCCAATGGGAGGTGCTGATGTTGTACTAGGAGTCCACTGGCTACAATCCTTGGGTACAATAGCTTTTAACTTTCAAGAACTTTTCATGAAATTTTATGTGGAAGGAAAGGAAGTTGAATTAAGGGGTATTGCAGTAAAACCGGGAAAGATAATCAGCTCTAACAGTATGGCAAAGCTTCTAAAAAATGAACAACGAGGTGTAATTGCAGAATTATGTTCGCTAGATGTTTCCACATCGAAATCATTTATTTCTCTAGATCTCCAAAAAGTCTTGAACAATCATTCCAAGGTATTTGAGACTCCCAAAGGTATCCCACCTATTCGTGATCAGGATCATGCTATTCATTTGATTCCAGGAAGTGTTCCTCCAAACATCAGGCTGTACAAATATCCCTATGCCCAAAAGAGTGAAATTGAACGTATGGTTACACAAATGCTTGAGGTTGGTATAATTAAACCTAGCCAATGTTCTTTCTATGCTCCAGTAGTATTGGTGCACAAGAAGGATGGATCATGGCGCATGTGTCCGGATTATATGGAGCTCAAAAAGCTCACTATTAAAGATAAGTTTCCCATTCATGTCACTGATGAATTATTGGATGAATTGCATTGATAAATTTAATTCACCAAGTTAGATCTCCGTTCAAGATATCATAAAATCATAATGAAGACTGAAGACATTCTGAAAACAACATTTAGAACTCATGAGGGGCACTATGAGTTTTTGGTCATGCCCTTTGGCCTTACCAATGCACCTTCTACATTTCAAGGTTTGATGAATTCCATTTTCAAACCCTTCCTTAGAAAATTTGTGTTAGTATTTTTTGATGATATACTAATCTACAGCTAGTCTTGGAAGGATCATGTTGAACATGTTGACAGGGTGCTCCAACTATTGGAGGAGAAACAATTATATGAAAAAAGATTCAAATGTTCCTTTGGAGTACAAGAGGTGGAATATCTGGGTCATATTGTATATCATGAAGGAGTTAAGGTAGACCCTAGCAAAATTAAAGCCATTAAGGAATGGAAAATCCACACATCCATAAAGCATTTGCAAGGATTTCTCGGGTTGACAGGGTATTATCGCAAGTTTGTTAAGAATTATGGGAAAATAGAAGCACCTCTAACAACATTGTTGAAGAAATATGCATTTTCATGGACTCCAGAAGCAACAAAGGCCTTTGAACATCTTAAAGAGGCAATGTGCCAAGCACCGGTCTTAGCTACACCAGACTTCACAAAAACCTTTATTGTGGAATGTGATGCTTCAGGAAATGGAATTTGTGTTGTTTTAATGCAAGATGAAAGACACATTACTTTTGAAAGTCGTCCAGTCAAGGGAAAGTATTTACACAAAGCTATTTATGAGAAGGAAATGTTGGCAATACTACATGCACTTAAGAAATGGTGACCCTACCTAATGGAAAGACACTTCAAGGTAAAAATGGATCATGATAGCCTTAAATACTTTTTAGAACAAAGATTATCCTCTGAAGAACAACAAAAATGGGTCACAAAGATATTTGGTTATGACTTTGAAATCATCTACAAAAAAAGGAAGCAAAATGTTGTCGCAGATGCACTCTCAAGAAAGGATGAGGATGTGGAAGCATTATTGTGCGCCATTCTATTATCCAACCAGATTGGATAAACGAAGCAAGGGAGGAATGGAAGAATGATGAGAAAGTGTGGGAACTTATTCGAAAGTTACAACAAGATTCCAGTACATTTGATACATTTAGCTGGAAAAATTATTCGTTATGGTACAAAGATCGCTTATACCTCTGTAAGAATTCCCAACTCAAACAAAAGATTCTTCTGGAATTGCACGCTTCTCCCTTAGGAGGGCACTCGGGATTGTTAAAAACTTACCACAGGGTTAAGAAGGAATTTTTTTGGGATGGCCTTAAATCAGATATTCAAAAGTTTGTGGTGGAATGTTTGGTTTGCCAACAAAATAAAGCTGAAACAATTAAGACACCAGGTCTATTACAACCTTTATCCATTCCAAGCCAACATTGGGAGGAGGTTTCAATGGATTTTATCATAGGTTTACCCAATTCTAAGGGAAATAGTGTCATCATGGTGGTAGTTGACAGACTTGCCAAGTATGCACACTTTTGTGCATTATCACTTCCATTTAAAGCCAGTACAGTTTCTACGGCATTTATGGAAACAATTCAAAAGCTACATGGAAACCCAAAGATTATTGTAAGTGATAGAGATCCCATTTTTACTGGAAATTTTTGGATTGAACTATTTTCTTGTCTTGGTACTCAGTTAGCTCATAGCTCATCTTATCATCCTCAATCTGATGGGCAAACTGAGATAGTAAACAAATGTTTGGAAGGATATCTTCGTTGCTTTGTATCTGATAAACAGACACAATGGGTCAAATGGTTTCCTCTGGCTGAATGGTGGTATAACACTTCCTTCCATACTGCAGCAAAAATGACACCATTTATGGCACTTTATGGATATCAGCCACCATCCATCACATCATATTTAAGAGAAAATTCTAAGGTTCGAGTAGTGGAACATCACATCGAGCATCAACAACAAGTTCTCCAACTCTTAAAGGATAACCTCATGTTGGCGCAAAATAGAATGAAACAATAGGAAGATCAACATCACAGCAAAAGAAGTTTTGATGTAGGTGACTGGGTATTCCTACGGCTACAACCATATAAACAAATGTCCCTCAAGCAAGCTAAGAAGGATAATAAATTGTCACCAAAGTATTATGGTCCGTACAAGGTGTTACAAAAGATTGGTACTATGGCATACAAATTGGAGCTTCCTACAGCTTCTCGAGTGCACCCAGTTTTCCATGTTTCATGTTTAAATAAGGTTATAGGCGACAAGCTCCCAGTTCAAACAATATTTCCAGAACTTGACGAGGAAGGAAAAATCATATTGGAACCGAAAGCAGTCATAGAAACAAGAACTCGATAGCTATGAAATCGATCCATTTCAGAGTATCTCATCAAGTGGAAGAACTTATCCACTGAAGATT
This sequence comes from Pinus tabuliformis, assembly GCA_031772625.1. Classification (NCBI taxonomy): domain Eukaryota; kingdom Viridiplantae; phylum Streptophyta; class Pinopsida; order Pinales; family Pinaceae; genus Pinus; species Pinus tabuliformis. The sequence continues at coordinate 892,044,085 of CM062813.1, forward strand.
CCACATAGGAGGATGAGAATTTTATACAGAAGCATCTAGAACTACTCAAGCATTGAGGGAAACACTTTTTTGGAGAGGGGCATGTTAGGTCCCTATAATATTAGTGATGCCCCATTACTATTGTAGTTGTATCCCTTATTAATATTGTTGTGCCCCTATTGTCCCCATATTGTTATTATTGTGCCCCATAGAATCCCTCTATTGTTATTTTTGTGCCTTTATATTATTATTGTTAGGTTGGCTTGGTTATATTGTGACCCCTTAGACTCCTATATATAGAAATGAGGTTTTGTCATTTGTATCATCCAAGAATTATTCATTTGTGTAATGTAAAGGAGGTTGCCCCCTCGAAGAGGCTGAATTCTAAGGCATTCAACTATCTTTTCTATCTTTTTGTGAGGTAGTTTCATAACATATCACTTGACATGATCAGGCCCATGCATCGTTAGCTTAGGAGTATGAGTAGTGTTTGCTTTACCTTGTTTGCATGCATGCGTGTTTGCTTTACCTTGTTTGCATGCATGCATGTTTGCTTTCTTTCTTGTTTGTTTGTTTGCTTGCTTTCTTGTTTTCTTACTCACTTTGCTTTCACATTTTGCTTCTACTCTTCACTCTGTAGTTATTTGTTTGCTTGTTTACATTTGTAGGTTAGTTTCACATGAAACCATGTATGACTCTTGAAAAAAGCGAGGGTAAAATGCAAGAGGACTTATGCAATTATCAATACTTGGTTATGTATCGTCCTACCTCTATATGTAGAACTTGTTATCTTCAATCCATGATACAACAGTGGAAAATGTGTGATGTTCGAAGTGAACCTTGATGAAAACACAATGCTTGCACGCTAACTAGTATCACCTACTCTAGTCGGTTGTTTTAGGTTAACCCTTGTCAGCTCGGCCAAGTAGAGTAAGGTGAGGGGGAACACCTTAACAAGTATGTCAGAGGTATATACAAAATAATTCTATGAACGAGCAACCTCTTTTGTTCTCAATAATTTGGGATCCCTCTTCCACCAGTGAAATGAATAAGTGCTATACACAGTTATGAAAATGAAAAAGATGAAAAATGAAAACATAAAAAATTTTGAAAAACTGAAAAATGAATAAGGTGAAAGAAGAGAAAGGCTTCCTGCACAGAGAGGTGATATAAGTAACTCTGCCAGGGTATTGTCCAGGCTCACTAGCAGCGGAGTGATGCTTGTGTTCCTACATGACTCCGTCGGGGCACTGTCCAAGCCTACTAGTAGCGGAGCAACACCAGGGATGAAACTTAAACTCTGACTATCATATTGTTTGTGTACTAATATAGCCCTCATCCCAATCGAAACAACTGTGTTGACTTGGCTTCGAATGTGTGCCGACCGACCAAGAGCATGGAAGATGCTACATATTTTAATCAAGCTAGTATGGACACCAAGATGATCTGAGAACTGAACAATACTTCCGGAGCAGTTAGACTTGACTTTTACGAAACAAGGTCCATTCATAGAGTTAGAGTTATATCAGTGTGTTGTAAAGTGTTGTAGTGACTAAAACACTTTCCAAAATTTTTCCTTAGCTTCTGTTTAGAGCCTCCTTACCAACCATCCTTAGCAGCATGTCTTGCACTCTTGAGTACATAGGCTTCAGTTGAGTTGTAGTGGCTTTCCAGCCTATGCAGGTAAACTTGCATGTCTCCCATCACAGTCTACCATTTCAGACTTAGGTAATTTTTTGGCGGAGATGTTCACTCAGAAAATTATGCAATTCTAGAGGGGAACTAGCCTTCCCTCCAGAAATTGCGCAAACTTGTTTGGCTACTTGTTGGGCTCCAGAATTGTGCAATCCAACCAGGCAGCCCTCCCTCAGAAAATTGCACAATCTAGCCCGACATTGGGCTTCAACCCAAAAATTTCACAATTATGGGAGGTAGTGACCCACTGACCCCAGAAATTGTGCAATGCCTGAGGGACAACCGACCCTGCTCAGTGCAGAAACTCCGTAAATCCCTTTCCTAGGCTTGCAGACCGCTGCATGTGCCTTCAGGTTAACTAGTTCCCTCTGGAACTAAGCAATCCTGATTTGCTGCATGGGATGCTTTTCCCTAAATAACAAAAAGAAACATGAAAAAAGCATCCCTAAATTTTAGGGATCTATTTTTAGCAGTTGGAGGTTACATGCAAAGATCGTTTTAGAAACTTCCCTCCAAGTGTCGCTTTTTCCCATATTTGTGGCATGCACATCATAAGCCTCAAACTTATTTATTCAATGCTACAGAGCTCATTCCTCACATCGATCTTGGAGCTCTAACATTCGACATCACATCTAGGAGTCTTAGACACATTCGACTCAGTTTTTTCCGGGTATGTCTACTTTTCATGTCATTTGCTACTTTTCTGTCACTTTTCGTATTTCTCTTTGTATGAATGTTGTTTTCTTGGTTTTTTTGAATGCCTGTTGTTGTTTTAAAGTATATTACCTTGTAGAAGCACCATTTCAATTTTTATTTGCATCTCACTGTTGTCGCATGCATGACACTGTTTTTCACTGACGGTCGTCATTGCAGTGACTCATTTAACACACATGCATGTGTTCCCATTTTCTGAATCCTGCATTCACTGTTTGCATGCATGATCATTCACTCTTTCTTACATTCAGTATTGACATGCATTCAAACCTTTTCATGTTTCCAGTTGCCCGTTGGCGGGTCTAGGTTGCCTTGGCCCGGACTTTGCCTTGCCTAAAAACGAAATGCACATTTCTGGAAGTGAAGACTTTTCCCTCCATCCAGAAATTGTGCAAACCTAGCTAGCAATGACTTCCAGGCTTGCATTGCGCAATTTTGGAAGCCAGTGTCCTGCTGACCGAGAAAATTGCGCAATGTAATCTTTGGGCATGCATTCCCTTGCTGAATGAAACTGCGTATTGCGCAGTTTCAACCCTCAATAGGCAGGCTGGACTATTTATTGAGCAGTTCTAGCAATCAGTCAGCCTCCTGATAACCCAGACTATTCTTTGCACAGTTTTGGCAGTCAATCTCCTAGCCTCCCGGTGAAAATTGTGCAATCTTTACTAACAGTGACCCAGGTATGTTGCATGTCAGTCCTAAAATTTGTTTTGGATTTAAAATGACAAATTTCTTTCCATGAGTGCCACTACGTCTCCAGGTATAGCAAGATGAGTGTCATAGATAGAGATATCAAGATGAAATGGCAGGACATCAACGATACAATCTCAAGCACATTTGAGGAAGATCTAGAAGACCACACGGTCTATGTCAACATCCACAAATCTGGCTTGTACTGAATTTCATGCAGGTATCCCACATTTCCATGCGCAGACATGATACATTGGATTTTCTCACACACTTATCCTAAGATGATGATGTTGAGCAATGTTAGCGGGACAGAGCTTGCTACATTTAGGGCGAAGGACTATCAGGAGATGTATCACTTGCCACATCCGGTGATCATAATGGAGAATCCCTTCAGCACACGCAGCAACACAAACTCCAGAGATATCTTGAAGAGTTGGGTGAAAGATCCAGCCAAGTTCAAGACAACACCTAGTCTGTTTTACAAGACAAAGATACTGCGAAAGGTATATCAGTACTTGGTCATCTTTGCATGCTGTTTATACGACCAAGATAGCACAGAGACCTTCCCGCAAAGTTGGGTGATTGTGTTGGACCAACTAGGAAATGAAGGAAGGCCATGTAATTGGTCTGACATGTTGGCTCTCAGGTTGAAGGAACAAGTAAAAGAAGCCTGACATCCGCCCAAAGGTCAGCAAGCAGAGATATACATGTCATTTTATATTCTAGATGCAATTTATGCCTATCAGCAGTTCCCATGTTTGAAGTGGGCATGGACACCTTTGGAAACCTTTGTGCACACTTATTGCAGATTGTTCTCCAAATGTAGCTTCCACGAAGTCATCACACAATTTTCAAACCATTTTGTCACCCCAGTGTACAAATTGATATTTGAGAAGGATCCACCTTGCATGTTGTAGGAAGCAATTGAGTCATTAATTGACATAGCAGATTGGTATGCTTCGCCCCTTGGCACCTTCATACATATGTAAAACACGGAGAAGCCTCCACATGTTTTAACGAGTTTTCCATGGACAAGATCATCATGCAAGAAGTGTCGTATCACATCTCGACAGGGTCGTCAGGTAGACTACACAAGAAGAATAAGGTGCCTTGGCCCGCTTTTCCTTTGCGGATCAAGTTATACGAGATACAGAATCTCAAGCATGCTGATGCCAAGACGGAAGAGTTCAAAAGATTCACTTTCGACACCATAAGTTTCAACCCATATGACCCGCATTGCTTTGTAAAGGACCACTGTGCGAGAGTGAAATTTTTGTGACTCCATGGGGCATGTCATTGGCCTGAGGAAGACCCATGGAGATACTATCACAACTTCTCCAGGCTCAATGAACCAGTTGGAATAGTTATGGAATGGTTAGCGAAGCAGCACGAAGCAACATCTCAGAGAGCACCATCATTAGCAGTAGAAGAGTGTAACAGACCTGCGCATGATAAAGGCAAGAGAAAGGTTGCCGACAGCATAGAGGTAGAACAAAGACGCAAGTTCAAAGCAGATCCACTCGTCATGAAAGTAGCTTTGGAGATTGAAGCTAAGGGGTGACAATGCGACAAGAGGAACGTGCAAAGGAAAAGAGATAAATAGAGGATGGAGGAAACTGAAAAGGAGTTGCAAGCATTGAAGCAACAACTCTGGGAAGAACAGGAGCTACATAAAAGAGAGAAGGAAATGCAGCAGGGACAGACACAATAGGAGTCGCAACATGCATAGATTGATGAAACTGTGCCCATACAAGTTATAAACTCATCTGAGCAGCTGGCACAGAGCAGACAGGGTGAGCAGTCGCAGGAGCAGGACTTAGCTCAAGAGATTAAACAGATGCTAGAGAAGATGGATACATATGTGGTGTAGCCAGAGCCCGAACAGGATATTGACCTCATGCCTCATAACCGAGAGGTTACCCCACCGGATTCACCAGATCCGGAAGTAGAGAAAGTCCCAAGTGATCTAGGAGACATAGAGATCCTTGAAGACAATCCAAAAGCAGAGATGCATAACATATATTTCAACAAGTCGCAACACAGAGTTTTGTAGTCACGTATAGTGCCTAGTCCGAATGTTCACACATCTCCTGTGCAGTTTGAAGAACTAGTGATCATATATGAAATGCGCAAACATCCAACAACATTGGCTGATGCTACCAGAGCATATGCCGAGGCCACCACCTCGAGTGTTTGATTTTTGATAGCAGAGAACGAGCGCATGACCAAGGAGTTACAAGGGGCCAAGCAGGGAGGAGAATAGGTTAGATCATCCACCAGAGTAGAGTTGAAGAGAGAGATACTAGATGAAGTATCATCCCTCGTAACAGTGATGCGAATATTGTATTCCAGATTTGGCACCGTGCATAAAGCTATTGTCCATCTCAACGGTTGGGAGCAGTGTTGTGCTAGGAGAGCACACATCTTGTCAAGTTTGCACACTGCTATTGACCGCATGCAGACATGGACAATGAGTTACAAAGGAGCCCCATTTCACTTTCAAAAGATGATGAAGCCCAAGGCGGTAGATTTCAAGGCACACATCCAGAGTCCGATCTGGAACTATGATGAACTCCTGCAGCTCATCACCAGTTTGCAGGCTTCACATGCTTGGGTGTTCAAAAGCATGGATGTCATTGTGTGCATGCACGTGATACCATATATTGGCTCACTCACTGAGGCAAAGTCAAAGAAAGTCCGAACGGAGCTAGACATGTACTTTGACGAGTTGATGCATGTAGCCACCAACATATACTTGGAAATTAGAGTAGACACTATGCATCAGTATGTTGATGGTCTGGTTGCACTCAAGACTATGATGCACATGTTATCAAACGAGTTGGACAAAGGTTCCAGATTAGTGTACCCAGATGCAACGACGACAACATTTCGCTTTCAGCAAGATGTCACCATTGAGCACGCGGACACCATCATGGACTACCAAGCTTGGCATCAGCTCGCCACCATCGATCATCATGAAGATGTCAAAGAGTTGGTCTTGCCATAGTTTTCTGAGTCTTAGTAGTGTCTTGCATGGCTTGCTCAAGCCTATTTTGTCTCACATGGGTACATGTGCAGATTGTAATGTAACATCTTGTAAAAGTGAAAGACCAAGTGTCAATGGTCAAATGTAACAGTCATGTAGTAGTTGAAGAGTCATGACAGTAGGTGAAGAGTCACAAAGGGGAATGCCAAGGGTCACCCCACCCTTTGCTATTTATAGAACCTCATAACTCATTGTACAAGCTTTTAGGAGCCAAGCTTCCTATAGGTGTATCTTAGAGAAAGCTTGGAGTGTATTATAATGAGCCTTGGCTTCTCCACAGTGTAGAGCTAGTACATTTCTTTGGAGGAGTAGGCGGAAATGACTATAACATTAAATTGTTGGAACTAGTGGTTGGTCATTGTTGCATGTATGATTGGAACTTTTACTTTCTTAATATAATAAAGCCAAAACGTTTCATGCATATGTTATTATTGTATTTCAGTTATCTTGGTTACTCTAATGATATATGTAGTTGTTTGCTTATGCATGTATGTATGGAATCTTTCTATATATGTATGTATGAATCTTGTTGAGATGTGATGTTGGTTTAACCATTACTTTGGATCATTGGTTCACCTGCCTTCTAGCTTGCGATGTATCTTTACTCGTGGGCTCCCTTCCAAGCCACGTGTTTCCACAGGTTTCCAAAGGGTGCACTTATTCCACTTTCCGTCTGTTAGAACCCTTCATGCACCTTCCTTGGCTTTCTGTGCTGGTCAGAGCCTTGCTACCAACAAGGACATCCTGCTTGCCTCTACTCGCAACCGTGGTCAAGGCGATACTGTACGACCCACTGCTAGGACTCCTACACCAAACGATCTGAGGTTTAGTTGGGACTTCTTATCAGGGAGATCCCCTGACATGTTGGCAGGTCCAACACTGTCAACACTCTGGTATGGTCAAATGGGGGCATTTTTTATAATAATGGGGTTCCCCATCGCCCCAACACTATAAGGGAGGTTTTTGTGATTCGTCGGGTTCTTGCTTGCTTGATACTTCTGCTTGTTTGGGCTCATTTTGTAATCTGATTTTCTTTTGATATTTCCCAGAATATCTATTTTCCCGACCTTTGTATGCACCTTTAAAGTTAGCAGTCTTTATATTTTTGGTATTTTGAAAATTTTTATGCCCCTTCTTATTTGGCCAATTCTTAATACCTTTTCCTTTTTGCCTCATTTGCTACTAACAAATATGGGCATTTCGAATTGTCTCATCCATTATTCTGGGGTTATCAAATTCTAACCTCTCTTTCATAAATGTAGAAAAACTACTAAGAAAGCGTTGACATATAGCTTTTTCCTCACATATATACAAAATGTATCATAACAAGGATGTAAACTTGGACACAAATTCATCCATATTAATCTGTCCCAGCTTCAAGTCATGAAACTCTTTTGACTTTTCATCATAAAACCGTTCTGTCAGATATTTGTTTTTAAAATGCTTTTGGAAATTGTCCCAAGTCACTTCCTTCTCTTCAATTCCTTGCATTATCTTTATTTCTTCCCACCATAAGGTAGTATTTCCTTGAAGCTGATAAATGGCCAACTTAGCCTTAAGGTTATTGTCATACTCATATATTTGAAAGTTTTTTCATATTGATAATCTAAGCTTCAACAATTTCCTCCGCCTGTCCATCAAATCTCAGGGGTTTGATCTTTTGAAACTGCCCTTGAAATTTAGTTTTCTGTTTTTTTTGTTTCCTTTGGTTAGAGACATTGCCAAATTCCTTCTCGTTGTCATCCCTATCTCCTTCGACTCTCTATGTATGACTTCTTTTTGACATGTTATCGTTTCTCTATTTAGGTTCATAATTCCTGGTTCCATTATCATGGCTGGGTATAGCATTCTTATGATTCTTCCTTTCTAAGAGACTCTTCATAATTCATTCTTGGTCTCACATCAACCTTTCATTATTAGTTCTCAATTGATCCATTTCATACTTTAGACGTTGAAAAGTTTCCAACATCATAGTTGTCAGGTTTTTGTGTTCTTCACCCAATTGTACCCACATTTCAGGGTTCACCTCAGTGAATGGTATAGGACTTGATCCCACGATTGGCCTCATTGGGGGTAAACTTCCAGCTCCCCTCCTCATCTTGTTTCTCCCCTATGTGCATATTAACACACTTTTTTATTACTCCAGTTTCCCAAATAGGCCACAATGTTGAAACTGTGGCTCTACTACCACCAGTAACATCCATCAGTGGCATAATTTTTTTATATTTATTTACTGTACATGATAATGACCAACATCATGGAAATTTCCCCACTTACATGGTTGTTGAATAAAAGAACATTGCATTCTAATATTAGATGAGTTATTACATAACAACACTTAAATCATTATGAAAATACATGGGGTCACGACCTATGCACTACGTCTTGGAATTATTACCTTAGTTTATGGTTTTCAATTATATACAATATACATATGCTGAAATTAAGAATTCAATTTTCTATATTGAAGGATGATTTGATGTATCATTAATTTGATATATGACTCCATCATGTCAAGCGTTATGTCATTAGGGAAAGATATAGGTTTGAGGTTTATACGACCTTTTGAATTTTCTCGAACACCAATGATCACTCATATGGAGAAAGTCCTGATGTTGATCTGGCAGGTTTTCAATCTGACGACTCTGCTGCCTCTTAGATGATTAAGGAGAAACTACTTGGTTTTCTCCCTTGCTCGGATCATTTGCATGTCACAACTTGTCGGGAGGCCTCTGCAACAAACCCTATTTCGAGCACGTTTTCTTCAATCCTTGCTCTTAGGTGAGTTACAATGAGTCTTCTCATTGTATTTCATTTGTTCCTTCAGGGTTTTCTTGTGGAATTGAGTTTCTCCTTTTTGTTTTAGATTTGTAGGTTTAGCGATGATGAAGATGGGTAAGGTTCCTCAGGCCCTTAGGTCACATGATTCCACTTTTGTTTCCAGGTAAAAATCCCTCTTGTCTTACAATTTCACTATGCTTTAAAGAACAGGTAAGGTTAGATGGATTTGTTTCCTAACAATTCTTCCTAGTTTCCCTTTTAGAGTGCAGTTTTCTAGCTTGGCGTCAGGTTATCATCATGTATTAACTAGAGGATTTTACTTTTGTGCTTGAGTTTTTATTTTATGGTACTCACCTTTAGAGTATTTAATTTTCTCCTTCTCTCAATCCAGGGTTATACACAGGTAGAATATTCGTTCCGCTTCTTGTTGGGTTACTGAATCTTTTCTTTGAGGTGGGAGAATTGGTCACCTCAACATGTCAACCTTACACATGGATTTATTTCTCAGGTGCACAAATTTTTCCTCTATCCTCATCAAGGACTTTTTTCTGGACTTATAGTGACTATGACTCCAATTTCTTTTTAATAGTTTTGTTACCTCTGTCCCTGATATCCCATAGGGTTTTACGACACGACCCCTTAGAATTACAAGGGTTTTTTTGTTAAAACTTGTTCATATTGTTAATTATTTTGTAAATAATGGAACTTCTTTGGATACTCTTCTTAGGGGTAACAATTCTGAGTTAATGTACACTTTATATGTGTGTGTGTGTGGGTTACACAGAAAGAACATCTTAGGTGTTAGGTCAGAATGGTCGTTATTATATCTATATATATATAATAACGACCATTCCGGCCTAACACCTAATATGTTCTTTCTGTGTAACCCCAATAAGATTACTTCATAGGCAAAAAGACCCCAAGGTCCAACCCAGAACTCATAGACTTATATGAGTCTTTACGCTTCCACTAGCTCTCTATCCGGCTCAAAAACACCTAATATGCAATGTCCTGCCTCACCCTCACAATGTCCTGTACAAGTTTCAATTCCTTCTCCCTTCCGTGACTCTTTTCTTTTTGACATAATCTTTTATCTCATAGAAAAAGGTAACTAACTTCTAACCATCTAGTAATTTTTTTATTATCTAAATTTTTTTCCAATGAGTTCCAAAATTCCCTTAATTTTCTTTTTCTTAAAAATAAATATAAAACTTTAATCATCAAAATTTCAATTTCAATTAGGCTTTTCGCTACGCTTAAACATTAAAAGTAATTAAAAATAACTTAACATGTATTTACAATCAATGAGAGTATTACAATCTATTTCTTATTATATATAATTAAAAGTATTTTAAAGTTTTGATTAATAGCTTAAAAATACTTTTTCTTAAACTGTTTTGAATATATTTATAATAAATTTTATAAATTCATTTAAACAACCTTATTATAATTTCCATTCAAATTACATTTTGACCCACGCAACGTGAAAATACCATGAACTTAATTTTTTCACAGCCCGGTTAAAGTGACACCATTTCGCGTTTTATTCCACGGACTCTGTAATTCGATGTAAAGTCTCCGCATTGGTAGTTTTCGCGAAGTCTCTTATAAAAACCATTTATTATCTTCTTTGTCCCCGTTTTTCAGGCGCGGGCTAAATATTTAGTAATAATTTTTTATTTTAATAATAAGACTAATAAAAAAAATTATTTTATTTTTATTTTATTAATATTAATATTAATGATAAAATAATGTTTAGGATTGTGATTTGAATCTTTGCATGGATAGGAGAGAGAGCCATGGCATTAAATGATGGAGGTAGTATCTGATGTGAAAGATTTGTCTTATAATTGAGTTTAGTATGAAAGAAATTATGGGAGGATAATTTGATTTGAATGTTGTTTTCAATTTTCAAAATAGCATAATTATGATGGATTTTGATGGCAAAATGGTGGAATTATCATTCACTTAGAATGGTGAAGGAAGTCTTGGGAGGATGGTTTAAATTGGTTTATTATTTGGTGGAAGTTGTGACATAGAAGATATTTTGTGAGTTATTTAATTTTTTGTGGTTTACTTACGGCTTACTCTTTACTTTTTAAGGTGCTTTAATTGGATCCTCTTTTCTTGGGGTCCTAGTGGTCACAGTGCTTTGGGTGGCTAATTCAAAGCATTTTCTCATGAAGTAATGTCCCTATTTTTAGGTTTAATGGCTTAATTCGGGTATGTGGGTTAAAAGTGGAGATTTTGGATTTAGTATTTTTTGTTCGAAGCTTGGACTTCAAGAGATTCAAAGGTTTGGTTTCACTTAATTTGATTGATTATTGGATTTTACTTATCAAGTTTTTCCTCTATTCCAAGTCTTAAAACTTTCTTTGTAGTTTGTTGGCTCTCATTCCAATCTCTTGGTCACTTGAGAGCGTTTGGCTTAGTCCTCTTTTTCTTCTCCTATTCCTCCATTTCCAATTGAATTATCGTACCTTTTTTTTGGCTCAAAGTCTTTTTCTTCGAGAACTTGATTTTCCCTTTTATTTCTTGTATCGCTCCCTCATCCTTCCTTTAGGTTGATCCTATTTGTTATGGTTCTTGTCTTATCTACTCTCTCTCCCCTCATTCTATAGTTTAGTGTGGAATATTTGTGGGATAAAAATGAGGGAGAAACAATAGAGCTCCCCCCTCTATGAGTTTGGATTCCCATCCTCTATCTTCTTAGCAACCCTGAGCTTAGATGGTGGCTCGATGAGCTGTGGCTCATTATGCAGAAGTGATTCCAAGTCACTAAGGTTGAAGAGGAAGGATGTCATGACCATTGATTTATCCATGACCACCATGTTGAAAGGGAAACCAGGCAATTGATCCTGGAAATTACTACTTCAACTTGGTGTTACCAAACCTACTCTATGGAGGCAATCAACCTTTATTAGCATATGAAAAATCTTATGGGAAGAGTTCTTATTTAACCGTGAAACACTCTTCAAAAGAACACTCATCTATAGGTGGAGGTTTTCCTAAGTGGTTTGTGAAAGACAAACATATTTTTTTTTCTTGAAAATTAATATAAAGTGTCTAACCTTACCGAAAACAATAATGAAAATAATTGAGCTAAGAGGGTTCATGGTAGAGATGTTGTCTTAAACATGTAATTACTTGTTAAAAAAATAAAATAGAAACATAAAAAACATGTAATGTGTTGTTAAACATTAAAAAAAAACATAAAATTCTCAAATCAAGTATGGTAGAGATATTGTAATGTCCTATTTAACATTTCAACTAGATTTAAATACACTAAAAATATAATTATAATTATAATTAATAATTAATTCAACCTATATCCATCTTAACTCCAAATCTACCAAACATCTAAAGTGATAAAATCCGTTGAAATTTTATCCCTACTAGAATTTAGTATTTCTAGACTTAAAACATTAAACTTTTGAAAATTATATTATTTTAAAATAAAATTATTTTAATAAAATATTAATATTTTCTATTTCTTCATAAAAAATAATTAAATTAATATTATACCATATTTTAGAAAAATTAAAATCAAATACATTTAAAAAAATTATAAAATAAATATTTACTAATTTCATCTCAAACAACTTTTATATATATATATATATATATATATATATATATATATATATATATAGATATATATATATATATTAATTCAATTATTTTTATTAATTTTTTTTAAATATATATTTTTAATAATATTATTATTAAAATCATTTTCTTCAATTTAATATAAATTCTATATGAACAATGATAAAATTTCAATCTAATAAATTTTGGTTTTTTTATTAAAATTTGATGATATAATTGTGGTGATATTATAATTTTTTATTAGCTAAAAGATATATTTAAATGAAAAGATATAATATAAATATTGATTATTGTTTATATAAGAGAAATGAGAGGTTTTTAAAAGTGTTGTTTAAATGCATGTTATATTTTGGAGTTTTCGGTAGGAGTGTACCAATTAGTTTTCAGTGAAATTTTAATTTTGTTGTTTAAAAGGAGTTTTTGATTATATATATATATATATATATATATATATATATATATATATATATATATATTCAATACCTTGAAATTTTTTGATCATTTGAATTCTGGAGAATTCACAATTCCAATTTATGATTTGAAGAAATCTCTACCAAATTTTAGACAAATTATAGTAGAAATTATGCAAAAATCTTCCTAAACATAGAAAATTTAAAATATACAACTTATAAGAAGTAATTTTTTTAATATAATATAAACAATGATTATTGTTTACATAGGAGAAATTAGATGTTTTTAAAAATGTTGTCTAAACACATATTATATTTTGAAGTTTTTGGTGGAAATCTAGCATATTTTTTTTCACTCAAATCTTAATTTTTGTTGTTATATATATATATATATATATATATATATATATATATATATATTCAGTCATCTCAAGAATTTTGAGCATTTGAATTGTGGATAATTTAGAACTCAAACTTACTATCATAAAAAAATCCCCACCAGCTTTTCAACAAATTATAATAGAAATTATAAAAAAACTATCCAAAACATAAAACACATCAAATATAACTTTTTAAAATATGCATTAATAAATAACTTGTGAAGTATAATGAAGTATGATGAGGAACATCTTGTGAAGTTTGATGAGGAAACAACACTTGCGGATCTTTGTTAGGAGGTGGGCAATGACAACAAGACAAAGGTTGGCTTAGATCTCATAAAAGGTCTTCTGGGTTCTCATACCTTATCTACTCCTCTACTCCAACATCTGCACAATAGAGGGATGTTCCTTTTCTCTCATATTGTCTCAAATAGGGTTTCATCTCTACATATTCAATCTTGGTTTTGGGCAAAAGACATTGAACTTTCGTTGTTTTTGGCTACAAAATGGGATCTATACATTAGACAGGTTGAGACTACTGGGATTTATCTCATTGAAGAGTTAGACAGGATGACCGGGGTTGATAATACTCACCAGAGCCAAATTGCGATCTATGATGTTTATAAACAGATCACCAATTCACTTTCAACTATTGAGGCACCTAACTAGTTGCATAAGATATGGAAGTGGGAGTTTCCATTAAAACTAAAATGCTTTGGATCGCTGGCACTACATGAAAAAATGCTCACCTGGAGTAATCTCTCTCTTAGAGGCTACTATGGTCTAGACATCTGCCTATTTTGTATGCTTAATTCAAAGGATGTTTCTAATCTCCTTATCAACTGTCCTATCATTGCAGAAATCTGGCATTGTGTACTTAATATATTTTAGTTTGATGGGCATTGGACACATCTCAACTTGGAGGCTTGTTTCAAATTATGGTTTACTACTCAACATGAGTTATGTTCCTTACCTTTTTACATCATCTCGGGCATATGGAGTTGCAAGAACAACAAGCTCTTTGAAGGTGGACATTAGACAATTTGTATTGGCGATCGCGACATATTTTTCTGAGATAGGTCACATGAAGCATGTTTACAAACCAAGACAGATTATTACACAGGATGTTTGGCAAAAGTTTCCGATTGGTTTCTTTGATGGCGCATGCACAATACTCATTGTGGATGCGGAGCCCTCATTGTTAGGGAACCTGGACAATTTTTTCATTTTTGGTGGGAAAGTGGCATGGGTACCAATAATCAGACATAAATCATTGCACTTTGGGGTCTCCTATACTCGGCTCAATGGCTTAACATCAAAAACATACATATATTTGGGGATTCAAAAGGCTGCATTGATTGGATCAAAGGGCTCAATTGTTTTCAGCTTCCAATAATGTCATACTAGATGAAGCACATTCATTATTTAAAGTGCTCTTTTCCTCATATCTCTTATGCACACATTTTATGAGAGCGAAAGAACACTACATATATGCTTTCCAAAAGAGGTATAACTGGAACAATTGAGATCATCTACTATGCCTTATGCATTCAAGACCATAGGGTCAACTCTATAACTAGAACAACTGAGATCATCTACTACGCCTTATGCATTCAAGACCATAAGGCCGACTCTATAACCGGGAACAACTGAAATCATCTACTATGGCTTATGCATTCAAGACCATAGGGCCGACTCTAAGAGTTTTCATATTTTCTCATTTCTCTGATTTTAGATTTTGACATGATATAGATAATATGCTTCTTTGAAGAAGTGTTTATTACTATAATTAGGATATTTCTTTTGAAAAGATCTAATTAACATAATGTGAGTCGTAGGTTTTTTTTAGTTTTTAGTTCCAACTTGCCACTACAAGTGATAGTGATAAAATATCTGTTCATATGAAAAATAAAAAATCAGAAAAACTAAAATCCATTTATATGTACTCTCTTTACTAAAATCCATGTATATACTCTCTTTTTTATATATCTTTATATATAAAATATAGCGTATTTTTCTCCTGAAAAAACAAATAACTCAGGTCTTTACTTGTAATTATTTGTCTTCATACTCTAATTAATGGTCTTAGAAACTTACTGGTCATGGTCGCGTCACGCTCCGCCGAAAAGAGAGGAAAACTCGGAGATGGACTTTGAAAAGCGAGAAATACTCGGAGATGGACTTTGAAGGCGAGAAATACTCGGAAAAATTTGCGAGTGACGATTTGCCCGTAACATAGTTACAAATTCTTTACGACGGTTAACATCGTTCATTAAAATTATAAAAAAAAATGTGAGAATCGTCAAATTTAACTTTGCTCATGTTTTCGTTTTTAAATTCCAGGACCTGTGAAGGTGTTTTGCAATTCAGAAACCCTGGGAAGGACGGCAAGAAAACGAAATTCCAAAACCTGCGATGGACGGTATTTCTGTTGAAAAATCGCTTCATATTATTGACTTGTGTTTTTCTTAGCCCTCGACGGCTTTGTTGTTTTATGCCCACCACATACATATATATATACGCGTATCTGGACATTGATTTCGGGTATCTCCGGTGAACTCACGTTTACTGTTCTCAGATGGTTCTCTTTCGACTGCAGGTCAGCATCTCCTTCTCGTTTTGTTCTTACCACGCCTCTTCATTTCATTACAGAAACTATTGGTTAGGTTTACACCATCTTGGTTTTTCCCTGTCTTAATTTCATGATTTTAGATTCTAGTTGTTGGACCTGTTTTCTGTTGCAGTGACAATAACGGCATTGTCAATATAGTAGCTCATTCATCCATTAGAAGATGAGACTCCCAAAACTTGCGTTGCACTTGTCTGTTTTCCTCCTTGCCTTGTTTCTAGACCCATCATCTGCTTTCCCCAATTCTTCATTCCATGGAGATGCTGCAGTGCTTATTTCAATGAAAGAAGAAATAATTGATCCTCATCATGCATTAGACAGCTGGAGACCCTCCAATTACACCACTCATTGTTCATGGAGTGGCGTCCAATGTGACCGTACGGGTCAAGTGGTGAATCTAACTCTCTCTTCCATGGGTATTTCAGGCCCATTCCCCACTCAGGTCACAAATCTGCGAGCCCTCCTTTCACTAGACGTCTCCGGAAACATTCTCAATGGAAGCCTCCCCTCCAACCTAACGAAATTGAGGAACTTAGAGGTCCTCGACGTCTCTGTCAACAATTTCTCCGGGCCATTGCTACTGGACTTGAGCTATCTTGATCTTGGAGATAATTACTTTTCGGGCAGCATACCTGGTGAGTATGGGAAACTGAAAAATGTAGAATATCTTGGATTGGATAGAAATAATCTAGGTGGTAGATTGCCAGTAGAGCTTGGAAAACTGGCAAATTTGAAAGAGCTTTATTTGGGATTCAATGCATTTGATGGTCAGATTCCTCCCGAGATTGGGAATTTGAGCAAGCAGCTTGTACATCTCGATATGTCCCATTGTGGTGATCTTAGCGGTGCAATTCCCTCTCAGCTTGGTGGTCTGAAAAATCTGGAAACGATGTATTTGATCTCCAGTGGCCTCACTGGTCCTATTCCTCCTCAGCTGGGGAATCTTTCGAGATTAAAAGTCATGGATCTAACCTATAATAATCTCTCTGGCGGAATACCCGTGGAATTCTCGGAGCTAAAAGAATTGAGAACGCTGTCTCTGTCCGTAAACAGACTAGATGGCGGGATTCCATCTTTCGTTGGAGACTTGCCAAATTTGGAGAATTTGTGTCTTTTGAAAAACAATTTCACAGGTTCCCTCCCTCAGCAACTCGGCATTAGTGGAAAGCTACTGGAAGTGAATGTTTCTTGCAACAAACTAACTGGTCCCATCCCTCCAAATCTCTGCAAGGGTGGAAGGCTCGCGAAGTTAATTATAGAAAACAATTTATTCTCCGGCCCGATTCCTGAGTCTCTGGGCGCATGCAAATCCCTGAATACAATCCTCATGGGGCAAAATTATTTGAATGGTTCAATTCCTGCTGGCTTGCTATACTTACCCATGTTGTTTTCAATCCAATTGCAGAACAATTATCTGAGTGGGAGTATACCTGAGAAAAAAAATAATGTATCCTCCAGGCTATGGTGGCTGAGTATTTCCAATAATCGTCTTAGTGGCTTTCTTCCTTCGTCCATTGGTAAATTATTTGATTTGGGATTTCTTCTAATCGATGGAAATCAATTAACAGGTAATGTTCCGCCAGAGATTGGGCAATTGGAGAAGATTGAACATATCGATATCAGCAAAAATAGGCTTTCTGGCAAGATTCCTAAGGAGATTAGTAAGTTATCAGATTTGCGGCAGCTTCTCGTAAATGGAAATAAATTAACAGGCAATGTGCCGCAGGAGATTGGTCGATTGGGGAAGATCGAGAAGATTGATTTCAGCAAAAATTGGCTTTCTGGCAGGAAAATTTTAAGGATGGAAAATTTTATTGAAGTTTAAAAACATTGGCGAATCTCCCTAATCCTAATATACAAATTATAAAATGTTTATTGATATATTTGTAAAATTATTCAAATTTTTAATGATTTATATATAGTCTCTATATAATGTTGGCGATTTTTTAGGTAAAATAATTTTATATTCTAAAATTTGGGCGAATCGTCTTTTATAAAAATTGGAAATTGGCGAATATTTTTTTGGAAAAATCATGGAAAATTAGCCCACTGGGCAAAGATTAGCCCCTAAAATTTTCCATGCTTTCTGGTATGATTCCTGGGGAGATTAGCAACTGTACTTTTCTCCATCACATTGATCTTAGCCAGAACAAATTCAACGGTCCCATCCCATTGGAAATCACCGCAATGAATCTGTACTATCTGAACCTATCCAGAAATCGCTTGAACGGAAGCATTCCCAAAGAATTGCAGAACATGCGTAGTTTGACCTATGTGGATTTTTCTTATAACAATTTTTCCGGCCATGTTCTCGAGGGCAACCTGTTTTCACATTTCAATAAAAGCTTGTTTGCAGGGAACCCCTACTTATGCGGATCGCAATTGGGCCGTTGTGGGTTAGCACACCTCGAGGTTGGACTTTTTTCAGGTCTCTCAGCTATGGTATTTTTACTCTTCTGCTCTCTAGTGTTAATTTTTTGGGCAGTCAAATCCAAGGCAACAGCCATCAAGAAAGAAAACGACGCCAGGTCCTGGAGTATGACCGCCTTCCACGATCTCAACTTTGGGAGTGGTGATGTGTTGGAATGCATCAAAGAAGAGAACATCATCGGCAAAGGAGGAGCCGGAGTTGTGTATAGAGGTATCTTGCCCGATGGCCAACAAATTGCGGTGAAGAAATTAATGGGTACTACAGCCTCTTCAAATGATCGTGGTTTCTCTGCAGAGATCAAGACACTGGGAAAAATCCGCCATCGGCACATAGTCAGATTGTTGGCCATTATCTCCAACCACGACACTAATCTTCTGGTGTATGAATACATGACTAATGGAAGCCTGGGGGAGCTGCTTCATGGAAACAATGGCGGACATCTCTATTGGCAAACTAGATACAAAATCGCACTGGAAGCTGCTAAGGGTTTGTGCCATCTTCACCATGATTCCAGTCCGCCTATTCTTCATCGCGACGTGAAATCCAACAATATTCTTCTTGACTCGAACTTTGAAGCCCATGTTGCAGATTTCGGACTCGCCAAGATCTTGTGTCATTCGGCTGCCTCAGATTGCATGTCTTCAGTGGCAGGTACCTTTGGCTACATAGCTCCAGGTAAATTGCTGTTTCCAATTTTAGTAAAGGGTCGTCTGAAGTTTTTACTGTGCATAGCAGTTATGCAACTTTCAATCTCATTTAATACTCAACGAAACTTTAAGCATTGAATTTACACAGAGTACGGGTACACACTGAACGTGGACCAAAAAAGCGATGTGTACAGCTTCGGAGTCGTCCTGCTTGAGCTGCTTAGTGGCAAGAAATCAGTGGATGAAAGGGAATATGAAGAGGGCATGAACATCACAGGGTGGGTGAAGAAGACAACCAGTTGGAAAAGAGAAGAAGTTATGAAGATCATAGATCCCAGGCTCCACAGCGTTCCCAAGGAGGAGGCGATGCATATGTTGTTGGTGGCTCTACTCTGCGTACAGGAGCACCCTGCACACAGACCCAGCATGCGGGAGATAGTGTATATGCTCACATACTTTAAACCAGGCGAGAAGTTTGACATTCCGGTATGAGGAGGGAAAGAAATGCAAGATGTCATTGTCCATCTCACCTAGCAAATCAAAGGTCGGCATCCTCCCTCTGTCTGAGATGCTCGTCGCCCGGCCTGGTAATTGCATCACATGTTGTAATGGCAACACGGTAAGTTATTTTGTAATAGGAACCAGTAAAACAGTAGCCTAGGAAATAATAACAATGAGAAAGCATGTAAATCTTGGAGGCTTGTACCCCACATCCAAAAGTATGGTAAAAGAAGTTTCTAAAATTCACACATATTGCTCAAGCTCTAATATAAATTAATAAAAGAAAAAAACAATATAATAAACTTGTTATCCAACATAAATAAACAAGTTAAAATATAAATAATTATAAAATACAATTAATTATTTTATATAATTTATTTATTAACTTAAAAATCTTATTTCAAAATAAACCACAACTATTTAACTAATTATCTATTTTATTATGTTTAAATTTTATATTAAAAAATATGGGAACATATTTTTCTTAAAACAAATTTAAATAATAACATAATCTTACTTTATTATCTCATATATCTCATATAGTTTTACCTATTATCAAGGTTGGAATTTCAAAACAAAGTTACTCGTCAAAATCAACAGTTTTCACACTTTCTTGGCCAGTTTCTTAATATCGATAGTTTTGTAAAATTTTGAACTGTATTTGACAGCTTTGTAAAAATTTGACGTTCCAGTATGAGGAAGGAAAAATATGTAAAACATCATTTTCCATCTCACCCAGCAAATCAAAGGTCGGCATCCTCCCTCTGTCGAAGCAAATAATAAAAACCACCCTTTGCCGAAGCAAATAATAAAAACCACCTGTGACATGCTCGTTGCACTTTGTGTTATTTGTTTGTTATTAGTAATTGCAACACATGTAATGGGAATGTAAGGCAGATTGTAATGGGAACCCATTAAAGCAGTCGCCCAGGAAATAATAACACAGAAGAAATATGCACAATGTTGTTGATTTTTTTTTAGTGATAATTCACATTTATTTATTTCATATACAAATCATAATAAGAATTATAAATATAAAACATGTTATCTATATTATAATTATCAATGCAATTAAATAACTTTTTAAAGTTCTTTTTGCTTAGTGTTTTTCTGTCAAAAACTTCTTCACTACTTGTAAAAATCCACAAGTTTGTTGAATTGGTACCAAAAGTGGCTTAGATTGTGGCCTTCAGGAACTAAACCTTTTGGAGCTTGGTTAAACAACTAGAAAGCATGTAAATCTTGGAGGCTTGTACCCCACATCCAAAATTGTGGTAAAAGAAGTTTCTAAGATTCACACATGTGCTCAAGCTCCAACACAAATTGATAAAAAAAATAGCAAGATAATAAACTTGTTATCCAACATAGATAAACAAGCTAAAGCATAAGTAATTATAAAATACAATTAATTATTTTATATATTTATTTATTAACCTAAAATCCGTATTCCAAAATAAATCACAACTATCTAATTAATTATCAATCTAATTATGTTTAAATTTTATATTAAAAAAATACACAAACATGTTTTTGTTAAAAACAAACCTAAATAATAACATAATCTTACCTTATTATCTCATAAGGCTTCACCTCCCATGTTTACTTTAAGCATGGCATTTTAACGTGTATAGTCCTCTTTCCTACACATTTTCATGGACTAAATTTGTCAACCCTAAAACAATTAATTTTAGATATGAGAAAATTTGAGAACTAACCATGATTGTAAAAAATGATCATGGATTGCACCTCAAAAGCACTGACGTGTGGTTGAAGATGCAATGTAGAGAAAACCTATGACAGTGCCACTATACCAAACATCCACGATTGCATGATGTGGTGCTCTCGGAGTAAGAGTTGTTTTTAACAGAGAACGTAGACACAAAATTGAACACAAACACACAAGCTTAGATTTCATATTGCTAAATAATGATTTTATATATGGTGATGAAGGTTCTTGAATGCCGGTGGTGATGGCTTCCTCAGGAAGCTAACTGAACTCTTGAAACCCTTTCTTGAACTCTCCAAGAGAAACCAGAAGAAACTAGACAAAAACTAGGCAACACATTGAATGCACACGGTGATTGGAATTAATGTTTTCCAACATTCCCCCTTGATTCCAACCATATGAAAAACACAAAAAATACACTATAGCACAATACATGAGACACTGTAAGCATACTCTTAATTGACATGCTTGTTGGTCTAAGTCTCAGCTAAGCTTACAACATAATTTGGATTTTCTACAACACACGATTTAATAACACATCTTTCATTTTTGCCTTCTTGCTAAAGGGTCCATGCTTGTTCATTTGTTGATGCAGTGTCATCTTCACCTTTCTTGCTTCCCTTATGAGCTCCTTCAAGTGCTCTTTTCTTATGTAATTAACAACCTCTTCTAGATTGGAATGCAAGGCAAGATCCCGAACAATGAAAACAAGATAATCCAATTCATGCTCTCCCCACTTTACATGAGGAGCCACCAAAATGCAGTCATCTTCGAACATGAGCGACCTATGAACAACATCCATGGTTGTATCCTCTAATGTGGCAGCCATCTTAGAAGTAAATCCAATCAAATTTCTAACAGTTGGGTTTTGGGAAAAGCAAGTTTTTGTCTGAGTGATTGCAGGATCATGTGAAATAGACTACTCAACAATAAAACCATTATGTTTATCAAATAATTCTTTAGACTAAAAAATACTACCGGAATAAAAAAAATTACCTGGCCCAAAAATACTTCCAAATGGACTCTCTGAAAAAACATCATCGAAAAGATTCCTATCAAATATTATCGCATTCATTGTCTTCCAATAAGACGGATGACTTTCTACCCTATGATTCACACCAGAGACCTCAAATTCGTGTCGGCCAACAGAGATTTGCAACACAAGTAAATGCCACTTAGAACTCAACAACACCACATAAAATTTTGAGACCAACTGTGGATCAGCAGAGACCAACCAAATTAGTGGAATCCTTCAAGGATGATATCCTCACAGAGGCATCCAATCAGCAGCAACACCCATGCACTTAGCTCTTGTGCCACTACACTTATCGCTTTCACACAATGCTTAAGCCTCCCAACAATAAGCTCGGGTTCAGATCCCGACAGATGCACCAAACACAACCTCCTCGAGCCACAACAAAAGTTGACCGCTCACACCACTGCCATTGGCCACTCGAACTAGTGTCCACACTCTCACAACACCTCTACTCTTACTACATCGTGCAACTCACTCACAACTAAGTGGTCAAAAACACGCTCAACCTCAACAATACCTAACAGACAAGCACATAGCTTCAAATGGACTTTCACTTTTCCATTAGCACCTCCATAGTGCTTTCGACCTCCAACTCTGATCGGCCCTTTTCCACTTGCTTGAACACCCGAGGACCACCGGTACTAGCCAACTCTCTCACACTTGTTGCCTTCGACAAGCTCTACTTCACTTATGTCGTGACCTTCGCCTACCACAACTTCAGTCTGAACACGTACTTCAGGGCTGCCATCTATCTTTTTCCCGAATGCTGCATCGAGTATCACTCACTGCCTGCTTCACACCCAGATCGACAACACTGCTCCTCAAAGAAGACTCCTCAACAATGCTGGACCTCGTCCATAACTCTGCAGCTCCAAACATCGAACAATGCACAGGTATTTCTCCCTCAGCCTATTCGCTGAATCCCTCAACTTGGATCAATCGCCCAATGCACAACAACGAAACCCAAATAGCTTGCACAATCTTTCACACCACGCGTCTCCTTAGCAGGCAGCACAGTGCTCTCACACAGTCAGCAACAAGACACCAGGTCTTCACACACTTACCTCCTGTCTTCAATGTGTAACCTGACTTCAGTTCGTCATAGGCAACACACAACAGGCACTTCTGGAAGTCCAATACACTTCCACATAGCAGTTGGAAACTTTAAAGGGTCACACAACTTTTACTCCACATAGCAGTGAGCAGCTTCATGCTTCAAAGGACCACACATTCACGACTATTCAAAAGCCCAGTAAATTCCCAAGCTTACGTCTTCCTCAGTGACGCAGTAGTTCTATTTTTGACAACATAATACTCACCATGAGAGTGCCATGACTTGGTCACCAGCGACTAGTGCTCACATAACCCGTAACAGTCAGTTTTTTGGGCACAAAGAAAAAATTGCAACTAGCAAAATTAACGAGATACTTTCACCAACAACAATACTTTCTCACGACATCTACTGTCACGCCCCCAGGTCTACGGTAGTCTTCCAACCGTGCCCGGCGAGGTGCGGCACCACCGTGCACTTTCTTTTTAACAATACTTATGCACATGGACTACGCCTTTCCACATTAACATACTTAATTTATCTTTCCCAACCAAGTATAATGCATAAATCTTCATACACGTTCATTAACCAATATGCAATTAAACCGAGAACATAACAATTGCACACAAGTAATAGAGGGAGGGGCAACTCCCGAACAAGTTCGCCCGATAATAATATATTATGATAATCTTCAATATTACATCAACAAGTGTGCTTGGCAAAATCCAAGGCCAACACTTAGCAATATTTACAACAAGGCAAAGACGGCCTTACAATACATATGCTAACTCCTTAAGGTAGGAGGGTGCTCAACCGGGGCACAAGACCTCCTCCTTTAAGTCCTGCATAAAAACCGAGTACAAAACTCCTCCACCGTGACAACCTTTCACATAACCCAACCTAAAACATGCGAGACCTTCCTTAACCCTTATGCGCATGAGATATGCGCATATCTCAAGTCCTCGCACTTTTTCCTTGTTCTTATGCGAAGGAAAGCAAGTGAAGTTCGATGGATAAATGAAGCTCCATCCTCCATAATATATACGCTCTTCTCCATGTGTTTTAAGGGGGGTGCACCACTCATGGCCGACCCCACCATTACACATATAAGCCCACGTATATATTATTATTATATTCTTATTATTTTAATTACCCACATATATTTATATATGCCTCCATATAATATGCTTATGTGTTTATTCGTTGCTCCAAATGAGCCCAAGCTTTTATGTTTGTACGTACTCCATTGTGGGTTTATGGAAGGGGTGTCTAGCCTTAAGGCTTCACCACATACGCCCGCAATATACATAATGACACATCGGCTTTACTCCTTTTGACAATGCCTATAAACACTTAGCCATTTTTGCCTACGCTCCTTATCGTCGCATTTCGTCACATTTAACGCATATGATCGTCGCACCAACGTCGCAGCTCGTCGCACTCCCGTTTCCCCACGCGCCCGTGTGCCCGCCCTCGCCCTCGTGCACGATCGCCCGCCCGGCACCCGTCGCACCGCAACTCGGAGGCCTTACATCTACAGCCCTCGGCGCTCCTCGACACCCTTCCTCGGCTCTCCTCGACTCTCTAGGCTCCTCCATGCTCTAACATTATCACACTTTCTCACAACTCAGCAACACTCTCTCTCTCAATTGTGTGACTCTCTAACACAGTGGCAGACCATAAAACCTTTTCATTATGATGCTTACCCACAACAACGATACTCATGCTCTCTTCACACTCAACACACAACTCTTCTTTTAACATAGCTCCAGGTAGCTCAATGCTCACTGCAATCAAACACTCAACACCACAATCGGTCTCATGTAACGATTTACCAGTCCGCTTCTCCTCACAACTCATCTGAGCTCTAATACCATAACAGAGAACACACACACAAAATTGAACACAAACACACAAGCTTAGATTTCACATTGCCAAATAATGATTTTATACACGGTAATGAAGGTTCTCGAATGTCGGTGGTGATGGATTCCTCAGGAAGCTAACTGAACTCTCGAAACCCTTTCCTAAACTCTCCAGAAGAAACTAGACAACGCATTGAATGCACGCGATGGTTGGAATTAATGTTTTCCAATAGTTTTACCAGTATATTGTTGACCTCATGATCTACACTCTTTCCCCAAAGTCAATAGGCTAGATGCACGCGATGGTTGGAATTAATGTTTTCCAATAGTTTTACCAGTATATTGTTGACCTCATGGTCTACACTCTTTCCCCAAAGTCAATAGGCTAGAACACTTCGTCTTACCATCTATTTTGTGGCCATTGTAATCGTTTTGCTGAGAGATGACTAGAATAATAAAACATCAAAGAATCTCCTTTAGTTAATAATGGTAGCTGTAAGTATCGAATGACAAGATATTTAAACTTTGATGAGTGAATATTCACATTAGCGTTCCTTTAGTTAATAATGGTAGCTGTAAGTATCGAATGACAAGATATTTAAACTTTGATGAGTGAATATTCATATTAGCGTTCCTGAATGCCAAAAAATTTGTTAATCTAATCACCTGTGAATGCCAAAAAAAAATTATATGTCTATATTGAAACACATCGAATCATACTAGACATATTATGCAAAGTGTCAAATGTAGAAATAAAATAGAAGTAAATATAGGTATTCCCTTCATCCCCATACAACTAGCAGAATGATTGATTCAACAAAATATTTTCTTAATCTTAAACTATATTTAAATAGAGGAGTGTAATCTATTCAATTTAGTATTCATG
The DNA here is from genome assembly GCA_031772625.1 of Pinus tabuliformis. NCBI lineage: Eukaryota > Viridiplantae > Streptophyta > Pinopsida > Pinales > Pinaceae > Pinus > Pinus tabuliformis. The sequence continues at coordinate 892,070,161 of CM062813.1, forward strand.
GATAAACTTTATATTGGTAATATAAACAGGTCTATTCTAGTAAGATTAATATAATCATATACAGATTTAAAGATAAGATAGATATCAAATGTCTACAAATAACTTCCCGAAGTAAACCCAACCACCAAGGGTTTTAATTCAATCAATTTCTCTCAATGTTTCCAAGCAAACCATTTTTGAATTTCTACACAATCGAGAAGAAACCATTATTGAATTTCTGCAAAACCTGAAAGAAAATGTAAATGAAAATTCCGTTAAAATACTCATCTCATGTGTATATTTCTTAATGGGAATTGTAAATGCCCTTTCGAAACCAAAATCTACTATTTTAACAACCTCCATTTTTTTATCCACCGCGAGACAGTGAGGCTTCAAGACCTTGCACATCCAAATCATCGGCGTTATAAGTAGTTAAAGAAGGCAGAACACCGACAATGTCAAAACCATTTCAACAAAAAAAAAATAAGTCATTGTGTTTTCACACTTTGAATGCTGGTGTAAATGAGAAGACTCAACAACATGTTCATGGAGTGCTTTACCTTGTTGATTTAGCTGGGAGTGAACGCTTATCGAGGAATGGAAGACATGCCATTAACAAAGTTTATCAAGCTTAGGACATTAAGCAATTATTTTTTTCTAATATTATTTGATTTATTGCGACCATAATAATTAATCATCCAAAATTTCCAATATATTTTTTTTTTGACTTCTTCACAATTTTAACAATTATTTCACAGTGATGAGCCCTATTATTTATCCAATGCAGAGCAACCTCTTTGTATAAATCTCATGTGTATAAAATTTCTCCAGTTCAAGGTTTTGCAAGCAATACACCAGGAAAGGAAGTTAGATTGAAAGCCTAATTAAAGACGAGTAGTGATTCAATACGAGGAAAGGAAAGGAAGCGAGGAGACTTGGTGTGAGAGAGAAATAGCAAATGAGAAGGCGCGCTGTGAGAGAAATATATTTGTTTCAGAAGTGACATAAACAAATAAATAAATGATAGAAGTTTTACTTCTATCAATATTCTTATTTCTAATGTCATTATTATTTTTGTTACTATCAAAGCAATTAATGTCTTTGTTGAGAACGGTTATAACAGACATTTGGGACAAAAGGCTTTCCTCAAAGCTACTAAGAATTCGTTATCCAGAAAAGAACCTAAGGATCAGATTCCTGGTGTTCATGTTCCTTATGTCCAAGGGACCACGGATAGGATTGCGAGGGTTCTTAAGAAGCATAATGTCCCTGCAACCTTTAGACCTCTTAACACCATTCGTAAGTCCCTCAAATCTGTGAAGGACCCTGTCGACCCCAAGGACATGAAAGGGGTTTATATTATTCCTTGTTCTTGTGGGACCCCCTATATTGGTGAGACTGGTCGCTCCATTAACCAAAGGATTAGTGAGCACGCAGCTGACCTCAAGCATATGAGAACCAAGTCTTCCACTTTAGCAGAGCATGTGGAGAAAACCAATCATCATGTTTGCATCGAAGAAGCTAGTGTGATTGTTAGAGTGTCGCAATTCCATCATCGGAAATTTAGGGAAGCCCTTGAGATTGAAAAAAGGCCGAACAATATCAATAGAGAGGATGTCTGGAAGATCAGTAGTTGCTGGGTCCCAGCCCTCTCCTCCTAGTCGCTTTCTCCCTTTATTATTATTATTATTATTATTATTATTTTCTTCGAATTCTTGATTTCTCTAATATTTAAATCCCTTTGACTTTTAAACTAATATTAATAATTTGATTTGATTTGATTTGATTTGATTTATTTATTTATTATTATTATTGTTAGTTTTTATTTTTTATTTATTTTATTTTATTTTTATTTTTATTTTTATTTTTATTTTATTTTATTTATTATTATTATTTTCTTTTTTCCTTTTCTTTTTCGTTTTATTTTTCTTTATTTTTCTTTTTTTTTTACCCTTAATAATCTATATTGTAATCTCTCTAATATTTTTATAGGGATACTCTTTGACTTCAAATATGATACTAATCTATTTATTTTAATATAGGTCCTCTAGCTTTTATTTTAAAATAGAAATAGCTATTTTTAGATTATTCTATTTTTAACTTATTCAACTAACTAATATTTATAAACATCTTTGATAACTAATTAATTTATTCATTTATTTTCTTAATTTAAGTTTTAAATGTCCCTTAACTTATATTTTATTTAAAATATATGACTTGATTTATTTTATAATTATAATATATTAACTCGCTTATTCCAACATATATTTGCAATTATAAAAATGGTCCATTTATTAAGAAATTAATAATTGAACTTTCTTAATTAAATAAATTATGCCCTTCATGGTCTAACTAGTCGTTCCCTGGTCAATCTAGCTGTTATCATTTTAACCGTTACCTAATCTGGAAATTTGGTCATTGGACATTCTGCCCGATCTATTTATAATGCATAGCAAGATCTGCTCATTCAACTTGTCCTGACGATGAACCACACTGGTTGGTTCGAAACGCGTCGGCAAAAATATTTCTATGTGATTTTCGCCGAAGATTCTTCTCAAAATAATAATGATGTGACCTCATTTTATGTGGGTGGCTCATCTTCTCAATGTGAAGAGGAGATTTTATCCACCAATGTCATTCGTTAGCAATAAGCATAAGAATATAGACACTGACTCAGGCAAGGAATGAAAAAATATCACAAATACAAAATTTTGATTGCAAAACAACTTTCTGCCATGGATGGCCACCGACAAAACCCTGTAGGAGAATTGAGAATAAAAAGAGAAGGTTGTTCGTCGCCGTCAGAAACCTTTGGTGATAAAATTAATTGTGTATGCTCAATTTCACTTGCTAGCTTCTAATCCGAAATGGAGAGATTAAAAACATTTCATTCTGAGGTGCAATTTCTGCCATGGATGGCCACTGATAATGCCCTATAGGAGAAGTCAACCATTCCATAAAAATAATTTATAAATTAACCACTTTGCCTTCGTGGGCTACTAGTGAACCCTAAATTAATGCATGGACTTATCCAAGGGAGAGAATTCATTTAAATTTGGAGACTCACCACTCTCCACACATTAAAGAAGTACCCAACCCCAAAATGTGTGATTGTTCTTTGCCCAAATCTCTTGGTCGTCAATGCAGTGTTAAACTTTCAAACTAGAATCCTTTGCAATGATAGCAACAATTATCCTTGGCGAACTTGGTTGCAGAGTCTTGAATTTTAGGTGGTGATAAAGAAGAGGTGCAGGGGATTTCCAGTGGGAAAAGGGGAAAATTTAGCTTGGCTTTCTATCCTCTCACGTAATTTGCGGAAAAATCACAGGCGCAGGAATCCTTTTCTAGTTTCATATGATGCTCTGCTATTCCTGCCCCAGATTCTGTTGATACCATCGCACAGAGCCTCTCGTAACCATTCAAAACCCAAACATGAACAAATCTGAATGCGGTTTATATGATAACACATGTTGTGGAAGTTGGGCGTTTGAAATGATAATAATCCAATGGATAGTATTACTCTGATCGTCTAACAAAGTGATCTAAGGGCTCACCATTGCACATAGTGGCATAGATGGGATTTCTTCTCAAAAGGAAATGCCTTACGGTGTAATTATATTTATAATGTATCTCCATCACTAAACTCCATTATCTAACTAAAATTCTATGATGAGTGGGCGATTTCCTTTTTCGAATTTGAATTTAATATTATCAAACATTCAATGTTTATGGAATTTGTAGGAAATCTATATAGTATATATTAGCATAGATCCATTTTAAGTACATATCTAACATAAGCCAAGAGGGATCAAATTTCTTCAGGTGCAAACTTATTTTATAGTGAAAATAAACAATGTGTACTTTTTCAATGTGTAAATTGTGTTCTTGAATATTACATATTTTCATATTAAAATATTTTATTCATAAATATTTTATACAACATTAAAATATTTTCTTTTAATATTTTTTTCTATATACAAATATATATGAAGTTTATATTCACAATAGTCAGTTAACATAGATCTTCAAATAATTTATTTAAATAACATGTTAAAATATTTTTGAAAAGTATAAAGTTTAAGCACCTATTTTTTTTACTTCTAACTGCTTTACATAAAATTATATTAGGTCATGGACAACTAATTAAACATGCATAACATGTTTTATTATTATTATTGTAGCCAACATTTTATTTAAATAAAGTTTTAAAATATTTTTGAAAGGTATAAGGTTTAAGCATCTTACTCACATATTTATTTTTACTTCTAATTACTTTACATGAAATTATATTAGGTCATATGGAAAACTAATTAAACATGCATAACATATTCGTTTTTTTAAGTAGGTTGTAGAATGAGCCTCTTGGCTCAATTAATTTTCATTAATAGAAATCAATAATTAAAAAATTATTGAACTTTTTTAGTAATATAACTTTATCTTATTATTGTATTTTTCCAATTGACCATAAAAAGTTTCAAGTTCCTATATAACATGAATATTTTTCAGCTATCTATGATAATATTCGTCAATGTGCACTATTATATGATGATACGATATAAGTAGACATGATTTTGCCTTTTTTTTTAAGTATGTTTTTGGAAAAATCTTGTTGAAATTTTTGGAAGTCCAAAGTTATAGTTAGTAAAATATTAAATTATAAAATTTTTGGTTTTTTTGAGGTTTTTGAGGATGCTAAATTTATCTCTACCTTAAAAATCCAGCTTGAATTACTTCTAAATCAAAATCTTACAAAATAAAAAATATCTCTTCCATCGAAAATATTATTTTCCAAACAAAATTGTCACTCAATAGATAACTCCATTATAAATTTATCTATCAATAAATTTGGGTATGTATCTTGTCCCATGAGGACCCATCTACCAACATGTGCTTTTATTAATGGTTATTGGCTATGTTCCATATGCCACCATGTACTCCACCTATCCTAGAGCCTAGTCAACTCGGAGAGGCCTACATGCTCACCTTATAAACCTTTCGGGGTCGCCGTTCTGGGATGACATGTTCTGGTGGGACATATGCTACACTCGTGGACTAATCACCAAACCGTCGGGGTGAGCTGTCACTGCCACCTATGATCCACCATGTCCTAGTGCTAAGTCACCTCATACCATTCTATGTGCGCTACACCATAAAATCCCATTACATCATGCATGCATCTTCAAAGCCAAGTGGTGGCTCCTAAGTAGTGACATGTGTGACCCAAATTTGGTCCACTTGGCCACCTTAAAATGTCGAAAACACATGCCATGTGTCACTTAATGCTGATGTCATTAGCCCCCGTGGCTCTCACATTATTTTCACATGCCAATGAAATTACACCAAGTGTCATCAATGATGTCAACAATACAGAAGCAAAAGGAGTCTCAAGGATTTTATTCATTAAAATTTAAAGGGTCCTAGGCCTTTTCACCTGCTACGTCGATTTCCACACATACTTGACACCCTGTCATCCCAGAGCTCTCCCTTTTGTGCCTCTTTTTTATTATTTTTGGGAAGGCCTCCTAGGATGAGATGTCCCATGGTGACCTCCCATTGCAGACTTCTGCCAATCAATGTTATCTCTTCCTGCTAACTTGATCTGGTTGTGTACTCCTAGTGCCATGTCATCCCAGAGCTCTCCATTGTGCATGTTTTCATAATGTCTGGGGAACTTCCTCTGGGGTTACATGGACATGGGCTCCACCATTGACTAATTACCTCTTGCTACGGTGCTGTGTTTTCTACTACACGTCTACTCGAAACTTCGTTTAGTTGCACTGCCAATGACTTCGTTGTGTTTGGCAAAAGCTCCAAACTTGCACCAATTTGTCCCTACCACCAACTTTAGCTACAATTTGACCTTGCGGTATTTTCACCTTTGGCTGACAATAAATTATGATCCAAGAGGCCATTTGTAAACTCCTAAATACCATTAGAAATATCTTTTAGAGCTCTATCAATATAAGTAGGTTATAAGAGCTACTCAAATGATTTTCTATGCCATAAATGGCTCTGAAATATCTACAACTTGACCACCTTTTCCTTTGCCATACTTGAGTTGATCTTGTTATTTGATCATGTTGCTTGGAACCATCTCTGCTTTTTCCATAATCTTCTTTTTATTTGTAATCAATGAAAACATATTCTAACAAAACTATGGGACGATAAGGAGCTAGAGAGGAAAAGGAAGATAAGGTATTATAAGGAGATGATCAATCCCACTTTTTCTAACCAAAGTTACCTTTCCATTTTGACTAGTGATCAGAAGAAAATGAACATTGCAAAGATAATAATTAATTCTCATGATCTCTGAAGTGAAATAAGGGGTTGGGCTATTCCCACAACACCCTGGGATGAAAGAATATATTTCCTTTGCAATACTAAGAGGGTTGAAGATGATAAACAACTTTTCTTAGATTTCCCAGCTCTTATGCACATCTGTTCTCTTTTCCATATCATTTACCCACTGCTAACCTTCTTGACTTGCTAAGTCAACAAAACTATAATGACCTCAAAACACTTATTTCCCTTTATTTTATCATATAAATAAAATATTAAATAGTATCAATTAATATTTTTTCTTAAGGTTCGATAGACCATATTGGTCTTAGTGGATGTTCATCATCATCATCATATAAGGCCAACTCTGTGAGTTTGAACTGAGGGCCGTTCATGGGAGACTAAAGGAGTGGATTCGATTTGAACACGGGTTTTGCACACTGTTGGCTTATATGGGCCTGACCCAGGTTTGAAAGAATTATTTAGCCAAGCAAATCCCATAGCTACCGGCCCTTTCGGCAACAGCCTGCGAAGCACGGACTAAGGTCTCACTCGAGGTAGCAGGGGAGGGTGCTGGAACCAGGCTTTCGCACCCTTGAGATGTCTAGATGTGGTCTGAGAGGTTCGCGCGTTGTCTTGCAGCTTCGCGCTGCACTAGATCCGCGTAGATCCTGGTTATTAGGCTTTCTCTTATCGTGCTGATTACAGATCTAATTTATCTGATTAAATATTATAACCCATATCTACTTAGAGAGGTATTTAAGCAAACATTTATCACTTTTATTCAGTTTGCAGATTAAGATTTAAACCCAGATTCACAAGTATTCAATAAGCAGTGCACATAAATAAAACAATTTTATTAATCATACAAAATTCCTGATTCACGATAATTCAGGTTCAACACAGAATTCAGAAGAAACTTATCTTTATTTTCACTTATCACCCTTACATCCAGATCTACCCTACGCACTTAGCTTCAGGGGTCTACACACACAGCTGCGGACTCTTCCAAGCCTCTGCGCACACAGCTGCAGAGCCTCTATCTCCTACCGAAACCCCTGACTCAGACTTACAGATGCTTTTCCAACTACCCTTCTCAGACACCCATTACATACCCTATCTCAAAATCATATTACCAAGAGAACTGCCTTTCCCCTCATAGAGCCGCGCTCTATTTATACCTATCTATGGTCCGCGGACCAACTTAATTCCTATTATTTTACATTATTTCTTGGGCGGACAACCCTTCGACTCGACCTTTTACATTTCACGCTCTACATACTTCGGAGTTTTTACAATAATTTATTCCTAATTTCTAGGCTTTTTGTCCCAAAACCATTATGCGGGACCTCCACTACCCAACAGTCCCCCAACACAATCATCGTGACTCGTCCTGAGTCACTCGCTGGCTTCGTGGTTTGCCTCCCTTTGAGTGACGCTTGTCGTCCTGCTACTCCTTTGTGGTATCCTGCAATGCTTCGTCCAGCTCTAGCTTCGTTGTTTCTCCTACTTCCTGCAACCGATAATGCTCATTCTACTCTACTCGGTTAACATAGAACACGCCCTGATAGGATTTTAGCGTGAGTGGGGAAGCCACCTATGGGACCCCTTGGTACCACCACAGTCACTTCTAACCTTCGTATCTTCTCTTAGCATTGTCTGTTGCAGCCTGTGTTGCAATTTTGCAAGACCCTTGCTGCTGTCCGTAAGATCCCAATTTTGAAGAGACAGTAGAGCCGACTTAGTATCTGCATATCTATCCGTGGTCTCCGTCTGTCGATCCTTTCGCTTTGCTGGTGTAGTTTGCTGGCCAACCCCCGGGCGGAGTGACAACATCCGGACCAATTCTGCTTCGTGTCTCCCTTTTTCTGGTACATCCCCCACCGTTGATGCTGCCATCTGTGGGATGCCCATAGCTGTCACCACCATACGTCTTAGAGAGTCCCGCTTCTTCAACGGCCATATCACCACCCTCGGGCGTACTCCTTGTGCAGATAGAATGAACAACCCCATATCGATACCTAGTATATGTTTTCTAGGAGTGTATGTCACATGGTGGATGCTGCTCGGTGATTTATAAGTCATGCGAATTTCAAATTCATTGATTCCCGCCTGTTCTAGCATCGTCATGTAAAATCTGTGGTGGTTCATGCCATATCCGACTCGTACTTCCATTCTTAATTTCCCACTGCTCGCTCCCTTTTTCCATAATGCAGACATCATGTCGTGAATAGTGACATAAACGGTCACCTTTCTTCATAGCCACACAGCGGCGCACTTCTGATCATGCAACCGCGAACTTATCACTGATCTAGCTTGACGCGTAGCTTGGTACTCACACCTTCCTCCAGAATGCTTTACTGTCCTGCGCTCTCTTTCAATTAGTTGGAGCGGTGAGACTATTCCTCGAACGGTTAGTTAGGCGGCCAACCCGCCCGTGTAGAGCTTCAGGTGACTGCCATTCACTTGGCTCAGGAAGGGGTCTCCATTAAGTTTAGCCAACTGAACCGCACCCCCATTGGTAACTTCTTTGATGACGTAGGGTCCCAACCAATGCATTCAGAGTTTTCCAGGGAACTTCTCGAATTTACTGTCGTATAGCAATACTAGATCATTCTTCTTAAAGGCATGCACCTTGATATGGCGATCATGCCATGCTTTTTCCCACTGTTTCTGTACTTGCTGATGGAATCCAGCCAAAAATCATTCCTCTTCCATTTCTTCGAGCTACGCAGCCTTTCCTCCAAAGCCCCACGGTCTGCCATACCTGTGACTGCCATGATCCGCAGACTAGGTACAATGTATTTCATAGGCATGATGGTCTCCTTGCCATAGATTAACTGAAACGACGTCTGGCCCGTCAATTTCTTGCACGTAGTTCAATATGCCCATAACACAGCAGGGATGCACAAGTCCCAGTCATTTCATCGTGCATTACAGACCTTGGTCAATGCAGTCTCCAAGATTTTGTTGAATGCCTCCACGGTCCCATTTGCTTGCGGGTGGTATGGCATACTCTATTGATGATATATTTGGAATTCCTCAGTGAGTGCGCTGATGGTTTCATTCAGAAAATGCATTCCTCGATCGCTCATGAGAATTTTGGGACAGCCAAACCTTGTCAGTACATTCTCGAACAAAAACTTCACAGCTGTTGTAGCCGTGCAATCTTTAACTGGTTGTGCCTTAGCCCATCGGGTTAAATAATCTGTTGTGGTGATGATATATCGCGTGCCCGTTTTTCCTCGTGGCTCAATAGGTCCTACGAAGTCGATTGCCCACTTCTCGAAGGGTTGTAGCGTCATCTGCGGTTGGAGCGGCATTTCATCTCTCCATGATGGTTTCCTCGTCCGTTGACAGACGTCGCAGGCTCGACAGTGAGCTTTCAAATCTTGATGCAAAGTGGGCCACCATAATCATGCGCGAAGTATCGTTTGGGCTGTGGCGCGACCCGCATAGTTTCCGCCAGCAACCCACCCATGGGCTTCGACCAGGATCTGTCCTTGCTCGAACTTCGGGACATACCGATGTAGGATCTAATCCTTGCCCATTTTGTAGAGGTGTCCTGCAATCACAGTAAAGTTGGCTGCACGTATCATCAATTCCTTCTTCTATTGAACAAAGTATCCCTGTGGCGCGGTCCCTGTAGTTAAGAAATGGATTATATCTTCAAAATGACCATCCACTATGCGCACCACATAGAGCTGAGCATCCAGAAGTCCGTCTTCTAGATTTGTGGGTTCTTCGCTGGTCTCAATTCAGGACAGGTGATCTAGGCCTGCATTTAGACATCCTGGCTTGACGACGACCTCAAAGTCATATTCCTGGAATAACAGCAGCCAGTGACAGATACGGCCCCCCAACACAGGCTTATTCACTAGGTATTTTAACATCGAGTGATTGGTATACATCTTAAAGTGACCTCCCAACAGATAATGGCGGAATTTTTGAAGTGTGTATACCATCGCTAATCCCTCACACTCAGTGGTGGAGTAATTCTTTTCAGCTTTTGACAACTGGCGACTTGCGAATGCAATCGGATGGTCTAGTCCCTCCGCTCCTGGTTGAGTAAGTACCGCCCCCAGTGCGATACATGACGCGTCAACATGCACATGAAACTCGACGTCCCATTTCGGAAAGACCAATATAGGGGCTGAAGCCATTTTCTCCTTAAGCGTCTCTAGGCTTTTGTTGCATTCCTCATTCCAGCAATAAGTAGCATCCTTCTTCAGCAATTGTTCCATTGGAGCCGTGATCTAGGCGTAACTTTTGATGAACTTCTGATAGTATCCCATGTGACCCAGAGTAGCGCGTAATTGTTTAACACTCTGTGGCGCTTGCAGATTGAGTATGACAGCGATCTTTGCCGGATCCACCATCAAGCCTTGCTTGTACACCACATGGCCCAGTAGGTTCCTGAACCAGACAAGGAAAGTACACTTCTTGAGATTCAGTGCAATCTGTTGTCGGCAACAAGTATCCAACATTAACCACAAGCTCACTACATGCTTCTTAACTAGTCCAAACACAGTCCAATTGTCCAAATAGTCCTCTAAAAACTTGCGTATGAATTCTTTGAATGCTGCTACCATTATTCATGAAAATATCGCCGACACGTTCTTCAGACCAAAGGGCATCACCGTGTACTGAAAGCAAACCCATTCGGTGGTGAATGTCGTTTTACTCCTATCTTCTGGCACAATCTTGATCTGGTGGTATCCCGAGAAACCATCCTTGAACGAGTAGGCTTCCTAACCCCCCACTTTTTCCAGTACCTCATCTGTAAACGGTGTTGGAAATGGGTCGTTCACGTAGGCATCATTGAGCTTCCTGAGATCCACGCAGATCCGAATCTCGCCCTTTTGTTTCTTTTCCTGCACAACCATTGGACTTACCCAATCGGACTCCTCGACAGGCTCAATGATTCCTACTGCCAGCATCTTGTCCAATTCTTCACGGACCTTTGCTTTATATTTTGGATTCAATCGGTAGGGCCACTGCTTAACTGGTTTCGTGTCTGGCTTCAATGTTATCTTCATCACTCCCAAGTCCCCTAGGATCCCTTTTAGCTCTGTGATATTTGTCGGAAACAAGTCTCGATACTCGCGGAGCAATTCGATGACCTTTTCTACTGTAGCGTCATCCCAATAGTCCTTGAGCATTGCATACTTTGGCTCTTCTTCAGTTCTTATATTGACTTGTTTTGTTTTCAACGGTGCCATCATATCAGGATCTTCGATTTCGGGTCCGTGAACCTTGTGGCTTCCCTTTGATTCCGAAATATTGACATTTCGTGGATTGTCCTCATCATCTTCTACCTGTACATTATAGCATGCAAGGGCCTGGCTCAGCTGCTGTGGCCAGTTGAGTTGTGCAGGTTCTTCTGGTTCTATTGGCGTTTTGAAAATGGCATATTAACACACTTTTTTATTACTCTAGTTTCCCAAATAGGCCACAACGTTGAAACCGTGGCTCTATTACCACCTGTAACATCCATCAGTTGCATAATTTTTTTATATTTATTTACTGTACATGATAATGACCAACATCATGGAAATTTCCCCAATTACATGGTTGTTGAATAAAAGAACATTGCATTCTAATATTATATGAGTTATTACATAACAACACTTAAATCATTATGAAAATACATTGGGTCACAACCTATGCACTATGTCTTGGAATTATTACCTTAGTTTATGGTTTTCAATTATATACAATATACATATGCTAAAATTAAGAATTCAATTCTCTATATTGAAGGATGATTTGATGTATCATTAATTTGATATATGACTCCATCATGTCAAGCGTTGCGTCATTAGGGAAAGATCTAGGTTTGAGGTTTATATGACCTTTTGAATTTTCTCGAACACCAATGATCACTCATATGGAGAAAGTCCTGATGTTAATCTGGTAGGTTTTCAATTTGACGACTCCACTGCCTCTTAGATGATTAAGGAGAAACTACTTGGTTTTCTCCCTTGCTCAGATGATTTGCATGTCACAACTTGTCGGGAGGCCTTTGCAACAAACCCTATTTCGAGCACATTTTCTTCAAGCCTTGCTCTTAGGTGAGTTACAATGAGTCTTCTTGTTGTATTTCATTTGTTCCTTCAAGGTTTTCTTGTGGAATTGAGTTTCCCCTTTTTGTTTTATATTTGCAGGTTTAGCGATGATGAAGATGGGTAAGGTTCCTTAGGCCCTTAGGTCACATGATTCCACTTTTGTTTCCAGGTAGAAATCCCTCTTGTCTTACAATTTCACTATGTTTTAAAGAACAAGTAAGGTTAGATGGATTTGTTTCCTAACAATTCTTCCTAGTTTCCCTTTTAGAGTGCAATTTTCTAGCTTGGCGTCAAGTTATCATCATGTATTAACTGGAGGATTTTACTTTTGTGCCTGAGTTTTTATTTTATGGTACTCACCTTTACAGCGTTTAATTTTCTCTTTCTCTCGATCCAGGGTTATACACAGGTAGAATATCCGTTCCGCTTCCTGTTGGGTTACCGAATCTTTTCTTTGAGGTGGGAGAATTGGTCATCTCAACATGTCAACCTTACACATGGATTTATTTCTCAGGTGCACAATTTTTTCCTCTATCCTCATCAAGGAATTTCTTCTGGACTTATAGTGACTATGACTCCAGTTTATTTTTAATAGTTTTGTTACCTCTGTCCCTGATATCCCATAGGGTTTTACGACATGACCCCTTAGAATTGCAAGGGTTTTTTTGTTAAAACTTGTTCATATTGTTAATTATTTTGTAAATAATGGAACTTCTTTGGATACTCTTCTTAGGGTTAACAATTCTGAGTTAATGTACACTTTATATGTGTGTGTGTGTGTGTGTGTGTGTGTGTGTGTGGGTTACACAGAAAGAACATCTTAGGTGTTAGGTCAGAATGGTCGTTATTATATCTATATATATATATATAATAACGACCATTCCATCCTAACACCTAAGATGTTCTTTCTGTGTAACCCCAATAAGATTACTTCATAGGAAACAAGACCCCAAGGTCCAACCTAGAACTCATAGACTTATATGAGTCTTCACGCTTCCACTAGCTCTCTGTTTGGCTCAAGAACACCTAATATGCAATGTCCTGTCTCACGCTCACAATGTCCTGTACAAGTTTCAATTCCTTCTCCCTTCTGTCGGCTCTTTTCTTTTTGACATAATATTTTATCTCATAGAAAGAGGTAACTAACTCCTAACCATCTATTTTTATTATCTAAAATTCTTTCCAATAAGTTCCAAAATTCCCTTAATTTTCTTTTTCTAAGATAAAAATAAATATAAAACTTTAATCATCAAAATTTCAATTTCAATTAGGCTTTTCGCTAAGCTTAAACATTCAAAAGGAAATAAAAAGAACTCAACATGTATTTACAATCAATGAGAGCATTACAATCTATTTCTTATTATATATAATTAAAAGTATTTTAAATTTTTGATTGATAGCTTAAAAATACTTTTTCTTAAACTGTTTTGAATATATTTATAATAAATTTCATAAATTCATTTAAACAACTTTATTAGTCCCTGCCATCTGGCAATGGCCAGGGACTATAGGAATCGAAAAGATGGTATTTAACATTAATTTCACCTGCTTACCATTACAAATGACAAGCGACTCTCATGAATAACCAAACTTTTAAAGAAAAATTAATTTGATAGTCTTATTTAGCCTCTTCCCAAGGCGGGAGAGGCTAAAACATAAGTTATATTCTTTTTTCCGTCGGCATTTGGAATTTTTGCGTAGCAGAGTAAACTAATGCGTAGCATTAGTTTAAAACATTAAGTGTTATACTGAATTAAATTAAACCTATAGCAACTGAATTGAATTAACCCTAAGCTCATAAGCTTCACGGCAAGGTCGGCAAGGTCAGAGACTTGGCATGTCCATCTGCGAAGGCTTCTGTCTAGTGCGCCTGTCGCCTGCCACGTACCACCGCTTCAATCTAGGTGCCATTCCATAAACTGGAATAGTTGTCCCTTTCGCCAGATTGCATAAGAGAGTTTTCCATAAGCCAAAGTCCTTGAGTCTTCAGAGTCCCTGAGTCTTCTGCATAATAATGGAGTCCAGTCCCTTGCTAATACTCTGATGAAGCGCTCCACCGTTTGGCTGTAATGTTGTGGGCTGTTGGAGCAATTGAGGCCACCAGCGCGTCTACTGACCTGCATTATGAAAGCATACATATCGAAAGTTAAACAGGTAAACCACCTATCGCTTAACTGATTGATATAGAGACTTGAAGATGAAAGCATTTTGAAACAACAAATTGCTGCCGCAATTCTTCTACTGTTGTGCAAAGAGCCCTGTCACAGAGATCAATATCAAGAATTAATGGATTCTGAATATTTATTCCCATCCAACAGGCTCAAGTAATTGATTAATTTGGTATAAACCTAAAAAATTCTACATAGAATTCAATTTTCAGAAACTATTGGCCTGAGGCCTACAAATCAGCTTAAAGAAACATGCAGCTATGATAAATTGCTCTTACTCTGCACATCTTGTTACAACACTATTCGCTGTAGCAGAAAGCTCCATCTTTTCATGCATTGCAGTTTCCTTAATTCTCTGAGCAGAATGCTGCATGCTGTTATTATTTTTCTCTGCCAGTCATGGCAGCCTCCCTCTCTGTAACAGGCGATGGACGGCAGCCTTCCCAATGTTTAGCCATGTGTCTCTTGCATGCACATCGACCGGCTGAGAATGAAACAACACACACTCATAAGAACACTCTTAAATATATCTACCGTTAAGTATCACTGTATACTTCTAATGAGCAAGCCAACTTAAGGACTGTTCATGTTAGAAATCTGCATAAGTCAAACAAGCCTCATGTTGAAAACACCTTTAACTAGGTGTTGATAAAACTCAGATAGATCTGAGAACCATTTAAAGGCATACTCAGAAAACTATCTTGGCTTCTTCTAGGTAGCCACAGGTACAGAATAATTCATGGGTAACCTACGAAAACTATAGACATTGCATGCAAAAACTATCTATCACTGTGTGATTTTAATAGCATTAAAGAAGTGATGGCCAAAGAAAAACGACAAGTTTGCACTGAATAAATTTGAAAATATCCTTTTTGAAATCACAGTATCAATTTAACCATGAATTAATGCAAAAGCAGACAGCAATATGTACGCTGTGATGACTGTATGACTATATGTACTCTAGACGACAATCCATTTGTATCAGGTTCTTACACATTTTCAAACTCTTTGAATATCAAATATTTGAATTTCTATTGGGAAAAATATATTTGTATCAAAGGACACAACTTAATTAAAGAGAAACACATATTTTAATGGAACGATGAGCTTCAAATATTGAATCATTTATCTGGGAAAGGGTTAATAAAAGTATAGATATATCTATTTCATGTTTTTCAACTTAAAAAAGCTTGTCACAGATTGTAAAGGCTTGCCTACTTAACAAATTTCACTCAATAAATTTCTTGTTCCAAATTTTCGAAAAGAAAAGTCTTTCATCTGTAACGCACAAACAGAAGTTGATTACAATTCTTACCTTCAAGCAAAATTATCTGGCCAACTCGTTCGATACTTCACAAAAATCGAGGCTTTAAATTTCACCGCAAATGCAAATTATGCTGCGATAACTTCAGGATTTCTGAGAGCATCAGAGCTTGATATGTAAAGAAATATTAATGTACTTTTTGTTTTCTGCAATTTTACAACAGGATTAAAAATGCACAGAAACCTGCCTGAATGTTCACTTCTAAATCCCTCTCTACAGATGGCCTCGAAGCAGCCCCGACATGTACGGTATGGCACACTGGCAAACGCCAATGCAGGTCCTAAAAATGCCAGAAGCAGCAGAGAATTCACGATTCCGAATGCCATTATAATCAAATGCTTCGGCGTCATTGCAGTGCTGAAGAATATCTCCTCTCTTTCTTACGATGAACACCAACAGTGAGAGCCATCAAGTTTGGAACTGTACTCCAAGTTCCTAAAGCCGAAACTCCAACAAAACGCTTTGAGCTTCCAACCGGCTCCGCGGTCAATGGATTTATCTCACTGAATCTGGCATTATCTCGGCTTTATCTTCGCAGGTCTGTAGCAAGCACTGTAACAGACTCATTCTTAGCTCATTCTGCAACTAAACAGGCCACCAGCTTTGAAAGTCAACATAACATTTCCAGAGGGTGAACCTGTTCAACATGCAAGCCCATGCAAGCCGTCGTGCCAATTGACTCGTCGCGTTTAGGAGAGGAATACTGGAGCGACATACCAGACATAGCATGAATGCAAGACACGTATATCATGCATGTTAATCTTGAACGTCACTTCTCCATTTGAAAAAAGGGATTTATTTAGTGTTGTATATAATTTTGTTTTATTTTTTCGTTATTGTTATAACAATTTTATGTGGGTGTACACGAATATATAGCAAGTCTAGTATTGCCATGTGGATCCGCTGTTTCATTACCAGAGCTAATATGTTGGCAGTTTCAAAACTTTATTGTTTGCGACTTATCTCACGCTTCCAAACTTCAAACTATTTCCATTTTGGCCATTAATCTCAGGGCCATGTGCACGTTGTTCGTTTTGATTGATAATATTATGAGGAACATAAGCTCTAGCTTTACTACTCCCACGTGCAAGCCCTTTTGACTTGTTCAAAATAGGTTTCGGCATGAAAAAGATACTCATGGTTGAGATCTGGCTGTACATTGCACCGATCCCTCAAGGCCGTTCCCAGCGTTTCCCTCCAGATAGGTGGTGGATTTGGCCTTGAACATCCATGATGTTCTCTAAAACAATAACAACTTCAAGTTGGGATCTCTCTCGCTTCTGTCTGAGAAGCCACCAGAGAAGCTAGCTAAGCCCGAAAAGCAAGAGAAGAAGTATAGTATTCGAGTAGCCAAGCCCAGCTATGAATGGCATCGACACGTGGATCGACTAGCAGCTATTATTGAGTGCATCGACTCTTGGATCGACTGCTGGGCACGAACTAGAGCTTCTTCCTGCACTGACCAGAGTTATAGCTACACTAAGTAGAGCTTGTATCACTGACAAGAGCTTCTAGCGATGACTGAGCTTGTAGAATGATACCGGCAATGAGAAAAAGACTATTTCAATGTAAATAACATTGACTTACCCATCTATGTTTCTATGATCATCGACTGTTTTAATGTAAAGAACATTGGAACCAGTTCCAGTGGCAAATCTAATTAGCTGGTGTCATTAAATTGCACTGACTGTACTTTTTCTCATGTACTGTTTCTCAAAAATAGATTTCCAGCTCAATGCAGGGACTTGCTACTTAGCAGCCACCCTTGTTATAATTTACATTCAAATTACATTTTGACCTACGCAACGAGAAAATACCATGAACTTAATTTTTTCATAGCCCGGTTAAAGTGACACCATTTCACGTTTTATTCCACGTACTCTGTAATTCGATGTAAAATCTCCGCATTGGTAGTTTTCGCGGAGTCTCTTATAAAAACCATTTATTATCTTCTTTGCCCCCGTTTTCTCTTTATTTTTTTAGGCGCGAGCTAAATATTTAGTAATAACTTTTTGTTCTAATAATAAGACTAATAAAAAAATATTTATTTTTATTTTTATTTTATTAATATTAATGATAAAATAATGTTAAGAATTGTGATTTGAATCTTTGCATTGATAGGAGAGAGAGCCATGGCATTAAATGATGGAGGTAGTATCTAAATTAAATGATGTGATAGATTTGTCTTATAATTGAGTTTAGTATGAAAGGAATTATGGGAGGATAATTTGATTTGAATGTTGTTTTCAATTTTCAAAATAGTATAATTATGATGGATTTTGATGGCAAAATGGTGGAATTATCACTCACTTAGAATAGTGAAGGAAGTCTTGGGAGGATGGTTTAAATTGGTTTATTATTTGGTGGAAGTTGTGACATGGAAGATATTTTGTGAGTTATTTAATTTTTTGTGGTTTACTTAGTGCTTACTCTTTCCTTTTTAAGGTGCTTTAATTGGATCCTCTTTTCCTGGGGTCTTAGTGGTCATAGTGTTTTGGGTGGCTAATTCAAAGCATTTTCTCATGAATTAATGTCCCTATTTTCAGGTTTAATGGCTTAATTCGGGTATGTGGGTTAAAAGTGGAGATTTTGGATTTAGTATCTTTGGTTCCAAGATTGGACTTCAAGAGATTCAAAGGTTTGGTTTCACTTAATTTGATTGATTATTGGATTTTACTTATCAAGTTTTTCCTCTATTCCAAGTCTTAAATTTTTCTTTGTAGTTTGTTGGTTCTCATTCCCATCTCTTGGTCACTTGAGAGCGTTTGGCTTAGTCCTCTTTTCCTTCTCCTATTCCTCCATTTCCAATTGAATTATCATACCTTTTTTTTTTGGCTCAAAGTCTTTTTCTTCGAGAACTTGATTTTCCCTTTTATTTCTTGTATTGCTCCCTCATCCTTCCTTTAGGTTGATCCTATTTGTTATGGTTCTTGTCTTATCTGCTCTCTCTCCCCTCATTCTATAGCTTAGTGTAGAATATTTGTGGGATGAAAATGAGGGAGAAACGATAGAGCTCCCCCCTCTATGAGTTTGGATTCCCATCCTCTATCTTCTTAGCAACCCTGAGCTTAGATGGTGGCTCGATGAGCTGTGGCTCATTATTCAGAAGTGATTCCAAAATTGATCACTAAGGTTGAAGAGGAAGGATGTCATGACCATTGATTTATCCATGACCACCATGTTGAAAGGGAAACAAGGCAATTGATCCTGGAAATTACTACTTCAACTTGGTGTTACCAAACCTACTTTATGGAGGCAATCAACCTTTATTAGCATATGAAAAACCTTATGGGAAGAGTTCTTATTTAACCGTGAAACACTCTTCAAAAGAACACTCATCTATAGGTCGAGGTTTTCCTAAGTGGTTTGTGAAAGACAAACATATTTTTTTTCTTGAAACTTAATATAAAGTGTCTAACCTTACCCAAAACAATAATGAAAATAATTGAGCTAAGAGGGTTCATGGTAGAGATGTTGTCTTAAACATGTAATTACTTGTTAAAAAAAATAAAAAAATATAATAGAAACATAAAAAATATGTAATGTGTTGTTAAACATTTTGACTGGGTAAAAAAAAAAAACATAAAATTCTCAAATCAAGTATGGTAGCGATATTGTAATGTCCTATTTAACATTTCAACTAGATTTAAATACACTAAAAATATAATTATAATTAATAATTAATAATTAAATCAACCTATATCCATCTTAACTCCAAATCTACCAAACATCTAAAGTGATCAAATCCGTTGAAATTTTATCCTTACTAGAATTTAGTAAATCTAGACTTAGAACATTAAACTTTTGAAAATTATATTATTTTAAAATAAAATTATTTTAATAAAATATTAATATTTTCTATTTTTTCATAAAAATAATTAAATTAATATTATATTATATTTAAAAAAAAATAAAATCAAATACATTTAAAAAAAATTATAAAATAAGTATATACTAATGGATTGTAGATTTCTGTGGTTAGGTTTTTCAGTATTTTCATGCGGATATTCCACAGTTTTCATCTTTGCTTTGTCGACGTTTCGAGTCTAGACCAAGACTCATTATCAGGACTTAACTCAAACAACTTATAACTTTGATTATTATTATTATATATATATATATATAATTTTAAATTCAATTATTTTTATTAATTTTTTTTAAATATATATTTTTAATAATATTATTATTAAAATCATTTTCTTCAATTTAATATAAATTCCAAATTATTATATATAAAATCATTTATCATCACATATATGAACAATGATAAAATTTCAATCTTATCAATTTTGGTTTTTTTATTAAAATTTGATGATATAATTGTGGTGATATTATAATTTTTTATCAGCTAAAAGATATATTTAAATGAAGAGATATAATATAAATATTGATTATTGTTTATATAAGAGAAATGAGAGGTTTTTAAAAGTGTTGTCTAAATGCATGTTATATTTTGGAGTTTTTGTGGGTATTTTGGAGTTTTTGGTGGGAGTGTACCAATTAGTTTTTAGTGAAATTTTAATTTTGTTGTTTAAAAGGAGTTTTTGATTATATATATATATATATATATATATATATATATATATATATATATATATATTCAATACCTTGAATTTTTTTGATCATTTGAATTGTGGAGAATTTACAATTCCAATTTATGATTCCAAGAAATTTTCATCAAATTCTCGACAAATTATAGTAGAAATTATGCAAAAATCCTCCCAAACATAGAAAATTTAAAATATACAAATTATAAAAAGTAATTTTTTTAATATAATATAAACAATGATTATTGTTTACATAGGAGAAATTAGATGTTTTTAAAAGTGTTGTCTAAACACATATTATATTTTGAAGTTTTTGGTGCAAATCTAGCATATTTTTTTTCACTCAAATATTAATTTTTGTTGTTATATATATATATATATATATATATATATATATATTTTCAGTCATCTCAAGAATTTTGAGCATTTGAATCGTGGATAATTTAGAACTCAAACTTATTATCATAAAAAAATCCCTACCAACTTTTCAACTAATTACAATAGAAATTATAAAAAATCTGTCCAAAACATAAAACACATCAAATAGAACTTTTTAAAATATGCATTAATAAATAACTTGCGAAGTATAATGAAGTATGATGAGGAACACCTTGTGAAGTTTGATGAGGAAACAACACTGGCTTTTTGGTGATTTTTGTTAGGAGGTGGGCAATGACAACAAGACAAAGGTTGGCTTAGATCTCACAAAAGGTCTTCTGGGTTCTCATACCTTATCTGCTCCTCTACTCCAACATCTGCATGGTAGAGGTATGTTCCTTTTCTCTCATATTGTCTCAAATAGCGTTTCATCTCTACATATTCAATCTTGGTTTTAGGCAGAAGACATTGAACTTTCATAGTTTTTGGCTACAGAATGGGATCTACATATTAGACAGGTTGAGACCGATGGGATTTATCTCACTGAAGAGTCAAATAGGATGACCGGGGTTGGTAATACTCACCAAAGCCAAATTGTGGTATGTGATATTTATAAGCATATCACCAATTCACTTTCAATTGTGAGGCACCTCACTGGTTGCATAAGATATGGAAGTGGGAGTTTCCATTAAAATTAAAATGCTTTGGATCGCTGGCACTACATGACAAAATACTCACCTGGAGTAATCTCTCTCGTAGAGGCTACTATGGTCCAGACATCTGCCCATTTTGGATGTTTAATTCAAAGGACGTTTCTAATCTCCTTATCAACTGTCCTATCATTGCAGAAATCTCGCATTCTGTACTTAATATATTTTAGATTGATGGGCATTGGACACATCTCAACTTGGAGGCTTGTTTCAAATTATGGTTTACTACTCAACATGAGTTATGTTCCTTACCTTTTTACATCATCTCGGGCATATGGAGGTGTAGGGACAACACGATCTTTGAACATAAGAAGGTGAACATTAGACAATCTGTATTGGCGATCGCGACATATTTTTTTGAGATAGGTCACATGAAGCATGTTTACAAACCAAGACAGATTATTACACAGGATGTTTGGCAAAAGTTTCTGATTGGTTTCTTTGATGGCGCATGCACAATACTCATTATGGATGTGGAGCCCTCATTGTTAGGGAACCTGGACATTTTTTTCATTTTTGGTAGGAAGGTGGCACGGGCACCAATAATTAGACATAAATCATTGCACTTTTGGGTGTCCTATACTCGGCTAAATGGCTTTACATCAAAGACATACATGTATTTGGGAATTCAAGACTGCATTAATTGGATCAAAGGGCTCAGTTGTTTTCAGCTTCCAATGATGTCATACTAGATGAAGCACATTCATTCCTTAGAGTGCTCTTTTCATCATATCTCTTATGCACACATTTTCTGAGAGCAAAATAACACTACATATTTGCTTTCAAAAAGAGCTATAACTTGAATAACTGGAATCATCTACTATGCCTTATGCATCCAAGACCATAGGGCCGACTCTAAGAGTTTTCATATTTCCTCATTTCTCTGATTTTAGATTTTGACATGATATAGATAATATGTTTTTTTGAAAAAGTGTTTATGACTATAATTAGGATATTTCTTTTGAAAAGATCTAATTAACATAATGTGAGTTTTCATATTTCCTCATTTCTCTGATTTTAGATTTTGACATGATATAGATAATATGTTTTTTTGAAAAAGTGTTTATGACTATAATTAGGATATTTCTTTTGAAAAGATCTAATTAACATAAGGTAAGTGATAGGTTTTTTTTAGTTTTTAGTTCCAACTTGCCACTCCAAGTGATAGTGATAAAATATCTATTCATATGAAAAAATAAAAAATAAAAGGAAAAAACTAAAATCCATGTATACAGTATATGTACTCTCTTTACTAAAATGTACTCTCTTTTTCATATATCTTTATATATAAAAGATAGCGTATTTTTTCTCCTGAAAAAACAAATAACTCAGGTCTTTCCTTGTAATTATTTGTCTTCATACTGTAATTAACGGTCTTAGTTTCTTACTGGTCATGGTCGCGTCACGCTCCGCCGAAAAGAGAGGAAAACTCGGAGATGGACTTTGAAAAGCGAGAAATACTCGGAGATGGACTTTGAAGGCGAGAAATACTCGGAAAAATTTGTGAGTGACGATTTGCCCGTAACATAGTTACAATTTCTTTACGACGGTTAACATCGTTCATTAAAATTATAAAAAAAAAATGTGAGAATCGTCAAATTTAACTTTGCTCATGTTTTCGTTTTTAAATTCCAGGACCTGTGAAGGTGTTTTGCAATTCAGAAACCCTGCGAAGGACGGCAAGAAAACGAAATTCCAAAACCTGCGATGGACGGTATTTCTGTTGAAAATCGCTTCATATTATTGACTTGTGCTTTTCTTAGCCCCCGACGGCTTTGTTGTTTTATGCCCACCACATACATATATATATACGCGTATCTGGACATTGATTTCGGGTATCTCCGGTGAACTCACGTTTACTGTTCTCATGTGGTTCTCTTTCGACTGCAGGTCAGCATCTCCTTCTCGTTTTGTTCTTATCACGCCTCTTCTCCCATTCATTTCTGCTATTTTACAGAAACTATTGGTTAGGTTTACACCATCTTGGTTTTTCCCTCTCTTAATTTCATGATTTTAGATTCTAGTTGTTGGACCTGTTTTCTGTTGCAGTGACAATAACGGCATTGTCAATATAGTAGCTCATTCATCCATTAGAAGATGAGACTCCCAAAACTTGCCTTGCACTTGTCTGCTTTCCTCCTTGCCTTGTTTCTAGACCCATCATCTGCTTTCCCCAATTCTTCATTCCATGGAGATGCTGCAGTGCTTATTTCAATGAAAGCACAAATAATTGATCCTCATCATGCATTAGACAGCTGGAGACCCTCCAATTACACCACTCACTGTTCATGGAGTGGCGTCCAATGTGACCGTATGGGTCAAGTGGTGAATCTAACTCTCTCTTCCATGGGTATTTCAGGCCCATTCCCCACTCAGGTCACAAATCTGCCAGCCCTCCTTTCACTAGACGTCTCCGGAAACATTCTCAATGGAAGCCTACCCTCCAACCTAACGAAATTGAGGAACTTAGAGGTCCTCGACGTCTCTGTCAACAATTTCTCCGGGCCATTGCTACTGGACTTGAGCTATCTCGTTAAGCTCAGGTATCTTGATCTCGGAGATAATTACTTTTCGGGCAGCATACCTGCTGAGTATGGGAAACTGAAAAATGTAGAATATCTTGGATTGGATGGAAATAATCTAGGTGGTAGATTGCCAGTAGAGCTTGGAAAACTGGCAAATTTGAAAGAGCTTTATTTGGGATTCAATGCATTTGATGGTCAGATTCCTCCCGAGATTGGGAATTTGAGCAAGCAGCTTGTACATCTCGATATGTCCCATTGTGGTGATCTTAGCGGTGCAATTCCCTCTCAGCTTGGTGGTCTGAAAAATCTGGAAACAATGTATTTGATCTCCAGTGGCCTCACTGGTCCTATTCCTCCTCAGCTGGGGCATCTTTCGAGATTAAAAGTCATGGATCTAACCTATAATAATCTCTCTGGCGGAATACCCGTGGAATTCTCGGAGCTAAAAGAGTTGAGAACGCTGTCTCTGTCCGTGAACAGACTAGATGGCGGGATTCCATCTTTCGTTGGAGACTTGCCAAATTTGGAGAATTTGTGTCTTTTGAAAAACAATTTCACAGGTTCCCTCCCTCAGCAACTCGGCATTAGTGGAAAGCTACTGGAAGTGAATGTTTCTTGCAACAAACTAACTGGTCCCATCCCTCCAAATCTCTGCAAGGGTGGAAGGCTCGCGAAGTTAATTATAGAAAACAATTTATTCTCCGGCCCGATTCCTGAGTCTCTGGGCGCATGCAAATCCCTGAATACAATCCTCATGGGGCAAAATTATTTGAATGGTTCAATTCCTGCTGGCTTGCTATACTTACCCATGTTGTTTTCAATCCAATTGCAGAACAATTATCTGAGTGGGAGTATACCTGAGAAAAAAAATAATGTATCCTCCAGGCTATGGTGGCTGAGTATTTCCAATAATCGTCTTAGTGGCTTTCTTCCTTCGTCCATTGGTAAATTATTTGATTTGGGATTTCTTCTAATCGATGGAAATCAATTAACAGGTAATGTTCCGCCAGAGATTGGGCAATTGGAGAAGATTGAACATATCGATATCAGCAAAAATAGGCTTTCTGGCAAGATTCCTAAGGAGATTAGTAAGTTATCAGATTTGCAGCAGCTTCTCGTAAATGGAAATAAATTAACAGGCAATGTGCCGCAGGAGATTGGTCGATTGGGGAAGATCGAGAAGATTAATTTCAGCAAAAATTGGCTTTCTGGTATGATTCCTGGGGAGATTAGCAACTGTACTTTTCTCCATCACATTGATCTTAGCCAGAACAAATTCAACGGTCCCATCCCATTGGTAATCACCACAATGAATCTGTACTATCTGAACCTATCCAGAAATCGCTTGAACGGAAGCATTCCCAAAGAATTGCAGAACATGCGTAGTTTGACCTATGTGGATTTTTCTTATAACAATTTTTCTGGCCATGTTCTCGAGGGCAGCCTGTTTTCACATTTCAATAAAAGCTTGTTTGCAGGGAACCCCTACTTATGCGGATCGCAATTGGGCCGTTGTGGGTTAGCACACCTCGAGGTTGGACTTTTTTCAGGTCTCTCAGCTATGGTATTTTTACTCTTCTGCTCTCTAGTGTTAATTTTTTGGGCAGTCAAATCCAAGGCAACAGCCATCAAGAAAGAAAACGACGCCAGGTCCTGGAGTATGACCGCCTTCCACGATCTCAACTTTGGGAGTGGTGATGTGTTGGAATGCATCAAAGAAAAGAACATCATCGGCAAAGGAGGAGCCGGAGTTGTGTATAGAGGTATCTTGCCCGATGGCCAACAAATTGCGGTGAAGAAATTAATGGGTACTACAGCCTCTTCAAATGATCGTGGTTTCTCTGCAGAGATCAAGACACTGGGAAAAATCCGCCATCGGCACATAGTCAGATTGTTGGCCATTATCTCCAACCACGACACTAATCTTCTGGTGTATGAATACATGACTAATGGAAGCCTGGGGGAGCTGCTTCATGGAAACAATGGCGGACATCTCTATTGGCAAACTAGATACAAAATCGCACTGGAAGCTGCTAAGGGTTTGTGCCATCTTCACCATGATTCCAGTCCGCCTATTCTTCATCGCGACGTGAAATCCAACAATATTCTTCTTGACTCGAACTTTGAAGCCCATGTTGCAGATTTCGGACTCGCCAAGATCTTGTGTCATTCGGCTGCCTCAGATTGCATGTCTTCAGTGGCAGGTACCTTTGGCTACATAGCTCCAGGTAAATTGCTGTTTCCAATTTTAGTAAAGGGTCGTCTGAAGTTTTTACTGTGCATAGCAGTTATGCAACTTTCAATCTCATTTAATACTCAACGAAACTTTAAGCATTGAATTTACACAGAGTACGGGTACACACTGAACGTGGACCAAAAAAGCGATGTGTACAGCTTCGGAGTCGTTCTGCTTGAGCTGCTTAGTGGCAAGAAATCAGTGGATGAAAGGGAATATGAAGAGGGCATGAACATCACGGAAAATGCTATTTCCAACCCCATAGCCTCATTAATGCGGGGCTACATGTGCAGGAGATAGCCACCTCCCCGTTTAGATAATAAAAAAAAAACGGCCTAGTACCCACCTCCCGTGTTATAAACTCCTATCTCCTGTGCATGTAGCCCCGCATTAATGAGGCCACCTCCCGTGTTATAAACTCCTATCTCCTGTGCATGTAGCCCCGCATTAATGAGGCTATTGGGTTGGAAATAGGAGTTGCCTGAACATCACAGGGTGGGTGAAGAAGACAACCAGTTAGAAAAGAGAAGAAGTTATGAAGATCATAGATCCCAGGCTCCACAGCGTTCCCAAGGAGGAGGCGATGCATATGTTGTTGGTGGCTCTACTCTGCGTACAGGAGCACCCTGCACACAGACCCAGCATGCGGGAGATAGTGTATATGCTCACATACTTTAAACCAGGCGAGAAGTTTGACGTTCCGGTATGAGGAGGGAAAGAAATGCAAGACGTCATTGTCCATCTCACCTAGCAAATCAAAGGTCGGCATCCTCCCTCTGTCGAAGCGAATGATAAAAACCACCCCTGTCGAAGCAAATAATAAAAACCACCTGTGAGATGCTCGTCGCCCGGACCCTTTGCTTGTTACTAGTAATTGCACCGCATGTTGTAATGGCACACCACATGGCAACACGGTAAGTTATGGCACACCACATGGCAACACGGCAAGTTATGGCACACCACATGTTGTAATGGCAAGACGGTAAGTTATGTTGTAATAGGAACCCAGTGAAACAGTAGCCTGGGAAATAATAACAATTAAAAAACATGTAAATCTTGGAAGCTTGTACCCACATCCAAAACTATGGTAAAAGAAGTTTTAAGATTCACACATGTTGCTCAAGCTCCATTACAAATTCAGGAAAAAAAAACAATATAATAAACTTGTTATCCCATATAAATAAACAAGCTAAAATATAAATATTTATAAAATACAATTAATTATTTTATATAATTTATTTATTAATTTATGAACTTTATTCCAAGATAAACCACAACTATTTAACTAATTATCAATCTAATTATGTTTAAATTTTATATAAAAATATACAAGAACATATTTTTGTTAAAACAAATCTAAATAATAACATAATCTTATCTTATTATTTCATGGCTTCACCTACTATTAGAGTTGGAATTTCAAAATAAAATTACCCGTCAAAATTGACAATTTTCACACTTTTCTGACTCGTTTCTTAATATCAAGTAAAAATCTTAACGGCTTTGTAAAATTTTGAACTTGACGGCTTTGTAAAATTTTGAACTTGACGGCTTTGTAAAATTCTAAACTGTATTTAACCACTTTGTAAAAGTTTCACGTTCCGGTATGAGGAGGGAAAGAAATGTAAGACGTCATTGTCTATCTCACCCAATAAATCAAAGGTCAACATCCTCCCTCTGTCAAAGCGAATAATTAAAACCACCCCTGTGGTCATGCTCGTTGCACTTTGTGTTATTTGTTTGTTACTAGTAATTGCAACACATGTTGCAATGGGAATGTAAGGCAGATTGTAATGGAAACCCATTAAAGCAGTAACCTAGGAAATAATAACATAGAAGAAACATGCACAATATTGTTGATTTTCTAATGATAATTCATATTTATTCATTTCATATACAAATCATAATAAGAATCATAAATATAAAACATGTTATCTACACTATAATTATCAGTGCAATTAAATAATTTTTTTAAGTTCTCATTGCTCCATGTTTCCTTGTCAAAAACTTCTACACTACTTGTAAAAATCTACAAGTTTGTTGAATTGGTACCAAAAGTGGCTTAGATTTTGGTCTTCAGGAACCAAATCTTTTGGAGCTTGGTTAAACAACTAGAAAGCATGTAAATCTTGGAGGCTTGTACCCCACATCCAAAATTCTGGTAAAAAAAGTTTCTAAGATTCACACATGTGCTCAAGCTCCAACACAAATTGATAAAATAAATAGCAAGATAATAAACTTGTTATCCAACATAGATAAACAAGCTAAAGCATAAGTAATTATAAAATACAATTAATTATTTTATATATTTATTTATTAACCTAAAATCCTTATTCCAAAATAAATCACAACTATTTAATTAATTATCAATCTAATTATGTTTAAATTTTATATTAAAAATATACACAAACATGTTTTTGTTAAAAACAAACCTAAATAATAACATAATCTTACCTTATTATCTCATATGGCTTCACCTCCCATTTTTACTTTAAGCATGGCATTTTAACGTGTATAGTCCTCTTTCCTACACATTTTCATGGACTAAATTTGTCAACCCTAAAACAATTAATTTTAGATATGAGAAAATTTGAGAACCAACCATGATTGTAAAAAACGATCATGGATTGCACCTCAGAAGCACTGACGTGTGGTTGAAGACGCAATGTAGGGAAAACATATGACAGTGCCACTATACCAAACATCCACGATTGCATGATGTGGTGCTCTCGGAGTAAGAGTTATTTTTAACAAAGAACGTAGACACAAAATTGAACACAAACACACAAGCTTAGATTCACATTGCCAAATAATGATTTTATACACAGTGATGAAGGTTCTTGAATGCCAGTGGTGATGGCTTCCTTAGGAAGCTAACTGAACTCTCGAAACCCTTTCTTGAACTCTCCAAGAGAAACCAGAAGAAACTAGACAGAAACTAGACAATGCATTGAATGCACACGGTGGTTGGAATTAATGTTTTCCAACACTCCCCCTAGATTCTAACCATATGACAAACACAAAAAATACACTATAGCACAATACATAAGACACTGTAAGCATACTCTTAATTGACATACCTATTGGTCTAAGTCTTAGCTAGGCTTACAACATAATCTGGATTTTCTACAACACACAATTTGATAACACATCTTTCATTTTTTCCTTCTTGCTAAAGGGTCCATGCTTGTTCATTTGTTGATGCAGTGTCATCTTCACCTTTCTTGCTTCCCTTATGAGCTCCTTCAACTGCTCTTTGCTTATGTAATTAACAACCTCTTCTAGATTGGAATGCAAGGCAGGATCCTGAACAATGAAAACAAGATAATCCAATTCATGCTCTCCCCACTTTCCATGAGGAGCCACCAAAATGTAGTCATCTTCGAACATGAGCAACCTCTGAACAACATCCATGGTCGTATCCTCCAATGTGGTAGCCATCTTAGAAGTAAATCCAATCAAATTTCTAACAGTTGGGTTTTGGGAAAAACAAATTTTTCTCTGAGTGATTATAGGATAATGTGAAATAGACTGCTCAACAATAAAACCATTATGTTTATCAAATAATTCTTTAGACTCAAAAATACTACCAGAATAAAAAATATTACCAGGCCCAAAAATACTTCCAAATGGACTCTCTAAAAAAACATCATCAAAAAGATTCCTATCAAATATTATTGCATTCATTGTCTTCCAATAGGACAGATGGCTTTCTACCCTGCGACTCACATCAGAGACCTCAAATTCATGCCAGCCAATAGAGATTTGCAACACAAGTAAATGCCACTTAGAACTCGATAACACCACATAAAATTTTGAGGCCAAATGTGACACCAACTGTGGATCAACAGAGACCAACCAAATTAGTGGAATCCTTCAAGGATCATATCCTCACAGAGGCATCCAATCAGCAGCAACACCCATGCGCTTAGCTCCTGCGCCACTACACTTATCGTTTTCACACAACGCTTAAGCCATCCAACAATAAGCTCGGGTTCGAATCCTGATAGACGCACCAAACACGACCTCCTCAGGCCACAACAAAAGCTGACCGCTCACACCACTGCCATTGGCCACTCAAACTAATGTCCACACTCTCACAACACCTCTACTCTTACTACATCGTGCAAATCACTCACAACTAAGTGGTCAAAAACACACTTAGCCTCAACAATACCTGACAGATAAGCACACGCTTCAAATGGACTTTCACTTTTCCATTAGCACCTCCACAGTGCTTTCGACCTCCAACTCTGATCGACCCTTTCCACTTGCTTGAACGCCCGAAGACCACCAATACTAGCCAACTCTATCACACTTGTTGCCTTCAACAAGCTTTGCTTCACTTATGTCGTGACCTTTGCTTTCACTTATCTTTTTCTCGAATGCTGCATCGAGTATCACTCACTGCCTGCTTCACACCTAGATCGACAAGAATGCTCCTCAAAGAAGACTCCTCAACAATGTTGGACCTCATCCATAACTCTCCAGCACCAAACATCGAACAATGCACAGGTCTTTCTCCCTTAGCCTATTTGTTGAATCCCTCAACTTGGATCAATCGCCCAATGCACAACAATGAAACCCAAACAACTTGCACAATCTTTCACGTGATGCGGCTCCTTAGCAGGCAACATAGTGCTCTCACACAGTTAGGAACAAGACACCAGGTCTTCACACACTCACCTTCGGTCTTCAATGTGTAACCTAACTTCAGTTCATCACAGGCAACACACAACAAACACTTCTGGAAGTCCAACGACACTTCCACATAGCAGCCAGAAACTTTAAAGGGTCACACAAATTTTACTCCACATGGCGGCGAGTAGCTTCATGCTTCAAAGGACCACACATTCACGACTATTCAAGAGCCCAGTAAATTCCCAAGCTTACGTCCTCCTCAGCCATGCATTCGTTCTATTTTTGACAACATAATACAATGCTCTCACCATGAGAGTGCCATGACTTGGTCACTAGCAACCAGTGCTCACATAACCCACAACATTCAGTTTTGTGGGTAGAAAGAAAAAATTGCAACTAGCAGAGCTAACAAGATAGTTTCACCAACAACAATACTTGCTCACAGCATTTGCAGCCCTCAGCGCTCCTTGACGCCCTTCCTCAGCTCTCCTCGACTCTCTAGGCTCCTCCACGCTCTAACGTTATCACAATTTCTCACAACTTAGCAACACTCTCTCTCACAATTGTGCGACTCTCTAACATAGTGGCACACGAAAAGAGCTTTTCATTATGTTGCTTACCCACAACAATGATACTCATGCTCTCTGCACACTCAAAACACAACTCTTATTTTAACATAGCT
The DNA here is from genome assembly GCA_031772625.1 of Pinus tabuliformis. Classification (NCBI taxonomy): domain Eukaryota; kingdom Viridiplantae; phylum Streptophyta; class Pinopsida; order Pinales; family Pinaceae; genus Pinus; species Pinus tabuliformis. The sequence goes on from CM062813.1 coordinate 892,101,698, forward strand.
CCAGGTAGCTTAGTGCTCACTGTAATCAAACACTCAACACCACAATCGGTCTCATGCAACAATTTACCACTCCTCTTCTCCTCACAACTCACTTGAGCTCTGATACCATAACAGAGAACACATACACAAAATTGAACACAAACACACAAGCTAGATTTCACATTGCCAAATAATGATTTTATACACAGTGATGAAGGTTCTCGAATGTCGGTGGTGATGGATTCCTTGGGAAGCTAACTGAACTCTCGAAACCCTTTCCTGAACTCTCGAGAAGAAACCAGAAGAAACTAGACAGAAACTAGACAATGCATTGAATGCACACGGTGGTTGGAATTAATGTTTTCCAACAGTTTTACTAGTATATCGTTGATCTCATGGTCTACACTCATTCTCCAAAGTCAATAGGCTAGAACACTTTGTCTTACCATCTATTTTGTGGCCATTGTAATCGTTTTGCTGAGAGCGATCACTAGAATAATAAAACACCAAAGAATCTCCTTTAGTTAATAATGGTAGCTGTAAGTAAATTGAATGACAAGATATTTAAAATTTGATGAGTGAATATTCAAATTAGCGTTCCTAGGAATGCCACAAAAATTGTTAATCTAATCACATGTGAATGCCAAAAAAAATTATATGTCTATATTGAAACGCATCGAATCATACTAGCCATATTATGCAAAGTGTCAAATGTAGAAATAAAATAGAAGTAAATATAGGTATTCCCTTCATCCCCAATACAATTAGTAGAATGATTAATTCAACAAAAGATTTGCTTAATCTTAAACTATATTTAAATAGAGGAGTGTAATCTATTCAATTTAGTATTCATGGATAGACTTTATATTGGTAAGGTAAACAGGTCTATTCTAGTAAGATTAAAATAATCATATATAGATTTAAAGATAAGATGGATATCAAATGTCTACAAAGAACTTCCTAAAGTAAACCCAACCACCAAGGGTTTTAATTCAATCAATTTCTCTCAATGTTTCGAAGCAAACCATTTTTGAATTTCTACAAAATTGAGAAGAAACCATTATTGAATTTCTGCAAAACCTAAAAGAAAATGTAAATGAAAATTCAGTTAAAATACTCACCTAATGTGTAAATTTCTTAATGGGACTTGTAAATGCCTCCCTTTTTTCATCCACCACGAGATTGTGAGGCTTCAAGACCTTGCACACCCAAATCATTGGCGTTATAAGTAGTTAAAGAAGGCAGAGCACTGACAATGTCAAAACCACTTCTGCAAAACCATTTCAACAAAAAAAAAAAATAGGTCATTGTGTTTTCACACTTTAAATTGCTGGTGTAAATGAGAATACTCAACAACATGTTCATGGAGTGCTTCACCTCGTTGATTTAGCTGGGAGTGAATGCTTATTGAGGAATGGAATAATGGGTGAATGGTTAAAGGAAACACATGCCATTAACAAAGTTTATCAAGCTTAGGACACTATATATATATATATTTTCTAGTAATATTATTTGATTTATTATGACCATAACAATTAATCATCCAAAATTTCCAATATATTTTTTTTGACTTCACAATTTTAACAATTATTTCACAGTGATGAGACCTGTTATTTATCCATTGTAGAGCAACCTCTCTGTATAAATATCATGTGTATAGAATTTCTCCAATTCAAGGTTTTGCAAGCAATACACTAGGAAAGGAAGTTAGATTGAAAACCTAATTAAAGACGAGTAGTGATTCAATACGAGGAAAGGAAAGGAAATGAGGAGGCTTGGTGTGAGAGAGAAATAGGAAATGAGGAGGCATGGTGTGAGAGAGAAATATATTTGTTTCAGAAGTGACATAAATAAATAAATAAATGATAGAAGTTTTACTTTATCCAAATAAAATTCTACAAGGCCTAGCAAATCGAAGTAGATCTTATAGTTTCCAAAGAAGGTTCCTTTCAATGTCTTCTCATTTAGAAAATTCACGGGGATGGTTGCAAAGACTGTGTCTGAATGAGTGATCCCCACTAAAACAACTACACCCCATCCCTGAACAAACACATACCCATGTGATCAACATTTGTATTTGCTAAAACTGAGCATATATTTACAATTTCAAATGAAAGGGAAGGGAAGGTAGAGTAAATACGTCATGACATGATTCTCATGCTTGAATCATGGCCTTGAAATTCCCTGAGCACTTGATGTTGTAGTCCACCCATCCATCAGTTTTCTTGGCAATAACCTCATAAACTCCCACAATTTAGTTCTAATTTATAACATTTCTTAATACTGACCACATCTCCACAAGCTAACAAAAATGACAACCAATCACATCTCCCATATTGCAGAAAGAAAAGAAGAAATATAAATTGACATGATTGCTTTTATAATGTAGAAGTCTGTAACTGGCGGCCTAAAGGAAAATTAAGTCCCCCTGTTAATAAGCTGCAAGCCCTGACGATTTTCAAAAAGAATGATTCCTTCCTCCGCAAAAAGTGAAAGAGCATCTGTTGGAGATTATATTCCTTGTATATATGTTGAAAGGACACAAAGGAAAACATAACATGAAAAATTTGGTCTAACTATTCACGGGAGTTTGGACTAATTTATGTGCAAGAGATCATACTACATCAACTAGTTTTTCAATGTCCTAGCATTGTCATATCATTCTTGCAATTGTTTCAAACACGCATTAAACTTTGCTAGTGAATGGAACTCAAAATAGATTGCAATTCTATCATCTTTTTTCCATTTTTTTGGTTTAAAATTGATTGTGTAAAAATAATAATGAAGATGTGACCTCATTTTATGTTGGTGGCACATCTTCTCAATATGAAGAGGAGATTTCATCCACCAATGTCATTCGTCAGTGATAAGCATAAGCATAAGCATATAGACACTGACTCAGGCAGGGAATGAAAAAATATCACAAATACAAGATTTTGATTGCAAAACAACTTTCTGCCATGGATGGCCACCGACAACACCTTGTAGGAGAATTGAGAATAAAAAGAGAAGGGTGTTCATCGCCGTCAGAAACCTTTAGTGATAAAATTAATTGTGTATGCTCAATTTCACTTGCTAGCTTCTAATCCGAAATGGAGAGATTAAAAGCATTTCATTCTGATGTGAAATTTTTGCCATGGATGGCCACGGACAATGACCTATAGGAGAAGTCAACCATTCCATAAAAATAATTTATAAATTAACCACTTTGCCTTCGTGGGCTACTAGTGAACCCCAAAGTAATGCATGGACTCATCCAAGGGAGAGAATTCTTTTAAATTTGGAGACTTGCCGCTCTCCACACATTAAAGAAGTACCCAACCCCAAAACGTGTGATTGTTCTTCACCCAAATCTCCTGGTCGTCAATGCAGTGTTCAACTTTCAAACTAGAAGATGAAACATTGGTTCAGATGATAGCGACAATTATCCTTAGCGAACTTCACTGCAGAGTCTTGAATTTCAGGTGGAATAAAGAAGAGGTGTAGGGGATTTCCAGTGGGAAAAGTGGAAAATTTATCTTGGCTTTCTATCCTCTCACATAATATGCGGAAAAATCACAGTCGCAGGAATCCTTTTCTAGTTTCGTATGATGCTCTCCTATTCCTGCCCCAGATTCTGTTGATACCACCGCACAGAGCCTCTTGTAACCATTCAAAACCCAAACATGAACAAATCTGAATGTGATTTATATGATAACACATGTGCGGAAGTTGGGCATTTGAAATGATAATAATCCAATGGATAGTATTACTCTGATCGTCTAACGAAGTGATCTAAGGGTTCACCATTGCACATAGTGGCATAAAGGGGAGTTCTTCTCAAAAGGAAATGCCTTACGGCATAGTTATATTTATAATGTATCTCCATCACCAAACTCCATTATCTAACTAAAATTCTATGATGAGTGGACGATTTCCTTTTTCGAATTTGAATTTAATATTATCAAACTTCAATGTTTATGGAATTTGTAGGAAATCTATATAGTATATACTAGCATAGATCTATTTTAAGTACATATCTAACATAAGCCGAGAGGGATCAAATTTCTTCAGGTGCAAACTTATTTTATAGTGAAAATAAACAATGTGTACTTTTTCAATGTGTAAATTGTATTCTTGAATATTATATATTTTCATATTAAGATATTTTATTCATAAATATTTTATACAACATTAAAATATTTTCTTTTAATATTTTTTTTCTATATACAAATATATATGAAGTTGATATTCACAATAGTTAGTTAACATAGATCTTCAAATAATTTATTTAAATAACATGTTAAAATATTTTTGAAAAGTATGAAGTTTAAGCACCTATTTTTTTCACTTCTAACTACTTTACATAAAATTATATTAGGTCATATAGACAACTAATTAAACATGCATAACATGTTTTATTTATTATTATTATTATTGTAGCCAACATTTTATTTAAATAAAGTTTTAAGATATTTTTGAGAAATATAAGGTTTAAGCATCTTACTCACATATTTATTTTTACTTCTAATTACTTTACATGAAATTATATTAGGTCATATAGAAAACTAATTAAACATGGATGACGCTCAACTAATTTTCGTTAATAGAAATCAATAATTAAAAAATTATTGAACCTTTTTAGTAATATAGCTTTATCTTATTGTTGTATTTTTCCAATTGACCCTAAAAAGTTTCAAGTTCCTATATAACACGAATATTTTTCAGTTATCTATGATAATATTCGTCAATGTGCACTATTATATGATGATACGATATATGTAGAAATGATTTTGCTTTTTTTTTTTAAGTATGTTTTTTGGAAAAATCTTGTTGAAATTTTTGGGAGTCCAAAGTTATAGTTATTAAACTATTAAATTATAAAAATTTTGGTTTTTTTTTTTTAGATTTTTGAAGATGCTAAATTTATTTCTACGTTAAAAATCTAGCTTAAATTACTTCTAAATCAAAATTTTACAAAATAAAAAATATCTCTTCCATTGAAAAAATTATTTTCCAGACAAAATTGTCACTCACTAGATAACTCCATTATAAATTTATCTATCAATAAATTTGGGTATGTATCTTATCCCATGAGGACCCATCTGCCCACATGTGCTTTTATTAATGGTTATTGGCTCTGTTCCATATGCCACCATGTACTCCACCTGTCCTAGAGCCTAGTCAACTCGGAGAGGCCTACATGCTCACCTTATAAACCTTCCGGTGTCGCCCTTCTGGGATGACATGTTCCGGTGGGACTTATGTTGCACTCGTGGACTAATCACCAAACCGTCAGGGTGAGCTGTCACTGCCACCTATGATCCACCATGTCCTAGTGCTAAGTCACCTCATACCATTCTATGTGCGCTACACCATAAACTCCCATTACGTCATGCATGCATCTTCAAAGCCAAGTGGTGGCTCCTGAGTAGTGACATGTGTGACCCAAATTTGGTCCACTTGGCCACCTTAAAGTGTCGAAAACACATGCCACATGTCACCTAATGCTAATGTCACCAACCCCGTGGCTCTCACATTGTTTGTACATGCCAATGAAATTACACCAACTGTCATCAATGATGTCAACAGTACAGAAGCAAAAGGAGTCTCGAGGATTTTATTCATTAAAATTTAAAGGGTCCTAGACCCTTTCACCTGCTACGTCGATTTCCACACATACCTGACACCCTGTCATCCCAGAGCTCCCCATTTTGTGCCTCTTTTTTATTATTTTTGGGAAGGCCTCCTAGGATGAGATGTCCCATGGCGACCTCCCATTGCAGACTTCTGCCAATCAATGTTATCTTTTCCTGCTAACTTGATCTGGTTGTGTACTCCTAGTGCCATGTCATCCCAGAGCTCTCCATTGTGCATGTTTTCATAATGTCTGGGGAATTTCCTCGGGGGTTACATGGACATGGGCTCCACCATCGACTAATTACCTCTTGCTATGGTGTTGTGTTTTCCACTACACGTCTACTCGAAACTTCGTTCAGTTGCACTACCAATGACTTCGTTGTGTTTGGCAAAAGCTCCAAACTTGCACCAATTTGTCCCTACCACCAACTTGAGCTACAATTTGACCTTAGGGGATTGTCACCTTTGGCTGACAATAAATTATGATCCAAAAGGCCATTTGTAAACTCCTATATACCATTAGAAATCTCTTTTAGAGCTCTATCCATATAAGCAAGTTATAAGAGCTACTCAAATGATTTTCTATACCATAAATGGCTCTGAAATATCTACAACTTGACCCCCTTTTCCTTTGCCATATTTGAGTTGATCTTTTTCTTTGATCATGCTGCTTGGAACCATTTCTGCTTTTTCCATAATCTTCTTTTTATTTGCAATCAATGAAAACATATTCTAACACAATTATGGGACGATAAGGAGCTAGAGAGGAAAAGGAAGCTAAGGTATTATAAGGAGATGATCAATCCCACTTTTGCTAACCAAAATTACCTTTCCATTTTGACCAGTGATAAGAAGAAAATGAACATTGCCAAGATAATAACTAATTCTCTTGATCTCTGAAGTGAAATAAGGGGTTGGTCTATTGCCACAATGCCTTGGGATGAAAGAATATATTGCCTTTTCAATACTAAGAGGGTTGAAGATGATAAACAACTTTTCTTAGATTTCCCAGCTCTTATGCACATCTGTTCTCTTTTCCATAACATTTACCACAATGCCAACCTTCTTGATTTGCTAAGTCAACAAAACTATAACCCGGAACACTGATTTCCCTTTATTTTATCATAGAAATAAAATATTAAATAGTATCAATTAATTTTTTTGGCAAATCGTATCAACTGTAACTGTAGGTTGAGAGGGAGCTCTGAATCATGGAAAGCTTGTTGGTGAATGAACTCTCACAATTATTGGGGTTGTTAGTAGGTGCACTTCTGCTCATTGCACTCATCGTTGTGGACATTAGAAAAGCAGTAAAGAAGAGAGACTACTAAGCTTCCTTTCTAAACTCGAAGGAGCTCTGTGCACGGCAGTCGGGGCATATGCACTGGCGTTGTTAATGATGAAACTGATAGTAAATTGGGTTCAAAGAATATTGAGGATGGAACCGGCACAGTGTTGCGTGGTAGCCGATTGGAGTAGCACTAAAGTATGAGTAGATGTTTTTGTGGAGAAGGTACAATGAATGAATGGTTTTCCTCTGCTAGGTTACTGAAGACTCTTACAAAGGATGTATAAATAAAAATAAGAAGTATATATGATAACTAGAACTCAGAGGGGAGCCTTGGTTGGCAATGCTGTTGCTGTTGGCTTTTGTGCAGTTTCTGCTGGCTTAAGTGTTGTAGTTGTTGTGTGGATTGTGATTGCATGTAAGAACATCAAAAGTTGTGGAGGGGGTGTAGTGGGGAATAAGATTTAGTAAGAGCTGTGGGTGGTGCTGAAGTAGTAGTTGATTTTGGTGTTGTTGTAGTGCTCTTAGGCGGGATGTGAAAACAAAATATTCACTCCAGAAGCATGAATTTTCTGTAACCGATGGGCGGTGAGTTTTGTTAACTAGCGGGGTGGTGAGATACATTCATTTCTAGGAAAGATTTTAAAAGGGGAAGAAAACATTTGGGTGTACACATTAGTCGCACTGTATTTGCAGCGTGACTCTCCTTGTTGCTTGGACCTTGTCCCTCTGTGATTCAGGAGGCATTGGCCATTGCTGGGCCGTTCACTCCCGGAGGAGAGGCTCTCCCAGCACTACCTACATTAGTTAATGCAGTTGGTAAGAAGGTATGTCGTTTTCAAATTTAGTTTCTCTTTCTATTAATGGACTCTGGGGTGCAGTTAAGATGGGTATCTTTAAGAAGTCTGGTAAGACGGACCTGCATGCACGGATGATCTCGAGATATTTCTGAGCGTCATCTTTGTGCATTCCAATTAGCACTTTGCACTTACCAAATTCTTGAGAAGATCACACGATGTTGATTGGTCAAAACTCACAAATCCCAACACTACTTTTTATCCTATTGGTGGTGTCAAGCTTTATTGGTATTGACCAAAGCTCTGGCTCTTGGTGAACATTTTTCCAATCTACGAGATCACTCAATATGTTGGGGTAGGTTGCATCGGACTAATATTTCTTTTGACAAGACCAGATAATTTGAAAAATATGGGAGGTTGTTGGCCCAAGCCCTTTCGGCTACCATTGCCCCGAACCTATCTGGGGTGATGCCATCCAGGTTTTGATATGGTAGGAACTTCCACGTTGTTTGACCATATTTTTGATGTGGATAAATTTATTGATATCATGATTGCAACGGAGAATGAAAGTGCTAGCAGGAAGGGACGAAACAAATCTGAGGCTGGGCCACGATACGGAGCAGGTGCCACCTGTGCTGCTAAGGAAATTTTGAACCCGACAGATAAGGATCCACTGAAGAAGCACTCAAAAAATAGAACGAAAAATATCTCTGCAATAGAGGATGTACAAAGCCTCATCCTTGGCATGGATGCCTACTTGGACAACGTCATCATACTGAAACAGAGGGTCTTCGTTGGAAGGTGGGAGCATGCCAAATTGTCTGGTACCCAAATGAAAAAATGGGTGGCTAAAATCTGGTATTTAATCGTTACCTATAGACCAAAGGTGAGCATCGAGGTTAATGGATGGTTTGGCTTCCTTTTTTCTTTGGAGGAGGAGGACGTAGCGAAGATTATTGATATCCCTTGGGGTCGGGGGTGTGGATTCCTCTTCCTCGAGCGATGAACAGTGGGTTTTGAGCTTATTAAGGAAGTCTCAAAGAGAAAAATACTTTGGGCTAAGCTCTCGGGGTTGCCCTTAGAACTCTGGTCCCAAAAAGGCATTATGGAAATAGCTAACAAAATCGGCAAGTTCTACTATGTGGATGGAGGATGTGCGCCTGCGGGGTTCTTAGACAAAAGAATCGCATGGTTCGTTGTTGAAGTAGATCTATAAGGTGGTTTGTCAGCTACCTTTGGACATATATTGAGGTACATTCTCCATTTGACAATAGATGGACCATTAGGGGGTTCCCTTTCAATGCCTGGCGTGCCATGCAGGCCATTTGATTGTTGAATACCCCTAGCATTTTGGTGGAGGTCATCATTAAATGTGTAGGGACACATATTATGTTGAACGTATATCTTGGCCTAAGCAGGATGTGTGAAGTGACCAGTTACAATTGGGTCCTTTGGCTGAAGTTAATGACAAAGTAACAATAAACACTCATAGGCTACAAAATATAAATCATAGGGGCTTTGATAAGGCTTGTATCTGCTATTTCGCACCACCTATGGATGGGACTATGTTGGAGGTTGGGCTATGTATATATTGAGTCTGGGTTTGCATCCTTTAGTTCTCCTCTCACAACCTATTCAAACCATGAAAGAAAAGACTTCAGTTGCTAAGCAACTTCAATTTTCACCTCCCAATAAAGAATCAAATTTAGGTAAGACAACTTCCCCTCTTTGAGAGAACTCTAAATTGGAACTTATGGCTAGAGTGGAATCTATGGATTTGGAAGCCCTCACATTTAAAAATCATTCTTTCAAGAAAGAAAGGTTTTGGCACTTTCTAATCATCAAAAGTAGGTAGTGTCTTGAAAAAAGAAAAGTGTGAATATAAAAAGTTCTCTGCATGTGGGAGGTTGGCATCATATCTCAACATCTGCTTCTTTGAAACACTAGAGGAGGCTCTCTACTCTCCATTTGATCCTTGTAGCTCTTGTGGTAACCAATATACAACTGAATATTTGGATGTGTAGGTCCTTAGAGGGGAAAATCCCACTTACTCCATGCCCTAATGATGATTATGTCACTTAATGTTAGGGGGTTGGGATTGTCCATAAAATGAAGATCCCCCTACAATCTCATTTAATCCAAACATCCTCATCTGGTCCTCTTCCAAGAAACAATGACTGACAAAGAGAAGCTTGATATCTCCTAATGAAAATGTGTCCTTCCTGGGAAGTTTGCACTACTTGTGCCTTAGGAAATTCAGGGGGGTTGGATGCTATGTGGGACCACCGTTATTTCTCCTTCAAAGAGCATAAATCCTCTACAAGGATTGTTTTGATGGGATGCTTCTAGGGATCACACATCTACTTAAGAATTCTCAATTTATATTCTATCTACATAAATCATAAATAATTTTGGAAAAGACTAGACTCCAATGAGATCTTGTATACTTAATCTCTCATATTGGCAGGGGACTTGAACTTGACCATGGATGATGGGGAGAACTGGAGGAAAGAATGTAAGCAAGATCTATTATCTAGATTTTTTAAGGACTTATTTAAACACAACTCACTTAAGGACATTATCCCTTGTGCTATTGTCCCTACATGGAGGAATAATTAAAGTGGAGCTAAGGGACTTATAAATTTATTGAATAGGTTTGTGGTCCACTCACATACATGTGAAATACTACAAAACATCAATTCGTGGACATATTTCTCATAAATATCATACCATGCAACCATATTCATTGAATGGGCTAGAGAGAATGAGTCTACTGCCCTACCATTTAAGTTAACTCACACATGGCTCAATGATAAGGATTTCATTAAACTGGTCAGATCCTCGTGGTCTCTTTCATTAGAGTATTCATCCATACATAAGATGGAATTGATCACCTATAAGATAAAAAGGCCGAAGAAAGAGGCTCATTCATGGATTTGCTACTGAAAGAAGGAACAATCAAGGGCACACACTAAGAAGGCACTCCTATATCTAATGGTGTGAAAATAAAAAATTGTGAAGACTCAAGAGGATGAGTGGAGGCTAAAGAGTAGAGATCAATGGGTTGCTGAAGGCGACAAGAACACACACTATTTTCACTAGGTGGCATCAAAGAGAAAAATAACTAATTCCATTTGGCACATATATGATGGGGACAATTAACTTCTTACCTCACAATGGGAAATTCAGGATGATGCAATATGCTTCTTTTCCAAGCAATTTAGCACATCAGAGGAATCTAATCCATTGGTACAGGTAGGATTTACTAATCTCTTTCCATAAATGGTTAGTGTGGAGGATTCTAAGATGCTAGACCAACAAGTTACATTGTCAAAATTTCAGGAGGTAATTAAATCTCTATCAAGAGACAAAATCCCTAGACCAGATGGGTGGCCAACGAATATTTTTACTCATTTTTTTTGAAGAAATGAGACCTTCTATCTTAGAAATGATGGAAGAATCTCGATAAAAAGGCTACATTTCAGGTGCCATCAATGCAACCTTCATCTCTTTAATTCCAAAAATGTCTAATCTTTCTACTTTCTTAGATTTTAGACCTATCTTTTTATGTAACATGATATATAAGATGATATCCAAACTAATAGCAATTAGAAGCAAAAGGATTTTATCTTCTTACATTAGGCAAGAACAATTTACATTTCTTCCCAATAGAAAAATACAAGATGCAATAACCATTTCTCAAGAATGCACACACTCAACGAAAAAAACAGATCGAACACATGTCTTCTAAAAATTGATCTGATCAAAGCTTATGATCAGATTGATTGGGAATTTCTTAGATTGAAACTCCATAAGGTGGGCTTCACATGCAGAAATATTAACTGGTTCATGGCATGTATCTCCTTGGCAAACTTGGTAGTGTTGATCAATGGCAGGTCAACAACTTTCTTCAGGATTTATTGGGTGCTGAGACAAGGATGTGCTCTCTCGCCTTTGTTATTCATACTGGTCATCCATGGACTAAGTAGAGGCATTCAGGTTGCTAAAGAGGATAGACGAATGCATAGTTGTAAAGTCTCAAAAAAGATGCGTTCTACCCACCTTTTATTTGTGGATGACATCCTTTGTGTTGGTGTAGCTAAATTAGCATAATGTTGTGAATTGCAATAGGTAATCACTAATTTTGGTTTGGAATTTGGTCTGATTATGAACACAATGAAATCTGAAATGTTATCTGATTATATAGAGGATCCATTCATACAGGATATTTCCAACATTTTTGTCGTTAAAGTTAGCCCACTGTCAAGAGTATTTCGATACCTGAGTATTCCTTTGAAATTGAACAACTATGAAAACCAAGATTGGGATTAGTTGATTCAAAAGTTTGAGAAGAAACTAGTTTTGTAGGAAAACAAATGATTGTCCTTGGGTGGAAGGCTCATAATGATTAAGGCTATTCTTCAAGGAATTTCAATCTACTAGATGCATCACTTCCTCCTTTCTAAAGTTGTCATTCAAAATACTAATGCTATAATAACTCAGTTCTTATGGAGCAGGGTTGGTAAAATTGGGAAACCTCATATGGTTCACCTAGAACAAATCTCCAAGAGAGCATGGATGAAGGTGGATGGGTTATAAGAGACACCATTAGTTTTAACCTGGCATTACTCACAAAACATCTATGGAGAGCCTTCAACAATTCAGGTTAATGGAAGTTAAGTATCAAAGAGAAATACCTACAAAATCTCAACTTGGCGGATTGGGTAAGTAGTGAAGCCCCATAATGTAAGAATGCTTTGTTTATTTGGCATAGTATGATGCATGCTAAACCATGATTATGTAAGAGCTGAGGGTGGGAAGTGGGTAGGGGAGATCGAATCGTCATTGGGTTAGATGCAATTAAAGGCATCAATGGAAATCATTTTCTATTGGTCGCAATCCTCCAATTTTCTAGGCCTAAGTTATCCAAACTCAGGCTCACATTGGGGCCAAATGCGCTACTTCCTTCCCTTCTTTACGCTGGCCTCCCAGTTGATCTTAAGCTAGAGTGGGAATGAGATAGATATATGCTTGGACATGCCAAAATCACTCTAAATGAAAAAGATGATTATCTTGCTTTGGAAAGAAGAGTAATAGATGGAAATATCCCGGTCCAAGATATTTACAATTACATTACCAAGGATTTCCGGCCCATGTATAGAGTTGCTAGGCTGGTAGACATGTGGAGTTGGAACTACCCTCTTAAATTGAAATATCCTTTTCAGCCTTACCCTTCACAATCGGATCCTCACATGGGAGAATCTCATGCCAAGGGGCTTATAGGGTCGAGGGATTTGTTTTATGTGTAAATATGCAAATGAAGAGGTGGTTCACCCCTTTCTCAATTGCCCCTTTGCTACTACAATTTTGGAATAAGTGTGGAAGTATCTCCATATTTTTGCCAAGTTTTATATATCCTCTATCAATGCCTATTTCACATTGGATTGAATAAAACAAGGATTATAGGGCGCTCCCCCTTTACACATTTTGGGGCATTTGGTGATGCAAGAACACCACTATATTCAAGCATGTTTCCCTTGGTGTGAGCTCCACCTATATGAAGAGTGTGGGTTTCTTTCGGGAGATTGTGTCACGCCCCTACACCTGCGGTAGTCTTCCAACCGCTTATAGCAAGGTGCGGCACCACTGAACGCTTTCTTTTCACCAATACTAACATTCATGGACTACGCCTAATTCACTTGTCCTTATTTAGTTTGTGTTTTGCAACCAAGTAAAATTACATTTATCCTTTATACCAATGAACACCCATACTCATTCATTATCCACAACAATTATAAAAGACAATAACAATTGCACAGTATAAAGGGGAGGGGCAACTCCCGAACAAGTCTGCCCGACAATATATATTAATCAATCTTTCTTCATAATACAATCATCACAAGTAATGCTTGGCAAACTCCAAGCCAATACTTAGCTTCTTTTACAATATAGGCAAATCAACCTTTTACAATAACCATGTGCACGCCTTGCACAAAGGATGGGTGCTCACCCGAGTCACCAAGACATCCTTGTCAATCCCGGCACAATTCTGCACTCAAGACAACCTTGGGCACACCTTGCCCAACCCTCGACCGGCTCAAGATAACACCAAGACCGTGCCCAAGAGTAATGCGCATGAGCTATGCGCACTTCAACCCAAATCTGCACACTTCTTCTCCTTGAACGCTATGCGAAGTTGTCCAAGTTCGAATTGCTTTCCAAATGATCCTTCAACGCACATGTATATACACTTTTTAGTGTGGAACCACTGTGGGTGGTGGCACTCCAGCCGACCCCCAAAACCAAGGTTACACACCCCTGCACGCGCCCTTTACCATGTCGACCTGCCCGCACATCTCTTCCATGCACATCGGGTATATATCCACCATTGTTCCATCACATTTCCTAAGTGTCGTAAACTGTCCACGGTTTCGTCGCATGTAGCTCTCCGCTTCGTCGCATTTCCGTTCAGAGCGCGCCCACCTGTGCGTCCGCGCCCGCCCGCGCGCCCGTCATCCGCCCGCATGCCCATCGTGCACGCCGACTCGCCCGGCGCCCATTCGCGTTCACGCTCGAAGGCCTTACATTCTCCTCCACCTAAAATCGTTGTCATCCTCAACAACATACCATCCCGATATCCATCCACCAAGATCATCATTATCCATGATGTCAACTCCTCCACATAAGGCAAACATCCCTGCAACATATGTAGAACTCCATCTTCATCATGTCTCACCTTAGTGACCAACTGCCACCAAGATAACCATACCAAGGTATACACCTCTACGGTATGTCCTCCATCAGATATCATCTTGATCAATGATCATCGACCCCTCTGCCACAATGTCCATTGCAACATCTCTTGTCGACCTCATCATGTGTCACCAATGTGAGCCTCTGTCATGATACTCCAACAAAATGCCAACACACCTCTGCACACTTCGCGACCCCATGTCTGAACTAGTTGGGTAGCTAATCCAACTGTCACGCTCAAACCATGAGAGTGAACATCCTCATGCCATCATCAGTTGTTCCTCAAACATCCTACCACATTCTTGACTCACCAAGAATCTATCTACATAATCCATGCTCAGGTCCATGGAAACTCCATCTATCTGCAACATGTCATGATGCTTGATGCCAAGCCATCCCTGCACCATCAGTCATACCTGCTCCACATGTTTAGGGGACTCACTGCCATGAGCAGCTAACAATGAGCCCCATCTTCTCATCCATCTAAGAAGATGTAGAGGGAGTAGAGCCTGAAGGCTCTCCCTCACTAATCAACTCAATCCATCTGTCAGGATCCTCAATCTCCATCCTTTGTAGATAAGCAACCCGGTCTTCCTTCTGGACATCCGGCCTCACATATACCTCCTCATCATCATCATCATCCTCAACCAACTCTAGCCTTCTTGATAAATCCAAGATGCTATCTGAAAGTGATCTAATGACCAATGACTGCTCGGTAAGCTTTGCCTCAACAGTAGACAATCGCTTACTCATGTCTCCCATTCTCTTCTCATCCTCCATTTGCATCACTCCCAATTTACAATCAGGCCTTGTCACACCAATGGTTGGCACACCAATGGGTACATCTTCCCTTCCATCATAAATGTAGAGCTTCTTCAAATGTGGAACAATCATAGCATCAAATTGTTTCATGAATTCCATCCCCAATACAGCTTCATAGTCATCAATCCGCACTATAGTGAAGTCAACCTTCCCTGTCCATTCACCAAGTGTAGTGTCCACCCTCTCAGCTATACCAAGAATCTCAATAGGAGGAGAATTCACTGTCTTCATTTGTGCCTTTGCCGGTACAAATTTCAGCCCAATCCTTCTCGCAGTATCTTCACCCATGAAGTTGTGAGAAGCCCCACTATCCACCATAGTGAGTACATCAGCACCTCCAACCTTCATTCGAACATACTCCAATCTGTTCCTCTCAGGATCTCTCCTAGAGACCACCTCCGTAGTAGCAGAAGCACCAAGTATCTGCATCATCCCCACAGAAGCACCTTCATTCTTCGCATTAGATTATGCAATAGCAGCCACCTTTGGTTTAGAAGGACAATTCTTCACCGTGTGTGGTCCAGCACATATCCAACACTTCAAGGCTTTCTTCGTCTTCGAACTATCATCCGATTTCGAAGCATCATCCTTCTTCTTGTCTTTCGGTTTATTGGACTTCTTCTTCCTATCATCAGAAGTCTCATCATAATGCTCCACCAACCTGTCAACAACAGCAAAAGCTTCTTCAAGTGTCCTAATCTTCTGCTTCTTCACTTCATTGCGTGCCCAAGGCTTCAACCCAATAATGAAGTTGAACACCTTGTCCCTCTCCGCCATGTCAGGAAGTTCCAGAGCTGTACTTGCAAACTCCCGCTAATATGCTTGTAGGCTCCCGGTCTGCTTTATGTACTTAATCTTTTTCCTTGCTTCCCATGTTTCATCCTGAGGACTAAAATGAGTCTGCAAAGCCTTCTTCATGTCATCCCACGAAGTAATGTCATCAGCACTGTCATTGGCAATTTGATCCAACCTCCTTCGCCACCACATCTTAGCATCCTTTGTTAAGAACTGAGCAGCTACCTTGACCTTTGTCTCATCATCAGATAGACCCAACCGTTCCAAGTATTGCTCCATGTCCCATAGAAAGTTGCCAAGAGTTTTTGCATTCCTTGTTGCATCATAAGATTCCGGTTCCTTGACCTTCACATGAGGCACTCCTCCACCTGAGTTATGCCTCACGGCCTTCTTCAACACCGCGATCTCGTCCTTGGCTTCGTCAAGAGTTTTCTTCAAGTTCACGATCTCTGCAAGACCCTGGTCCCTTGATTCTTCAACCTCCTTGACCCTTACTTCAAGTTGTGTACACATAAGATCAATGTACTCATATTGTGTCTGGAGTTCATCGTGTTGTGTTCGGAGTTCATCGAGCTCTTCCTTTATCTTCGAATTGGCCTCTTGTTCCTTAGCGAACAAGTCCATCTTCTTATCCCAAGAGGTCTCCATATCCTCCATCTTTTCCAACACCTTTTCAATGAACCCAATAGTAGTATCTTTCACAACGTGACTAGACCTAGCTTGAGATTCAGCTACCATCTCTAACGGCCTTTTTCTTCTTTGCAATCTAGTTTTGACCATCCAACAGCTTCACCAAGTCACCTGCAATTAGAACCAACCCTTGTTCCACTTGTGTGAAACAACTTCCTTCACCTGCAAGCACCCTTTCCACTGTCACGAGCAATCCTGCTCAACGGCTTCAAACTGAAGTCTTGTTCTCACCTGTCAAGTGTATACCAGCTTCAATGCTTCAACACCTGAACCTGTTCACAAGCTTCAAACCTGTACTTTGTCACGAGCAACCCTGCTCTGATACCACATGTCACGATAGTGCAGTGGGATCAACACTTCATCGTCAACCCGGTCATCAGCCTGCTCTGATACCACATGTCACGCCCCTACACCTGCGGTAGTCTTCCAACTGCTTATAGCGAGGTGTGGCACCACCGAACGCTTTCTTTTCACCAATACTAACATTCATGGACTACGCCTAGTTCACTTGTCCTTACTTAGTTTGTGTTTCGCAACCAAGTAAAATTAAATTTATCCTTTATACCAATGAACACCCATACTCATTCATTATCCACAACAATTATAAAAGACAATAACAATTGCACAGTATAAAGGGGAGGGGCAACTCCCGAACAAGTCTGCCCGACAATATATATTAATCAATCTTTCTTCATAATACAATCATCATAAGTAATGCTTGGCAAACTCCAAGACAATACTTAGCTTCTTTTACAATATAGGCAAATCAGCCTTTTACAATAACCATGTGCACGCCTTGCACAAAGGATGGGTGCTCACCCGAGTCACCAAGACATCCTTATCAATCCCGACACAATTCTGCACTCAAGACAACCTTGGGCACACCTTGCCCAACCCTCGACCAGCTCAAGATAACACCAAGACTGCGCCCAAGAGTAATGCGCATGAGCTATGCGCACTTCAACCCAAATCTGCGCACTTCTTCTCCTTGAACGCTATGCAAAGTTGTCCAAGTTCGAATTGCTTTCCAAATGATCCTTCAACGCACATGTATATACACTTTTTAGTGTGGAACCATTGTGGGTGGTGGCGCTCCAACCGACCCCCAAAACCAAGGTTACACACCCCTCTGCACGCCCTTTACCATGTCGGCCTGCCCGCACATCTCTTCCACGCACTTCACGTATATATCCACCATCGTTCCATCGCATTTCCTAAGTGTCGTAAACTATCCACGGTTTCCTCGCATGTAGCTCTCCGCTTCGTTGCATTTCCGTTCAGCGCGCACCCGCCTGTGCGTTCGCGTGCGCCCGCCCGCGCGCCCATCGTCCGCCCGCGCGCCCATCGTGCACGCCGACTCTCCCGGCGCCCGTCCGCGTTCACGCCCGAAGGCCTTACAGATTGGGCCTTAGATCCCAATCCCACGAAGGAGGACATATACTTACAAAGAAAAAGATTTGTCTATCCTAATGGGTTTCTTTGATGGGGCATCCTTGGATGGTTATTGTGGTTATGGGGAAATAATTTCTATGAGGGTTTATTTGCATTATAATTTCCAGTGGAGTATGGGGGGTAGGTACAAATGACAGAGTTGAACTAATTTCTCTATGGGGATTTTTACAATGTGCATCCTAGTTGGATATTGAAAAGATGGAGGTCGCAAGGGACTCTAAATCTATTATAGATTGGGTGCAGGCAATATCTTCATTTGAGCCTCCATCTTTATTTAATTAGACAACTTAGATTAGAGAATTGATCAGCTGCTCCAAGAGAATTAAGTTCTTACATGTCTACCAAGAGAAAAATCATTCTGCAGACTCCCTCTCCAAAAATAGCAGGTCTGCTATGTCATTGAAATATTCTTCTCCATTCTGTCGACAACTCTATTAGCAAGATAAGTGCCTTTCCTTCTAAGTGATGTAATCCTGTTTTTGTCTCCTTTGGCATAAAGTTTTTTGTGTAGGTTCAACTACCTTCTAGTTTTTCTCTAACAACCTTGATGTCTTCATTCGAGGATGCCTTGTTCACATTTGCAAAAGTTTCAGATTTCTCTTCCTTTTTGTAGTATGGCTAATCAACTCTGCCATCTTTTTTGTAATTCTGAAAATCGATATCGTTTTTTGTGTTCCTGTGTAATTTGGAACATGAAGTAATATATAACAAGTATTGAATATAATCTATGAACAATGTCACTACTTTTATTTCTCTTTAATAAAAGTATGTTATTTTTTCTTCGTGTATATATATATATATACCACTCAAACTAATTTATATTATTAGACATATTAATATTCGTAATTTTTTTAATGCTTTTTTCTTTTATTAAGATTTATTATATTTGGTATTAGTTTATTTCAATATTTTATATTTTTCTTATTCTTTTTATTATTTAATAATTATTTTTATTATTAGCATTTATGATTTTTTATTTATTTTTGACTTTCTCATTCCATTAATTTTCTCATTAATTATTGTGAATGTTAGATGATTCATAAGCATATAAAGTCCCTTCTTAAAATAAGGAGGGAGTTTAAAATAAGGAGGGAGTTGTGCTTAAAGGTAGAATTCTTTAATTATAATTTCATTTAGATTTACAATTATTTTAATTAAAATTTCATTATTTAAAAAAAAATTAATAATTCTAGTTAAAATTTTGATTTCATTTGTATTTAGAATTTCATCATTCACAAATAAAAGTAATTCGATTTATTATTATTTTAATTAAAACTTTTATTTATTTCATTAAAATAAATAAATTTCCTTTCATTTAAGACTTAGGATTTTATTAGTTACACATTATTTAATTTAGTTTATATAATATTATGTTATATAAAAAAATTTAGTAGGCATATTTTAATATATTTTGACTATTTAACTTTATTTCTAAGTTCATTCTTTTGTGATTCATAATACTTAAAATTTGTTCTCTCAGATTAATTTCACTAATGATTTTTTGTCAACTAATGTCGTTCATCATCAAGATAAAGATGGAGAATTTGATTTATTTAGAGGATTAAATAATATACAAATGTAAAAAAAGTGTAATAATTCTACATTATTTAATCTTTTGGATAGATCATATTCTCCATCTATATATTTCTAAATATTTATTTTTATTTAAAATTTTCTCCACTTATACAAAATTTAATTTAATTTCCCATATCAAAATTATTAATGTGGGTAGGTTGGGGATACCTATTTTAATATTTTTTTGACTTTTTTGAACTTTTGTACATAGGTTTTCCCCACTTATACAAAATTTAATTTAATTTCCCATATCAAGATTATTAATGTAGGTAGGTTGAGGATACCTATTTTAATATCTTTTGACTTTTTTGAACTTTTGTACATAGGTTGGGGATATATATTTTAATATATTTTGACTTTTTAAGAGTGTTTTTAGTAGAGATTAAGAAACAATGGGTGAAAAAGGATAGGAGAGAATGAATGAATAGGGTTAGATGAATTGATTTTTAAAGTACTTTGACTTAATTTAATTTATCATATCATGATTATTAATGTGGGTAGAGAGGGAATACATATGTTTATATATTTTAACATTTTAGAATTTTGTGAGAGAGATTAAGAAAAGAATGGGTAAAAATGATGGAAGAGAATGAATAAATAGGGATAGATGAATGGACATTTAAAAGTACTTTGATTTTATAATTCGAATGCTTTTTTTAATTATTAGAAATATGCGCGGATTTAAATTCATAAAATTAATAATTAAATAAAATCTTAATAATTAAGATAAATAATTTCAATTTAAATAATATATAATTTAAGATAAATAATTTCAATTTAAATAATATATAATTAAAGCATTACATTGTTAAAAAGTTTAAGATTGAGCTTAAAGATTAAAAGCATCTATTTCTTCATATAAAATTATAAATTCAAATTTAATATATATATATATATATAATTAATTATATTTTTACAATTCCAATAAACTATTAATATAGATTATATGTAATTATTTTTTTTTTCTATAATTTAATACCAATTAAAGCAAACATTCCAAACAAATGTGCGTTTCATGTTTTATACTATGAATTTTCTTCTTAAATGTGAACCAACAAACTTTTTATTGAAAAAAGTAAATAAAAATGTAATTTTTTATTAAATAAATAAAATAAATAATAATGTTTGAAAATCTAAAATATACCGTGAATCTTCTTAAATGTGAACTTCAAAATTTTTATTAAAAAATTTAAATGAGTAGTAAATATTGAAAATATTTTCATTGTTTTTTATTAACAAAGAATAATATATCATATTAGATGAACTTTGTAGGGGTTTTTCTTATTGGATGTTTTTGATGGACACTCCAGTCATGGTCACGATCAGAAAGCCCATAAATAGCAAGAAAGAATGCTGACCAAATATATAAATAATGAGAGCAATGAGGGGTGGTCAAAAGATATTAAGTGTAATATTGGAGTTAAACAAGGTTGCCTCCTCTCCCCTACCCTATTTGGCGTTTGCATTGACAAGCTAGAAGGTTGTTTAGAGGAAGCAGGCTGTGCTGGCATGATCTTAGCTGGGATAGTCATCATCCTTTCTCTCTATGCTGACGATATTGTTCTTCTTGCAAGGTGCCCATCTGATATTGATAAGCAACTTAGACTTCTTAAGGATTTCTGCTCTACCATGGCTATGACTGTTAACACTGACAAAAAAAAGTTATGATTATCAAATCCAAGAAGGAAACTTATGCTAGTTTTATGTATGTTGGGAACGGGTCCCCTGGGGTCAATTTTGGGGTTAAAAACCCAAGTTTTGGGGCAAAAGGCCCGAAGTTTGTATAAAGAAATGTAAAGTATCTGCATTTTGTGGCCGCAGAGCGCGAATATATCTAAAGGCAAAAAGGGTTTTCCGCCCTTAGTCTAGGTAGTTTGTGTCAGTTTCTGAGATCCAACCTTGGTTCACAGACCGTGGGACTGTATAAAAAGTGGAGTAGAAGAAAAAATGAAGTAGAAGTACTTGATGAGTCTGTAAAGAGATAAGAGCGAGAGTCTTAGCATAGGAAGAGGCTCTGCAGCTGAGTGCGCAGAGGCCTAGGGTAGAAGTCTGCAGCTGAGTGCGCGGACCCCTGCAACTGTGTGTGCAGGGCAGATAGAGTCTGTATTGGGAATCTAAATCATCAATAAAGAGAAGTATTCTGAAATTACTGTGTACTTTCCATCTGTGTATGTGTTATTTTACTTCTGTTATAAATGTTGCAATTATGCTATGTTGAATACTGGGGTTATGAATTAATGCTATATTGATGCGTGAATCTATGTATTTCACTTTGTCATATGAACACAAGTAAGAATATATGTTTATGCAAAGATAACTGTAATACATGTTAAAGTTAACCAATACTTAAGCTAATCTGGGTAGACACAAAAGTAAGACTAATTACAGAAGCGCGTAAGCACCTGATCTATCTATTTAGGGTCCGTGAAGGATGATCAGAGACTTTCGTGGAGGCTCCAAGGATGAATAAGAGAAGTACATTGATAAGCCCTAAAGGGCTTATTGATCTGCACGAAGGTAGAGCGAAGGTCTAAAAACCAACATCATAACCATCTCAGGGTGCAGAAACTTGGTTCCTGCATCCCCCCATACTACTTCGGGTGAGACTTCAGTCTGCGCTCCGCTGATTGATGCCGAAAAGAGGCAGTAGTGTAGGGATTTGCTTGGCTGCTTAATGTTGAACCTGGGTTAGGGCCCGTCAAGAAAACAAATGGTTCCGTTGCAAGGACTGGGATATGCATAACGAGATGTGTGATGTCGTATCATTGGAATCCAACTAAGAAAGAGATTGAAAACTAGTTGGATAGAAAGATCCACGACTTCATGGTGCAAGAGAACAAGAATCCGTGATTGATGAAAGAATAGTGGTTGGACAGATATCTGTACACAGAAATACACAAAATCTTTTTTTGTTCCTTCTCGGTTGAGTTATACGAGTGGATTGCGAAGTTGGCAGATGGAAAAGGAAGGTGGAGGCTTGACAATCCGATTGTTTGGACACATGAGTTATTACGGAGATTGGAAGCCTTTGAAGATAAGATTGTGTGCATTGTTGACCATTGGCTCAACTGCATCATAGGAGGATTTGTGACAGAGTTCACGGTTGATACTTCTGTTAGTTACAATGAAGCAGAGCACCGCTTCTTTAAAGGACCGCGAGGTAAGTATTTGAAGTCACTAAATACTTGGATTAAGATGCTTTTGTGTGAAAAGTGAGTCATGCGGTTACCTTGATGTTTGGAGCTATGCGAAGTGGAAGGTATTTCAGGGATGGAGGAAGAAAAGGTCTTGAGTATAGCTCGCTGATTAAACCTCCTTTGAGTGACAACGAAGGAGTAGTGCAGTCTTCTCTGTTGAGTGCTATTCAACTAACAAGACAAGGGTTCCCGCGAATACCTACACTGCCCCCATCCTCGTCCCATCCATCCACACTGCCTCCATCCTCACCTCCACCACTCACCCCATCACCCACACCACCGCCACCTCCACCACTGTTCAACATGGTGAACTCCGTAAAGCTACCTATATTCAAGGGCATAGGGAATGAAGATCCTGACTAGTTTTTGTTCATCGCAAAGGCTGTGCGGGAAGCTGAGGGTATCACAGATGACCAAATGAGGAAAGCCACACTGGTTAATGCTTTGCAGGACCATGCACTAACGTGGTACATTAAGTACAGTACTGATAACCCAACGTCCACATTGGCAGATATCCAGGCTGCGCTGAATAGAGAATTCAGTAGACCTAAGTCTCAAGTGCAATCAATTGTGGGATTCAAGGAGATCATGATGAAGCTTGGGGATACGCCTTGGGATTTGGATCAAAGTTTGAAGTGTACGATCCGTGAAGCCAACATGAACCTAACTGATGGGCAGCACGCGAATGGTTCGTGGCCTCACTCCTGCCCCACCTAAGGGTTGCGTTATCACAATAGAAGATTGGGACCCGGGAAGAATCTCTGGAAATCGCAATGAGACTGCATGAGACACCAATGCAGGATGCTAATATGCGGGTTCAGCAGATTCATGCGCAGTTGCAGAACCTTTTCCTTGAAATGAAAAGTTTGAAGAAAGACTGAATAGCTCGGCCGGAGGTGCACGAAGAAGTTTGGTGCCTAAAATGCACAGGTCAGGGGCATGATAAGGATCATTGTCCAGTCTTTGTGAAATATGTTGCAGTAGGGGGACCAATGCCTCTAAGGCCGGAAGCTGCAACGAGGCCAAGTGCAGGGCCCGCGCTATTATGTGCCATATGCCAAGTCGATGGGAACATGTGACTAACAACTGCCATTTGCTGCATAAATTTGTACAGACACCACAACAAACCTTCTGCAATTTCTGTCAATTGGTAAGTCATGACGAGCGAAATTTCCCTAGCTACGAATTAATGATGGACAAGACACCTGCATACATGGTGTAGGTAGAAAATCGGCCTCCAGACCAAGGCATTGGGCGAATGCGAGGTGAGTATCAGGGGTGCGGATGAGACCGAGGTGGAGGGGGGCCTGGTAGAGGCCGAGGGCAGCTTATTTGTTACAATTGTGGAGGACCAGGATACTACACGAGGGACTGTCTGAATCTGACGTGACTGTCATACCACTACTGTTCTCAGTTTGACCATGCGATTGAGGATTGCCTTGTATTGTTGGTTAAGATTAGTGAAAATGGGGCGCAACCTCCGCACCCGACACAAAACCTCCAGATGATGAGGGCCGAGCCTCGCGAGGAAGACCCTAAGGTAAACATTACGTTGCGGAGCAGAACGACGACTAGGGAGGATAAAGGGAAGCAGCCTGCAGAAGGTGAATGGGTCCACAGAGCACTAGAAAAGGAGATTGGGTTTGATTTGGAGTGTGTGAAAGAAACATTTATGGAAGCAAAGAAAACCTTCGCTAAGGCCTCTACCTCAGGAAGTGAGGAGAAACCAGTTGAAGAAATGGACCCATCCATGATTACCATGTTCTTAGAGATCTGCATGAAACTGCTCCGCGATAGTAAGGTTGTGAAGGGCCTACAGGAACTAATCAATCGGTGCACTGGAAAGGATGGAGCTACTGGAAAACCATGCGTAGTTAGAAAGCTTGGAAAGAATAAGGCAAGGACTGGGTGCAAGATGAGGCTCACTGCGCAGATAGGGGAATACGAAATGGACCAAGTTATCTTGGATCTGGGGTCCGATGCGAATGTTTTGCCAAAGAAAACATGGGAAAGAATGGGGAGACCTGCGCTCCAGTGGTCTCCAATCTAGTTAAGGATGGTGAATCAACAAAAAATTATCCCAATGGGGAGGCTGCAAGGGGTGATAGTTGACATCGAAGGCATGAGTGAACTGGTAGATTTTGAGGTAATAGAGATTGTGGATGATAGCAATCCCTACCCTGTGCTCCTTGGAATTGATTGGGCCACTGACATGAATGGGGTAATCAACCTGAAGAAATGAAAGATGATATTTCAAAAGAATTCGCTCCGTGTAGTGGTGCCACTAGATCTTGCAGAAGGACCGCGCTATACAGAACCAGTCCGTGATTATGAAAGCGATGACGATTTGGACCAGATTATAAGATAACAACGTGAGACCAGGATTGGGTAAATCCGACAGCAGATGGGCATATTGCATGGGACCGCGAGAGATCCTGATCATCAGATTCATACGAATAATTAGAGCACTGGCAGAACTAGCTGCATGAAGTATCTACGCTGCGTTGTAATATGATGACCAAGTCATTGCACTGCATGTCATCAGAAGTAAGGAATTTGCCTCACTATGATGGGCTAATTGATGTTGATCGCTTTTTGGATGCATTTGAGAGAGAAGTGTCGGAGAAGCATTGCTTCCAGGCCTTGGACTGGGTACTGCGTGCTATGCTCGCAAGATGGTGGGGTACGCACAAGGATAATTTTGGTGATTGGCGCAACTATAGGAGGATGATGAGAATACATTTTGGATAGCTGAAAGTGCGGATGAAAAATAAGTATGATGGAAGGGATGATCCTTGTGATCACCTCGCCAAATGGACTAAGGCTTATGGAGTAGAGCCCCAGCCTGAAGGGGTGCATCTGTTTTGTCATACCCTGGATGTTGTGGAGCGATAAAAAGGTGTCTTGTGAACTCCTAATTACCTCACATTAATTATCAACCCAGGGACGACTTTTTATTTCAAGAGTGTACTCTGTCTGAGGCGGCTATTTACTTAAGAGTAATGTTTCGCGGTATAGTGCTTAAAATGCAAAAGTAAATGAATGCCTGAAAAAGAAATCTAATTGAAACAGCAAGAAACCGAAATGTTCCAAACTAAAATCATTCATTCAAATAACCATCAATCGAGGATACAGTTGCAATAACTCATTCCTCTAGAAATTGATGAAGGAAAAGGAATTAGAGTATGGATCATGGATCTGGGAGCATAATAGCGTCTGCTGTGTCTCACGACAGCCTTGATCCTCCTCCCACACTAAAACAGTAAATGCAAGTAAATGGAATGGAAATTAGAGCATGGACCAAAGATCTGGGAGCTAAGCAGCGGCTTGCTGACTCACTACAGCTTTAGACCTTCTCTCACACCAAAGCAATAAAGGCAAGTAAATAAATCAGCAGAAAGTAAAACGGAACGGCGAAATGGAAATGGGACAGCAATAAATGATACAGCAGTAAAATGGAACAGCAATAATCAAATGGAACAACAACAATCAAATGGAACAACAATCCTTAATGAATTATGAAACAACAACTATCACCCGTATGTACATGATTTACATTAATATAGCAATCTGAAAGTATTGAATGATATGATTACGTTTCTGAACAAATTAATATTGTCTTCAAGCCTCACAAATACTTATTTTATATGAATCCAATGATGATAACATTTATACAAATATCTTGCTATGGAAATAGATGCAATTCAAATAGATTCACTTCGCGTAATACAGAGACACGAGTTAAAGAACTTATTCAGATTCAGATATTAAGTATAAAGCATAGTCTATCATATGAAAGATATATCAGATTACTGAAACAAGAGAAATAAGCAAACCACACAAATCACCGTATGATACAAAGGCAAGTGTCCTCCGGAGCCGGGCCCTTAGCTGCCGATGGTACACCGCCTTAGATTACTCCAGACGCAGAGACGGAATGAACACCAAGTCTTTTATATTAATTGCATCCACAAAAGTATAACAAAGTCAGGTCTCAATGAGACTCAGCGATCAAAGTTTATTCCGAAAGTGTAAAATTACAAAAACAATCCCCTCCTCCTCTGATCTTTGGTTTCATTTAAATAGAGAAAGATCAGAGCATAGATAATTACAACATGATAAATTTGGGTTGATTCTAACCAGATGATCAACAAGAAAATATCTTCCCTCTCATCTCTTCAACAAAAGCAAGACGAATTTGGGTTTACAGCTGAGATTTGGAGGGCGGCCGCAACTGCAAATCTGAGAAAATCATGCTCAAAGAACCCTGCGTTTCTCCCTGTACAAGCTGAATTTGGGCAATCTGTTCTTTAAGAAGATAATTGGGCCCATTTTGGACAAAACCCATGTTCCGGATTTTCCAAATTCGTCTTCATTTGCTCAGAATCTCAACCGCAAAACTGTCACTCCTTAAACCAGCGAATTTCTGAGTTGGCAGATTTAAAAATCAAATCTTCAATCTGGAAGTTACCTTGGCAGCTAAAAATGGTAAATAATGTTACAACCAACTTATTAGCACTATCATTGGTAAAATAATGCATAATCATCAATTTATTAGAAATAAAGGAGAATAAATAATATTTATTCATGAGAGCATAAATAATTAATAAAATGGATTTAAATGATAAATTATAATAAATTACATGATGAAGAATGGTAGAAATGGGTGAAATAAACGTTCACAAGTGACAATAATAATGGTATATTAACGACTCTACAGATGTCATACCAATGAATTGGTACTTGGAAACAGAGCTCCGCCATGGCACTAAAGAATGGGACATCTTGCGCTAGGGGGTTTATAATGACGTTTAGCTTTGAGGATGGGTTTGATTGTATTGATGTGGTGCTACAAGAGGTTAAATCAACGATATTTAGGATACCACGGGATCCTTTGGACCCGATTCAACCCGATTGGACTACCTAGCTGAACGACGCACTGTAATCCTATAACGTGACCACTGAAGAAGAAGACAAGGATCCCAGAAAGATTACTATTCCAAAAACCGAGGGTCACTGCGAGGTTGAAGGTCCACAAATAGTGGATCTAGACATAACCGCACCGTTGAAAACTAGGCAGGTCAACATTGGCACAAAGGCAGAGCTGAAATTTGTAAGGATTGGGGACTATTGGGATGATGCGATAGTAAACAAAGTCACTGAGCTCCTCTGCGAATATTAGGATTTATTCCCCACGAAGTTTTATGATCTGAAGGGAATAATAGGAGACCTGGGTTTCATGAAGATCACCTTGGAACCAGACGCGAAACCTGTAAAACAAAGACCTTACTACCTTAATCCGAAGTATAAGGAAATGGTCCGCACTGAGTTAGATAAGATACTCACGGCAAGAATTATTGAACCAATGGAAGAATATGATTGGGTAAGCTCGATAGTGGTTCAGGAAAAGAAACAGAAAGAAGAAATAAGGATATGCGTGGATCTTTGGAAATTGAATGATGCTTGTGTGCATGATCCTTTCCTGACCCCGTTCACTAATGAGGTCCTAGACAATGTAGGTGGCCAAGAAGCATACTCTTTCACTGATGGGTTCTCTGGATACCATCAGATCAAAATCGCGCCTAAGGATAGAAGAAACATTACGTTCATGACTAAATGGGGATGTTTTTAGTACACCTTAATGCCTTCTGGGCTAAAAAATGCGCCAGCAATCTTTTTGCGTGTAGTCATTGCAACATTCAAAGACTTTATTCATAAATTTATGGAGGTATACTTTGACGATTAGACAGTGTTTGGATTGGTCAAGTGCCATGTGACAAGTCTGCACTTGATACTAGATACATGTTGGAGATACCAAATTGCGCTCAATATGAAGAAGTGTTTGTTTTGTGTCCCTTTTTCAATCCTAATGTGTCATGTGGTATGCATACAAGGATTGATGGTAGACCCAGTGAAGATCGTGGTGATAATCAACTTGGAGGAGCTGAGGAATGTGAAACAGCTACGCTCAACTCTAGGGCATATCAGATACTATAGGAAGTTCATCAAGAGCTATACCTAGGTCATCGCGCCTATGGAGAAATTTTTGAAAAAGGATGCTACGTTCTGTTGGAATGATGAATGTCAGAAGAGCTTAGATGTGCTGAAAGAGAAAATGGTCACTGCACCGATCTTAGTCTTCCTGGACTGGAAGAATGATTTTCATGTGCACGTGGACGCATCATGTATTGTACTGGGGGCCGTGTTGACATAGGCCAATGAGGGAGAACTTGATCGCCCTTGTAGTGTTCGCAAGTAGGAAGCTGTCTAAAGCAGAGAACAAATATTCCACAATAGAGTGCGAAGGATTAGATATGGTGTACGCGCTCCAGAAGTTCAGGCACTATTTGTTGGGCAAACACTTTAAGATGTATATAGATCATTCCGTGTTGAAGTACCTGGTCAACAAGCCTGTGTTGGGGGAGAAAATATGTAGGTGGCTGTTGTTGTTCTAGGAGTATGACTTTGAAGTTATTGTGAAGTCAGGATGACTGAATGTAGTACCTGATCATCTGTCATGCATTGAAACGGGAGAGGAACCTACTAATTTGGAGTAAGGGCTGCTTGATTAACAGCTCTTTGCGATACGTGTTGCGAACAGTCACTTTGAAGATATCTTCCACTTCCTAACAACAGGATCGACTCCGGAAGGTTATACAAGTCAACAAAAGAAGGAACTAGTAGTGCATGTGGTAGACTTTTCTATCATTGCAGGGCACTTGTACATAATGGGGACAAATGAAATATTGCGACGTTATGTGCCTGACTTTGAATGAAGCAGCATCCTCGCTGAGGCTCATGGAGGAGTTACAGGAGGAAATTATGCAGGGAAAGCAACAATGCAGAAGGTTCTACGTGCTGGGTTGTAGTGGCCAACTGTGACCACGAATAGTGTCTATGCAGAACTGTTAATCCCACTAAGGCTGGTAGCTACCTTAGAAACAAACAAACTAAAACTACTTTCGTTTTCCTTTATGAGAGATAGATGAGAGAAGAATAAAGGAGACCAACCTCTGTCTTGTGCTTGGTTCCTTGTTCGATCCCTCTCCCTTCTGATAGATCTTTTGCTACTCGCTTCCTTGTCCACCCAGCTTCACAGGGTACCTGTAGAATCAAAGCAGCATAATACCATCCAAGAACATAGATCTATTATCATAAACAATATAGGATCAGATGTACATTGACCACACAAATGCATAAAACATTAATCATACAAGCATGTGGAGGAAAACTTGAATAGCTTTATTGATAATCAAGAAAGAGCCAAGAGAATTACAACCAATTGTTCTAACCCAACATCATCCTCTCAGAAAGAAGCCCTTCTTCACCTCATGAAAAGCTTAGATCACCCAACACTATGATATTGCACCAAGAAACCAGCAACACTTCCTTACAAGATGAAAAATTCCAGCCTCTGGATCTTTGGGATGAGGGATCCGTATATAGATGTCTGCAAGGGAGGTGAGTCAGCTTGAGATTTGATTAGTGTCTTCCCTCTGGTAGTTCTTGATTCCACTTGGAGATTGATGATCTCTTACTCATACCTGGTCGAATTCAGAGAGGCAAGTGTCAGAGGAGAAGTTTCTGGAAGATTCCATGCTTCTCCACCTTGCGGATTGACCCTGCTATTTGTCCCTTCTCGCCCATCCCACCCCATAGAAGGGCTTTTTGACATACAACGCACCTACTGTGTGTATTTAGGTGGGATGCAACGCACTTTTCCTATGGAGCAGGTGAGATGGTCCAGTTTTGACCAGTTCTAAGTAGTTTTTCATGGAGAACTTCTGGGAGATGCTGTAATTAGTTGACCTTGTTCTTCTAGGGGTTGGAACAACACCTTTGGGGACTTAGGAGCCCTTGGTTTATGGACATTTATGCTTGGGGTTGCAGTGCCCAAAAATGTCTATAACACCAACCCTGGATAAGGATTCGAAAACATATTGTAGGGCATGTTGGAGAGGTAAATCCCCTCTACGGATAGAGGCGATCCCTACTAGCCCAGAATGGGTCTAGCAACAATCAATCAATGCTACTGTGCAAGTTCCTAATTGCAAATAAAAGAGAGGTAATGAACACCTACTTGGATTCCAACGCTATTGTTTGATGAAGAGATGCCGCTCTCGCTCCTTCGCTCTGGCCGGTCACGATCCTCCACGATCTCCGTGAATAGATACCTGCACACACGAAGAGAAATGCAAACACAAGCGTGAAATCTAATAAATGCAATTATACATCAGTCAGAAAGGATGTAATTCACATTAACCATTACAAAGACAAATGAGAATGGAACCATAACAGTAGTCATCTATTATTAATCAATAACAGAGAAAGGTACAACCAAAGTTCTGACGCTGAGTCCTTCTGTAGAGGGTCCAGCCAGCAAGTCTCTTAAGCATTCACCCTTGAAGGTAGATTCTCCCAAGACAAAATTCTCTCTCACACAAGCAATACTCACAGCCTTCTTTAAGCTTCCTCTAGCAAATCCACACTTGTCACACCAACTACCTACTAGCAGCAGCACTCTAAGCACTATGAATTCCACACTATCCAAACTAGCTGCTCATGGCAATGGTAGAGGCTTAAATAGGAGGAGGAGTCCCCATGAATGGTGGGAGGATGAGCTTATCTTCAAGGAAGGTGGTTTCAAATGACGAACAGACATGCCCTAGAAGGGAGGGCGATACCCACAAGGCCAACAACCAAGTCTGGAGTCATCTGGAAGGCTGGCTGTTGGAACAAATTCGCCCAAACTAGATCAGCGCGGGTATATAACTGAACTGTAGCGCTGACAGCGCATCTTAATAACGGAGCAGGCTGTGTCAGCGCGGCTTAATACTTTCATAGGATGCGTTGGCTCATGAAATTCGACCAGCACGGAAAACCCGTGTGCTTCCGCGCTGGCGGCGCATCAGTTACATTATCAACCACCAGTCAGCGCGGTTATTTTAATAACAGTCACGCTGATGAAATAAAATTTGGCAAAGTGGGTCATTTGGCCAGTTTAGAGAGCATGAGCATGGTGTATTTGATTTCATGACACAGTAGGGAGACTGACAGGGAGACAGTGACAAATTACTGCGTAACAGATGCCCCCTAAAGCATGAAACCCGAGAGAGTGGGAGGGGTGAAATGCTTTACAAAACTGCTGAACTGGAACACCACCAGGAAGGACCTGCACGTATGTACAACTGATATCTCGATTACATGTAGTCTAGGCATGGGCGCAGCCATCCAAAAGACATTCGAAGAAGGTCTGCGGTATGGACGCAGCCACCCAGCTGAAGAGACCATGATGATAAGAAGGTGTGGTCGTAGCCATCCCAAAGACTCAGGTATGGGCGCAGCCATCCATCAATGAGTCATGCAATAACAATCCACAAAATCACAGCCTGGTTCGCAACAGACAAAAACCAGGGTCTTGCGCTCCATCCCAACCCGAACAAAGTACAAGTCCAAGCATGTGAATACATGAGCTGAAGTCGAACATGCATGAACATCGTCTGATTACCAGCCAATAATGAAAACTGTTAACAGACGCGAGAGGTACCACCAATAATGGCAATGGTCCTCAAGGTACTTATAGGTACAATCCGCGGCGTGTGAATCAATGAGCTGGTGTCGAACACCCGCAGAATCATTCGAGCGGAGGCCAATGATGAAAACCTCATGTCGAACACGAAGAACCTGCCATTGAGGCATGCAGGCTCTAAGGCACCTGAAGGGAGTCTCTAGGTCACTTTCCTGGATAATGAGCTGAAGTCGACAGGAAGTAACCTTGATCGAAGGTGGGCCATGATGTTTCCCACATCATCGACACGAGACAGAGAAGGATAAAATATTTTGTGCGAGACATCAGAGGGAGGTGGTAAGCTTGCAGAGGCCAACTTCTCTTGAACATATCGGCGGCACAACAGCGGATTTGGCAGTATCTGACATCAAATGAGCAGAGGTCATGGTGACAAGGCAATGAGCAGATGAGAGGTCAAAATAGGATAACCCAAACCCACGGAGGCTAGTGTAAAACAAGATGAGAAATCCCCACCCAGACACGAATGCAGACGAGTGCCATGTTCAAGAGCGACATACTGCCGACACGACCATTATTACAGTTTCATTTTCCCCACCATTTCTGGCAGGTACCCCGATTATTTTTGGAGGACAAGCTTGACGGGGATAGCATATGCTTGGGAAGGCGTCATTTCGACGATGTCCGATGTCATTAAATTTTAACGAGTCTGACAAAGGAAAAACTCGGCGTCTTTTCTTGTTTAGAGAGTCTGAAAAGACAGCAGAAAAGAAAACTCCAGGGGGGTCCTTTTTTGTAAAGTTGTGTCTCTCGAGCCCGAAAAAGTATAAAACAATGCTCGAAAGAACTGCCCGACCAGTATGATCAAGGAGTACTTTTCGTGAATAGTGACTTCGACCCGAAAAAGTAAAAAAGCGGTCGGAAGTACGTCGTTTTAGAGCCAATAACGAGTGCGAAACGACAAACACCCGGCAATCTTTTTAAGTTAAACGGTCGAAAAAAGAGCTTTAAAAGCGACCGCCTCTCGTTCCGTTTAACGAGTCGAGAGGGAACCCGGCAATATTTTCTTACTTTATGTCGGAAAAGAGCTTGAAGACAACGTTTTTTGGGACCAAGTGTTCATAGAATCGTTGCGACCACGTCGGTTACTAGAACCTGCACAAAAACACCACCCGCGTAAACCTGTTCGACATGTTAAAAAACATAGTAAAACATGCATAAAAGCATAATATAGCGACATTAGTGCTAAATCCATGGTAAAAACATGACAAAAACCCACATTTATAAAAAACCATAGTCAATTACAAATTTTTTACCATAAATAGGGGGGTAAAAGTCATTTTTACCATTGTTACCATTTTGAGTTGTGAAGAACGTTGTGGAGCTGCGAGGTTGACGGAGTGATTTCCATCCCGTGCGGACACCGTTCATCCGGCAGCTTGTTCCAGGTAGGTTCTCCTCCCCCTGCGCTTTAATTTGAGTCTTTCTGAGAGCAATTCCACGGTGGGAAGTGGCCCTTTGGGCAAATTCTTTGAGCTCTAATGCGCTCTCGGTCAGCGCGGATATCCTCATCGGGTCCGCGCTGATCGATTTATTTTACACACACCACCACCCGGGTCAGCGCGGAAAACACGTGTGCTTCCGCGCTGACCCAGGAAGAAAAACACTGGGGCGCCATTATCAGCGCGACTGTTTTAAAAACAGCCGCGCTGACGCCGTGAAATTTGATTTTTAAAAAATTGAACGTGCAAACTTCAACGGTTAGGGTCTTAATATTTTTCTATGGTCTTGCAGGACATAATGGCCTTTGTTTGGCAAGAGAGAGCTCACGATGACGAGGATATAGCCGCTTATGCCATTGCGGAATGCCGAAATGCAATGCGGGCATGCGGGTTCTTAAAATTCTTCCTCACTCCGCGCCTGAGGGCGCAACCTGATCTTCTCGAGCTCTTAATCAGAGCTTGGAACCCAGTCGACGGAAAATTCACAATCCGTGGCCGGGACATTGAGTTTGACTCCACGGATATCTATTTTTTGACTGGATTGTCACGCCGGGGCCAGATGCCCATCCTGGAGGGGCAACGGCCCAGCGGTGAGACCCTTGACCAGCTCATGGCTCGAGTGTGCCCACGGGCTGTTAAAACACGGAGTGGGAAGGTTGGTATTTCGACGGTGGACGACATCGTTCTTCGCACCATACTCTTCATGGTGACACGGGCAGCGGGTTCTTTGGCCAATCATGAGGCCTCAAAGACCCATCTACTACTGGCTCTTGAGTGCTTACAGCCCACCGTTTTTAACTGGGCAGCAGCAGTGACGACCAGCATGAAGAGGCAACTGAGCAACTGTCAACGCGGAGAGTCGAAGCAGTTTGCTTATGGGTCGCTCTTACTTCCGCTCATGCTGGAGCGGGTGCCGGCCCTACAGCTACAGGACATGGTCGTGGATCCACCCAGAGGTCCCCGGGAGACGAGGGCCAGTCGATGGGGCCGTGTCATGCCGCGCAGAGGTGGTGGTCGCCCAATGGCTTGGGGAGTGTATTTTCGAGAGTGGCTGGATCGACAGGTCATTTTCGTAGAGTACTGGCCATATGCCGGAATCGACTTCCGCAGTGATCCCGACATGCCACTGCCCGCGGGAGAGCATTGGGACGATGGAGGTATGACACTTGATCTCATTTTAATTTTTATCTTTTGTAATGTTTTTAATTTTTTCATGTACATGTCTTGATGAATGCTATGATGTGTAGATGTGGGACCCGCGAGACCCCTTGGTCTAGCCCCAGAGGCACGGAGAGAGGGACAGGGCGCTGGAGCCCTAGCCTTGGCTCCTCCAGGAGTCAACACACTAGAGATTGTGCTACAGAACCTTGAGGGTTTGCTGGCGGGAGTGCCAGATTACCAGGGGATCGAGGAGGTCCCCATAGCTTCTCAGATCCACACAGTGGGGGTGGAACCTAGGATGCACCGCCTTTTGAGGCGGGTGGCATAGGCAGTCGTGTGTTACAGAGAGCACAACCCAACACAGTAGACATCTAGGTTTTATTTCCACTGATGTTTTTTGAGAGACACGTGTCTCAGATGTACTGAGAACATCGGCCTTACTTCAGACATATACACTTATTTTTGAGCGCCTTAGTGTGCCACACGATATATATATATACCGATTTTGGATGGATCTTTTACATATGATGATGTTTTATATGCTATGCAAATGTCTAACACAAATGTGATCTTAATTGTATCAGTTGCACAACATGCGATCCACATATTTTCATTTTTTATGCAAGCTTAAAAACACACATGCAAACACACATGCAAACTATGCTTGAAAAATAATTTATATATGCTTATTCTATGGTCTTATTATGCTTTCTATGTCTTCTTGTATGATGTTTATCTATTACGCAAATGTCTGTCTAACACATGGTTTGCCAATGCATCAGTTAACGTGTTTAATCGTCTTGGAATGTGTTGATATGTGATGTAATCAAAATTCCTTTCCAACAATCTTACACGTAAATACAACCTTAGAATGCGTTGGTCTCTGACGGAATATCGCCCGTTGAGTTGATGGACGACAAGTTGAGAGTCTAGGTTCACCACCAATGCACGAATGCCGAGGTCAACTGCTTCGGCAAGTAATTCAATTACAACACTGTATTCGGCAACATTGTTGGTGGTACGACCCAAGCACACGCCTTGAAGATCTAGCAACTCGCCGTGAGGATCGTAGATCGCCCACGCCGTAGAAGACAAATTGCAAGTGCTATGGCAGGCGCCATCGGCGAAACCAACATAAGGTGTACTAGACATCTTGTTATGAAACCAGCTCACAAAAAGATAGAAAAGAGAGATCCACGAATTAGAATTCAGCCTCTTCGAGGGGGCAACCTCCTTTACATTACATAAATGAACAATTCTTGGATGATACAAATGACAAAACCTCCTTTCTATATATAGGAGTCTAAGGAGTCACAATATAATCCAGCCGACCTAACAATAATAATATAAAGCCACAAAAATAACAATAGAGGGATTCTATGGGGCACAGAAATAACAATATGGGGGTAATAGGGGCACAACAATATAAATAAGGGGTATAACTACAATAGTAATGGGGTAATCACTAGTATTATAGGGACCCAACATGCCCCTCTCCTTCAAAAAAGTGTTGTCCTCAACGCTTGAGTAGTTCTGGATACTTCTGCATAAAATTCTCATCCTCCCATGTGGAATCTTCAGCGGATAAGTTCTTCCACTTGATAAGATACTCTGAAATTGATCGATTTCGTAGCTGTCGAGTTCTTGTTTCTGTGACTGCTTCCGGTTCCAATATAATTTTTCCTTCCTCGTCAAGTTCTGGCAATATTGTTTGAATTGGGAGCTTGTCACCTATAACCTTCTTTAAACATGAAACATGGAAAACTGGGTGCAATCGAGAAGCTGCAGGAAGCTCCAATTTGTATGCCATAGTACCAATCTTTTGCAACACCTTGTACGGACCATAATACTTTGGTGATAATTTATTATCCTTCTTAGCTTGCTTTAGGGACATTTGCTTATATGGTTGTAGCCGTAGGAATACCCAATCACCTACATCAAAACTTCTTTCACTGCGATGTTGATCTGCCTGTTGTTTCATTCTATTTTGTGCCAACACGAGGTTATCCTTTAAGAGTTGGAGGACTTGTTGTTGATGTTCGATGTGATGTTCCACTGCCTGAACCTTAGAATTTTCTCTTAAATATGATGTGATGGATGGTGGTTGATACCCATAAAGTGCCATAAATGGGGTCATTTTTGTTGCTGTATGGAAGGAAGTGTTATACCACCATTCAGCCAGAGGCAACCATTTGACCCATTGTGTCTGTTTATCAGATACAAAGCAACGAAGATATCCTTCCAAACATTTGTTTACTATCTCAGTTTGCCCATCAGATTGAGGATGATAAGATGAGCTATGAGCTAACTGAGTACCAAGACAAGAAAATAATTCTGTCCAAAAATTTCCAGTGAAAATGGGATCTCTGTCACTTACAATAATCTTTGGGTTTCCATGTAGCTTTTGAACTGTTTCCATAAATGCAGTAGAAACTGTACTGGCTTTAAATGGATGTGATAATGCACAAAAGTGTGCATACTTGGTAAGTCTGTCAACTACCACCATGATGACACTCTTTCCCTCAGACTTGGGTAAACCTGTGATAAAATCCATTGAAACCTCCTCCCAACGTTGGCTTGGAATGGATAAAGGTTGTAATAGACCCGGTGTCTTAATTGTTTCAACTTTATTTTGCTGGCAAACCAAACATTCCGCCACAAACTTTTGAATATCTGATTTAAGGCCATCCCAAAAAAATTCCTTCTTAACCCTGTGGTAAGTTTTTAAAAATCCTGAGTGCCCTCCTAAGGGAGAAGTGTGCAATTCCATAAGAATCTTTTGTTTTAGCTGGGAATTCTTACAGAGGTATAAGCGATCTTTGTACCATAACGAATCATTTTTCCAGCTAAATGTATCAGAAGTACTGGAATCTTGTTGTAGCTTTCGAATAAGTGCCCACACTTCTTCGTCATTCTTCCATTCCTCCCTTGCTTCGTTTATCCAATCTGGTTGGATAATAGAAATGGCACACAACAATGCTTCCACATCCTCATCCTTTCTTGAGAGTGCATCTGCCACCACATTTTGCTTCCCTTTTTTGTAGATGATTTCAAAGTCATAACCCAACATCTTTGTGACCCACTTTTGTTGCTCTTCAGAGGATAATCTTTGTTCTAAAAAGTATTTAAGGCTATCATGATCCGTTTTTACCTTGAAGTGTCTTCCCATTAGGTAGGGTCGCCATTTCTTAAGTGCATGGAGTATTGCCAACATTTCCTTCTCATAAATAGCTTTGCTTAAAAACTTTCCCTTGATTGGACGACTTTCAAAAGCAATGGGTCTTTCATCTTGCATTAGAACAGCACCAATTCCATTTCCTGAAGCATCACATTCCACAATAAAGGTTTTTGTGAAGTCCGGTGTAGCTAAGACCGGTGCTTGGCACATTGCCTCTTTAAGATGTTCAAAGGCCTTTGTTGCTTCCGGAGTCCATGAAAATGAATCTTTCTTCAATAATGTTGTTAGAGGTGCTGCTATTCTCCCATAATTCTTAACAAACTTGCGATAATACCCTGTCAACCCAAGAAATCCTCGCAGATGCTTTATGGATGTGGGGATTTTCCATTCCTTAATGGCTTTAATTTTGCTAGGGTCTACCTTAACTCCTTCATGAGATACAATATGACCCAAATATTCCACCTCCTGGACTCCAAAGAAACATTTGGATCTTTTTGCATATAATTGTTTCTCCTCCAATAGTTGTAGCACCCTGTCAACATGTTCAACATGATCCTTCCAAGACTTGCTGTAGATTAGTATATCATCAAAAAATACTAACACAAATTTTCTAAGGAATGGTTTGAAAATTGAATTCATCAAACCTTGAAATGTTGAAGGTGCATTGGTAAGGCCAAAAGGCATGACCAAAAATTCATAATGACCCTCATGAGTTCTAAATGCCGTTTTCGGAATGTCTTCAATCTTCATTCTGATTTGATGATATCCCGAACGAAGATCCAACTTGGTGAAGTAAATTGATCCATGCAATTCATCCAGTAATTCATCAATAACAGGAATGGGGAACTTATCTTTAATAGTGAGCTTGTTGAGCTCCCTATAATCTGGACACATGCGCCATGATCCATCCTTCTTGTGCACCAATACTACTGGAGCTGAGAAAGAACTTTGACTCGGTTGAATTATACCAGCCTCTAGCATTTCTGCAACCATACGTTCAATTTCACTTTTTTGGACATAGGGATATCTGTACGGCCTGATGTTTGGAGGAACACTTCCTGGAATCAGATGAATAGCATGATCATGATCACGCATAGGTGGGAGACCTTTGGGAGTCTCAAATACCTTGGAATGATTGTCCAAGACTTTTTGGAGATCTGGAGAAATAGATGATTCCAATGTGGAAACATCTAGCGAACATAATTGTGCAATTACACCTCTTTGCTCCTTTTTTAGAAGCTTTGTCATACCATTAGAGCTGATTATCTTTCCTGGTTTCCCTGCAATACCCCTTAATTCAACTTCCTTTCCTTCCACAGAAAATTTGATGAAAAGTTCTTGAAAATTAAAAGCTATTGTACCCAAGGATTGTAGCCATTGGACTCCTAGTACAACATCAGCACCTCCCATTGGAATGGAAAGCATTGGGCTAGTCAATACATATTCTCCCATGGATAGCTTGATATTATGGCACTTTCCAGAGCAATTTATTGTTCCTCCATTTGCAATCATCACTTGACACTCTGGTGCTGGATATAGGAAGCAATTCAATTCTTTTGCTACCCTACAATGAATAAAATTGTGGGTGCTTCCTGAATCAATCAACACTATTACCTTTTTCTTCTTGATTTGTCCTTCTATCTTGATGGTTTGAGGAGTGGTAATTCCCGCCAATGCATTACAAGATATGGTCGGATTTATTTGTTCTTCATCTAGGCTTTGTTCCTGGAATATATCCTCTTCTTTTGACCTTTCTTGCTCCTTTTCTTCTTCCTCTTCACAATCTATGTAGAATAATTTCTTCTCAGCACACTTATGACCTTTTGTGTATTTGCTATCACAATTGTAACAAAGCCCTTTTGCTCTTTTTTCTTCCAATTGTTGTGGTGTCAACCTTGTAGGTTGTGGAAGACTATGGGCAACAACACTTCCGTCTTTATAGTTGTGAATGGTATGCTTCCTAGTTGCCATAATTTTGCTTTCCATTTTTCTTGCTAACCTGAATGCCTTCTCTAATGAATCAGGTTCCCAAAGGCGCACATCATGTTGGATATTATCCTTTAAAGACCCTATGAACACATCAATCCTATGCTCCTCTGGAATATCTTTTACCCTTATGTTCAATTTTTGGAACTCCTCAATGTGCTCCATTATTGAACCCTTTTGTTTGAGACTTATCAATTGGCTAAAAAAAGTGTTGCTTTTTGTATCCTCATAATGTGCTATCAATTCTTCCGTAAAAATTGCCCAAGTGATAAATTGTTTACGAGAACAAAGCCATTGATACCATACAAACTGATTTGGTTCCAAATATAAAGTTGCCATACGTACCTTTTGTGTGTTTTGCACATTATTGAGATCGAAGAATTGCTCCATCTGTAATATCCATGTGGCGGGATCCTTGCCATCAAACTTCCTCATATCGATTTTTGGAACATGGTGAGTCTTCGATCCAACATTAGAGTCTATGGAATCATGATTAACATTTCTTTTGTTCTCATCATGAGTTTCCTTTACTACCTTTTCACCATTAGTGACCCTTTCTTGTAGCAACTTCTTCAATTCATCCATCTTATCATCCATGCCATCAATTTTAGCGTCCATGCCATTCACCTTAGCTTCCATGCCATCCATCTTAGCTTCCATGCCATCCATCTTAGCTTCCATGCCCTTTATCTTAGATTCCATGCCATTTATCTTAGATTCCACGCCATTTATCTTAGATTCTTATCTTAGCTTTTGTGAGCGTGACATTTGTTGCACTTGTTCTTGTAATTTTGATATATCATGTAGCATTTCTTCCTCTTCTTCATGAGTCATGCTAGAGCTTTCAGGTTCCTTACTAGGTGTTTGCATTTTCTTTCCTCGGGGCATCAGTTACCGATAATAATGCTTTACTATGCCCTTTGAATTCCGTTAAACCAAGCTTACACAAAAATTTAAAAAAAACTACACACCTTTTTTCACTTTATAGAAGCCTGATATTGAATCTGATGTATCTCTGTAATTTCGGATCATCCAGTTCTGAAATTGCTACCTGTAGTAGCCTTCTGCGTCCTCTTTCCAATGCCACAAGTCTGAGCCAAATTGGATTCTCCAAGGAAGAGTTATGTGAAATCTCCCACAGTGACTTGCTTTTAGACTGGTTCAGTAGAGCGAACTTGTACGACGTGCCACGAGTCACTGTTTCAACCTTTGAATCTGAAACACACCCACAAGAAACTACAGTCCGTCCTCTTTCTGTACCTTTTTACGAAATTTCAATCCGATCCTCAGAGAGAAAGTTATGACGATTTTCCCCAGGTCACCTGTTTTGAATGTAATTCAGGAGTCTGCAAAAAGACCACATTCCTCAGATCATATCTCCGAAAATATCGCGCGAAAAGCTCTGAAATTCGGACCCAAGGTTCAGCGCCAATTCTTCTCAAATGGGTTTTTTTTGCGACTTCTGAAACGTCACAGAAAAAAAGTTATAGCGAAAATGCCACGATGACCTGTTTGGAGCAGCGAAACCCTAGAATCCAAAGCTCTGATACCAAATGTTATGAAACCAGCTCACAAAAAGATAGAAAAGAGAGATCCACGCCTTAGAATTCAGCCTCTTCGAGGGGGCAACCTCCTTTACATTACATAAATGAACAATTCTTGGATGATACAAATGACAAAACCTCCTTTCTATATATAGGAGTCTAAGGAGTCACAATATAATCCAGCCGACCTAACAATAATAATATAAAGCCACAAAAATAACAATAGAGGGATTCTATGGGGCACAGAAATAACAATATGGGGGTAATAGGGGCACAACAATATAAATAAGGGGTATAACTACAATAGTAATGGGGTAATCACTAGTATTATAGGGACCCAACACATCTGCACAAGAAGCAGAGAACAAAATAAGAGGCAAACACGCCTTCACACCAAAGCAAAACAAGAAATCATGCACACATAACACACTTGCTAAGAACACACGTATGTACAAACTAGGTGCACGAAATCATGCATAGTATTTTTTCAAATAGAGCTCGTTGCGGGGCTTGTCGAGAGGATTTCCTTCGTAGTCGATCAGCTCATATGCCCCCTTTTGCAAAACTCTCTTCACAATATAGGGGCCTAGCCACATGGATTCAAGTTTACCTGCCCCCAGCTTATCCTTAGCTTGATCATAGAGCAGTACTAGATCTCCCTCAACAAAGGAGCGAGGTTGAATAGTATTATCGAAGTGAGCCTTAACCCTCTTCTTCTGCGCTTCAATAGCTAGAGAGGCTAAGTGACG
Organism: Pinus tabuliformis; assembly: GCA_031772625.1. Classification (NCBI taxonomy): domain Eukaryota; kingdom Viridiplantae; phylum Streptophyta; class Pinopsida; order Pinales; family Pinaceae; genus Pinus; species Pinus tabuliformis. The sequence continues at coordinate 892,144,311 of CM062813.1, forward strand.
AGTCTCGTCTAGCCATTCTAGATAAAGAAGTCGTTCTTCCACCGGAGTGGTGTTAGGAAGCAACTCGACAGCTAACTTTAACGAAGGAATCTCACACTCAACAGGAAGGGTGGCCTCCAGTCCATAAACAAGCTGAAAAGGAGTGAAACCAGTGGCGTCCTTCACAGAGGTCCGATAGGCCCACAAGGCGGGGAACAACATCAGATGCCAGTTAGACTTGTGCGTATTCACGGTACGTTGGAGCATTGTGATCAAAAATTTGTTCACAGCTTCAACTTGGCCGTTGGATTGAGGGTAATACGACGTCGAGCTATCTTGACGCAAGCCTAGCTGAGTCGTTAGTTCCGTCATCATGTTATTACGGAAATGTTTTCCGTGATATGTGACGATAGCCTGGGGACTCCGAACCGAGTAATGACATGACTAAACAAAAACTGCACCGCTGTGTAACCGTCTTCGTTCAATGTAGGCATCGCTTCGGCCCTTTTGGTGAAATAATCCACGACAATGATGATATACCCATGCCCCCCGGCCGAACGAGGGTTACAGGACGTATAATCGATGCCCCATTTGGCAAATGGACCTACGGTAACAACAGGGTGCAGTGGTGCAGGAGGTGCACGCATTTTCCGGTGGTAGACCTGACATTCATGACATGCACGGACGACAAGGATGCAATCCTTGAAGATAGAAGGCCAGAAATAACCAGCACGGAGGATTTTCTGGGCGGTGGCATATCCGGACATGTGGCTGCCACAAGCACCGGAGTGGCAGTCATTCAACACCCGCTCAGCCTCCTCGAGAGTCAAACATCGGCGGAGAATAGAATCAACGCCGAGGCGGTACAGGGTATCGCCAATAATGCGATAGGGTTGAGATTGGTGACGAATCCTCCGTCGAGCGTCTTTCGATACATTAGGACGGAAGGAAGACGTCTGCAAATATACTATGATGTCCCCATACCAAGGGTCGAGGGTGCTGATTAGAAACAATGTTTCATCCGGGATATGCTCTTCCGAACGAGATGGTGCAGAAGGGGATGGCAAAGAACAGAGCAATTCTGCAAAGACCAGAGATTTCTTAGACTTGGCAGCAATAAATTCCAAGTTAAACTCTTGTAGGATGACAATCCATTTCGAGTACTTTCCCCCTAACAGCTGACGCGACAAGATGTAGGTCATTGGGTTGCAGTCAGAAATCACGGTCGTAGTGCGCAACAGGATATAGTGCCGGAATCGTTGGACGGCGCAGACAGTTGCCAATGCCAACTTCTCGACATAAGCATATCGAGTTTCCGTATCCAAGAGATTGCGACTAAGGTAATAGATAACGTGCTCGTTGCCATCATCATCATCCTGCACAAGAACCATGCCGATGGTGGTGTCAGCGGTGGCTAGATAGAGAGTATAATCACGGTGGTAGTTCGGAGGTCTTAAGAGTGGGGCTGAGACAAGGAGGTCCTTGAGTCGCTCGAAAGATTCCTGGGCGATGGAATCCCAACGAAAGGGTGTGTCTCGCTTTAATAACCGTGTGAAATCCTTAGCCACCTCGGCATAATTCGGAATGAATCGTCTAAGGAAATTTGCTTTGCCCTGCAGGCTCTGCAATTGCTGCAAAGAGGCAGGGGGAGGAAGATTCAAGATGGCCTCAACTTTGAGGGGATCCAGACGGATGCCTTCTCAGGAGATGATGAACCCGAGCAGTCGGCCTGATTCTACACAGAAGACACACTTATGAGGATTAATCCTAATACGGTAGTGTCGACAGCAGAGAAAAATCTCGCGAAGATGAGAGGGGTGGTCCTGACACTTAGCTGAATGAGCTGGGAGGTCATCCAGATAAGGTTGTACAATGTGACGAATGTCGTGAAAGGCATAAGACATTGCACGTTGAAATGTAGCGCCGACATTCTTTAGACCGAAAGGAAGTTTCTTATAGGCGAAGGTGCCCCAAGGACAAATAAAAGCCGTCTTATGCTGGTCTGTGGGTGCAATGTTGATCTGGTTATAGCCAGAGAAGCCGTCCATAAACGAGTAAATTTCACTTCCTGCGCATTCATCAATAAGCTGATCGATGAAGGGCATAGGGAAGTTATCCTTCGGACAGGCACGATTGATATCACGGTAGTCAACACAGACCCGGATAGTGCCCTGCTTTTTATTCACAGGGACTATATTAGACACCCAATCCGTAAGGGGAATGGGGTAAAAGAAACCAGCTTTAAGAAGCTTTTTGACTTCGGCCTTGATGGATGCAGCCTTTCGGGGGTGCACAGGGTGTAAGCGCTGACGAACAGGCTTAGCACCTGGGTATGTAGGTATTTCGTGCACCACTATACTAGGATCGATGCCGGGCATTTCCTCATAGGACCATGCGAAGACATCACGAAATTCGCGAAATAGAGCAGTGTAGAGTTGAACTTCCTCTGGAGTGCAAGTGACTCCAATATGAATGTGCTCGACAATCCCTGGTTTGACAGAGAAGTCGATCGATTGGGTTTGCGTGATATTTCCCATATTGCCCTCTGAAGACACTTGATAAAGCTGAATGGGTGTTTGGAGGGGTGGGAATGGGACACACGAAGCAAACCGCTCGAGACATATGGTCATTTCTGGATGGGGAGGGAGAAATGAAGAGCGGTGGTGGTGATCTGACCAAGGGAGCTCTTCGAGAGACATTGTCTCTATGATGGCTTCGTCGGAAGGAAATATTTCCTTCAATGGATCCGAAGTAGCCTCATCTCCTAGCCAGGGGAAATGAACATATGAATCGGGAACACTGCTCGGGAGAGCAGGTTCATCAGGGGGAGCCGATGCAGTGACAATCTCGATGTAGTTGAGTTCGGCAGGACTCAACGGCATCATATCACCCCAAGAGTCTTCCTGATTAGCAGGAGGAAGAACCCACGGATCAGAGCGTACAGAGATCATGTTAATAGGGGCGAGATTCGGAGGTGGGAGGGGAAAGACTCCCATTAAAGTGGGATCTTTGAAAAGTCCGGCACCCACGCTCTCGAGTGACTTAGAGGTATGCTCCACGAATGGCACATTACCTTTAGAAGAAGAGGCGAAGAAGGAGAGCTGGTCCACCGTGACAATCTTCCCCTGGTGAGGGAAATGAATGACACGGAACAGGGAGGAAGCCACGGCTTGCATGGCGTATGTCCAGCTCCGTCCGAGGAGGAGGTTGTAGGTATGATTAGCGTCAACAACTTCGACCTCCACTTCTATGGTCTTCCCTTCCAAAGAGATGGGCAAGCGTTGGAGGATACCGTAAGGACGAGACTCTCTTCCATCGAAAGCTTCTAACGTCGTAGGAGACTGACTCAAAGTAGGGGAACCAATCGCCTTCCAGCAAGCAATGGACATGATGCAGGTTGAGGCACCTTCATCAATAACCGTACGATGAATCGTTCTGCTATTGATGATGACTTGTATAAGGAAAGCGACTTGGTGAGGCAGTCTCTGTGTAAAACCCTCGAGATCAAAAGAAATCAAATCTGAATCTGCCGGGTCGATGCCACCAATAGCTGATAGCAAGGACTTCCTCTGGGAGGGGCAACTCTGGAGGACTTCTAGAGCGGACATAGCAGACGGAGCCTGAGCTAAGTCCTCAACAATGCTATAGTGCTGGGCAGCACGAGCATTAGGGTTGTAAGATGACTTCCTGAGTACACCTTTCGGAGGGGGTCGGGGGATTGTCTCAGTGTTGGGCCTTTCGATGTGGAGAGGACCAGAACTAGACGGAGGAGCGCTGGAGGGAACCTCCGGCTCTTTCCCGGCACGAGATGGATAGTATTTTGCTCGAGTTGAAACATGGATGGGAATCGTTCCAGCCATGAACACTTGAGAACCGAACGAGGAAGAGGGTTGAGACGGGTCTGCCACCATTTGAGTCTGCTGGGAAGGGAAAGGCTCTTTAAGCACGGCAGGAGTCCCAGGAGCACCTTTCAATAACCGACTAACTTCGGACCGCCTTGGGCAGTCCTTAGTGTAGTGATCCTCATCACAGATGAGACAAGGATACTTAGGTTTTCATTTAGCTCCTTCCTCGGGTGGAGGCTTAGGGGAATCTTGCTTGGGCTGTCCAGATTTATCTTTAGCTTTCCCTTTCTTTTTCCCTTTTGAGGATTTATCCACCGCGGTGGACTGAACGATGTTTACCTCGGAGGTACTTCTAGGATTAGACTGGCCCTGAGGAGCATTTCCATTAGAAGCATTCTGTTTTTTCTTCCCAGGGTTCGTGGCCGATTTCTTCGATGACGAATTAACAGAGCCAATGACTCCATCGACAGATGGTTTGGGCGGAGCCTTGGGCTGTCCAGGCCTCGGGGCGTCTGGCAAATAATCATATAGAGTACCTGACTGAGAGTATACTAAGTCTAGGTACTGAGCTCGCGCGATCGCTTTCTCTTCAATTACACAAGCTCCCATGGCTATGTCTCGCGCAATCGCAGGGACAAAGGAAGTTGTGAACCAATCGGTCAGGAGTTGATCAGGAATCCAAAATTTGATCAAGCGACGACGCCTTCTCCACTCATGTATATGATCAGATATATGGGTCGCCGTGTCCTGTTTGAGAGACGTGAGGAGATGTGTCCCCGTCTCGTACCGAATGGGTAACTGAAAATGAGTTAAGAACGCCATAGCCAGCGAGTTGAAATCTTGAAACGTGCCGCGATTCAGCTCAATGTACCACTTAGCGGCTGAGCCGGTGAGAGTTCTTTGAAAGAGGCGGAGCCGGATAGAGTCATCAAGCCATGAGTTCGATGAACACCAGAGGTGATAGGTCATGACATGGGCTTGAGGATCTTCACCAGCTTTGCCATCAAATTTTGGACAATCACCGGGTATTTTAGTTGGAACTGGTGGCCAATATGGATTATGCAGAATGGGATCATTCGTCAACTTGGACACATCCGGAAGTTCCAATGTCGCTAAGAATGGCAACTGAGGGTTAAAGGACATTTGTGGCTGTGGATTCGAGGCAGTACTAGGGTTCCAACCAGGTGGTGGTTGCCCCCATGGACTCTGTCCAGATGGACCCGGCCCGTAGGGGTTCTGTCCATACAGATTCTGACCATATGCAGACAGTTGTCCCTGGGTCTGCCCCCAGCACCCCAGATATTAGCAACTTGACCCGCAGGTGCAACATACCGATAATTTTGGTAAGGAGTGACCTGCATCTATTGATAATTTTGATAAGGGGTAAACTGAGTTTGCCCCTGGGGTTGCTGGTAGCCATACATTTGCTGGGCTCCATACTGAGCCTGATAAGAAGGCTGCGCTTGGTAGGAAGGTTGGGGCCGTGGCCCGCCTTGCATTTGATAACCCATTTGAGTTTGAGGCCCAGAATAATGTCCTTGAACTGGCTGGGCTTGGATCATCTGGCCAGAAGGTTGGCCTGGTTGAGTTTTGGATAGACCTGTTTGCCCAGAAGGACGTACTTGCTGGGTGCCAGGTTGTCCTTGAGCAACCAAGGGTTGTCCTTGCAGAACAGATGGCCAAGCAGACTGGACGGCTGGTTGACCTTGCGGTTGGCTAGCCTGTCCAGATGGATGATTAGGGCGGACAGTGGGTTGACCTTGCTGCATAGAAGGCTGGCGCGCCTGTCCGGAGGGTTGTACTGGCTGAGCAGTGGGTTGGCCCTGCTGTACGTAGGGTTGCCCCCCTTGCCCAGAAGCTTGCATGGACTGAGCAGTGGGTTGGCCTTGCTGTACGTAGGGTTGCCCCCCTTGCCCAGAAGGATGATTAGATTGAGCAGTGGGTTGGCCCTGCTTCACGTAGGGTTGCCCCCCTTGCCCAGAAGGATACCCCTGTTGGACTGCTGGTTGACCTTGAGGGATATAATTTTTCCCAGCTTGTCCGGCGGGATAAACCTGCTGGAAACCAGGTTGGCCTTGTTGGATATAGGGCTGTCCTGGTTGTCCATACGGGTAACCTTGCTGGGTACCTGGTTGCCCCGGATAACCAGAAGGTTGACTCTGATAGGAAAAAGATGGACCACCAATGGCTGAAGGTTGTCCCGGGTAGGGTTATCCTTGTGGGCCCCCAGATTGTCCTGGGTAAGACTGGCCATAAAGTGGTTGCCCTTGGGGGGCTTGCACATAAGGTGGCTGGCCTAGATTAGGTGGTCCTTGAGGCTGTCCAGGAATTGCTTGGCCCCCATGAAAAGAATGAGTACCGACGTCATAAGTAATGGATAATGGTACTGAGACTTCAACAAAATGTTGAAGAGGCGCGGATTGAGCGAACTGGAGGTACTGACCGGTAGAATCATAATAAAAGAGTGGACCTTGGTAATTCGGGTCCACAATGGGTTGCCCATGGGCATCATACGGCCCCCCTCCTGGAACAGGACCAGAAGAGGGTTGAGCACTTTGTGCAGGGTCGACGACTCCAGACGAAAGTCCCGGCTGGCCATTACTCACTTGACCGTGAGAGGGACCAGCCCCAGGGTTCGTAGATGAAGATGTTGTCACAGCACTGACGACCGGAGTTGAGTATGCTACACAAACAGTTGGAATCGTGGGAACTGAGGTAACAGGTGTATTAGGGGGTTGCGAAAGAAAAGGTTCCATGGTGGCAATGACACTAGGATCCCATATAGTCGTAGAAGGCATCCTGGCAGCTATTCTATCCCTCATCGACTGATATCGTGGGGGGAGTGGAGAAGTAGCTGGAATGGGAGATTCAATATTTGACACCACGGGTGTCTCACCTGCGCTGGGAGATGTCTCGTCCATGTGGGAAGTGGACATCGGAGACGACATACCGGGAGGGGTAACAGGAATATCGTCCTCGTCAGGCTCCCAGATAGGGTTCCAATCTTCTTCGTAATCCTCGTCGCCCGGGGCACGTACGTTGATAGGTTGGATACTCGGGATAACCGGAAGAGTATCGCTTACAACTGGTACCTCAGGAGCAACAGAAGATGGAGAACCTTGATCACTTGGACCGGGAGTTGACGGGTCAGCCAGGATGACAAACCCCACACAAAAACCTAAAGGAAACTAACGATAAAGACCCTACTCAAGCTAATGCACACAAGAACTAACCAGGTAATGTTATCGTGGCCGAATAAATTTTTAAGACACAGGAACTAAACTTGACCTTTTCATGTTTCAAGAGTCGAGAAAAGGACAAAAAGATGACTCTAGTCTCCTTCGAATGTTTAATGAGCACGAAGTGACAAGACGCTCACTGGCACCTTTTCTTTTAGGGAGTCCGAAAAGGATCAAAAGTGACTGCTCTGGAGATTCTAGGCAAAGGGTTTACCAAGCAATCCGTAAAACTGCTTATACACCTTGGCAATCGTATGAGAACCAAGGACTTTCCGTACTGTAGTCAATCTTCCCGAATGTTGTGTTCGGTGCGTTACGGTTCGCAGGGCGGCAGACTCGGCTTCCTATGGATCAAGGATAAAAGCCTAGTGGGGTCTCCCTATATACGCGATGGTACGTGGGAGCATAGTCTGTGTTAGACCACTATTGAGTCACAGAAGGAGGAATCACCCAACCGTAATGTGAAACAATAGTGACTATGTTTAAAGACGCCGGAACACGTCTCTAACCTAGACCTCTAGATGTTTGCATTAAGTTCCAATGCGTTTTTAGGTTTATTCAGTTTATTTTATGGTTGATCTTGAATTAAGTTTCGGTTTCAGGCCTTATCGTATGATCTCTCACAATTACCTAGATGCAAACTACATGCCAAAGAATACCATTTCGTTCGATGAATTCTAACTATGAGAGGGTTAAGAGTTTTCAATCAAACAAAATGAACTCAACCAATCAAACAATCTAATGCAGCTAATGACAAAGAAATGAAAATTTTCTTTTGAGAACGCAAATTAATGAAATGCTCTTCTTTTCATTAACTATTGAATGCAAAAGACATTAGTTTGATTTCTTTTTCAATGGCACTGTGCACTTAGGATGAATTTTGAGAGACAGCAACACCGAGTAAAGAGAAATAAAATCACTCAATGAAAAACAAAAACACAACAAGCGTGAAAAGATCCGATTGAACCCAAGCAACTGTGATCTGTGTACAACTTGTTGCTTCAACTTATCCAAATCTATCATCAACTTAGTCAATTCTCTCTTTCTCTCTTCTTCGCTAATTCTCTTCTTCATGCTTGCTTCTTTGGCATGATCTTCCCTCTCATTGTGACTTCCATTTGAACCCTGTATATGACTATCCATGGCCATTTTCACCTATTCCTTTTGTGAATTTTCCTTGTCCACCTATGAACTACTAGAAGCCTTTCTCCCTATCTCTTTAACAACCCTTCTTATTGCTATTAAAACCAAGATCTCCTCTTGGTCTCTTCTCTTCCTCTAGATAATTCTTCCAACACCCACTGTGGAATTGTCTGTCAACTTCTACCCAACCTCTTTCTCTGTTGGAAGTTGACACGGTTCTTAGGTTCTTTGTAGAAGACCATATCCTCTTCTTTTGGAGTACCTATACACCTCATATTACCAGGTTGTCTGGCTTCTGCACTTCGTCTGCTCACTTTTCCTCTTCAAGAACTCTGTTGTCCTCATATCAATAATCCCCTTCTACTGTTGTTGGGTCCTGTCACAATCCTTGCTTGAAATCTTTGGCTGCTTCCTCTCCTTTTCTATCATAGCTTCACTGCTATGATGGTTTCCTCTGCTTGTATGGTTGTTATCTCCTTTTTGCACTACAGTCTTTCTCTATATGACTGTGCTTCCTCCATTATGATTGTTATTCACTATTTCTTCCATTCATAATTATATATAAAAAAAAACTTCACCAAATAACAATCCCCCTAGTTCACTCCTTGGACCAATTCCTCTGCAAAACTAACTAACTCTGTTAAGATCATACTAACTCCCTTGCTTATTGTAATCACCTATAATCTGCCACCTCCACTGGTCTGCCATCTTCAATTGACATTTACAAAACTACTATGTACTCTTTTCTCCTAAACTCAATTCAAATTGTCAAAACAAAATGATTACATGTTAAGTCTTAAGCCTAAACATTGTTATATTCCTTCCAAAGGCTATCATTCCTTCTTCTTTCTTCCAAGTCCTCAATCCTGGATTGCTACACTTTTTTCCTTCCTCCAGAGCCTACACCTCTGGTTTCATTGTCTTGTCTTCATCACTGTCATGTCTCAGTGTTCTCTCACTCCTTAAATGCTCCACAATTTCTTCAAACTCTTCCCTTCAACCATCAATCCTCACCTCTAATATAAATTTCAAAATGAAAGAAAATTACCTCATTGGGCTCCAAATTTGATCTAGTTATGCACCTTGCTACCATCTTCTTGCTACTATATTTCTTTGTTGGTTTGCTTCTACACCTTCATAGTCACTATTTTTCAAATAAGTAGGTTTTAAAACCTGCTCTGATACCACTTGATGCAAACCTACCTCGTATCTGAATGCAAGTCTACTTAGAATGCACTCAGACTAGTCCTATGATACCATTTGATGCAAGCTCATTATTGAGCCTGCTAATTCCCACAATGACTAGACTTCTCTTGCTAAAGGCACTTCCTTCAATTCCAGTTTAAACCTCCCTATCAGGATCTAAATTCCATGTAAAAATAAATTCTAGTGAGAATTTCCAAAAGGGCCAGTCCCTCTGTGCAAGTGGATTGTATTATATTACCAAGTTGGATGAGTTGAAAGGGCAACTCTCCGCGAGTATGGCCAAGAATTTCCACCAATTATGACCTCTGCAGCAACACCTTTATGGTCCACCTTAATCCTTAGGATCAGCCTATGCGGCACCATCCTATTTATCATGATTTTCATTCCTCTATTACATAGACCCCTGAGTCAAGCTCCTCTCTATTTCTAACTACGCTTCGATGAAACTAAGCATTATGACCAAGAGTTGTGTAATAACTGATGTGTTCCAACATTGGAAGCCCGACAAAATGGAGAATGACACTTATAAATTCGTCCAGGGTAGAACCTCCAAGCAGGACCCACTCTGCCATGTGAGCTCATTCAACAAAGATCGATGAGTAGCCTTGCGTGCTCCAAGATTATATTATCGGGTTAGGTATCGGTTGGGTGGGATCCACCCGCTTTGTTCCAACTTGACATTAACCTTTTATGCATTATATTGAATCTTTCAGGGTATGACCTCCGAGTATTACCTCCAGTATGGTGCAATGTCATTCCTCTGAACCTCTAGGATGATGCAGTCTTTCTCCCCCTCTACCCGGTCATTTAGAGTTAGGGCTCAGAAAAATCCTTCCAGGCTATTCCTTTCAATCACGGTCTGTCCACCTTGCCACATAAGCCCGATGCTTTATCACTCTATCTCCCGGATCTGTCTATTGCTACTCTCCAGCATAGTCAATTGATAGTTTTCCTCCAAACACTAAATTTTTCTAAGTATTGGTCACTCCGTGCCCTTTTTGGCCTCTCCTTTTAGCTCTACAACATGCTTCCACTGCACCACTCTAATTTTTCTCTTCGTCCTCCTCTAAAGTTCAACTTTTGCAGTTAATGGATCTTGATCCTTTGACAACCAATGATCATTCATCTATCTCTCTTGAGCTTATTCTTCCACCACCTTTTGTTGCGACTCTGGTCCCGCTTCTATCTCCATTTATCTATATTATTTAATGCATATTCTCCCTTCTAAGGCTCTGCACTCCTTTTGGTCTCTGTCTCTGGACTCCTCTTGAATTGCTTGGATGCTTTCATTGCGCCCTCCTACATGTAAGGTAGCGAATCCCTCCTAAGCTTGACCAACTTGAACTTGCAGTCACCCCTGGTTTATCCAATGATCGATATATATATATATATATATATATATATATATATAGAGAGAGAGAGAGAGAGAGAGAGAGAGAGAGAGAGAGAGAGATAAACAGGGAATCACTCTAGCACTCGATTAATTAAGAGAGTGTTTTTTTTCTTAATTAAATCAACAAATTTACAAAAGGCGTTTGGCCTGCAAATACACCGTATTGGCTCTTTCAGCCTTATGGCCATTCTTGGCCTCTAAGCCTCTCAAGCTATTCTTTCTACCCCTTCTAGATATGAATTTGATTACATTTTGTACAAAAGGATTGAAAACCAACTTTTGGTTTTAGATCCTCAATTTCCTCTTAGATCCACAAAAGACTCACCTAGACCCCTCAATTTAGGCTATGAATCTACCAGCAATATAACCACCCAATATTCTCTCCAGCTCTCACATAATTGTCAAGATCCCTATGAAAGAGAGATACAATTACATTTTACCACACTTTTATACAAATGATCATGATACGATACGTAGATTTATGCACTCAAAATAAATAATTAAAAACACACTTAGGAACCAGCTCCCTTGGTAAATGAAAGAACCCCTAGCCTAGTCAAAATTACGTTTTGACTCAGCGTAAGATGTTCCTAAATCACTATGCTTCAAACTAATTGTTGCCAGAGTGGTTGAGTAGGAAGAGCATACCTGAAAATAAAACATTGTAGAAAAAAATTATAAGCACATTAGTTGAAAAGAGGAGAAACACCATTTTAAAATGAAATTACAAACTAAATAAGGGATAAAACCATACCTGCAGAATGTATACTTGTGTGGCTGCGATAAAAACCTTCAACTAAATTTTTTAGGGTCTTAGCTAGTTCAAAGAAATATAAAGAGACAAAGAATGAAGGTAAAAACAAGTGAAAACAAGAGGGTGTTAAAGACATAATGTTTCAGAGCTCAGAATGACCGAGTGAGGGAGAAAATGAGAATGGGAGATGACAAGATAGAGGGTACTTACAAGAAAGTTAACACTAATTGTGCTTAGTAGTCAATCCCACAATCCATCATTGTGTACCATAATGATTTTTCCACATCACTATCACGGTAAACTATAGAAATAATGTATAAATTAATGCCACATTAAAATACCACAATGTGAAATAACTACGAAGTCTAGAGACTTCAAGTACTAGAATAAGGCCAAGTTCCACTGTGCCATGAAAAAAATTAGACATTGTGATATATATATATATATATATATATATATATATATATATATATAACTTCTAGTTTATGCGCTCTTCCAACACATAATCCCATGAGGTCAACAAAACCATACATAGGTTATAAAGTTTTTCTTTGGATAACTTCTAGTTTATGCGCTCTTCCAACACATAATCCCATGAGGTCAACAAAACCATACATAGGTTATAAAGTTTTTCTTTGGATGGAACAGTTATGCGATAATTCCATATGTTGATATCATAATTGTGCCTTCCAAAGAAAAAAATTATAACCTGTGTATGGTTTGGTTGACCTCATGGGATTATGTGTTCGAAGAGTGCATAAACTAGAAATGAAAACTTTGGGGTTCAAAGAACCTTTATATAATAAATCATGCTCCGGGTTAAAATATATGTGGTTCCTGTTTATATGATATTATATAAGCCAACCCTTTTTGCCAAGGATAATTACATGCAGGATGTCTATATATATATATATATATATATATATATATATATATATATATATATATATATAGATATATATATATATATATATATATATATATATATATATATATATATATATATATATATATATATATATATATATATATATCATGCATGCACATATGTTAAAGTCCAATATATATAAAAAATGTGCTCATGACTCCATTGTTATTGTACAATAGATATTATGGGCTAAGAATACATTATAAATTCTGGTAACATGTTGACGTAAAAAAGATATGTAAATTTGGAATGGTAATGACCTAGGGACTTGTTTTCAAGTATAGATCTTGTTGGGATGGGGTCTCCTAGGTTAGTTTTCGGGTTAAAAACCCAAGTTTTGATGTAAATTTTGGTAAAAAGATGTAAAGTCTCCGCAATTTGTGGATGTGGAGTGTGTAGATAGTTAGAAGTCAAAAGGGGTTTTAGCCCCTTGGTTATGTAAAGTCGAGTCGATTTTGAGATCCACCCATGGTCCGCGGACCATGGGATTGTATGTAAAAAGCTATAAATAGGTGTGTCTTAAGAGAGTCTAAGGCATGCTTATGTCTACGTCTGAGAAAAAGGGCAAGAAAGAAGCGGGTAGATAGAGGGGAAAAGGCTCCACAACTGACTGTGCAAAGGCCTAGAGTAGAGTCCGCAACTCAATACGCGGACCCATGCAGCTGAGTGCGCAGGGTAGTGTTGAGTCTGTAACCTCAAATTGAAGATCAATAAAGAAGATTATTGAAGAAATTCATGTGTTTATTTGCTTACTTCTGTTATTTATGTTTGTGATATATGTTGTGATGGAATAATGTCTTTATGAAATAATGATGTATTGATGTGTGACTCTATTGGATAAGTCTTACTAATTGTACGCAATGCATGTTAAGTATTTACATGAAGATTATAATACATTTTGTTATATTTATTAAGCACTTAAGTAGATCTGCATGAACTCAAATCTAGGGTTATTCTATGGTGCGCGTAAGTGGTTGATTCATTTGTTAAGGGTCCACAAAGGCCTATCGTAGACCTTCACGAAGGTCTAGAGGCCGTTTAAAGGAAGTTGCAGTACCGAGCCCTAGGGGCTTATAGATCTGTGCGAAGGCCGATCTAGGGAAATAGAAGACATCAAACTAATCTCTGGATGCAAAAAATTGGTTCCATCATCCCCCCATACTGCCTCAGGTGAGACTTCAACCTACGCTACACGAGTTGATGCCGAAAGGGCTAGTAATGTAGGTTTTTGTTTGGCTCAATTAAATCTGAACCTGGGTCAGGACCCACTAAGCCAAAAAATGGTTCCATTTCTGGGAGCGGGATCTGCATAAGGATATGTGTGATGTCTCATCATTGGAATCCGGCGAAGAAGGAAATTGAGAAATGGTTGGATAGGAAGATTCACAAATTCGCGGCGCAAGAGAATAGGAATCCGCTCTTATCAAAGGAGCAGTGGTTGGACAGATATTTGTACACATAAATACACGAAATTTTCTTCTGCACCTTCTCGATCGAATTATACGAGTGGATAGATAAGTTGGCAAACGACAAAGGAAGGTGGAGGCTTGATGGTCCAATAGTGTGGACTCCGAAGCTAGTGCGAAGGTTGGAAGCTTCTGAAGACAAGATCATGCGTGATGTTGACCACTGGCTCAATCGAATTATAGGAGGATTTGTTATAGAGTTCATCGTTGATACCTCAGTCAGCTAAAGTGAAGAAGAGTAATGCTTCTTCAAGGGACCTCGAGGTAAGTATCTAAGATCTTTGAATAAATGGATTAAGATTCTCTTATGTGAGAAATGGGTTATGTCATTGCCTTGATGTTCAAATCGACACAAAGTGGACGGACCTTCAGAAATCGAGAAAAAAGAGGTCGTGAATATAGCCCATTGATTGGACCTCCTTCGAGCGACGATGAGGGAATGCCCAGGCCTCACCATAGAGTGTGGTCTAGCTGATAAGACATGGTTTTCCATGGATACATCAGCCATCCACTCCACCTCCACCCTCACCTCCATAGCATACGCCTTCGCCCACACCGTCGCCACCACCACCGTCGTTCAACATGTTGAACTCAATAAAGTTTCCAATTTTCAAGGGTATAAGGAGAAAAGATACAAACCACTTATGGTTTGTTACGAATGTTGTGTGGACTGCACAATAGATCACTGATGAAAACATAAAGAAGGTGCATTTAGTTACTTCTCTGTAGGATCGTGCGATGACGTGGTATATTAAGTATTGTGTTGATCATCCTGTTAGCTACCTATACCAATAGGTTTCATATTTCATGATTGGCAATGGAAAGGTCCAAATATGCTCTGCTTTGATGATGCAAAGATCACATATTTCCATAAGAATACAATCTGTGCTTATAGCTTGATGGGGACTCAAATTTTGATGGATGGTCCAACAGTCTAAGCTGGATCATGTCATGTTTTAAATTTTCAGTTGTAGAATAGAGAAAGGAGTCTGTCCAAACTGTTTAATCTTGGCAGACAAGTAGTTCAGGTAGAGAAGAAAAGGCTCCCAACAGCTTAATCTGGGACCTTGGAAGAAATAAGGGTAGAAGTAGATAGAAAAACAAAAGAAAAAGCCAAAGAAAAGAAAAGGCAAGTAAGGGTCTGCAAGCCTAAGTGCACCCTTCAAGAAGAAACAAAAAATGCTAGGCAAAGTAGCTGGGTAAGTAGATGGGGTTGCAGAAGTGGTATTCATTTCAGATTTGACCTTGATGGTCAAGATGAGAAAAGAAAAACAAAGAAGCATGTCTAACTTCCCAATTATCCCTTTTCCCACTCATTACTAACATCCCCTCATCAATTGAATTGCTTAGAAAACTTGAGGTTTGATGGTGGTTTTATTCATTGAAAAGCCACATTTCTTGTCTAAAAATTCTTTTCATTTTGATCTACTCCCTAAAACTAAGTGAGTTTCAAATAAACTTAGTAATCCCCCCCCTCATTCACATTTCCCCCCATATTAACTCTAACTCTACTATGTAATTCCCCTATGTTACCTTTCCCCTACTATTATTAACACCATGGTGTATAAACCCCAAATTTTGTATAAATATCCCTCCCCTTGGCATTATAGCCAATAAATCCTCTGTCAGGGATCAAATTGGCATCTGGTCACTTTGATGAACCTAAACCTCACCCCTCTCCCTTCTTTGAAGTCATTCCACCCATTAAGCCTTTGTTTGTAAAGAAAAAACCTTATAAAAAACCCTTCCTAGCCATAACCCCCTTCGAAATTATGAAATTACCCAAAAAACCCACCTTTTGGCACTTATCCAAAGTTTCGGGCGCTATATTGGTTTTATTGAAAATACATTGAAAAACCTTACAAAGCACCATACCCCGATGGTCTTCCGCTAAGCGCGCATCCCAAAAAATATATTTTTTAAATCCCGCCCCCCTTCCGTATCGCTCGATCGTTTCATTAACCCGTCAGCCGTCCGATCGAGCGCCTCTGATCGGACGGCCCTTATGCATATCGGGTTGGTCCCCACGCCCGACAGTTAGCGCCCGAGAAAATGACGAAGGGTTACGTCAGTCCTCGGCCACGCGTCGCCTTCTCAAGTCTCTCGGAGCGGCCTCTGACAAAACCGGGGCCGTATTGTAAGCGGTCCGAGAAAACCGTTACCACTATTGCACTTACCGCCCGGTTTGCTGGTCCCCTGTCACGCCCACGTCAGAGCCACGTCGCTGCCACCCCGCCGTCGCATCACCCCATTCGTCCGTCCCTCCGCTGACATGTCCGCCACTTCAGCATATCCATGGACCAACCAGGACCTGCCACATCACCGGTGATGTCATGCTGATGTCATCCGACTCCGACCCCACCCGATGACGTCATGCTGACGTCATCCCAAAAACGCGCCAATATTGCCAAAAATCTATTTTTAGGCCAAAATTTCGTGTTTTTTCTACTTTTGCCGAAAGAGACTGTTGTTGTTCCTGCATGAATTTAACGACCATACCAGCGCCAACCTGCACCGTTCAACTCTGAAACCGCGGGCACCTCCGCCGTACCTGCATTTGCAACTATCAGTGACAATCCGCAAGGTATTTCTCGAAATTATTCTCTGCACCTAGTTTTTATCCAAATTTCTTCGAACAAACTGTTAAGGGAGTGTTAAAACACTGAATTCACCATCTAGTATCCAGTAACCTGCATCTATTTCCCCCTGGCAAGACAACAAACAGTTTACGAAACCTGCATTTGACTGAAACAACCTGAATTCACAGGTAGCTCGCGCAATCGTGAGCTAGAAACCTCTGCTGGCTAAATTCACCTGAGAAAAGTTCTGGTCAGCCCTGCTATCTGTCTTTATCAATCTGTTAAACAATATTTCAATTGCTGTGTGCTCAATTAACCCTCTGGTCCCTAAAATTCATACTTTCATTGTAAGGAATCACCTCTGTGTTGTTCTGCTTATTTCAACCAGTTCACCTGCAAGTCAGAAGCTTGATAGACCATGGAAACTCCAATTGCACTGAACATCAAGCCTCTCAATACCCCTCACAGGGAGTTAGAATGGAAAGCTCTGGGAGATATGGATTATCAGATGTTAGACTATTTTCCATTAGGCTCCAAATATAATATTCAGTTGCTAAATGAGTTGAAAGCCCAGCACCTTAGTGGAGCTGATATCCTAGGGATTTGGGACTCAAACTTGCCCATCTACAACCTCCCCCAGGTAAATCCTATGCCAGAATTGATCCACAGATGCCAGGAGTGCTATGATCCATGCCAAAGAGCTGTTCTCAGCTCCACAGGCTCAATTCTGTTTCATATCACCCCAGAGAGCATAAATGAGATGCTGCATTTCCACACTGCAAAACCATTGACCCCCCTCTACATGCAGAACTTGATAAAGAAGGGGACTAAGTTGTCAAATGACCAGATCGTCAAAATCAATCAGCTGTTCATACAACTAGGCTCTGAAGCCATCAGAACCCCTCCTATTGGATATGCATACTTAAATGAATTGGGCAGAATGCTAGTGGATTTGATCAGCTATGTCCTAGGGTTCAGGGGAGTGGAGGATGTGGATGATAGTATAATGGAAATGCTGTCTATGTTCTCTCCTGGAAAGCCTCCAGCTATACATTATGACTATGCCACATATATTGCAGATAGGATCCATGACCAGCTAATGAATCTGCAAAGGGAAAGACTGTTCAGATACACTTCGTACATTTACCATCTATTATTGTTTTATCAACCAGTCAGCTTCCTCATTCCCCTGAAGAAAGTTAATGCCCAAGGGAATCCAAGGTCAGTTGTGTTTTGGACCTCTGTTTTTCATTGCACCTCTGTATCACCATACACATACTGTGAGTTCATAGACTTGTTCATTCATCCAGCTATGACATTATTGTATGGTGTTTCTCCTCCAAGGTTAACTGATGACATGAGGAGAATTCTCCATCTAAACAAAACCTACAGCATTGGTAATTGGTACTTTTACCAACACCACACAGTGATCAGAGTTTATGGCTGTGAGTTGAAGCCTTATAGGCTGCCAAGGTATGTCCCTATGAGACTTTTTGCCCTAGAATACTTTAGGCAATTTGGGAATGCCGACTACCTCCACTTCCAAAGTAAGAACAAGAAGGCACAATTAAAGGTAAGGAGCCAGCTGGGCCCTTTCCTATATAACAAAAAAGAGGAGGGATGGAAAGAGGCAAATAGTATCCTAGAGGCCCTCAAACTGCAAACTAGTTTTGATTGGATACCCTATGACCCCAATCATTTTGTCTCCCTCAGGAGGATAAAATACAAATTGGGTACCTATTCACATATGAGGCTGCCTGAGATTGAGCAGTATGCCAATACATTGAGCTGGAAAAAGGGCACCCTAGAAGAGGAAATTACTAGTGAAGAGCTGCTAGAAAGAGAGGCTAGAAATATTCAAAAAGAAGCTGACATGGAAACTTGTGGACAGGTCCCCCTCTCATATCAAAGACAACTTGGAGCAGCTGCCTCATCCTCAACAACACATCAACAAGCTGCCATGAATACTCCACAGACATCCAACAAAGGCAAAGAAAAGCAGATGGAACAGCCACCTCCTATGACTGAAGAGCAAATGGAAACACTAGTGCAGCAACAAGAAGAAATGATGCAGCAGGAAGTGCAGCAACAAACACAACACCAACAGCAAGAAGAACAAAGACAGGAGCAGCCTGTCCAGCAAGAGCAAACAGTGGAAGCCCCTAAATCCACTGAACAAACTGTGCCTCCAAGGCAAGAAATTTCAGCTGAGGCATCAATCCTCCAAACTCCACAAAAGGAGGATACAAGCAGGAAAAGGGACAGAGAGACTCCCCTTACAACATCAGCAACTCATGGGGAGAAAAGACAGAGAATCAATCCCTTCTCAGAGGAAGAAATGCCAATAGGACAGTCTTTTGGTATAGTCCCACCCAGCAGGGAAGCATCAGCAAGTTCCTTTCAACAGGAACAGGATAGAGCAATGGGAGGAGAAGTGAGTTCCTCAAATCAGCAAAGGGAAGGTGGACTCAGCATTAAACAGCAGTTCATCGACATTAAGAGGAGAAATGAGCCCATCAAGATACAGCTGTATAACCATCTGTTAAACATGGCTCCCACCAACCAACAAAGACTCATGTCTGCATATGATGTGCAGGAAGGCAAAATGATCATGAGTCATTTTATGCCAACAGCAGTGCAGCCCCAATCTGCCTCTGACTACTTGAGGACTAACCTGGAAGTCCTTGCCAAGGATATCCACCCAATGGACAAAATAGAACTGCATAAGCAAACGGGTGAGATGGTCTATGCTTCCCTGGCAGACCAAACACTGGATAACTACAGGCTACAAAATAGCCTTAACAACACAGCTGCTCAGCTTGAATTGGAGAAGGCATCCTCTCAAGCAAAGGACAACAGAATTACGTCCTTAGAAGACATCATCATAGAGATTGGGCATGATCCCAAAGATATCAAGGGCATACAAGAGATATTAAAATTGAGGGATGCAGACATGGCAGCCTTGAGGAGAAAGATCAAACTCCCAGCCACAATTCACCCTCAAACAGATGATGTTGCCCAGCAAAGACATGATCAAGAGGCCACAACCTTGTTGATATCTCTGTACAAGCAGCTAATCCAAACCCAAGAAAAACTGGGAGAATCAGAGGCTGCACAGGCAGCATTACAGGAAACCTTGAAACAAAGAGAAGAAGGCCAGACTTCTCATCCTCCTCCTCAAATCGTTAATCTTGAGGAAACTTCTCCCATTGTTACTCCTCCTCCTCAACAAACAGAACCAACAACACCAACTACATCGACAGCTGCACCAACAATAGAGCAGACCCATAGTCTGGATATGCAGAAGCTTCAAAATGAAATTCAAGTCCTGGAAGCTCAAATGTTAGAGCTTAATCAAGCCAAAGAATCTTTGGCTAAAATAAATGAAAGATATGATAAGAGCAAACAGAATGTGGCTGAGAAGGAAAGAGAGATAAAATCTCTCAAAAAGAGAATAACTGAGCTTGAGAAAGAGCTCACACTAGATAAGGTGACAGCAGAGCTCAAAACAGTCCTATGGGCCAATATTGGCCAGTCCATTACTGATTAGTGGCAGTTCATTGAGACCATAGATGAGCAGTCAGCGCTCATTACAAAAGCAAATAGGGAGATACACAGAGCAAGAGCAAGCCTTGGCAACATGCCTGATGCTGCCAATAGAATGATCAACATACTAAATGATAGGACAAGCTCTCAACTGACCACCATGGGAATTGCTCACAGGACTGAGACAATCTCAATGGTTAAAAGGGTCCTGACATTAAGAAACCTGGTTGGAACATTAGAAAGGAGAACCCAAGACATGCAGACCGAAATCAACAAGTTCATGGACAGGTTTCAGGTGTTACAAAACAGAGGCCTCCCCAACATACTAAGCAGTGTGGGAAGACTGCTTACCCGTGAAAATTATGCTAAAAGGGTCAATGCCTTTGCTGCAAGTCAAATTGCAGGACAGCCCAGCACTTCAGCAGAATCAGGGCCAGCATCAGGGCAGACTCTATATAATAGGGTGGAAAACCTGTTTTTCATCATGAACGAGATCAATCATCTGTTTGATGTGCCTCCAAATTTCTATAAATATACAGAAGCAGATGAAACCATAGAGGCAATTGTGAAGCACCAATTGCCCACACAGGAAGTCTGGAACAAATTGACACAGCTAATACTATCAAGCCAGAACCTATAATGTTATGTTTTGTCAAATTTATAAGTGATCATACACATGGAAAATTTTGGTAGATAAGCATACAAAGGAAGGATGAAAGGCTGAGCCAACTCAGCAGGGTTATTCGGTCACCACAGTAGCAAGCACAGTCACAGGTGGCAGGGCCAAGAGGATACAGCGCAGCAAACGTAAAGACACATTTTCCAGCATTAAAGCAAAGCGTTCCAACCGACTCAGTGACCTCCAAAGGTCAAAATATCCTCTGACAGACTTAAAGAGCAGTTATGTTGCATTCAAAGCTGCAATAACTTCTTTTCTACTTTTCTGTACGAAGTAATGACGATATTTCTCTCTCAGATGACTCAATGCCTGAGATATTTTGTATAAACATTTCTATAAAGTCCCCTTCGCATGAGTTTGCAAGGGTTGTTGTTGATTTCATTTCTATATTTCTGTTGCTGTACAACTCTCAGAGAAATAATACAAGAGGTGGATGGAATTTCTAAAGCTCTGTGTTCCTTGATGCGCTGTGGTGGCTGGCTGAATGTTACAGGATTCCTGCATGTTTCATAGCACAATAAGTCTTCTTTAAAACTCTGTGTTATATGTTTTCCAGTCTTTCATCTTCTTTCATGTTTATGAGTTTTACACTTAATGGCAAAGTAAAAGAATAGTTCCAGGATTTGATCACAGATTACCCTGAACTCAATCTAAGCTGTTATAAATGTTTTCTTCAGATAGAGTAAATAAGGTGTAATTCTTAATTGCTACACTTTTCAAGCTATATCTTTCACTGTGATAAATATTTTCAGGAATTCAAGTTTGCTCCTGAGGCATCTATCTCTTTCCAACACCCCAGCTTAGTGGAAAATTCTTGAATGCTTTTCACTGGTTGTTCACATATCACCATCATAATCTAACTTTGTTATATGAAGTATTTAAATGGCCCTGTAATTTCAGCAAATCATCTCAAGGTTTCTAAACACTTGTAGCCATAGACTCCATTGCCCAATGAAATAAACTCATCTGCAGGTTGCACACTTCAAGTACAGAAAGATATCCCTCAACCAAAGCACAAAACTAAATACCATCATTTCATAACTAGCCTAAAATCTCCACAAAACAGAGACAAATTATAAAGAGAGAGCCCTCTCTGATTACAGTGTGGCTAGGCACTGTAATCCAAAGATTGGTTAGTGGTTACCCCGGCCGTATTCCCTTGGGAGTCATAGGGAACAACCTGGGTGTTAACATAATTGGCGACTCCGCTGGGGACTTCTTAGGATTTTCCAATTTCTATACATCCCTCAAAGCCTGAAATCAAGCCTGAAACAAGTCAGGAGGCCTTCAAAACTGTTTCTGTGTCACATTGACAGTTTTAGGGAAGAGCTCTTTCAGTGAATCTTCATCTCAGCTTTGAAATATATATAGCCATTCCAAAATCTTTATCCAGTCCTTGCAAATATAAAAAACTTCCTATAAAATCCAAAAACAGCTAGAAGCTGGCTCCCAAGAAAAATCCACGGCATACTAGGGCAAATCCTGACCCTAATCCACCCATCATTGTTGATAATCCAAATACCATCCCTAGAAACATTAATAGGCAGCAAAGGCAGGAGCAGCCTGCTGATTTAACCTCAGATTCAGATCATCCCAGCCTTATCTCAACCCCATGCAAGGTCCTTTTCCAGTCTACCCCTAATTCCCCTAGTTCACCATCCACATCTCAAAGTCCTCCTCTCACATCTTCGTCCACTGCACATATCCCCTTGAACAACACTCTAGGTTCACCCTTACTTGTCGCCCCTGTGGTACCCACTGTTCCTAATATCCCAGCTACCCCTGTTAATCCTCTAAACCCTGTAAATATGGCTAATAGATATGCACTCTTGCAGATACCAGCTAATGCTGCAGCTCTACCCTAAGATTACCAAACCAAAATCTCATATTTTGACTCCAATGGCCCTCTGACAGCTGTCCAGCATGCTAAGAGGATGCAAGACCATTTTGAGACCTATGAAATAGATGATGACAGTGTCAGAATGAGGATGTTTGTTCAAAGCCTAACTGGGGATGTAAGAACTTGGTTTAGATACCTGAATGCAAACTCCATCACAACTCCTGATGAACTGTATCAAGCCTTTACTAGTAGATGGGAGAAGAAGAAAGATCTTCTGCACATACTTGGGGAATATGACACTATCAAAAGAGGTCCCCAAGAGACTGTTTTGGAGTATTGTGCAAGATTTAACAATGTATATAATGCGATTCCACAAAATTTAAGACCTCCTCCTGATTTAGCCTTGTACAAAATCCCTGATGGTTTTGACCCTGACATGGCCTATCGGTTGAAGGAAAGAGATCCTCAATCCCTTGCAGAGGCCCAAAGGGTTGCTGTTACGGTGGAGGCCAACCTAATTGCCAAAAGGAACAGGGCAAGGTTGGAAAAGAGGACTGTTTTCAAAGAGGAACCCTCTGCCTTTGATCAAAAGCTAGATGCAATACTCAATGGAATGAAGAGATTAGGTGACAGAGTGGAATCGGTTGAGAGAAAATCATCATGGGAAGCACCACAAAACAACCCTCCTAGGAATCCAAATTTCAGGAGAACTCAGAACCCAAATGTTGGCAAGGCTAGTGCTGACCAAGACATAAGGCCCCCTTTTCAAGAAAATTATGCAGAAACTTCCACATCAATAGAGCCCAATGAAGATCCTGAGATTAACTTAATGGGTCTAGATGGTGAAAGTCAAGTTTTCTTAACACAAGAAGATCATGAGGACGATGAAGTCAAACTGTTCCAAACTAAATCAGGTGAATCCTTTGACTTTAAACAAGGCTATGACACTGCTGTTTATGAAGTCCATAAACAATACAAGCTGAGGAGCAGAACTGTGAATGTAAACCAGCCTGAAAAAATAAAGGATAATCAGCAGCCTGAAAGAGTCATAGTCACAGAGCCTAATGATAAAACAAATTCACCTGCAGAAGAAGTGATTATTGTAGAGATCACTGAACCACTGTCCTCAAAACAGCAGCCTGTGGCCACTTCACCTTCTCAGCCTAATTTGAGTGATACTCCCCAAGAGATGAGTAAAAGAGGCAAGTCCCAAAGTCAAGATAGAAATCAAGAAGAAGATTTAATAAACAAGGAAAGGACTGTTATCCATAACCCCAAGACCCAATCTGAAGAACCCTTCGACCTAGAGACTGAAATTGGAAAACTAAAAATAGCAATTCCTCTCTCAGAACTAGCCAAGCATGACATCTATAAACTACAGATCAAAAAGTCCCTTCAACTCACTAGCAACAAAGATGATGTCAATGTGCTGGATGACACCCCAGAATTACTGTTTGGCCCAGAAGTGGATGGAAAAACGGTAGCCACAGGGGTATTACCTTTTTATGTCAGCTTACACATTCATGATAAAATACTACATAATGCAATGTTTGACTCAGGTGCCTCCCACAATCTTATGCCAAAAGCAGTCATGGAGAGATTGAATCTAGACATAACAAGACCATACAAGGACCTATTTTCCTTTGACTCCAGCCAAGTCAAGTGTCTAGGTCTCATAAAAGATTTATGTGTGTCTCTGGTTCAATACCCAAACAAGACAATCCTAATGGATGTGGTAGTTGCTGATATTCCACCTAAGTATGGGACGCTGTTATCAAGATCTTGGGGAGCTAAACTCCAAGGTTCCCTGCAATTAGACATGTCATATGCCACCATCTCTGTTTTTGGGCAACCAAAAAGACTGTACAGAGAAACACTCATGAAATACATGGTCAGCAGTGAAGAAAAGCCTCAAAACTTTCCCATATATGCTGTCCATTCAGACATAGACTCATACATTCTCTTCAATGACAGCACAACTCCCTCAAAAGGTAAGGTTGAAACCAAGATACTCATACAGGAGGAAGACTCCAATGAAACGACAGTCAACCAAACACTAGATGTTGCTGCTGCCCTAGTTGTCAAGAACATCCAATCAAACGATGAGACTGTCCTAGAAGACAAGCTAGAGGAAAAACCACAACTGCTACTCACATTGCCAGCCCATGAACAGATCATTAAATCTCCTTCCCAACAGGATATTCTATGGTTCCTTGAATTTGATGGCTCAGTCAACAAGTTAGGGGCAGGAGCTGGAGTTTGGGTACACAATAAAGAAAATAGTCATGCAGAAGGCAGAGCCTATAGATTAAACTTCAGATGTACTAATAATATGGCAGAATATGAAGCTCTTTTACTAGGCCTCAAGTTAGTAAAGTTCTTACAAGCTGCCAGGGTTTCAATCATGGGTGATTCAGATCTAGTTATTCAACAAGTGAAGGGAAACTTTGTCACCAATGACAAAAGACTAAGAACTTATAGGTCTGCTGTTGCTGAGGTACTAAACTTTTTCTCTGAATTCCAAATCACTAAAATTCCTAGAACCCACAATCTGCATGCTCATAGTCTAGCCACCTTTGCAAGTACCTGCAAACTGCCTTTTGAGCCCCATCATTGTTTTACAGCTGAGGTAAAACACAGACCCTCCATTCCAAACAATGTTAATGATTGGCAAGTATTTGAGGATGACAAGCAAATAAACCATTTTTTAACTCTGCAACAAGAATTTGCAGGATTAAATATTGACACTGATACAGCAAGTCAATCACAAATACTTGATACAACAAGTCAATCACAAATACTTGATACAGCAAGTCAATCACAAATACTTGATACAGCAAGTCAATCACAAATACTTGATACAGCAAGTCGATCACAAATACAGTTTCAACAAATTGCTCACCCAATATCTCCTAGAACAACAAAACAAATACTAAATCCAACTATTTTCAACATAGACAACATTCAGCAAATTCAATCAATTAATTGTGAGGAAGTGGCCAATGCTGAAACTGAAATCATAGAGCTGAAAGACAATTTTCTACCAACACGCCTAACTCCACTAGAAGACATCTTTGACTCAAATGATATCCCCAGAAAACCAAAAATGCAGCCCTTAAATACAGCCATTCAAGAATGCAACATAGGTACAATTGACAAACCCAAAATAATTAAATTGTCTGCTTCTCTACCTCCTGACCAAAAGCCCAAATACATTGACCTCTTTAAAGAGTTCCAGGATGTCTTTGCATGGAGTTATGAGGACCTAAAGTCCTATGACACCTCTGTTATCCAGCATACAATCCCTCTCAAACCTGATCAAAAGCCCTTTAAACAAAAATTGAGGAGAATCAATCCTATGCTTCTCCCAGCAATGGAACAAGAGGTACAGAAAATGTTCAAAGCTGGCATCATAGCACCAATCAGATTCTCAGAATGGATCTCCAACTTAGTCCCTACAAGAAAGAAAACTGGGGAAATAAGGTTGTGTGTGGATTTGAGAAATCTGAACCAAGTATCCCTCAAAGACAACTATCCATTACCCAAGATGGATCACATTCTCCAAAGAGTGGTAGGGGCCTCAAGGATCTCATTACTGGATGGATTTTCAGGCTTCAATCAAATCCTGGTACACCCTGATGATCAAGACAAAACGACATTCACTACCCCATGGGGAACTTTCAAATATGTATAGATGCCTTTTGGATTGAAAAATGCAGGGGCAACTTTTCAAAGAGCCATGGATATTGCTTTTGCCAAGGAGATTCATGACTTTTTAGTCATTTACCTAGATGACCTTACACCTTTCTCAAAATCAGACCAAGAACATATAAAACATTTGAGACAGATCTTCCTAAAATGCAGAAAATATGGAATTTCCTTGAATCCCAAGAAATCCCTATTTGGTATGGAGGAAGGTAAGCTATTAGGCCACATCATTTCTAAAGATGGCATTAGAATTGACCCAGATAGGATACATGCTATCCTACGAATGCCCCACCCAAGAAATGTCAAAGAGTTGCAAGGATTCTTGGGAAAAATCAATTTCTTGAGAAGGTTTATCCCAAACTTAGCAGAACTAATCAGATTATTAAACAACATGCTAAAGAAAGATTCAAAAGTCAAATGGACTGTTGAAGCCAATCAAGCCTTTGAAGGTATAAAACTGGCCCTTACCCAAACCCCAGTGTTAACCAATCCTCAGTTTGACAGAGAATTTATCATTTTCTCTTTTGCTTCCCAGCATACTATTGCTGCTGTTTTATTGCAAAAGGATGACCAAGGAAATGAGAAGCCAATTGCTTTCTTTAGCAAAGCTCTTAGAGATGCACCTTTAAAGTATCAAATCATGGAAAAGCAAGCTTATGCTTTGGTCAAAGCCATTAAAGACTTTAGGATTTATATCCTTTATTCCCATGTCATAGCATATGTGCCAAGTCCTATTGTCAAAGACATTCTCACCCAAGAAAATTTAGAAGGCAGAAGAGGAAAGTGGATTGCCAACATCTTGGAATTTGATATTGAGATAAAACCTACAAAACTAATAAAAGGGCAAGGCTTGGCCAAATTAATGGCAGAAGCAAATTTCCAAGCCTTGGACATCAACCAGCTGGACAGTGAATCGGAGCTGGCGACTCCAAAGATCAATGTAGCCTTTGAACAATCCCCTTGGTACTCTGATATATGTTATGTATTGCAGAACCTGTGTGCTCCCCCAGGATTGTCTAGAACTAAATGTAGGTTTTTAAAAATGAAAGCTTCTAAATTTTGTGTTATGGATGGAAATTTATTGTGGAAAAACCATGAAGGAATATTGCTAAACTGCCTAATTGAGAATGAAACTGACAATATCATAAAGGAATTTCATGCAGGTGACTGTGGTGGACACTTGTACTGGAAGTCCACTGTGGATAAAATACTAAGGGCTGGGTACTATTGGCCCACCATGTTCTCTGATGTCAAGAAATTCACCACCTCATGTCATAAATGTCAAGTGTTTGAGGGAAAGAGACAGTTGCTGCCACTTCCCTTAAGGCCTATTGCAACAGAGAGACCTTTTCAACAATGGGGCTTGGATTTCATTGGGGAAATTCATCCCTCATCCTCAGGCCAACATAGATGGATCTTAACAGCCACAGACTACTTCACCAAGTGGATTGAAGCTGTTCCATGCAGACAAGCAAATGATTCCACTATCATTCAGTTCTTGGAGAACAACATATTGGCTAGATTTGGCTGTCCTGATAAAATAATAACAGACAATGCTGCTGCTTTCAGATCCAAGAAAATGGTGAACTTCTGCCATAAATTTCACATCACCTTGGGCCATTCTATTGCATACTATCCCCAAGGTAATGGCCTTGCTGAGTCATCAAATAAAAGTCTGGTAAACATCATAAAGAAAGTGCTATAAGAGAACAAAAAGAATTGGCATAAGAAGCTTGTGAATGCCCTATGGGCAGATAGACTAACAACCAAAAGATCAATTGGGACCAGCCCATATGAGTTGGTTTATGGATTAGAGGCCAAATTTCCTTCATCACTAGGAGTGCCTGTTATGAAACTTCTTCAAGAAAGCCAAGCTGAACCAAATGATATGCAAAGAAGAATCAATCAAATCATATGTTTACAGCAAACTAGAGACCAAGTGTTCAGCAGAGTTCAAGTTCTACAAGAAAAATTAAAGAAGGCCTTTGATAGAAGAACTAAGGCAGAAGATTTCAACATTGGTGACAAAGTCCTCAAGTGGGATTCAAGAAGAGAGGATAAGGGAAAACATGGAAAATTTAAGGAGAGGACCTTTAGGTACTCGACTGTTAAGGACCGGAGGCGCTCGACTGTTAAGGAGAGGGAGAGGGAGAGGAAGGGAATTGGAACCAGTAGCAACCTTTTCATTGCAAGAAACCCTCATTCATTCAATTGCCAGCCCATTTTGTTTCTAGTCTTATTTTGGCTTTGTCTTATAGGCTGAGTGAGAGGAGGTGCAGATGAAACTATGGCTATTTTAGGAGTAGACTCAAGAACACCATCACTTACTGCATTCCTATCTCTATGATTGCCCATAAGACAAGGTGTAGATAAGGACACTGAACTTGACTCATAAGATGGGATGGGAGGATTTCACTTTCTCAGGTTGTGATGAATGTGAATGGTATCTGTATTTCATACTTTCTCTATAGCTTCTTCATATGCTGTGGGTAAATGATTTGTATATTGAAACTATAAATCACTATATAAGGCTGATCAAAATATCTTCTTTAGCTCATCAGGAGAGAACTAGGTAGTAACTCAAGATAAGATTAGAGAATCATCAAATCAAAGTGGTTCAAACTTGATTCCCACCCTGTGTAACATGAGCAAGGGGCACCGGTGTATCCTATCTGTACTCCAGTTTATTCAAAGTATCCCAATGGTGTAACGCCGTCGACTTATTGGGGAAAAAGAAGAAATTCACTTCTGTATCCTGTTTCGGAGAAATCAGTGGCTCACGAATAATGGAAAGAAACATTCCATATCTTATTTCGAAGTATTCATATAGCACTTGTCCCAATTCTATATCTGGATGGAGGATGACTCGTAGGAGTAGCAGAATGCTAATCCAGGTTTTACACGGCCAAGTGAACATCGTTTGTTAAGTCGTTAAGTTTGGAAGAGCTCAGACCCAGTAGGACTTCTTGCTTGAAGCTGGACGGACGGGTTTGGGTCCTTTTTGCTTTAGGGCATGGCTTTTGGGGTGGATAAATGTAAAGAAAGGCAGCAGAGCAGCAACCAACAAACAACCTAGTGTGGCGTAGCGTCTTAACAACCCCTGATAGACCACTCACAGACCTTAACTTAGAACATTCACATTACCTTGCCTACTGGATGAAAGGAAGTTGGAGGACCTACTGCTACCACCCAGTCTTTTCTCGTTGGATCTTTTCACTGCTTGGATTTAGTCAATAACTGTATTACTTATGAGATATCCTAGACTTTATGTCTGACAGCAGCCAACCCACAACCTGGCGGGCGTATTAACGAACCTTTATGGAAGACCGGCTTCATTAACTTCACTTAGAGCATGGGCCTTCACATAAAGCATTGATTGTTGCACAGGCGTTCGACAACACACACTTCACTTGCTGACTGACATATTCTTACTTGGGTACCACTATTGCTATTTAGACCTTCTGCCTACCTATTTGCCTTTACTCTTAAGTGCGACCGTGCTACCAACTTTGACTACCACCCTTATCTTTGACTTACCAAACTTAGTGATTAGACACGTGCGTGCTTGGGTGGGCACTTACTGCTTTGCTAGGACGACCTTTATATGCCTGCTGGACTCATGTTTGTCCCACCTCTTGCTACCAACCACCTGGAATTTGTACCAACCAGACCGGCTCACAGACCTGAACTTAGTGATTGATTGGACGGGCTTGCTTGTTGGGTGGACACTTTTAAGCCTTCAGACCCCCCAAACAACAATCTCTTCTTTCCACCTGGTGCCTTTTCAGATGGGAAGGAATCCTCTATACGAGCCTAAACTGTTTTTTTAGGGCCTTTATATATGTTATTTCCCCATTACACTTTGAATCTTGATTTCTTTCTGTTGGGCAGTTAGCTAAGGAGATCCTCGGAACTGCCTTTGGAACTACTGCCTTAACTTTAGAGATTATATGAGGGTGAGCACTTAGACCAGTAATATGACCTTTATCAGCCGGAAGGACTACTGGGCAGCTACTAACAGTCAGTCTTGGATCGTTGAATCGTTTTGTTTTCACTTCTTGGATTGAGTCAATACAGCCAGAACTTCAGAGACATGGCTGGATGGTCAATTCGCTGAGAGGGTTTCCCTTTATATAAATGATCATGCTGGATGGCATGGCACGGCTGGATGGTGGTAGCAGCACTATACTTTTCTTGTCGGGCCAGACTGAACCCGCCCGGCCAGATACGATTGATTACTTAAAACAGCATTGCTAGGGAGGACCTTTAGATGCCTTACTTGCCTGAACTTTAGTTTACTTACTCTACCAACCCCCCCATCTTTGCTCTTTACAAACCTTTCACTACCTCACTTAACCAACCTTTGTAATGCCCAACACTTAGAGCATTCACAGGCCTTCGAAAACACTTGAAAGAGAATACTCATTCCGCGAGCTTACTTAGCCTAGTTCAAGAGCGAGAAAGGGTGCTGCTTCACATAGGCAAAGAGTATGGACTTTACCCAGTTTCTTCGGTTGATCCATCAATTGAAGACCCAGTAGCGGGGGCAAAGGCAGAATAGGCATAGGCAATTCGTTCCCCTGTTAGATATCAAGATGCATAACCTGTTGGAGAGCCCATGGACTTAGTTTACTCGGAAGCGATTGATCTTTTTCAACTCGTTGAAGCTGCGGTTTACTAATAATCCATTGAACTAGAATCAGTGGATCTCGTAAAGGGAGCAAAGGCGGAGTTGGAGGTTCCATTTCCAGTCGAATAACCAATTGGAGTTTATCCCATTCCAAGGCCATATGCATATACGGATGGACCTACCTACTTAAGGTTCAGTTCTAAGGCCACCACCTCGTAAAGATCCAGATCCCTCTACGGATGATCCAGTTTCATAACCGGTTTACTCAGTAGTTGGCCCAGCCCAAACATCAATTGAAGCATATGGAGAGGCAGAAGCTGCAGGCGTGATCATGAGCACGCACACTACAGGTATAGGATAGACCGAGAATTCGTCGTTTACCAGGTTTAAGCAATTTTAGGTGAATCCGCTCCTACCTCTGTATCTGTCCCTGTCTCTGCGGTGGTGGGTTAACCGCCCCGCCCCTCCTTATGCCTTCACTCGGTAAACTGGATATGCAACCTCTCTAGCTTCGGCCTCTGTAGCCACCTCTTATGGTTATTAGGCGGGTGGTTTTGACTTCCCGATAGATAGGAACTGGGCCTTTGACTTACCATGGACGTGTGTTATTTGTACGGGTGGGCCCTGGGTTTGATCGGGGCAGAATGGCAGGTGGTGATGGATGGCAAGATGAGACTGACTGACGTATGTTTGGTATACGCGGATGGATACGTTTGGGGAGTTGTTAAAGATAGCTCCTATAAAGTACAGGCAATGGCAGAACACCACCACTTCTAGGAGGAGCTCTAGCTTATGCTGGAAAAAGGGTTCTCACTGGCCAAGGAGCTGGAACTGCAAATGGATCCGTTCGAACAATATTTGGATCTGCTTTCGCAACCGCCTCTGTTTATGCTTTCTTGACCTCTGTTCTTGCTGCTGCCTTCGGTACCAAAGGCAAAGGTCTACGGGGCAAGGACCGGCAGGGGCTTGCTTGACGTTAGGAAAGCAAGGGGTTCCCCCGTAGGGACAAAGGCTTCCCTTCGCTTGATTCCAAGACCATAGCCCGTTTCATAACCCGTTGAAGCATCCTTAGAACAATCCGTTCCAGGTTCCGTTAATGGTCGAGTGAAAGCATTTGACCATTACATATTTTTACCACCATATATACTCTACTTATTAGGGGTTATGCCTTTACTTTGACCTCTGCCGATGGTAGCTTTGCCTCTTAAACGAGAGGATCTCAAACTGGCAATCGAACTTCAACCACACCTGGAACCGGGACAGGATATGTCCTTGTAGGATATGCATATGGATCTTTATCTGCGCCTGGATATGCTGTAAGTGATGGTGGTTAATCTGGAGCCGTACAAAGGGAAGTAGCGGGCTATGGGACCAGGGCAACCAGATCTGTTACTTGAACTTATAGGTACAGGGCAAGGGCTTTCAATCCGGGACTGGCTCGGATGGTGATAGTACTGTTCCTACCCTTGAGACTTATATATCCTGTAGGAAATGGCCCCACTTCGGGATGGATAATAATAACATAGGTAGGGAACTGGTCTTTTTCCTGTTACCTTTTCCCCCATCCCTGTCGTCTTCACTTATTCAATTCCTGTTTGAGAGTCATCGTCTCGCCCAGATCCTACTTTCTATTTGACTCAGTATTAGTTCGATGTGTGCTCCCTACGTCCTAAGTCTCTTTTATCCATGCTTTCTTTCTATGGTATGCCCTTTTATATGGCTAAAAGGCAACAGGGGCAAATGCTTCCTTCCCCACTATGATGGTAAAAAAGATGCTTATACCGAGGTAGGTTATTCTGTTCTTACTTCTCCACGCCCCCCATCCCTCCGGAAAGAGATTCCCCTATCCACCCCCACAAATAGTCCGGAGGCGGGTCAGGCTTTGGGGGAATCCATCAATAGCCAATATCGAAGAGATCTTGTCCATTCCACTCTGATGAATGAGGGAGATTCAAAGCATATATAATATCGGAACATTCATGACTGGAATCACTGGTCGAAATGAACCAAATCGATCTCTCTCATTTGCATCATGTCAGGTCAGATCTAATCATGCTAAGTGCTCAAGCGTAATTACGTATATAACGAATGAATGCATAATGACATAGAGAATATATGCTTTGGCGGAGGTTTTCACATCACAGATTTCCCTCCTCTCCCTCTCCTCTCCCTTATGGTCGAGCACCTAAAGGTCCTTAACAGTCGAGCACCTAAAGGTCCTTATGGTCGAGTACCTAAAGGTCCTATTCTTGTCATTTTAGGAGGCGGAGGTTTGAGTGCTCCCGATGGCAGCCTTATATTATATTGGGCCCCCCCTCTCCTCTCCTCTCCTCTCCTTATTAGTCGAGCCCCGTTGCCGATCCTTATCAGTTGAGCCCCCTAAAGGGACGGAGTCACTCACTATTCATATGGTGAGGGTCCTCTCCTCTCCTTATCAGTCGAGCCCCCTCTCCTCTCCTTATCAGTCGAGCCCCCTAAAGGGTCCTTATTAGTCGAGTGTGCTAACGCACCCTAAAGGGTCCTCTCCCTATGGTCGAGCGCCTCCGGTCCTTAACAGTCGAGCCTGCTTACGCATCCTTAACAGTCGAGCACCTAAAGGTCCTAACCAGTAAGGTGCATCCTTATCAGTGAAGTGCATCCTTACCAGCGCATCATGGGAGTGGATCCAGTCGGTTCAGAGAAAAGCGCGGGGAGTGGATCCAGTCGG
The DNA here is from genome assembly GCA_031772625.1 of Pinus tabuliformis. Lineage (NCBI taxonomy): Eukaryota > Viridiplantae > Streptophyta > Pinopsida > Pinales > Pinaceae > Pinus > Pinus tabuliformis. Next base: position 892,177,953 of record CM062813.1, read on the forward strand.
TTGTACCTCACCCTATTCGATCGAGAGAGCGTGAATGCATATATTATATATGTCATTATGCCATCTCGCCCCAGTTGAATAAGCATCTGATCTATCTCTATTTTATGAAGCCGCAACTACCACATGCTCATATATAACTACCACCATTTCACCGGGCTATCAATTAAGAATGACCAGCAGTCACTTACTCATTGTCTTGGTCGGCATTCATTATATACGTAATTACGTCATTCGAGATAGGAACCAGAATAGAATCACCCACCTCCTCTTTTCAATTTACTTATTGGGCTCTCAAATAAGTAACTAAAAAAGTCACTAACGTACCTCTTGGGTTTACTTATTGGGTGGGGGGGCTTATGGTCGAGTAACTAAAGTTCCTCTCCTCTCCTCTCCTCTCCCTCTCCTCTCCTCTCCCTTATGGTCGAGCACCTAAAGGTCCTCTCCTTATCAGTCGAGCCTGCTTACGCATCCTTATCAGTCGAGCCCCCTAAAGGGTCCTTATTAGTCGAGTGTGCTAACGCACCCTAAAGGGTCCTCTCCTTAACAGTAGAGCCTGCTTACGCATCCTCTCCCTTATGGTCGAGTACCTAAAGGTCCTCTCCTTAACAGTCGAGCTTGCTTACGCATCCTTAACAGTCGAGCACCTAAAGGTCCTCTCCTTAACAGTCGAGCCTGCTTACGCATCCTCTCCCTCTTGGTCGAGCACCTAAAGGTCCTTATGGTCAAGCACCTAAAGGTGATGGCGGCCTTAACAGTCGAGCCTGCTTATGCATCCTTATCAGTCGAGCCCCCTAAAGGGTGCGTTAGCACACTCGACTGTCAAGGCCGCCATCGACGGAGTCACTCACTATTCATATGGTGAGGGTCCTCTCCTCTCCCTCTCCTTAACAGTCGAGCACCTAAAGGTCCTCTCCTCTCCCTAATGGTCGAGCCCCCTAAAGGGTCCTCTCCCTATGGTCGAGCCTGCTTACGCATCCTTAACAGTCGAGCCTGCTTATGCATCCTTATGGTAGAGTACCTAAAGGTCCTCTCCTTAACAGTCGAGCTTGCTTACGCATCCTTAACAGTCGAGCCTGCTTACGCATCCTTATCAGTCGAGCCCCGTTGCCGGTCCTTATCAGTCGAGCCCCGTTGCCGGTCCTCTCCTCTCCTCTCCCTTATGGTCGAGCACCGGCAGTGATTTGATTCGATGAAAAAAAGAGTTTTCATCAAACTATTCCTATCTTACAACTCGAATGGATCACCTGAACTTGCGGTAACCCGATCGACAAAGGAGGGGCAGATCAAATAACCCCACCATCCTCAACATCACCTCCAACTTTGCTGTCCAAGCAGTACAAGGAAACAACACTTATTTCCTTAAGAGTCTAAATGAAACTGATTTGGATGAAGGTCCTGTGAATGGCAGGATGCTGAAGCACTATTTTGAATATCACCCATAAGTGCAGCCTGAGTTTTCCCTTGTACATATCCAGATGTATATATTATTCTCTGTCAACATGTAAAAATGCAATTTCTCAAAGTTTTCTTAAACTGCCAGCAAAAGGTGAATAGAATCAGAGGTCTACCAAGAAGAGAAGCACACAATTTTGGCATTTCAAAGTAGCAAACTTCAAGATTGGCAAGAGCAGTCAAGGTGCAAGGCAATCTGACCTGCTGTTCTTGGTCTTTCAAATGAAACACCACCCCCATGTGGAGCCACTGTTAGCTACCTATACCAATAGGTTTCATATTTCATGATTGGCAATGGAAAGGTCCAAATATGCTCTGCTTTGATGATGCAAAGATCACATATTTCCATAAGAATACAATCTGTGCTTATAGCTTGATGGGGACTCAAATTTTGATGGATGGTCCAACAGTCTAAGCTGGATCATGTCATGTTTTAAATTTTCAGTTGTAGAATAGAGAAAGGAGTCTGTCCAAACTGTTTAATCTTGGCAGACAAGTAGTTCAGGTAGAGAAGAAAAGGCTCCCAACAGCTTAATCTGGGACCTTGGAAGAAATAAGGGTAGAAGTAGATAGAAAAACAAAAGAAAAAGCCAAAGAAAAGAAAAGGCAAGTAAGGGTTTGCAAGCCTAAATGCACCGTTCAAGAAGAAACAAAAAATGCTAGGCAAAGTAGCTGGGTAAGTAGATGGGGTTGCAGAAGTGGTATTCATTTCATATTTGACCTTGATGGTCAAGATGAGAAAAGAAAAACAAAGAAGCATGTCTAACTTCCCAATTATCCCTTTTCCCACTCATTACTAACATCCCCTCATCAATTGAATTGCTTAGAAAACTTGAGGTTTGATGGTGGTTTTATTCATTGAAAAGCCACATTTCTTGTCTAAAAATTCTTTTCATTTTGATCTACTCCCTAAAACTAAGTGAGTTTCAAATAAACTTAGTAATCCCCCCCCCCTCATTCACATTTCCCCCCATATTAACTCTAACTCTACTATGTAATTCCCCTATGTTACCTTTCCCCTACTATTATTAACACCATGGTGTATAAACCCCAAATTTTGTATAAATATCCCTCCCCTTGGCATTATAGCCAATAAATCCTCTGTCAGGGATCAAATTGGCATCTGGTCACTTTGATGAACCTAAACCTCACCCCTCTCCCTTCTTTGAAGTCATTCCACCCATTAAGCCTTTGTTTATAAAGAAAAAACCTTGTAAAAAACCCTTCCTAGCCATAACCCCCTTCAAAATTATGAAATTACCCAAAAAACCCACCTTTTGGCACTTATCCAAAGTTTCGGGCGCTATATTGGTTTTATTGAAAATACATTGAAAAACCTTACAAAGCACCATACCCCGATGGTCTTCCGCTAAGCGCGCATCCCAAAAAATATATTTTTTAAATCCCGCCCCCCTTTCGTATCGCTCGATCGTTTCATTAACCCGTCAGCCGTCCGATCGAGTGCCTCTGATCGGACGGCCCTTATGCATATCGGGTTGGTCCCCACGCCCGACAGTTAGCGCCCGAGAAAATGACGAAGGGTTACATCAGTCCTCGGCCACGCGTCGCCTTCTCAAGTCTCTCGGAGCGGGCTCTGACAAAACCGGGGCCGTATTGTAAGCGGTCCAAGAAAACCGTTACCACTATTGCACTTACCGCCCGGTTTGCTGGTCCCCTGTCACGCCCACGTCAGAGCCACGTCGCTGCCACCCCGCCGTCGCATCACCCCATTCGTCCGTCCCTCCGCTGACATGTCCGCCACTTCAGCATATCCATGGACCAACCAGGACCTGCCACATCACCGGTGACGTCATGATGACGTCATCCGACTCCGACCCCACCCGATGACGTCATGCTGACGTCATCCCAAAAACACGCCAATATTGCCAAAAATCTATTTTTAGGCCAAAATTTCGTGTTTTTTCTACTTTTGCCGAAAGAGACTGTTGTTGTTCCTGCATGAATTTAACAACCATACCAGTGCCAACCTGCACCGTTCAACTCTGAAACTGCGGGCGCCTCCGCCGTACCTGCATTTGCAACTATCAGTGACAATCCGCAAGGTATTTCTCGAAATTATTCTCTGCACCTGGTTTTTATCCAAATTTCTTCGAACAAATTGTTAAGGGAGTGTTAAAACACTGAATTCACCGTCTAGTATCTAGTAACCTGCATCTATTTCCCCCTGGCAAGACAACAAACAGTTTACGAAACCTGCATTTGACTGAAACAACCTGAATTCACAGGTAGCTCGCGCAATCGTGAGCTAGAAACCTCTGCTGGCTAAATTCACCGGAGAAAAGTTCTGGTCAGCCCTGCTATCTGTCTTTATCAATCTGTTAAACAGTATTTCAATTGCTGTGTGCTCAATTAACCCTCTGGTCCATAAAATTCATACTTTCATTGTAAGGAATCACCTCTGTGTTGTTCTGCTTATTTCAACCAGTTCACCTGCAAGTCAGAAGCTTGATAGACCATGGAAACTCCAATTGCACTGAACATCAAGCCTCTCAATACCCCTCATAGGGAGTTAGAATGGAAAGCTCTGGGAGATATGGATTATCAGATGTTAGACTATTTTCCATTAGGCTCCAAATATAATATTCAGTTGCTAAATGAGTTGAAAGCCCAACACCTTAGTGGAGCTGATATCCTAGGGATTTGGGACTCAAACTTGCCCATCTACAACCTCCCCCAGGTAAATCCTATGCCAGAATTGATCCACAGATGCCAGGAGTGCTATGATCCATGCCAAAGAGCTGTTCTCAGCCCCACAGGCTCAATTCTGTTTCATATCACCCCAGAGAGCATAAATGAGATGCTTCATTTCCACACTGCAAAACCATTGACCCCCCTCTACATGCAGAACTTGATAAAGAAGGGGACTAAGTTGTCAAATGACCAGATCGTCAAAATCAATCAGCTGTTCATACAACCAGGCTCTGAAGCCATCAGAACCCCTCCTATTGGATATGCATACTTAAATGAATTGGGCAGAATGCTAGTGGATTTGATCAGCTATGTCCTAGGGTTCAGGGGAGTGGAGGATGTGGATGATAGTATAATGGAAATGCTGTCTATGTTCTCTCCTGGAAAGCCTCCAGCTATACATTATGACTATGCCACATATATTGCAGATAGGATCCATGACCAGCTAATGAATCTGCAAAGGGAAAGACTGTTCAGATACACTTCGTACATTTACCATCTATTATTGTTTTATCAACCAGGCAGCTTCCTCATTCCCCTGAAGAAAGTTAATGCCCAGGGGAATCCAAGGTCAGTTGTGTTTTGGACCTATGTTTTTCATTGCACCTCTGTATCACCATACACATACTGTGAGTTCATAGACTTGTTCATTCATCCAGCTATGACATTATTGTATGGTGTTTCTCCTCCAAGGTTAACTGATGACATGAGGAGAATTCTCCATCTAAACAAAACCTACAGCATTGGTAATTGGTACTTTTACCAACACCACACAGTGATCAGAGTTTATGGCTGTGAGTTGAAGCCTTATAGGCTGCTAAGGTATGTCCCTATGAGACTTTTTGCCCTAGAATACTTCAGGCAATTTGGGAATGCCGACTACCTCCACTTCCAAAGTAAGAACAAGAAGGCACAGTTAAAGGTAAGGAGCCAGCTGGGCCCTTTCCTATATAACAAAAAAGAGGAGGGATGGAAAGAGGCAAATAGTATCCTAGAGGCCCTCAAACTGCAAACTAGTTTTGAGTGGATACCCTATGACCCCAATCATTTTGTCTCCCTCAGGAGGATAAAATACAAATTGGGTACCTATTCACATATGAGGCTGCCTGAGATTGAGCAGTATGCCAATACATTGAGCTGGAAAAAGGGCACCCTAGAAGAGGAAATTACTAGTGAAGAGCTGCTAGAAAGAGAGGCTAGAAATATTCAAAAAGAAGCTGACTTGGAAACTTGTGGACAGGTCCCCCTCTCATATCAAAGACAACTTGGAGCAGCTGCCTCATCCTCAACAACACATCAGCAAGCTGCCATGAATACTCCACAGACATCCAACAAAGGCAAAGAAAAGCAGATGGAACAACCACCTCCTATGACTGAAGAGCAAATGGAAACACTAGTGCAGCAACAAGAAGAAATGATGCAGCAGGAAGTGCAGCAACAAACACAACACCAACAGTAAGAAGAACAAAGACAGGAGCAACCTGTCCAGCAAGAGCAAACAGTGGAAGCCCCTAAATCCACTGAACAAACTGTGCCTCAAAGGCAAGAAATTTCAGCTGAGGCATCAATCCTCCAAACTCCACAAAAGGAGGATACAAGCAGGAAAAGGGACAGAGAGACTCCCCTTACAACATCAGCAACTCATGGGGAGAAAAGACAGAGAATCAATCCCTTCTCAGAGGAAGAAATGCCAATAGGACAGTCTTTTGGTATAGTCCCACCCAGCAGGGAAGCATCAACAAGTTCCTTTCAACAGGAACAGGATAGAGCAATGGGAGGAGAAGTGAGTTCCTCAAATCAGCAAAGGGAAGGTGGACTCAGCATTAAACAGCAGTTCATCGACATTAAGAGGAGAAATGAGCCCATCAAGATACAGCTGTATAACCATCTGTTAAACATGGCTCCCACCAACCAACAAAGACTCATGTCTGCATATGATGTGCAGGAAGGCAAAATGATCATGAGTCATTTTATGCCAACAGCAGTGCAGCCCCAATCTGCCTCTGACTACTTGAGGACTAACCTGGAAGTCCTTGCCAAGGATATCCACCCAATGGACAAAATAGAACTGCATAAGCAAACGGGTGAGATGGTCTATGCTTCCCTGGCAGACCAAACACTGGATAACTACAGGCTACAAAATAGCCTTAACAACACAGCTGCTCAGCTTGAATTGGAGAAGGCATCCTCTCAAGCAAAGGACAACAGAATTACGTCCTTAGAAGACATCATCATAGAGATTGGGCATGATCCCAAAGATATCAAGGGCATACAAGAGATATTAAAATTGAGGGATGCAGACATGGCAGCCTTGAGGAGAAAGATCAAACTCCCAGCCACAATTCACCCTCAAACAGATGATGTTGCCCAGCAAAGACATGATCAAGAGGCCACAACCTTGTTGATATCTCTGTACAAGCAGCTAATCCAAACCCAAGAAAAACTGGGAGAATCAGAGGCTGCACAGGCAGCATTACAGGCAACCTTGAAACAAAGAGAAGAAGGCCAGACTTCTCAGCCTCCTCCTCAAATCGTTAATCTTGAGGAAACTGCTCCCATTGTTACTCCTCCTCCTCAACAAACAGAACCAACAGCACCAACTACATCGACAGCTGCACCAACAACAGAGCAGACCCATAGTCTGGATATGCAGAAGCTTCAAAATGAAATTCAAGTCCTGGAAGCTCAAATGTTAGAGCTTAATCAAGCCAAAGAATCTTTGGCTAAAATAAATGAAAGATATGATAAGAGCAAACAGAATGTGGCTGAGAAGGAAAGAGAGATAAAATCTCTCAAAAAGAGAATAACTGAGCTTGAGAAAGAGCTCACACTAGATAAGGTGACAGCAGAGCTCAAAACAGTCCTATGGGCCAATATTGGCCAGTCCATTACTGATCAGTGGCAGTTCATTGAGACCATAGATGAGCAGTCAGTGCTCATTACAAAAGCAAATAGGGAGATACACAGAGCAAGAGCAAGCCTTGGCAACATGCCTGATGCTGCCAATAGAATGATCAACATACTAAATAATAGGACAAGCTCTCAACTGACCACCATGGGAATTGCTCACAGGACTGAGACAATCTCAATGGTTAAAAGGGTCCTGACATTAAGAAACCTGGTTGGAACATTAGAAAGGAGAACGCAAGACATGCAGACCGAAATCAACAAGTTCATGGACAGGTTTCAGGTGTTACAAAACAGAGGCCTCCCCAGCATACTAAGCAGTGTGGGAAGACTGCTTACCCATGAAAATTATGCTAAAAGGGTCAATGCCTTTGCTGCAAGTCAAATTGCAGGACAGCCCAGCACTTCAGCAGAATCAGGGCCAGCATCAGGGAGGACTCTATATAATAGGGTGGAAAACCTGTTTTTCATCATGAACGAGATCAATCATCTGTTCGATGTGCCTCCAAATTTCTATAAATATACAGAAGCAGATGAAACCATAGAGGCAATTGTGAAGCACCAATTACCCACACAGGAAGTCTGGAACAAATTGACACAGCTAATACTATCAAGCCAGAACCTGTAATGTTATGTTTTGTCAAATTTATAAGTGATCATACACACGGAAAATTTTGGTAGATAAGCATACAAAGGAAGGATGAAAGGCTGAGCCAACTCAGCAGGGTTATTCGGTCACCACAGCAGCAAGCACAGTCACAGGTGGCAGGGCCAAGAGGATACAGCGCATCAAACGTAAAGACACATTTTCCAGCATTAAAGCAAAGCGTTCCAACCGACTCAGTGACCTCCAAAGGTCAAAATATCCTCTGACAGACTTAAAGAGCAGTTATGTTGCATTCAAAGCTGCAATAACTTCTTTTCTACTTTTCTGTACGAAGTAATGAAGATATTTCTCTCTCAGATGACTCAATGCCTGAGATATTTTGTATAAACATTTCTATAAAGTCCCCTTCGCATGAGTTTGCAAGGGTTGTTGTTGATTTCATTTCTATATTTCTGTTGCTGTACAACTCTCAGAGAAATAATACAAAAGGTGGATGGAATTTCCAAAGCTCTGTGTTCCTTGATGCGCTGTGGTGGCTGGCTGAATGTTACAGGATTCCTGCATGTTTCATAGCACAATAAGTCTTCTTTAAAACTCTGTGTTATATGTTTTCCAGTCTTTCATCTTCTTTCATGTTTATGAGTTTTACACTTAATGGCAAAGTAAAAGAATAGTTCCAGGATTTGATCACAGATTACCCTGAACTCAATCTAAGCTGTTATAAATGTTTTCTTCAGATAGAGTAAATAAGGTGTAATTCTTAATTGCTACACTTTTCAAGCTATATCTTTCACTGTGATAAATATTTTCAGGAATTCAAGTTTGCTCCTGAGGCATCTATCTCTTTCCCACACCCCAGCTTAGTGGAAAATTCTTGAATGCTTTTCACTGGTTGTTCACATATCACCATCATAATCTAACTTTGTTATATGAAGTATTTAAATGGCCCTGTAATTTCAGCAAATCATCTCAAGGTTTCTAAACACTTGTAGCCACAGACTCCATTGCCCAATGAAATAAACTCATCTGCAGGTTGCACACTTCAAGTACAGAAAGATATCCCTCAACCAAAGCACAAAACTAAATACCATCATTTCATAACTAGCCTAAAATCTCCACAAAACAGAGACAAATTATAAAGAGATAGCCCTCTCTGATTACAGTGTGGCTAGGCACTGTAATCCAAAGATTGGTTAGTGGTTACCCCGGCCGTATTCCCTTGGGAGTCATAGGGAACAACCTGGGTGTTAACACATCCTTTAGCAACGCTAGCAGAAACTAAGGATGCTTTAAACAAGGAGTTTAGTAAGCCTAAGTCTGACTCATAGTCAGTCGTTGGATTTAAGGAAATCACGATGAGTGCTGGTGAGATGCCTTGGGAGTTAGATTAAAGGCTGAAATGGTCAGCACTGCGAGTGGTTTATAACCTCGCTTCTACCCCACCTGAGGATTTCTTTTTCACAGCAGAAGATAGGAACTCAAGCAAAAGCCCTTGAAATCACGTTGAAATTGCACGAGACACCTATTCGAGACACAACTTTGGGAGTTCAACAAATTCACTCACAGTTAAAGAACCTCTTCCTAGAATTGCATAGCATGAAAGAAGAGAAGCAGTGTTATAGACATATTTGGGCATTGCAACCCCAATCATACATGTCCATAAACCAAGGGCTTCTAAGTCCCTAAAAGTTTTGTTTCATACCCTAAAGGAGCAAGGTCAGCTGATTACATCATCTCCCAGAAGTTCTCCATGAAAAACTACTCAAAATTGGTCAAAGCAGGACGATATAGACTGCCCAGTGCTAAAGGTGCGATGCATCTCACCTGCCACATGAAAAAAGTGTGATGCATACTGGAAATCCCTTCTATAGGGTGCGATGAGCGAGAGCAGACAAATGGCACAAGTAGTTTTCTAGGTGGAAACCCAGATAATCTTCTAGAAACTGCCCATTTGACACTTGCCTCTTTGAGTTCACCCAGGGATGAGTAAGAGATATGAAATCTCCATGTGGAACCAAGAATTATCAGTGAAATGACACTAATCAAAATCCCAGAAGCTGACTCACTCTCTTGTAAACATCTATATATGGATCCCTCATCCAAGAGATCCAGGGGCTGGAATTTTGTAATTTGCAAGGAAGTGTTGTTGGTTTCTCTTTGAAGACATTGTTGGGTGATCTTGCCTTGTATGAGGTGAAGAGGGCTTTCATGCTGGGAGGATGGCATTGGGTCAGACCAAGTGGTTGTAATCCTCTCTTCTACTACTTCTATCAATAAAGCTATTTGAGTTTTCCTCCATATTCTTGTATATCTCTGAATATTGTGTTGTTATATGCATTTGTATGGTCAATATATATCTGATCCTATGTTGTTTACAGTGATAGATCTCTATGCTTTGATGGTATTATGCTGCTTTGACTCTACAGGTTCTCTTTGAAGCGGGACAAGTAAGGAGGGAGTGGCGAGGCTTTGTCAAAGGGGAAAGGAAACAAACAAGGAGCCAAGCAAAAGACTAAGATTGGTACTCTCTACTTCTTTCTCATCTATCTCTCGTAAAGGAAAGCAAAAGTAACTTTAGTTTGTTTGTTTCTAAGATAGCTACCCGTCTTAGTGGGACTAACAGTTCTAAATAGAGACTAGCTTTCCCGATAACAAAATGGTGACTCCGCTGGGGAGCGATTAGTTTGATTGCTTGTCTCTATTTGTTTGATTCATAAACCATAGACGGAGCCTGAAGTCAAGCCAACTAGCCTTCGAACTGCATTTTCTATGCAAGTGCAAAGTAGATCAATGCTGCTTCAGTCAATCTTTGGGTTTGTTTATGAACTGAACAGCTGACTTGCAAACATCCTAAGTGCCCTAGAGGTAGCTTAAGCAACCTCATTAGATCAACCCTATACTTTGTATTTAGTGACTATCATTAGCTCGGCCTAAATCCCTGAACTAAACAACAAACTCTGACCAAAAACCAAGTTAAAGTCTCGTTCCTGGTCCATCGCACCCTCTCCTTTAGGCAGACTGGATGCATCGCACCTCCCATGTGCAGCAGGTGGGATGCATCCTTGTTTCCCTGTGTTAGGGATCAGTAGACCATTATTGAAACCCCCTTCCTTTGCATCATTCAGGCTCCATTGTACAAATATTTGTGAATGTTTTTATGTATTTTTCGCCATTCACAGTTCTCATTTACAAAATAGTAGCTTAATCAAACTGTCGTCTTTTGATTTGAAAGTGTCGCAAGTGTCGTTTTCAGTCAAAGAAAAGAATAATTCTCTTTTTTATAGTCGATTACACTGTTACTCTTGTATTTGATCTGAATTTATAAGTATTTCAAGTGTCGAAAGCAGTTTTCAATTCAAAATCGCAAAGTGTCGTCTTGCCTTCCTGTCGTTTTTTGAAAAGAAAATTGTTAGTACTGTCGCTTTGAAAGAAGAGATAATTCAGATTTGTATTTAGCATTCTTTTTGTCATTCACACATTAAGAAAGCGGAAAACAAATACATGCACGTGCATTTTCATTTAGACTGCTTGTTGATTTTGATTTAGGACAGTGCATCTAGTGTGTGCTCTCTACTCTATGTTGAAAGGATTTTGTTTCTCTTTCCTTAGTAGCTAGGATTTTCATTGCAAAAAGAAGAGTAAACGACTGTTTATCATCTTAGATTGCATATTTAGGAGTTGTATATCTACATCACGCGGTGAACCTTAAAGGAAAACTTCTTAATAAAGATCAACTATAAAATAAATTCGATGAACATAAAAACACTTTGGAATTTAGCGCACAACATCTAGAAGTCTAGGCTAGAGACGTATTCTGGTGTCGTAAAGCCTGGTAACTGTCGCTTTCATCGTAGGTTGGGTGATTCCTCCTCTTTGAGATGACAAGTGCTAGTACGGACTTGTGCTCCCATGTACCATCGAGTATATATTGGGAGACCACAATAGGATATATCCTTTATCCTTAGGAAGTCGTGTCTGCCGCCCTATTGATCGTAATGCACTGAACACAGCATTCGGGAAGATTGACTATTGTACCGTAAAAAGTATTCTGCAGTTTTGTGATTTGGTAATCCCTCTGTCTAGATTTCCAGAGTAGTCCCTTTTGTTCCTTTTCAGACTCCTTAAAGGAAAAGGTCCATCTGAGCACTTGTCACTTCAGGCTCATTAAAAATCGAAGGCGACTAGAGTCATCTTTAGCTTTTTCTCGACTCTTAAAAAGTGAAAAAGAAAGTTGTGTCAAAGCGTCTAAAATTTATTTTAAACGGAATAATGTCATTGTTCCCTCGTTGATCTTGGGTTGAGAAAATGGAGTCCACCAACCAAGGATTTCCCCTTGGGGGAAATCCTAGTCCTTTCTCCTCTTGGGGAGATGTTGGTGCACCTCATATGGCCACATTGTCCCTCCCGAGATTAACAATTGGCCTGCCAGTATGGCTATTCTCGACCTATGTCATTCAAAGCACCGTGATTCCTGAGCAATTAGATCAGCAACTAGATGATACTAGGGTTACCCCCCAACCTTCTGCTTCATTTGCTTCTCCCTCTCCTTCTTCCTCTTCACTTGGTGAAGCTATTAAAACTGAAAACCAAGTAACTAAGAAGAAGAAGAAAGGGAAGGAGAAGAAGAAGAAGGAGCTAACGGCCAAAATGGGCAACCATGCATCGTCTAATGAAAATCCACACACTGCACCATCCAAACCTAAATCTCCATGTGTCATCTGCAAAGGAGACCACTATCATCGAGATTGTCCTTGCATCGCACAGATCTTAAGGGACTGGTCTCCCGCTTGCACAATCCGGCATCGTCCACCTCTGACGATCATGTTGAGAGTACACTGTCAACTAGTGAAAACGAAGTCACCAAACAGAAAGGAAAATATAAATTTCCCTGCAGACTGTGTGAAGGTGGTCATTCCCTCCACTGTTGTCCCTTCCTGGATGAAGCTAAAAGAGTCTTGGATAATCATCCTGCGTCACTGCAACGACTTCCTCCTGGATACAAGAAACTCTTGCCGATTCCATTACTAGTTGAAAATATGAATGACACACCTTTGTTGTCGGTCGAAGTGCCTATCATTAAAGATGAACCCTCTGAGTCCACATCAGACCAAAGTCAGCAGGTCAAGACGACAGTTGACCCCATCTTGCCTTCAAAGGAGTTACCTTCAAATGATACAGTCACCGAAGAGAATGAGGACAACACCGTTCAACTTCTTTTCATAAACACAGACTCCGATGAACATGGGGGCAATTTGCCCATTCCTTTACCACAGGAAGGAAGTTCATCAGAGTTGTATCCGGCCATTTATTCGGTCCCACCTCCAAGAAACCTAGTCATTTCCTTTGATTGGAACCTACTAGGCAGACCCTGTTTACCGTCTAATGTACCATTCCGAATCATAGTGCAAACTTACAAAATGGTCATGGTTGGTACCATCATAGATGAAGGGGCTTCTGTGAGTATCCTTTCCTCGACTTCTTGGAAAGCGCTTGGTTCGCCATCGCTTTTGCCTGAGATGCAAAATTTGACAGGCTTCGATAAAGGAACCAGATGACCGTTAGGGATCCTTCCAAGTTTACCTATAACTTTGAGAAGGAAAACCCTTTATCTGAACGTAATGGTAGTCCAAGGACCTTTAGATTACAATCTACTCCTTGGGCGTGACTACATTTATAGCATGGGAGCTATTGTTTCCTCACTCTTTCGAGTAATGTGTTTTCCGCATGAAGGCAGAGTGGTCCAGCTCGTAGACCAGCTTTCATTCCCCGGATCACACATAGCTAATAGTCAAATACAATCCCTAACATGTCTTTTTGCACAAGGAATGTCTCGTCAATCTCCAGTCCGTCCACCTGATGAACACGAGTGATTCGGTGGTTGTGATTGAAACCCAGGGTGCATGCACCCTGGCCTCCTTCGGCAAGAAAACTTCAGGTATAGGGTAGGTTTCCGCAGAGGATATATGACTGGTCTGACACACCCGTCCGTTTAGGAAAATGGGACTAGACCGGAATAAGATACCTCTGTTAGAAGGTAGGCCTTTCCCGATAGAACAAATGTTTTGTTTGGAAATTGAAGGGTAACCTGGAAAAGATAGGCCTTTCCTGATAAAACAAATGTTTTGTCTGCAAATTGAGGGGTAACCTGGGAAACGCTACTTCGCTATACCTGGGGGCATGCAAACATTTTTGCATGAAAGTGAAAAGCGACCATTTGTTTTCTTAGTTTGTAGGTTCTTAACCCTTTAAAATCATAGGATTGGTCATTCCTAGCTTACATAATAAAAGGAGTCGGAGCAAAATTTCAAATGGTGTAAGCTCCCTAAAAAATGAACCTATTGATGAGACATCCTTATTATACGACTGGCATGAGCAGTTTTATGCGAAGTTCAAGCTCGTTAAAAATTAAACCTAGCACTGAGCATATGTTCCACCAGAGTTTAAGGTCATTAAAAAATGAACCCACCTCCGGTAAATAACCATTGAGATTGAATTTTTATCAGCTCTTAAGCCTTGGTCGTGTTCTTACCATCACCTCCACTCTTTTTTAGCTGATCATACGCCTCCATTTGATTGTTTACCCCTTTTGAGGAACAACTGCGATGAGTGATCCTATTAGCCACCTTCTTTACACTGTCGTGATTGAAAAGTTCCAAACATTACCTGGAACCAGCTACTATCCGAAAACATCACTTGTTCCTCAAAAAATGAGTCTCCTTTAAGCTCTTTTCATCTAACTCGTAAAATATGAAAAGATTGCCGAGCAATTGGCCTCTCCAGCTCGTTAAAGTGATTGGAAGTGCCATCCCTCCTCTAGATTTTAATCTTTTTGGACCTGAGGGATTATTACACAAAACGATCAAGCGTTTGTCTTGTTCAGCTCATTAAAACTATCGAAAAGTCATCCCTTTTGCATTGTTTTATACTTTTTCGGACTTAAGGGATTATAGTACGAAAAAGGAATATTGGAGTCTCCCTTCCATCTCTTTTCAGAATCTCTAAAATTGAAAAGAATTGAGTTATCCTTGTCATTAAACTCGTTAAAACAATAGCGGCAAACATGTCCATTCAAACAAGAGCGAGTTTCACTGTCGCTAGGCTTGTTAAAACATAGCGACGGGTTTGCCCGAAGGGCAAATTATAGAACAAGCATATGTTATCCTCCTCAAGCTTGACAAAAATAAAGAGGTATTGGTCAGAAATGATTGGGGAAAATTGGGAAGAAAAATTGAAGAAACTTTATTGGTAGCAGGTCACTCTTGAACATGACACTTTCACTCCATCACCATGATCAAGTCCGGTTTGGTTATTCCATTCACCGGTCATGTCACCATTGGTCCACCGTACCATCCACTTTTGGGTTAACGCTACCAATCCATTTCAGTGTCGCCAATATGTTCAAGAGAAGTCGCTCATAGAATTCACCTACCCAGCTTGTGTCTCATCCACTGCAATACCTTCACGCTTCATTCTTTCATGACCGCCACCCTGAACCTTGTATCATTAGATCGTTTTCACCTCTACAAAATCATTTTCTCCATTTTGTGTCATAGATGTGGGATCCATCAATGCCCTCCTACGACGGGTCACTTCTTGTCGACATCAGCTCATTATCCAAGAAGTCGACCTAAGAACAACCCTTTCAGTACTTTGAAGCTTGCATGCCTCAATGGAAAGTTTCTCACTTCCGGTGACAGGTTTACACTAATGGCCTTTGACCGAAAGATTTTGCGTGGTGTTCGACATCAACTCATGTATTCACACCACGTGAATTGTACTGTAGTACCTTGAGGGTAATCATCATCATCGGTGATTCCTCTCGTACCTATTAACAGCTTACATCATTGGCTGGTAATCAGGCGATGTCCTTCCATGTTCGACATCAGAACATCTTTTCACATGGATCGAATTGTACTTTGGGCGAAGATTGAATGAGTTTCGAAGACCCTGGATCTAGTTTCATCCATCCAGGCTGCGATATATTCAAGAAAATAAAGACATCAAATGTACATCATTGTTGCACAGATAATCATCCAAACTAAGGGATGATGGCTCTACCAAGATCATCAGTCTGCACACAGACGATTGTCTATCCTATGTACATGAAAATGAATTTATCAAAGCTGAGCATGGGAATGCCCACCTCAACTAGATCATGAACAATATTATGAAGATAATGTATTGTATTGTATCTTATTATAGGTCACCTTCCAGTTCGAAAAACCTTGAATCATCATCATAAAGAATTTCACCTGACATCAAAAAGGATTTACGACCTCATACTTTAGGGGGGAAACTGTTATAGACTTATTTGGGCATTGCAACCCCAATCATACATGTCTATAAACCAAGGGCTTCTAAGTCCCTAAAAGTGTTGTTTCATACCCTAAAGGAGTAAGGTCAGCTAATTACATCATCTCCCAAAAATTCTTCATGAAAAACTACTTAGAACTGGTCAAAGCAGGACCATACAGGCTGCCCAGTGCTAAAGGTGTGATGCATCTCACCTACCACATGCAAAACGTGCCATGCATACTGGAAATCCCTTCTATAGGGTGCGATGAGCGAGAGCAGACAAATGGCACAAGCAGTTTGCTAGGTGGAAACCCAGAGAATCTTCTAGAAACTGCCCATTTGACACTTGCCTCTCTGAGTTCGCCCAGGGATGAGTAAGAGATCTGAAATCTCCATGTGGAACCAAGAACTATCAGTGAAATGACACTAATCAAAATCCCAAAAGCTGACTCACTCTCTTGTAAACATCTATATATGGATCCCTCATCCAAGAGATCCAGGGGCTGGAATTTTGTAATTTGCAAGGAAGTGTTGTTGGTTTCTCCTTGAAGACATTGTTGGGTGATCTTGCTTTGTATGAGGTAAAGAGGGCTTTCATGCTGGGAGGATGGCGCTGGGTCAGACCAAGTGGTTGTAATCCTCTCTTCTACTACTTCTATCAATAAAGCTATTTGAATTTTCCTCCATATTCTTGTATATCTCTGAATATTGTGTTGTTATATGCATTTGTATGGTCAATATATATCTGATCCTATGTTGTTTACAGTGATAGATCTCTATGCTTTGATGGTATTATGATGCTTTGACTCTACAGGTTCTCTTTGAAGCGGGACAAGTAAGGAGGGAGTGGCGAGGCTCTGTCAAAGGGGAAAGGAAGCAAGCAAGGAGCCAAGAGAAAGATTGAGGTTGGTACTCTCTGATTCTTTCTCATCTATCTCTTGTAAAGGAAAGCAAAAGTAACTTTAGTTTGTTTGTTTCTAAGATAGCTACCCATCTTAGTGGGACTAGCAGTTCTAAATAGACACTAGTTTTCTCGATAACAAGGAGGCTAGGCCAGTGGTGCGTGAGGAAGTCTGGTGCCTCAAGTGTAAGAGCCAGGGGCATGGTAAAGATCAATTCCCTATCTTCACAAATTATATTACAGGGGGGTCGATTCCCTTGAGGCAGGAAGCTCCAGCAGGACCGAATGTGAGGCTCGTGCTATGGTGTTATTTGTCAGGTGGTTGAAAAACATGTAACAGATAATTTTTATTTGCTACAAAAGTTTGTTCAGACACCACAACAATTGTTCAGAGATTTCTACAAATTGGTGGGCCATGATGAGTGCCACTATCACAGCTATGAGTTGATGATGGAAAGAATTTCCACCTACTGAATGCAAGCAGAAACTCGGCCTCTAGATCAAGGCACAGGAGGAGCATGTGGAGGTTATAAAGGAAGAGGATGGGGCTAAGGAGGAGAAGGACCTAGTAGAGGTCACAGACAAGTTATTTTCTATAATTGTGGGACACCAGGGCACTACGTGCAGGAGTATCGGAATCAGATGCGCCCGTCCTGTCAATACTGCAGTCAGTTTGACCACACTATAGAAGAATTCCCTATACTGATAGCTAAGATGTGGGAAAAGAAGGTGCATCCTCATAAACCTACGTAGAACTTACATTTATGAGAGTTGAGCCCCACGAGGAAGATCCGAATGTGAATATCGTGCTGAGAAGCGGAATAACAACTAGGGATGATAAGGGAAAACAACCTGAAGAGAATGGATGGGTCCACAAGGCCCTAGAAAAGGAAGTTGGGTTCAATATGGAGCGTGTGAAGGAAACATTTATGGAAGCCAAGAAAATCTTTAATGAGGCATCTACCTCAGGAAGTCGAAGCAAAGTACTAGAAACTAATAGGCTTACAGAGGTTGACCCCTCTATACTCACCATGTACCTAGAAACCTGAATGAAACCTTTACATGATAGAAAGGTCGTGAAAGGCCCACTGGAATTGATAAACAAGTGTGCTGGTAAATAAAATTCTCCTAATAGACACTGCGTAGTAAGAAAAATTGGAAAACATAAGGCAAGAATAGGGCGTAAGATGACGTTCACCGCGTAGATAGGAGATTATAAGATGGACCAGGTTATTCTGGATCTGGGGTCGAACGCGAACATTTTTCCTAAAAAGACATGCGAGAGAATGGGGAGACCTATGCTGCAGTGGTCTTTAAACCATCTTAGAATGGAAAACTAGCAGAAGATCATCCCTATTATAGGACTACATGGAGTAACAGTAGATATAGAAGGTGTGAGCGTGCTGGCTGATTTTGAAGTAATAGAGATCATTGACGATAACAATCCATACCCCACACTCCTTGGAATTGACTGGGCCATTGATATGAATGGAGTCATCAACTTAAAGAAGAGGATGATGTCATTTGAGAGGAAATCACTTCGGGTTGTAGTACCATTGGACCCTGCAGAAGGACCGCGCTATACTGAACCAGTCCGTGACTATGAAGAGAGTGATGATGACTTGGATCAGATCTATAAAATAATAGTGTGAGATCAATATTGGATTAATCCAATAGCTAACGGATGGATTGCATGGGAGTGGGAAAGTTCCTGTACCTTGGATTCAGATGAAGAACTAGAGCATTGGCAAAATAGGCTGCATGAAGTATCTACGCTGCACTGCAACATGAGGACTAAATCTTTGCACTATGTGTCATAGGAGGTAAGAAATTTACCCTATTATGATGGTCTAACTGACGTAGATAATTTTTGGATGCGTTTGAATGAGAGGTCCCTAGGGATCACTGCTTCCAAGAGTTATATTTGGCACTACGCCCCCATGATGGTGGGGTACGCACAAATATAGCTTTAATGAACGGTGAGATAATAGGAAGATGATGAGGTTGCAATTTGGTCATTCAAAAATTCGACTGACTGAGAAATATGATAGGAGAAATGATCCATGTGATCATTTAGCGAAGTGGACTAAAGTT
Source organism: Pinus tabuliformis (assembly GCA_031772625.1). Lineage (NCBI taxonomy): Eukaryota > Viridiplantae > Streptophyta > Pinopsida > Pinales > Pinaceae > Pinus > Pinus tabuliformis. The sequence goes on from CM062813.1 coordinate 892,196,918, forward strand.
TATGGAACGAAGCCACAACCGGAGTGGGTGCACTTATTTTGTCATACTTTGGATACAATTCCTATGAATTGGTATCTGGAAACGGAGCTCCGCCATGGCACCGTAGAGTGGGATATATTAAGGGAAGGATTGTTAATGACCTTCAGTTTTGAAGATGGGTTCGAATGCATTGATGATGCTCTGCAGGAGATAAGGTAGTGATCTTCAGAATTCCGTAGGATCATATGGAGTTGGTTCAGCCAAATTGGAGCACCGAGTTGTGCCATGCACTGGAATACTATAATGTGACCGCTGAGGGGGAGGATGAAAATCCATGAAATATCAACATTACAAGGGTAGAAGGCCATCGTGAGGTCGAAGGTCCACAACTAGAAAACCCGAACATCACCGCGCCATTGAAAGTAAAGTAAGTAAACATTGGTACTAAAGAAGAGCCAAAATTTGCGAAGATCGGGGACTACTAGGATCATGCCACAGTGGATAAAATTATTGAGTTACTCTGCAAGTACCAGGATCTTTTTCCTACCAAATTTTTGGACCTGAAAGGCATCATAGGTGAATTGGGTGTGACAGAAATCACTTTGAAATCGGACGCAAAACCCATTAAGTAGAGGTCGTATCGCCTTAATCCCAAATACAAGGAAAAGGTCTGCTTAGAGTTGGATAAGATGCTAGAAGAAGGCATCATTGAACCAGTGGAAGAATCTGATTGGGTGAGCCTAATGGTGGTTCAAGAGAAGAAACAGAAGGGAGAAATAAGGATTTTCGTAGATCTAAGGAAGCTTAATGATGCTTTCATCCATGATCCTTTTCTAACACTGTTTACAGATGAGGTATTGGACAACGTTGGAGGGTAGGAGGCCTACTCATTCACTGATGGGTTTTCGAGGTACCATCAGATCAAGATTGCACTAGAGGATAGGAGAAAAAAACCTTCGCAACTGAATGGGGTTGTTTTCAGTATATTGTCATACCGTTTGGACTCAAGAATGCGCCTGTGATATTTTCTCGCGTCGTTATAGCATCATTTAAGGAGTTCATCCATAATTTCTTGGAGGTATATTTTGATGACTGGATGGTGTTATGTTTAGTAAAGCACCATGTAACAAGCATGTGCCTGATGTTGGATACATGTTGCAAATACCAAATCGCGTTGAACCTGAAGAAGTGTCTATTATGTGTCCCCTTTGGGATCTTGCTCACTGATGGTGGACCCTGCCAAGATTGTAGTGATAGTGAATTTCGAGGCCCTAATAAGTGTCAAACAGTTGCATGCAATGCTCAAACATACAGGATATTATACAAAGTTCATCAAGGCTTATGCCCAGATTACCATGCCCATGGAGAAATTGCTGAGGAAGGACGCTACATTATGTTGGGATGAATAATGTCAGCACAGTTTGGAAGTATTGAAAGAGAAAATGGTCACCGAGTCTATTTTGTTCTTCTCGGATTGGAAAAAGGAATTCCATGTACATGTCAATGCCTCTTGTATTGCATTGGGAGTAGTGCTAACATAGGTTGGTGAGGGAGAGATGGACTACCCTATATCCTTCACAAGCAGGAAATTATAAAAGGCCGAGAAGTACTCAATGACAGAGTGTAAAGGATTGGCTATGGTATACACGCTTCAAAAAGTTAGGCACTACTTGTTGGGTGAACATTTCAAAATGTACACAGATCATTCTACCCTGAAATACCTGGTCAATAAGCCTATGTTGGGGGGGAACATCTGTTGATGGTTGCTGCTATTCCAGGAGTATAACTTCGAGGTGATTGTGAAGCCAGGAAGGTTGAATGCAGGACTAGACCATCTATCATGGATTGAAACAGGAGAGGATCCTACTAATTTGGAGGAAGGATTGCCTGATGCACAGCTCTCCATGGTGTGCATAGCAGATAACTGCTTTGCATATATTATCCACTTTTTGACTACAGGGACGACGCCGGAAGGATATAACAGTCAATAGAAGGAGTTAGTAGAGCGCACGGTGGATGTCTCGGTGATTGTAGGACATTTGTATAAGATGGGTACAGACAAGATATTTCGATGATATGTGCTATATTTTGAGTGGAATAGCGTCCTCATTGAAGCTCATGGAGTGGTTGCGAGAGGAAATTATACAGGAAATGCGACAATGCAAAAGATCTTGCGCGCAGGCTTATGGTGGCCTACGCTGCATAAATATTCTAAAGCATATTGTAGGGCATGTGATGCATGTAAACGAATAGACAGACCATCGTGGAGGGATGAGTTGCTATTGAATCCTCAAGTATCGTTGTAGCCATTCGAAAAATGGGCAATTGATTTCATTGGACCAATTCAACGCCCAACAAAGAAGATAGGTGCACACTATATTGTAGGAATTTACAGGGTAAGTTCCTCAAACAGAACACCAAAGGACACCACTCACAAACAGATCACAGATCAATACACTAGTACTTTTGACGTGGTTAAAACCATCAAAGAGGGAAATAGTCCACGGCCTGAGCCAACGAGGCCACTTCAGGCAATTTATTAATAAAAGAATGAAAATTTACATAGGCTTCTCTCATAGATGGAATACCCTACAAATGACCCTCCATGCACTTTAAATAGAAATCATTGACCAATTGGGTGTTAAGCCATGGATGAAGTGTCGGTAATACCGAGGAGAGAATGAACCGTCGGATCACTACATATCGTGACCGTCGGATTGTAAGTTACAAAATGTACATAGTAAAGAAACACACTTTACCTAACTCTATACTAGACCAAGTTGTACTTAACTATTTCCTATGTGTCGGAATATCCTAACATATATCATCACCGCGACAAAGTATCTAACCAGATGGGCGGAGGCATAGTTGTTGAAGGATTGTACAGGGGCTATAGCAGCAAAGTTTGTTTGAGTGTGTGTTAACTAGATTTGGCTTCCCCAGAGTGTTGATGAGTGATCAGGGTATGCACTTCCTAAATGAAACGATCAATGCGTTAACAGAAAAGTTCTAGGTTTATCATCAGAAGAGCACACCCTATCATCCTCGAGCTAATGGAACAATTGAGGCCTTTAATAAGATCTTGGAGAACGTGTTGATGAAGATTTGCAATGCACATCGGAATGACTGGGATGTGTGCATCTGTGTAGTGCTATGGGCATACAGGACTACTTGAAAAAATCTGATAGGACAGACACCTTTTAGATTGTCTTATGGCATAGAAGTTGTGATGCCTATGGAAAATATTGTGCCTAGTCTACGCATGTCATCTTTCACAGATATGGCAGATCGTGAAGCCTTGGAAGAATGGCTCGTGCAGCTAATGGAGCTTGAAGAAGATATATTCTTAGCTGGATTCCATCAACAAGTACAAAAGGAACATGAAAAAGCATGGCGCGATCGACACATCAAGATGCGCACATTCAAGGTACATGATTTGGTGTTGTTCTATGATAGCAAGTTTACTAAGCTTCCAGGGAAATTTCAGATGCACTGACTTGGGCCATATGTTATCAAAGATATTATAGATGGAGGTGCATTTTAGCTTGCGAAGTTGAATGGAAAACCTTTTCCAGGAAGGGTCAATGGCAGCCGATTGAAGCCATATACAGGGGATCTGTCCCAATGACTATATGATGGGAGGACAAACTTGGTGCTTCAGGTAGTTACAAGGGAGAGCGGGACTATAAACTACACTTGTAGGATTGTAGGACTCTGTGGTAGGCGGGCTGTGCAGAAAATGGTGAAGCTACAGTCTAAGAAGCTGCACGAAGCAAGCTGCGCTACAAAGGGAGGTGTCGTGTAGCATAGCAAGAAAGTGACCGTTGGATTCAATGTTCATGATTTGACAGCCAAAAGATGGTTAAGAGGAGTAGGCTGGTGGCATTTAGGGCCAAAATCTTTGAAGATATACTGCCAAAACAACATTAATGATCGAATTTTGGGGGAATGGTTGGATTTGAATTCAAAAACCCCTATACATTACTCATGCCGGTCCAACATAAAACACTTTAAACATTTAGAGTTTTTGAGTTGTTTTGTCTATTGCTTATGAACTACTCGTTCTTTGAGGATTTGGTAGCGAGCCCTGCATTTGCCAATCTACCAGAGTTTAATCGGCAGTTCTTTCTTGACACCATGTTAGGACCAAGCCCTGTTGAGACTGTGAGCACTAGGGGAGATGTCGTGTCTGAAGGAGATGCTCTAGAGGTGGTGAGTATGGAAGCTCTAACTCCTGTGCCTACGGTACTGTTATAGATATATTTGGGCACTGCAACCCCAATGACATATGTCCATAAACCAAGGGCTTCTAAACCCCTAAAAGTGTTGTTTCATACCCTAAAGGAACAAGGTCAACTGATTACATCATTTCCCAGAAGTTCTCCCTGAAAAACTGCTCAGAACTGGTCAAAACTGGACCATACAGACTTCTCCATGCTAAGGGTGTGATGCATCTCACCTGCTACACACAAAGGGTGAGATGCATACTAAAAATCCTTTCTGTAGGGTGCGATGAACGAGAGCATACAAATGGAAGCGGTAGTTTGCTAGGTGGAAACTCAAAGAATCTTCTAGAAACTGCTCATATGACACTTGCCTCTCTGAATTCGCCTAGGGATGAGCAAGAGATCATGAAATCTCCAAGTGGAACCAAGAACTATCAATGAAATGACACTAATCAAAATCCTAGAAGCTGACTCACTCTTATGCAAACATCTATATATGGATCCCTCATCCTAGAGATCCAAAGGCTGGAATTTTGTAATTTTTAAGGAAGTGTCGTTGGTTTCTATCTGAGACATTGTATTGTTGGGTGATCTTGCTTTTTATGAGGTAAAGAGGGCTTTCATGCTGGGAAGATGATGCTGGATCAGATAGCTTGGTTGCAATCCTCTCTTCTAATACTTCTATCAATAAATTTATTTGAGTTTTCCTCCATATACTTGTATATCTCTGAATCTTGTGTTTATATATGCATTTGTATGGTTGATGTACATCTGATCCTATATTGTTTATGGTTATAAATCTCTATGCTTTGATGGTATTTTGCTGCTTTGACTCTACAGGTGTTCTTTGAAGTGGGACAAGTGAGAAAGGAGTGGCAAAGCTTTATCAAAGGAGAGAGGAAACAAGCAAGGAGCCAAGAAAAACACTGAGGTTGGTACTCTCTGCTTCTCTCTCATCTATCTCTAATAAAGTAAAACACAAGTAACTTTAGTTTGTTTGTTTCTAAGATAGCTACCCATCTTAGTGGGACTAGCAGCTCTAAATGGACACTAGTTTTCCTGATAACAAGCACCAAGATTGCCTAGGCCGAAGTCTACACCTGTTCAAGAAACCCAGAAGCTGAAGAAGGATAAACAAAAGAAGTCGGTGTCGGCGTGTGAGTCACCCATGAAACATTTTGCAACTCAAAAGTAGAAGAAAGACAAGCAGCCCGAGAGGGTTGTCGATATGGAAGCCAAGGAAGGACAAGGCACTAAGGACATCGATGTTGAGGGAATGGAGCCCATTTGAAAGTTGTGGACTATATCCCTCTGTGTAAGGGGAAAATAAAGGTCACCAAGGACCCAAACTTAGATAAGTTTTTCATCTCTACGCCCCTATTGCCGGAGCAGGTCCCCTTTGAAGGTTTGCACCTTACATGGATCCCCTTACTGAAGATGGAAGATTGGGACCTGACAGACCATGAACGGTTCCCTCACCTCGCGACAACAAATTATATGAAGCGTGTCTATTACCCAGACTCAGGTGTCACCGAGCTAGAAATGGTGGAATGGATTCACGGAGTGGAGAATTCTAAGTTATTGAACCTATTGTGGGTGCCCCACTACCATTGGACCACTATTAACACGACTTGTGTACGTCAGTTGCTTATTCTAGTACACGATCAGTGCTTATGGCTAGGAGGGGCTATACCCATCACTGACAGGCTCATCCACAGGATCATGCACCTGACACATGAGGGCTTGAATCCGGCCAAGGAGTTTGGCAGAAAGGCAGGAGAAAAAGATTTGGTGGAAAAAATGAAAAAAGACTTTGCACTTGTGAAAAATCAGCGTGGATACTAGGTCTGAACAAACAGTTAGGAGAAGTTGATGGCTTGGAGCAAACACATCAAAAGATCAAGCTGGCCGCAGAAGGACCAACTACATAGCAACTTGTAGAAGAGGTTAAGCAGGCAACTACATAGAGCGTTGCCGAGGTTGGAGTCATGCAGGTGGAGTTGGGGTGTGACGCTCCATCCTATGGTCCTCTAACAACACTAAATTTATCTAATTTTAAATATAATAAAATGGGAAATAACTTATTTCTAACTAAACATTTAATTGATGATAATGTACCATTAAAATTGATCTCCCACAATTAAATAAGTAAGCATTTCATTGCAATCACTTACACGAGTAATCTATAAAAAGAGGAATACATGTTCTAATAGCTTAGTTGAGATGCCCCTGAGTTCTTGACCCTGCTGGGATACTCCTCTGGACTATCAACTAGAATTACCTCCTAGCCAACTAGGAAGTATTTCCTAGCCCAGGAAACCTCCACAAGTTCCCTAGCCCTTCGAGCCCAAGTCCAACCAGATGTAGTGTGTCCAAGTTAAACTAATACTCTCCTTCTCTCCCTTCTCTTTTCTCCAACTTCCTCTCAAAACAAAATCCTCCAAAACCACAACCAAACCAAAACCAAAACCAAGACCAAATATCCCCCCCTTCCTATCATCATCCTTCCCCTTTTATGCCTCCTTCTCTTCTCCACCTCAACCACCTGTCATTAATGTCATAACTACCCCCTCATCCTTACATTTGACTTTTCTTACCATATCTTCTCCCAAGTAAATGTGAGAGGACATTTTAGGGTTGAGAGATGAATATGTAATTTGGTAATTAATTAGATAGGACCATATCTTCTCCCAAGTAAATTTGAGAGGAAATTTTGGGGATGAGAGATGAATATATAATTTTGTAATTAATTGGAGAGGACCATATCTTCTCCCAAGTAACTTTGAGAGGACATTTTGGAGATGAGAGATGAATATATAATTTGGTAATTAATTAGAGAGGACCATATCTTCTCCCAAGTAAATTTTAGAGGACATTTTGGGGATGAGAGATGAATATATAATTTAGTAATTAATCGGAGAGGACCATATCTTCTCCCAAGTAAATTTGAGAGGACATTTTGGGGATGAGATATGAATATATAATTTGGTAATTAATTGGAGAGGACCATATCTTCTCCCAAGTAAATTATGAGAGGGCATTTTGGGGATATTGATATTTAAATTGGAATAAATGGAAGGATACCATATCCTATCAAAATTTAAATTTGAGGAGGTAAGTTGGGAATTGAATAATAATAAAATTTATATCAGTAATAAATTTACAGTTTCACCAATGTAGGTATGTATCAATATTTCTTGATAATTATAAGTCAATATTTTCAAGTAATTTAAACACTAGCAAAATTTGCATGATAAGATTAAGTAGGACATTACATACACTCCTCGTTCAGAAAACTTCGTCCCGAAGTTAGAGTGAAAAAAGAAAAATACGAGTTCGAAGCAGTTTGACAATAAGGCATAACAAAATAGAGAGAGAGTTATTTGATAAGTCAGATAATGACATCACGTCCCCTCATGAGTCTCCAACTGATCTATATCCCCCTATCCTTCATGACCTACTTTTGTTCCCACCCTATCCATCCTCTGCTACTATATATTGTGGCATCAGCTATACCAATCTAACCACTGATAAAGCCAATATGGCGGAAGTGTCGACTATATCGACCTAACTTCCCCAGCAGGCAACTGGCAATTGTCATCACACGTCTAGGGGATCGTGTCCATCACTTCCCTCCCACGATTCTAGGTTTGGAGGTTACACAGTGGGAAATACCTCCACCCCTCCTTACAACTAGGGTCAACACCCTAATATAGACCACACTACAACTTTGGTTGGATACTTTTCATCGAATAATCCAGTCAGGTAGTCATGTCACTTGTCATTCATATTTTACCCATGTCATAAGAGTGCATATCTAGTAGATACAAAATGTAATAGAACAATGTACATTATACCTTTCCTCATGAGATGTCTCGACCCTCCCCCTAATGGAAGAGTATATCTTGGCTATCATATAGTTCTTTCCAATCTGCGAGTTAGCTCTCATTCATGCATTTATATAAAAAACAAGATATATATAGATAAGTGATCTTAAACATCATGTTATTAAGTCTAGCATCCACATGTCAATCTTGTAGTTCATACTGGAAATAAATCATAATTTCACTAAGTTATTCATTAAATAAATCATATCCACTTGAGCCATACATGAAACAAAAATAATTCTGATAAGTCATGCACTAGATAATTAATCACCAAGTAAGTCATACATTAGGTCATATGTCAAACATTTCCATCAACAATACCTAATCCATCTAATGATTTATATAAGTAGTTTCACATGTGTTGTTGGGAAAAGTATCCAATACGGAATGACCCTATCCCACTCTAAGGGTGATAGTTCCTTAGCAACAATCAAAGCAAAGCTATCTGAGATTACTTCTTTATGAGATGTAAGAGAGGGGAGAAAGAGATCCACTAACCGATGTCTTCCGCTAATGATTGATCCAATCTTCTCTCTTTGCTGCTTGCCCTCAGTTCCTTGCTCTTTCACTGGCCCAGCTACACCAAGATCCTGCAAAATGGAAAGAGAGGGAAACTACAAGAAGCATACATTCATAATTGATTCAAGGATTAGAATAAATCAAATACACAAGTATAACAATACAATTGAGACACATGCATATAGAAGAACCTCAAATGCTTTATTAATGGAAGAAGTAAGGTTCAGGAAGTGATACAACCATAAAAGGCCCAATCCAACATCACCTTCCCAGCAGAAAGAAATCTCCTCTTCACCTCCTTCAAAGCAAATCACCCAATAGTTCTAAACTCAAACCAACAGCACTTCCTTACATTCACAAGATTCCAGCCTCCCTAGACCTCATGAGAGAGATCTATATATAGGAGTTTTGGAGAAAGGATGAGTCAGCTTGAGGCTGGCATGAAGCTGACTAGTGTCCTCTCTCACTTCAGTTATTCTTCAGTTCTTGAGTCCACTTGGAGGTTCTTGCTTCCACTTGGAGATCTAGACCCTCTTACTCATCACCAGTCGAATTCCTTGATCCAAGTGTCATTTTGGAAGCTTCCTGGGCATTGACACCTTGAGGAATGACTGTGCCACATGTCCAAACTCGCCCAGCGCAGGTAGCCTTCTTTGCAGTTGACATTCAACGCAGGTAGACAGTGGAGCACTTGACATTCAGCGCAGATGCTCAGTGGAGCAGTTGACATGATCCATAATTGCCTTGTTTTTGAGTGTGTTCAGGTGGAGAACTTTTATTCAGTGCTGTGGTTTGCTGACCTTGTTCCTCTAGGGGTAGGAACAACATGTTTAGGGACTTTGGATCCCTTAGATTATGGATATTTCATGCTTCATGCTGTAAGGCACAAAAATGTCTATAACAGTTGCCCCCTAAAGTATGAGGTCGTTTATCAGGTGAAATGCTTTATCAGGAGGATCCGAAGTTCTTTCAATCGCTGAGAGGTGACCTGTAATAAAATACAATACAATACATTATTTTTCATTCTGCTTTCATGATCTAGCTGAGGCGGGCATTCCCATGCTCAGCTTTATAAATTCATTTTGGTACATAGAACAGACGATCGTCTGATGGTAGACTGATAATTCTCTGCTGAAATTATCATCCTTTGAGTAGGATGATCATCTGCTGCAATGATGTACATGTCAAATGTCTTTATATTTCCTGAATATATATCGCAGCCCAGATGGATGAAACTAGATCCGGGGTCTTCAAACTCGTTCGATCTTCACTCTAAGTACAAGTCGATCCATGTGAGAATTGTGCTGAAGTCGAACATGGAAAGACATCGCTTGATTACCGGTCAATGACGTAAACCGTTAACAAGCGCGAGAGGAATCACCGATAATGATAATGACCCTCAAGGTACTGCAGTACAATTCACGTGGTGTGAATATAGGACTTGGCGTCGAACACCACGCAAAATCTTCTGGTCAAAGGTCATTGATGTATACCTGTCGCCGGAAGTGAGAAACTTGCCATTGAGGCATGAAAGCTTCAAAGTACTGAGGGGGGTGTTCCTAGATCAACTTCTTGGATAATGAGCTGAAGTCAACAAGAAGCGATCCGTCAAAGGAGGGCCTTAATGAATCCCACATCAGTGACACGGAACGGAGCTAATGATTTTAATGGAGGTGAAAACAATCTGTGACATATGATTCAGGGTGGCGTTCATGGATGGATGAAGGATAATGTATGGCAGTGGATGGGACACGGTTGACTCTTTCTGAACAACATCTCTTGAACGTATAACGACACTGATGCGATGGATCGGTAGCATTACCCCAAATGTGGATGGTTTGGCGAGACCATGGTGATGAGACCGGTGAATGAAACAACCCAACCCGATGTGATACGGAGGAAAAGTGTCATGTTCAAGAGCGACTTGCTACCATTACCGCTTTTGAGGTTCTCCCAATTTTTCCCCAGTCATTTCTGACCAGTACCTCTTTATTTTTGTCAAGCTTGAGGAGGATAACATATGCTTGTTCTATAACCTGCCCTTCGGGCAAGCCCATCGCTATGTTTTAACGAGCTTAGCCATAGGGAAACTCGTTCTCGCCTAAAGACAAGTTTGTCGCTATTTAATCATTTTAACAAGTCTAACGACAAGGAAAACTCGGTCCTTTTCATTTTTAGAGAGTCTAAAAAGGTACAGAAAGTTAACTCCAAAATTCCTTTTTCATCATCTAATCCCTTAAGTCCGAAAAAGTATAAAACAATACAGAAGGGATGAGTTTTCGATAACTTTAACGAGCCGAATAAAACAAGCGCTCGACCTTTTTGTGCAATAATCTCTCAAGTCCAAAAAGATTAAAATCTAGAGGAGGGATAGCTCTTCCGGTCCTTTTAACGAGCTGGAAGGCCAAAACTCGACAATCTTTTCATATTTTACGAGTCAGTTGAAAAGAGCTCAAAGAAGACTCGTCTTTTGAGGAACGAGTGATAAACAGGGATAGCAGCAGATTCCAGGTACAGGTTGGAATTTTCCAATCACGGCAGTGTCACAAGGATGGCTAGGTGAAATCACTCTTCGCAGCTGTTCCTCAAAATGGGTAAACAATCATATGGAGGTGAACGATCGGCCAAATGACGGCGGAGGTGGTAGGTGCAAACATGACCAAGGATTTTTATGGCTGATAAATTTACGATCACAGAGGTTATTTACCGGAATAGGTTCATTTTTTATTTAAAAATGAGCTTAAACTCTGGGGGAAACATTGCTCACTGCTTTTATTTATTTTTTAACGAGCATGAAGACCGCGTTAAAACTGCTCGGATCTTGCGTTTATTTTTTAACGAGCATGAACTTTATGCTAAAATTGCTCGAATCTTATGTTTATTTTTTAACGAGCATGAACTATGTGCTAAAACTGCTCGATTCTTATGTTTATTTTTTAACGAGCATGAACTATGTGCTAAAACTGCTCGATATACCAGTCATAAGATAAGAAATGTCCCCTGTGAGATCTCTATTTTTTAAGGAGTTTCATCTTCACTAAGCTTTACTCCATATCCTTTCTTTATGCAAGTTCGGAAACGACTAATCCAAAAAACAGATAAATAACCGTTCTTTGCTTGCACTCCAAAAGGTTTGCATGCCCCCAGGTATAAAATACAATTTCAAGGCTGCCCCTCCTCCTTCCCACCTCTATTTTTCTTTGGGTGTTCACAGCTACTTGTCGTCTTGCCAGTCTAATGTTAACGATACTTTTCTTCTCGTTATTTTTAACGGGTCTTACGCGATACTTGTCTTCTCGTCAACCCAACTTTTAACAGATCTTTCGCAAGATCGCAAGAGAACAGCTACTTGCGACAAGAGAGCAGCTACTTGCGACAAGAGAAGAACACTACTCAAAGACAAAACATTTGTGTTATTGAGGGAGGCTTGCCTCTTTCTGGTTACCCAAAGATTGTTTCGTTAATCTTTCAAACGAAACATTTCCTCGGCACTGTCTACCGAAATAGACAAGGGTGAATGACTCTTGTCAAACACGTAATTTTGACAAAAGAATCTTATTCCAGAACAACCCCTCTTCCATCCACGGACGGGGTACAGACTAGTCATATTCTCCCACGGAAATTCCATCTTATACCCAAGGTTTTTTTTGCCCGAAGCAGACCAGGATGCATGCCCCCTGGGTTCCAGTCGAATCTTTCCGAATCACTCGCACTCATCGGGAAGAAGGACTGGGGGTGGAGACATTTCTTGATTGAATAGACCATTCAGGGTTGGTATGTGACTATTTGCGATGCGTGATCCTGGAAATGAAAGTTGGTCTACGAGCTTGACCATTCTTCCTTCGTGTGGAAAACACATTACTCTAAAGAGTGAGGAGACTATTGCTCCCATGCAATATATATAGTCTCGTCCAAGGAGTAGGTTATAATCCAAGGGTCCTTGAATGACCATCACATTCATTTGAACGGTCTTCCCTTTCAATGTTACAGGCACATTGGGGAGGATCCCTAATGGTCGACTGGTTCCTTTATCGAAACCCGAGAGATTTCTTATCTCAGGCAAAAGCGCCGGGGAACCCAGTGCTTTCCAAGCAATAGAGGAAAGGATACTCACAGATGCCCCTTCATCAATGATAGTGCCAGCCATTACCATTCTGTATATTTGGACTATGATTCTGAATGGTACACTGGCTGGCAACCGGGGTTTGCCTAGTTGGTTCCAATCAAAGGATACAACCAGGTTGCTTGGTGGTGGGACCGAATACACGGCCGGATATGACCCTGACGATGTTCCTTCCTGCGATAAAGGAATGGGCGCATTGCCCTGATGCTCGTCAGAGTTTGTGTTGATGAAAAGAATCTGGATGGTGTCATCCTTATTCTCTTCAGTGAGGGTGTCATTTGAAGATGAATCTTCATTGACGGTGTCATTTGAGGATGAAACTTCTGAAGGAAGAACCGGGTCAACTGCCGTTTCGACCTTTGGACTTTCGTCCGGTCTAGATTCAGTAGGTTCATTTTCAATGACTGACGCTTCAGCTGACCACTTGAGCGAGCCAGCCGTATTCTCAACCAACGAAGGACTTGGCACGAGTTTTTTGTATCCAGGAGGAAGTCTCAATGGTGAAACCAGGCGATCTTCCAAAACTCTCTTCGCTTCGTCTAAGAAGGGACAACGGTGGATGGCGTGATCGCCTTCACACAGTCTGCAGGGGGATCTTGCTCCCCCTCTTTGTCTTGAACCTTCACTTTCGCTAGTTGACTGTAAGCATTCAACATGGCTATCAGAGGTTGATGCTCCCGAATTGTGCAAACGAGGGGACTAGTCCCTTAGTATCCCGGGAATACAGGGACAATCTCTATGGAAGTGGTCTCCTCTACATATGACACATGGCGATTTAGGCCCGGTCTGTGCTGTGTGTGGATTTTTGTCAAATGTCTTTTGCTTGCCCCCAGTCGCCTTAGGCTCCTTCTTCTTCTTCTCTCTCTTCTTCTTCTCCTTCTTCTCCATGGGAGCTTGGCTTTTTCTGGCTCTACCTTGCGAAGATGAAGGATTGGAGGAAGAGTTATAGGAAGTAGAAGGCTGGAGGGCAGCTCTAGATTGATCTAACTATTGACTCGACTGTTCAGGAACCATGGTGTTCTGAACTACATTGGTTGAGAATAGCCATATTGGCAGGCCAATCGTCAGTCCTGGAAGCGACAATGTGGCCATGTGGGGCGCACCAACTTCTCCCCAAGAGGAGAAAGGATTAGGATTTCCATCATGTGGAATTCCTTGGTTGGGGCGTTCCATGTTCTCAACCTACAGATCAACGCAGGAATAGGAGGTGATTATGTTCCGTTTAAAATGAATTTTATAACGACGCTTTAGACACAACTTGCTTTTTCACTTTTTAAGAGTCGAGAAAAAGCTAAAGATGACTCTAGTCTCCTTCGATGTTTTAACGAGCCCGAAGTGACAAATGCTCGGATGGAATTTTTCAGTTATAGAGTTTGAAAAAGGCCAAAAGAAACTACTCTGGAGATCTAGGTAGAGGGTGTGCCAAACTTTTCGCAAAACCACAGAATACATTTTACGGTACGAGTGGTCGATCTTCGTGAATGCTGTGTTCACTGCATTGCGATCAGTAGGGCGGCCGACACAGCTTCCTATGGATAAAGGCTTTGTTCCTATAGGGGTCTCCCAGTATATACGCGACGGTACGTGGGAGCACAAGTCCGTATTGATACTTATCGCTTCACCGTGGAGGAATCACCCAACCACTCAACGCTAAGATATCACGTTTAACGACGCCGGAACACGTCTCTAGCTTAGACCTCTATGTGTTTGCGTTATGTTTCAATGCGTTGTTATGTAAATTCAATTTATTTTAAGTTGATCTTGTTTAGCAGTTTGCCTTTATGGATCACCACGAGATGTATGGTACAACTCCTAAATGCAGTCTAAGATGATAAGCAAGCTTTTCAATCTTTCAACTTTGAAAATCCTAACTACTAAGGGAAAAGAAAGACATCATCTTTTCACACAGATCATAGAGCACACACTAATGCACTTTTTCCTAAATCAACATACAAGCTGTCAAAATGCACATGCACAATGCAGGTATTTCTTTTTCTCTTTCTTAATGTTGATGTAATACAAAAAGAAAGCTGTTGTATAATTTTGAATTCAATTTCAAGTGAAAGCAAACAAGCTTTTGTCCAAAATCAAAAGACACCTTAAGATTTACTTGTTTCAACACTAGAAATACGTAAATTCAAACCATATGACGAAAGCAAAAGCTCAATCAGCTATGAACAGCAAACAAACTAACTCTTAAGATCAATACGACACTTATCACAAGTCTAGATCTAAGAGGCCACAGCAAGACTAGTTCACTTTCGTTATGGGAAACTGCAAATGATTTACAACAAATACACAAAGAACAAATACAGTTTCTTTATACAACTGAGGTGGAATAGTGGCAAAGAAAGGTGGTTTTAGATAGGTACATTGACTGATAATAGGCTGCAAAAACAGGGATGAAAACAGGGCAACAGAAAGCAGAGAACCCCAGTTGCACAAGGCAAAACTGGTTCAGCGCAGGTATAACACTGTCAGTTTGACATTCAGTGCAGGTAGCCCCTTCGGGACTTGCAATGAAATGCAGACTGCCTTCACAGTGCCTGCAATGAAGAGATAAAATTTCGTTTTTCTCAGGTTCTGGGTCACAGATTGCTCAAAAATCAACAGTTTTTGGCCAAATCAAAAGCTATCAATCAAGTACACACTAAAGGGTAATTAGGAGGATGAAAAGCTATCACTAAGAGCTGTTCAGAGTCCTTGTGGATCAGCTCTTCAAATCATAAACATGCCCAGAAACTGAGCTAGAGTAGCTGCCTTCTACTTTGCATTTGAATGATCCAAATGCAGTTCGATTCGGTACTCTCTGTGTTTAGGAAATGAATAGCAAAAACACAAACAACCAACAAGATACGATCCCCAGCGGAGTCGCCAATTTGTTGTTGGGAAAAGTATCCAATACGGAATGACCCTATCCCACTCTAAGGGTGATAGTTCCTTAGCAACAATCAAAGCAAAGCTATCTGAGATTACTTCTTTATGAGATGTAAGAGAGGGGAGAAAGAGATCCACTAACTGATGTCTTCCGCTAATGATTGATCCAATCTTCTCTCTTTGCTGCTTGCCCTCAGTTCCTTGCTCTTTCACTGGCCCAGCTACACCAAGATCTTGCAAAATGGCAAGAGAGGGAAACTACAAGAAGCATACATTCATAATTGATTCAAGGATTAGAATAAATCAAATACACAAGTATAACAATACAATTGAGACACATGCATATAGAAGAACCTCAAATGCTTTATTAATGGAAGAAGTAAGGTTCAGGAAGTGATACAACCATAAAAGGCCCAATCCAGCATCACCTTCCCAGCATAAATAAATCTCCTCTTCACCTCCTTCAAAGCAAATCACCCAATAGTTCTAAACTCAAACCAACAGCACTTCCTTACATTCACAAGATTCCAGCCTCCCTAGACCTCATGAGAGAGATCTATATATAGGAGTTTTGGAGAAAGGATGAGTCAGCTTGAGGCTGGCATGAAGCTGACTAGTGTCCTCTCTCACTTCAGTTATTCTTCAGTTCTTGAGTCCACTTGGAGGTTCTTGCTTCCACTTGGAGATCTAGACCCTCTTACTCATCACCAGTCGAATTCCTTGATCCAAGTGTCATTTTGGAAGCTTCCTGGGCATTGACACCTTGAGGAATGACTGTGCCACATGTCCAAACTCACCCAGCGCAGGTAGCCTTCTTTGCAGTTGACATTCAACGCAGGTAGACAGTGGAGCACTTGACATTCAGCGCAGATGCTCAGTGGAGTAGTTGACATGATCCAGAATTGCCTTGTTTTTGAGTGTTTTCAGGTGGAGAAATTTTATTCAGTGCTGTGGTTTGCTGACCTTGTTCCTCTAGGGGTAGGAACAACATGTTTAGGGACTTTGGATCCCTTAGATTATGGATATTTCATGCTTCATGTTGTAAGGCACAAAAATGTCTATAACAACATGTCCAACTAAATGCATAAAAATTACATAGTGTTCATAAATAAATAACATGGAATTGTAAAATAGAGCCTCAGCGTATGTAGCTATCTAAGTCAAAATGGGCATCATAGAGGCTCGAAAAGTGAGGGGTAGTCAAGACGTATAGTCTCTGCATCCTCCCAGGTAGCAGATCATGGGCTATACTTGTCCCACTGGACCTTAACTTGGTCTGCCATGCAATGTCTGAGATGTCAAACCCTACGGTCCAATATGCATGATGGTTCGACCACTATGGTTCCCATGTCCAAGACCTACAATACCCTCCAATCCAGTTTGTGCAATTCATCAGAAACATAATGTCGTAAAATAGATACATGAAAAACATCATGAGTTTTATGCCAATGGGGTGGCAGTATAAGACGATAGGCAATTGGTCCAATCTTCTCCTTGATCCTAAAAGGTCCTATGAACCGAGGTGACAACTTCATTCCTTTCCCAAACTGAATGGTACTTTTGTTGGGTTAGATACAAATAAAAACTTGGTCCCCTACTTCATAACTGCGATAAATCCTATGTAAATCAACATAACTCTTCTGTCTATCTTGTGCTTTCTTTAACCTTTGTCAAATCTGTCTTACCTATTCCTCCATTTCTTGAACTAATTTTGGCCCAACTATTACTCGTTCCTCCAACTTTTCCCAACTCAATAGCGTCCTACATGGCCTTCCATATAGATCTTGATAAGGGGCCATCCCGATTGAAGTATGGTAACTGTTATTATACGCAAACTCTACCAATGGTAAGTACCTTTCCCATTGAGTATGATTATCCATTACGTACATCCTAAGCATGTCTTCGATAACCTGATTTACTCTTTCAGTCTACCCATCTATTTCTAGATGATATGTAGTGCTCAGGTTCAACTGAGTCCCTAGTGTTGACTGCAAACTTTTCCAAAACCTAGATGTAAATCAAGAGTCTCTATCAGAAATGATCTTTGTGGGTAACCCGTGTAGTCAAATAACTTCACTTATAAAAGCTTGTGCCACATCAGTAACATCGTAAGTGTCTCTTACTAGAATGAAAGGGCACTTTTGGTCAATTTATCAACTTTAACCAATATAGCATTGTGCCTCTATGATGTGAGTGGAAAACCCACAAAAAAATCCATGGAAATTACCTCCCATTTAGACATAGGGATGTCATGTGGTTGTAGGAATCTTGTTGGATGGCAATGATCAGCCTTCACCTATTGACATTCAAGACATTTGGTGACAAATTGGACTATGTCATGTTTCATGCCTGCCCAAAAGAAGAGTTTCTTCGTGTCCACGTCAATATTCTTCACTCCAGGGTGTGAAAAATAGAGTTCTCTATGTTACTCTTCGAGGATGGTCCTTCTTATACCCCCTTCCTTACGTATGTTCATTCTCCCTTGAAATCTCAATAGTCCATCTGTTTGAAGGACATATCCCTCAAAATTTGGTTCTATCTACTTCAAACTCTAGAGTGCTAAGATAACCTTTAGATACCAACTATCTTCAAAGAGTTTCTCCAACATATGTTCCCTCAAATTTACCTTTAAGGCTACTAGGGAGAAGGTTCATGGCCTCCTACTTAGTGCATCAGCCACCACATTCTCCTTTCCCTTAATGTATGAGATCTCAAAATCATGCTCACTCATGAATTCGCTCCACCGCCTTTGTCTAGCATTCAAATCCCTTTGAGTGAAGAGGTGCTTTAGGATTTGATGATCTGTTCTTAACTCAAATCTTCTCCCAACGAGGTAGTGTCTCCACAGTTTCAAAGCTAACATCACTACTACTAACTCTAAGTCATGGGTAGCATACAACTCTTCATGTTTCTTCAATTTTCTAGATGCATAAGCTATTACTCCGCCTTCTTGCATCAATACTACTCCCAATCCTTGCTTCAAAGCATCGGTGCAGACAATGAAGTCTTTTTCCATGTTCGGTACTCGAAGGATCGGTGCACTAGTTAGTAACCTCTTTAGTTTTGTGAATGTAGTGTCACATTCATATTCCCATTCATACCTGACCCCCTTTCACTGTAATGTGCTGATGGGTTTTGCAATCCTCGAAATCCCTTCCACAAACCTACAATAATACCCTGTCAGCCCCATAAAACTATGCACCTCATGATCATTTTTCGGTACTGGCCAATCCATTATGGCCTTCACTTTTTCTAGGTCAACTGAAATCCCTTCTCCTAAAATTATGTGCCCAAGGTAATGAAATTTCTTCTGAAAGAAGAAACATTTTGACAATTTTCCATACAATTGATTTTTCCTTAAGTAAGTCAATACAACCCTTAGGTGATTTTCATGCTCCTTTTCGTTTTTGGAATACACAAGAATTTTGTCTAGAAAGACTTGCACAAATTGGTCCAAATACTTCCTGAACACACCATTCATGAGGCTCATGAATACTGTTGGTGCATTGGTCAAACCAAATGGAAAAACTACAAACTCGTTGTGCCTAAACCGAGTTCAAAATGAAGTTTTTGAGATGCCCTCTTCCTTAATACTCAATTGGTGGTATCCAAATCATAGATAGATCTTTGAGAAAATTGTTGCTCCCTTCATTTGATCAAATAGGTCATCTATTCTAGGTATCAAGTACCTATTCTTTATGGTGGCTCTATTCAAGTCCCTATAATCTATGCATAGCCTTAAGGAACCACCCTTGTTCTTAACAAAAATAATTGGTGCACCCCAAGGTGAAATACTACATCTGATAAATCCAAAGTCTAAGTGCTCTTTTAACTGCATCTGCAACTCACAAAGTTCTGGAGTTTTCATCCTATAGGGTGTCTTAGATATTGGTTCTGCACTAGGTTTTACGTCGATTGTGAAATCAATCTCCCTTACAGGAGGTAATCCAGGCAATTCCTTAGGAAAAACATCCTTTAATTCTAACAAAACTGGGTGTTGATCTAGGGAGGGTCCTTTCTGGTCACTTATAGCCTCGACCACATATAGCTTGCAACCTTGTTGAAGACAATGCTTTACCTTCATCATCGATATGAATCGTAGTGACACTACTCTCTTGATTCCAAAAATCTCAATTGGCCTACCTTCATCATCTAAACAAATCACCTTTTCTTGAAACAATCTACCAAAGGTCGATGAGCTTCTAGTCAGTCCATTCCAATAATTACATCATACATCCCCAATGTTGTGACGTATGCATTCAACTTAGTCATACACACCCCGAGGTTTACTTGACATTGGTCAACACTAGGTCCTACTGCTTGTTTTATCCCAGAATCGATCTCAACTTACTTAAAGTCATCATGCTCATAGGCTTCCAACCCACATTTTTATAATGTAACTAGTGAAATGAAGCTATCTGTAGCACCTGAATCAAACAAAGTTTTAACTTTTACTTTGTTTATCATACCTGAGGCTTCCACCACGGAAGACTGGTGTTCAACTTGTTGGTTATCAACTACTGCATAGATTCGATGGTGGCTACTTGCTCCCCCCATTGGTGTTTTTCCTTCTCTACGGTTGTTACCAGTTTGTAACTCAGGACAGTCACGTTAGTAATGAGGTCCCCCGCATCCCCAACAAGTGACATGTGGTAGACCTTGAACTGAACGTTGTGGATTTCATTGGAAATAGTTCCTTCCCTTGGGACCTTTGCCCCTACTTGTTGCTCCTCGCGTATGACCTTGATTTTCACGTGCCCTTTAATCTGCGGGTGAAGCTACACTTGTAACCATTGAAATCGCCATTGTTGAGGCTCTGGGTACAACCATGTTTACATATGGTGCTGGCCTCAAACTTCCTCCCTTGGGGAAGGTACAAGGGGCCTTCCCCATAAACCTTGGTTGTTGTGGAAAAATGATTTTGTTTCCACCCATTAAGTCTAAGTGTTCTTCAGAATAACAATCATGTTCCACAACTTCTGCAATTGAGTATGGTTTCCACATCCGCACCATTGCCCTAATCTTAGGGTTCAATCCATAAACGAAACGATTTGCTTGACGCTAGTTAGTATCCATGTAGGAGACATACTTGACCAATTCCATGAATCTAATTTCATATTCTTCTACCGTACAATTTCCTCGTACCAAGGAATGGAAGGCTCCTACCTGTTGTTCTTAATAATATGTTGGTAGGTACTTTTTCCTAAATCTCTCCTCGAATAAATCCCAAGTAACTGTGTCCAGAGTGAGGTGTAGTTGACGCTCTAAGTTACCCCACTAATTCAAAGCACTATCTCTTTATTTTAGCTTTTGAATTGTAATTACAATCCCTTAGTGTGAAGAACCTTCTCATTCCTTCTAACTAGGCTTCTGCATGTTCGCTAGCACGACCTCCTGCAAACTCTAGGAGCTTAATCTTTTGGAGCTCCTTATTAATGTCCTCGATTGGAGGTCCTTCTAACCAAGCTTCTGCACGTTCGCTGGTACAACCTCCTGCAAACTCCAGGAGCTTAATCTTTTGGAGCTCCCTAGTAATGTCCTCGATTAGAGGTCCTCTATCAGATTCTCTTGATCCCTCGAGATTTCCTAACCCTGATGGAGGGTGCTCCACTTCCACTTCATTTGTTTGGCGCCCTTTTAAAGTCTCATTAATTGCTTCTAGGGAACGCAAGATGAGAGTTAACTCTAGTGAAGGTAATGGGTTATTTGTAGGAGGTCCTTGTGATGACTCTCCTTGACCTTGATTTCTTCGCGTCCTCACCATTTTGAATTGTTCAAATATCTATATGATACACAAGACTCATTAATCCATCTTAGGACTTGTCCCTCTTAGTTGACTCACATACGTGTGTATAACAATAGTCATAAGTTTTTCTTTTACTATGCTCATAAACAAGCATTATTAGTACTAAGAAGATTCCCAGGGATCTACCAAATCCTCTCATGTGTGAGTTCTACATAACTTACAAATTTTCTCTTAATACTCGCTAAGGTACTGGTGCAATGTACTTGTAAGTCACGCTCTAACACAAATTGTTTTCTTTAGTACCATAGCTATAATTTAATATTAAGCTAATTAATAACTTGGTTTAATATATTCAAATAATTAAGTTGAATACTAATGTGAATAATACCCTTTTTAGTCATGTCTTCCTTCTATGGCCATTAGTTGTTCCTTCCCACCCTTTATATTATGTTTTTTTTTTTTTTAAATCCTTTATGTCCATTTTATGAATCTTGGGATCTCCTATAGGACATATAAACAATTGGTCTCACCTCTTGAAGAGGCAGTGTCTTTTGAAGCAAGGTTCCTAAGCAATTATCCATGAATGCATATATATATACCTATTTGCAATAATTAGATTAAAGAAGAAAAATTACATTGCCAAAGTAAATGTGACTTCTTACTAGCTTCATAGACAACTATTTTCTTACAAATTTCATTATAAACTCTGCATTTAACATCAGTTTTTCAAAATAGAAAACAAACCCAACACAATGTAATAGCTGAAATATTCATGTTTTTGAATTAGAAGAAATTGACATGTGTTTTTGGTTGTATAAGCATCATTTTGAAACTAGTCTGAGAGTTATAAAAGAGAAGGGAGTATATGACTTCATGGGAAACAAACAATTCCCAGGAAACATAAAACCAACGCTGAAGCCTGAGAAAGAAAATCATGCTTTTTTATTCCTTTCAACCGTATATGTTCGGACTGTGAACTTGAGTTGACCTGACATGGACAACTCGTTTTCTAATAGTTCTAAATTTAGGCATATAACCAAAGCTATCGAAAGGAAACCTTACCGCCCTCTGTATATGGTAGTTCTCAGTTTAAGAGTATACCTAAATTTGACAAGGAAATAAGCCCTCAACTTTTGACAGTATTGAGAATATGTGTAAACTTTTAATGGCAGAATGCTTGTAGTTCCCAATTTTGATTTCTGCTTTAAAAAAAAATTGCACCGACCATTGCAATAATAACTTTCTCGTTTTTCAGAAAACTCAGATAAATTGCAGGCAATAGAAATTGAACTAAATTACATGCATATTCATTATTACATATTTTATATTCTCATCAATATGTTTAATTAATTAATGTAATAAAAATAATATTTATATTTTTATAAATATCTAAATAATTTTATTAAAATTAATGGTTATAAATTATCAATTAAAAAGTCTCTTAGTCATAGTCACATGTGAAGGGTCAACCTCGAGTTTATCCACCAAAATTTTCTTATCGGAAAATAATGAATAGTCAATGGATTGGATCTTACACACTAAAACAAGAAGGCCCTCTTTATATTTTTACTCTGATGCAATCTTAGACATTGTTCCTGAATCATCCTTGCCTGTGGCTCTATCCCTTCTGCTATCAGATAGGCATTGTATTGAAGCATATGGTTAATCCGTGAGGCAAAAGTGCCCATATAGATATAATAGATGAATAAGTGTGGCTACCTTTCTTTATCTATTTTTCTATTTCAAAGATATGATTTCTTGAAGTTGGGACTGAGGAAAATATATAGTTTCTAGGTTTTAGTAGCAAAGTTCTACACTTCAAATAGCTCCTAATCATAAATCTGGTAGACTAACGTCCACACAGTCGCACTAGAAATCTAGAAAACTCGACATTTAGTTACGTGTTGCAGTAGAGTCCTCATGAGATCTATTTTTCTAGTCTCTGGATTCCCATGATGCCATAGGTTCTAAACCCAACGACAATTAGAGTAAATCCAATCCGAGAATTTACTTTTCTGCTACAACAGAGTTGTTGCCTGAATTGAGTTCATGAAATATGTTTTTCTACACTCTGCTTTCACTACATCTCTTAGTTGGTAGAAAACAGAAAGAGGCAACAACCAACCAGGAGCATCCAAAGCCTCCATGATCCAAAATGGATCCTGGATAGACTTCTAAGTCTAAAGTGTTCCTCACAGAGGAACATGAAAGTCCAAAGATGCTCTTGGAAATAGCCCCATTGCATAGATCATTTCATTTTGAATCTACTGCAACTTGAATGGGCTAAAATGGACTTTGGATGAAGAATTTATCATAGAAAGAAGATTGCCTTTGTCCTTTAGGAAAAGGAGGCATTTCTTCTAAAAATGGCCTAAAAGGCTCCTTAAGGAAATTGCATCGCAAAAGGCCAAAGGGAAGGACTTAACGTAAAGGCGGAAGGACCCCCGATTAGTGATCTCTGATATATCGAATCGGAGGTAGGCCTTCGCCCGATATCGGGACCCCAGACAAGGCAACATGCGATAATGCGATAATGCAATTGTGATATCAGCGATCAGAGCAATCGGCCAATCAGTGATAGGAGGGGTAGAAGGCATAGACCCTTGCCGATGCGATACGCGAGGTGCGATATCAACGATTGACGATTGGGGTGAGCAGCGGATTGGCAGATCGGTAGATCAGCGGTCAGCATACCCAAAGGGTAGACCCCCGGGCCGTTGCGATTGCGATTAGCGATCAGGACCCGGACCCGATAGCGATTATGGACCCTATTGCATAAAATTTGAAGTTCGGGAACTTCAGAATTTCAATGTATTTCCCATGTATTTGGGTTTTGGCCATTTGTGATAGAATGGCGGACCCGAAAGGTTTATAAATGCAACCTTATAAATTTTGAAATCCGTGGTAAGTGGGATTTCAGGCGGGACTCAGGTGGTAAGTGGTTTTGAACAGGCGCGGCCCGAACCCATCCACCGGTCGACACGTGGCATGGCTGAGGATAGACAAAACCGCCTTTTCAGGCGGGTAACCTTCGTGCACATAAGCCACCCGAAACGGACTGTCATCCGTTGGATCAGCGATCACACAAATCAACGGTGGCCTTGCAATAGCCATAAAAGGCGGACCTGAAAGGGATTTTAGGGGTGATTCAATAATATTTTAAGTTAGATTAAATGCTCCATGAGGCGTTTGTTAGGATATTCCGACACATAGGATATAGTTAAGTTCAACTTGGTCTAGTGTAGAGTTAGGTAAAGTGTGTTTCTTTACCGTTGTACATTTTGTAACTTACAATCCGACGGTCACGATATGTAGTGATCCAACGGTTCATTCTCTCCTCGGTATTACCGACACTTGATCCGTGGCTTGACACCCGATTGGTCCATGAGTTCTATTTAAAGCACATGGAGGGTCATTGTTCGGGTAATCCGTGCATGAGAGAAGCTTATGTAAATTTTCATTCTTTGATTAATAAATTGCCTGTAGTACCCACGTTGGGACAGGCCGTGGACTGTTTCCCTCTTTGAGGGTTTTAACCACGTCAAAAATACTGGCGTATTGATCTGTGATCTGGTTGTGAGCGGTGTCCTTTTGGTATTCTTTCTGAGGAACTTACCCTGTAAATTCCTACATGGTATCAGAGCCATTTGAGGGCCGCGTCCGTTGGTGATCCAAATCTGAAGCCGGTAGAACTGCATGCGGCTGTCGTTTCCTAGATCTGCTGTTTCTGACTGCTTTCGGGCCGAGAGGACTGCTCTGTTGCGTTCGGAGCATCTGTTCCAGTGAGGAACCCCTTTCGTTTCACGCGAAAAGGTTTCCGGTAGCCCTAGCTACGTCATTTTTCAGATCGGGAGGTATACAATGTTTTTTGCAGTTTACTGTTATTTTCTCTCTGCTTATTTCGGTTTCGGTTTATTTAGCTTTTTTTTAACCGGATCTATACCTTTCATTTCTGCGTATGCTCTTTGCCCTGCGACTCTGTGCGATCTGGGCAAATCAGAAACAGAAAGGAAGGATTTTTCTCATGCGTATGCTCTTTTCCCTGCACCTTAGTGTGATCTCGGAAAATCAGAAACATTGAGAAAAATATTTAGTTTTTCGGCTAAAGCTAACTTTGAGATTTTTTTTTTTAAATTTCTAGTTTTTTGGCTAAAGCTAACTTCGAGCCACAAGGTTCGTTTTTCTTTGCATATTCGTGTTGGGTTTTGTGTTTTGTGTTTTGTAGGGAAAAAGAGCTTTCTCAGGGCAAGCACGCAAACCAAGGCCCCCCTCCCCTCTCTCTCTCTCTCTCTCTCTCTCTCAAATTTTTTGTATAGATCAATTGGTTCAAAGCTTTTTTAAGAGAGTAGAGGTCTTGGGTTCAAGTCTCCATTTTGTGGGGGCGGATTTTTTCATTCCCGCACATTCGCGCACTTTGCCGGCAACGTCAACAATTTTTTTAAAAAGCCATAACTTCTTCATCCGGAAGCCTTTTTCAGAGCCGTTTTTTTTAAAACCGCCTATTTTTTCGAGATCTATCCATTGGAACACTTACTTTCAGCATCTTCAGCTTCAGTTTAAAAAAAAAAATGGAAAGTCCATGCCAAGTCATTCTTGACAGCACTAACTACTTCCAATGGGTAGCCTACATGGAAGATTTACTTAGAAGTAAAGGTCTCTTCAGAATAGCCACAGACCAAGAGAAGAAACCAAAAGATGAAGACAAGGCTGCAAAATGGGAAAATAGACAAGATCAAGCACGTGGTTTGATAGGGATGTCTATTTCTCCTGATCTTAGATTCCACATTGCAGAACTTGAGACTCCTCATGAAGCATTAGAAAAACTCACTAAAGTTTTTGGGATTAAAAATGAAATTAGAGCCCATCAACTTGAAAATGAGTTGCTTACTTTGGATCCTAATAATTTTTCTTGCATTGAAGATTTCTTGTCCAAATTCAAGACCCTTAGATATCTCTTGGAAGGTGTTAAAGTTAAGAAAGAAGATGGTAACCTTATTTATTCCATCCTTACTAAGTTGGAACCAGCCTACTCTGTATTTGTTTCCACTTTCCATTCTACAAGGGAAGCTTTCATTTGTCAAGGAAAAGACTACAAGGCCCCTTCCTTTGACTCCTTTTGTGATTCCTTAATAAGAGAACAAGAAAAACTCTTACACCTTGGTCTTCTTAATCTTGGAAACTCTTCCACGAAAGCGTTAGCCGCCCAGCAGCAACCAAATTCAAAGAATCCTAAGAAGTCATATCCTCAAAAGAATGGTCCTAAACCAACTCAGCCTCAAAATGAAAGATCATTTCAGCAAAATGATAAGACCAATAAAAACAAATGGAAGAAGACTGATAGACATTGTAACTTTTGTAATCGAGATGGCCACTTAGAATCTAAATGCTTTAAGAAGATGGAAGCCTTGGAAGCCGCAATGAAGAAACATAACATCCATGTGGAGCCTACTTCAACTTCAACTTCCAGAATGGCACTTTCTGCATGTCGTTGTCAATCATCTCAGTCTGGTTATGCATTAAATGTATCTTCTTCTTCTTCTCATTCTCATGAGTGGCTCATTGATTCTGGAGCCTCTTATCACATGGCCAAAAACCAAGCCATGTTTTCTTCTTTAAATGATTGTAACACCAAAAATATATATGTTGGTGATGATAGATCTCTTAATGTTGTAGGGACTGGAACTGTTCATCTAGACAATGGTCAGTTTAATGATGTATTATGTGTTCCAACCTTATCCTGCAACCTTCTATCTGTCTATCAGATAACTCATTCAGGTGAAGGTAAAATTGTTGAATTTTCACCTCATGATGTTGTAATCAAGGATCTAAAAGATCCTAAACAGATTCTAGCTACTGGTCTTGCTGATGATTCCACAAGGTTGTATAAGTTTCACAACTTTGGGTCATCAAATCTTCCCTCAGTATTTGTTGCTCATAATGATGAAGTGAGCAAACTTTGGCATGAGCGATTTGGTCACTTAAACTATCGCTCCCTTCAGCATCTATGTAAAGAAAATATGGTGACAGGTCTTCCTATGGTATCTTGCAGAGATGGTGTTTGTTCCGGATGTGTACTCGGAAAACATCATCGGGACAGTTTTGACAAACGTGCCTCTTGGCACGCCTCAGCCCCTTTACAGCTTGTGCACAGTGATTTATGTGGTCCTCTTCCTGTTGCTTCATTCTCTGGCTGCAAGTACTTCTTAACTTTCATTGATGATTTCTCCAGACGCACTTGGGTATACTTCTTAAAACTCAAGAGCGAAGTATTTAACACATTTTTGGCCTTCAAAGCCTTTGTTGAAAAACAATCTGGACATCAAATTCTTAAGCTAAGAACTGATAATGGTGGAGAATATGTTAAAAACACATTCATCAACTTTTGCACCGAAAATGGAATTCAAATGCAACATACTGTTCCATACACTCCACAACAAAATGGTGTAGCTGAAAGGAAAAATCGCACCTTAAAGGAAATGGCTAATTGTATGCTGCAATCTAAAGGACTCAGTCTTAGTTTTTGGGCCGAAGCAATTAATTGTGCAAATTATATAATCAATCGCACTCCTACTAAGGTTCTAGAGAATATCACTCCAGAAGAAGCTTGGAGTTCCATTAAACCAGATGTAAGTCACTTTCGTGTGTTTGGAAGTGAAGCATGGGCCCATATTCCAGATGAAAAGCATAAAGCTTTAGAACCTAAGAGTGAGAAATGTACTTTTGTTGGATATTCTGAAGATGTAAAAGGTTATAGACTTATTCCATTTAAGTCCAAAAATGTTATCATTAGAAGAGATGTAAAATTTGATGAAAATAAATCGGCCTGCGAGCCTAGTCCGGCGGATGTGCCACCTCTTCCTATCTCTTCTACTTTTGAAAACATTTCTTCTTCAGATGATGAAAGCGAGGATGATAATCCTCCCCCACCTTCTCAGGATCCTCAACTTCCAAGATGGGTCCGTGCTACTCGGGATGCAGCAGGTGATCTTGCCGGTGATCCTACAGATCAGCGACGTACACGTTCTCAGTTTGAAAGAGCCTCTTTTTTACTGGCTCAAGCTCCAGTAAATCATGATCCTGACACTTTTGCAGAAGCTTCAGGCCATCCACATTGGGAAGCAGCTATGAATGAAGAATATCATTCATTGATGACAAATGATACATGGGATCTTGTTCCTCTACCAAAGGGACGCAAACTTGTTAGATGTAAATGGGTTTACAGAACCAAGTATGGACCAGATGGGAAAGTTGATAAACATAAAGCTCGTCTCGTTGCTAAGGGCTTTTCACAGGTTGAAGGCATTGACTACACTGAAACCTTCTCCCCTGTTGCCAAAATGAACTCTATCCGCCTTGTTCTTTCCCTTGCTGCCTCTTTAAAATGGGAAGTCCATCAGATGGATGTTAAATCTGCCTTCTTGCATGGGGACTTGCAGGAAGAAATCTATATGGAACAACCCATTGGCTTCATACAAACAGACTCCAGCCTTGTTTGTCGACTTAAGAAATCCCTTTATGGCCTCAAGCAAGCTCCTCGGGCTTGGTATGCCAAAATGGATAGCTTTCTTTTAGAATCTGGCTTTTCTAGGTGTCATTCTGACAATACTGTCTACACCAAGAAAGTGGGAAACTCTCTTATCATCCTTGTTCTTTATGTTGATGATCTTATTCTTACTGGTAGTGATCCCAACCTTATAAACCATGTGAAGTCCAGCCTTAAAAAGAAATTTGAAATGACAGACTTAGGACACTTACACTATTTTCTCGGTCTTCAAGTCTTGCAATCCAAGGAGGGTATTTTCCTTTCCCAGTCCAAGTATGCTTGTGATATTCTTCGTCATTTTCACATGGAAGACTGTAAGCCAGCCCCTTCTCCCTTTCAGTCTGGAGTCAAACTTTCAGTCTCTTGTACTTCTCCTGAAGTTGATGCTACCTTATACCGTCAACTTGTAGGAAAACTCTTGTATTTAACCCATACTCGTCCTGATCTTTCCTTTGCTGTTGGCCTTGTTGCTCGTTTTATGCAAAACCCCCGTGAAAGTCATTGGAAAGCAGCTAAAAGAATACTTCGTTATGTTCGAGGTACAGTACAGTTTGGGATTCATTACAGTGCCAAAGCAACTCCTCTACTAGTTGGTTTCACTGATTCTGATTGGGCTGGTGACCCTGATGATCGGAAGTCTACTACCGGTTATGTCTTCACTCTTGGTTCAGGACCTATTACATGGGCTTGTAAGAAACAGGCTGCCATTTCTCTTTCGTCAGCAGAAGCAGAGTATCGTGGTGCCGTGGAAGCTAGTAAGGAAGCCTTGTGGCTTCGTCAGATCCTATCAGAGTTTGGCTTTGAGCAGCAGCATCCAACTACACTTTGGTGTGATAATCAAAGTGCCATTCAGCTATGCAAAGATCCAGTCCAGCATCAGTGCAGCAAACACATTGAACTAAACATGCACTTCATCAGAAAGCTCATTCATGACCATGTTCTTGAAGTGCAATATTGTCCAACAGATGATCAGGTTGCAGACATCTTCACAAAGGCTCTCACAGAGGCGAAGTTCACTAAACTTCGATATATGCTTGGAGTTCATGAAGTTGTCACTAAGGGGGAATAGGCTCTAGTGCCTCCTTCCTTCTCCTATTGTGTCATATTTGTAAATCCTTCAATCCTATCCCAAGTTGTTCTTAAGGGGGGATGTTAGGATATTCCGACACATAGGATATAGTTAAGTTCAACTTGGTCTAGTGTAGAGTTAGGTATAGAGTTAGGTAAAGTGTGTTTCTTTACCGTTGTACATTTTGTAACTTACAATCCGACGGTCACGATATGTAGTGATCCGACGGTTCATTCTCTCCTCGGTATTACCGACACTTGATCCGTGGCTTGACACCCAATTGGTCCATGAGTTCTATTTAAAGCGCATGGAGGGTCATTGTTCGGGTAATCCGTGCATGAGAGAAGCTTATGTAAATTTTCATTCTTTGATTAATAAATTGCCTGTAGTACCCACGTTGGGACAGGCCGTGGACTGTTTCCCTCTTTGAGGGTTTTAACCACGTCAAAAATACTGGCGTATTGATCTGTGATCTGGTTGTGAGCGGTGTCCTTTTGGTATTCTTTCTGAGGAACTTACCCTGTAAATTCCTACAGTGTTTTCCTATGTATTTCTGGTATATCTCTGTGTATTGGGAAATATGGTCGTTTTCGGGTTTTCACCTGAAGAGAGGCCATCGATTCCTTGTAATGGCACCTGTTCATTGTGCCACGTGGAAAGTGGGTGTTTTATAAGAAATGATACGTTTGTAACGCGCAGAGCCACAGAGCCAGAAGCCAAAAGGCCAGATGAAGAGATAGAGGAGTGATTACATGCAGAGAAATGGTTGGGGAAGCTGCAGAGCCAGAAAAGGCCTCACAAAAGTCAGAGAGAATGATTGCTAAGGCATAGCAGCGCAGAGAGTTTTGGGAGTCACTTGGAGGTCGAGTGAACCAGAGAGCTCAATTGATAGCAACGAGTTGTTGCTGAAGAATCACTTGGAGGTCAAGCGAGTTACAAAGGCACACAGAGGCTAAGAGAGAGAGCTTAGAGAAGCCAGAGCCGAAGAGCCAGAGCCAGAGCTAGAGCCAAGAGCCAAAGTCATGAGCCAGAGCCAAGAGCCAGAGCCAAAGGCAGAAAGTCGAGAGCTTCAGAGCCAGGGATGAGATGGTGTTCTAAGCCCGTTGTGTTCTGTGTAAACCAGTGGAGTTGAGCATGGAGGTTGTAAAAGAACTGTTGCCATAATCCCAGAGAGCCTAGTCGAGTTGACTAGAGCTCAAGGAGACGTAGCCCAAGAGCTTGGGTAAACTCCAAATTAATATTGTTGTTATGTGTATTGTTTTATTGGTGCATCTTGCTGCTATGCGTGTGTTGCTTATTTGGTTCTTTACTTACTGTCATATGTATTTTATACCAACATAAGCAAGTGAACTTACAACACATAATAGTTTTAAAACAAATATAAGAATACACCTATGTTCAAGCACATTATTAATTCCACATTGGTTAATCAATAAATCTTGGGAATATTTAAGCATTAGAAGTGGGAGAGGTTCTTGTAAGCTTGACAAGAAGCCTTTAAACCCCATTTTTAGATCAGGTGGTATCAGGGCTTGAGGTTTGAATGACAAAGCAAAGATTGCTTGTCTGAAAGGTGTTGGGAAGTCAAGGATTGATTGTTTGATTGATTGTATTCTTTTTGTAGACTGACTATTGTGTGAGTTTGCAAAGGTGAAGGGAAAGCTATTGATAGCTCAGTCCAGGAAGGACAAGAACGAAGAAGGGCTGAAGGCATTCTTCTTATCCCAAAGGACCCCAAAGAAATCCTTGAAGCACAAGAGGTTTGTTGCAAAAGGTTGCTTAGATAAGCTCTTTATTAATCTTGTTTGAATTTCTTTTCTTCATTGGCATAATGACAACTTCTACAAGTGAGTCCTCAAATTCTTCTTTCTTCACAAGAGTCTTTGTTGAAGACATGAAGCAAGACTTGTTCATCATGTTGGATATGGTGAGAGAAATGTATGAGGATGGAAGGAAGAGCAGCATACTTAGAGAGCAGTTGAATTCTGTGGAGGAAGAGAAGCAGATGCTTTCTGATAAATTGCAGGAAATGGAGAGGCAACTTCATATTGCAAATATGAACCTGAAAAGGATGCATGAGTTGGAGAGACAACTCTTTGTTGCCAAAGAAGCCTTGGTCAAGTATCAGCTTGAAGAAGAGGTAAATAGTTCATGTTTGTCTTCAAATTCTTCTAAGAATGCATATATTGGTTCTTTTGAAAAACATACCAAAGGCATAGGTTCCAAGTTAATGTCCAAGATGGGCTATGAAGGAAAAGGCTTGGGTAAACATGCACAAGGTATTGTTGAACCAATAATAGTTGAGGAAAGGCCTAAGTATTTGGGTCTTGGCTATGGACAAGCTTATGGAGAGAGTTCCAAAGCTGCCATGAAGGCTATTAAAACAGCTCCAAGAAGGAGTTTCATTTCAGGTCCTCTACCCCAAGATTGTGAAGATTGTATTCTTGGGGAATGCAATGGTGTGAAGCATACCTTGCAGAAAGAAGGTGTATATCAGCATACACTTGAACCAGAGAGTTGTGGAAACTCTAACAGCCTTGAAGAGATTGATGGTGTTCCAAAGGGAGCTACTTCTTCATTCAGGCCACCTCCTCATGAGGGTAAAAGAGGTGGAAGAGAAAGGTATAAATCTAGTTCTTATCATCTTCCTTTTGATTATGTTTAGCATGATAAATTTCCACATAAGCATGGGAAAAGAATTGCATGTTCCTTTTGTGGTTTGGATAACCATAATGTTTCTAGATGTTGGAAGAGAATGGCCACATACAGGAAAATTTTGAAGGAAAGGAAGCAAGAAGTCAAAGGTCCATTGGACAAGGAAAATCATGCTGTCAAGAGGATGCACATGCAGTGCACTTACTACCATAAGCAAGGGAATCTTGCTGCAAAATGTTGGACTCTGAATCCAACAATGCTTCCACAAAAGCTGAAGAAAGTGGAAAGAGAAAATGGCAGGCATGGAAAGAAAGATTCCATGATTGATGTGTTTTAGGATGATTCACATGTTGATGCTGATGTGGAAACAAAGGCAAGACCTTTGAAATGGATTGGTAAGAAATGGTTAGAGTTCTTATCCAATTAAGATTGCATGTCTATTGTTGCATCTGTTTGCATTTTTTTGTTAATGGAATGTAAGTTGCAAGGTTTTACCAAGAAGGTGAATGGAAAATGTTGAGTAGGAGACTCACTTTGTTGCTACAACATTATGTTCATTTCAACTTCGAAAGTACAATGTGCTTAAGCAAAAGTTGAAGGATAAAATGCATGCAAAATCTTGATGTACATGAACACAGGGATGCTAGTGATTTCCTTGTATTTGAACATGTATTTGTAATTAACTTGAAGGGTTGATTGCTTTGTTGTAAACATGCATGTAATGTTGACTTGGAAAAAGTTAATTTGGTCTCCAAGATGGAGATAATGATGAAGTGTTTCATCTTTGAAAAAGAGTCCTAGAGGTATTTTTCTACATGCTTGACTTGAAGGGTCATTTATTTTAAAGGCATGTTTTGTGGGCTTGTTATCTAGTCCATCATTTGTACGCAGATGTAAGACATGGAGGTGTTCACAAGATGTGAAAATCTGTTTATTTTGTTGAAGCAGGAGTTTAGGCCATCTAGTTGTTGTCTATATTTCTATTGTTGTTAACAGTTGTTGTTGACAGCTTGTCAAACAGGTGCAAATGAGAATTTTGTGAAGCAGATGAACTTCACATTTGTTTGAGCCACCTTGGATCAATGATCAAGGTAGAGAAGTTCAAACTACCTTCTGTGACCATCTCAATAGGAGTTCTGCAGGAAGGTGAGGAGGAAGACAGTTCTTCCCAGGAAGACCAGCACATCCAGGAAGGAGAGTGGTCAAAGGATTTGGTTCATAGACACTATGCAAGGCAAGTGTGTGGAGGCTGAAAGAATAGGGTGATTTACTCCCATTTACAGTTCAGATCAGTATGTCAGTCTTTTGGAGACCAAAAGTTCTTTTAGTGGGAAGGTGTGATCCAAAATGGATCCTGGATAAACTTCTAAGTCTAAAGTGTTCCTCACAGAGGAAAATGAAAGTCCAAGGATGCTCTTGGAAATAGCACCATTACGTAGATATTTTCATTCTGAATCTACTGCAACTTGAATGGGCTAAAATGGACTTTTGATGAAGAAGTTATCGCAGAAAGAAGATTGCCTTTGTCCTTTGGAAAAGGAGGCATTTCTTCTAAAATGGCCTAAAAGGCTCCTTAAGGAAATCACATCACAAAAGGCCAAAGGGAAGGACTTAATGCAAAGGCGGAAGGACACTCAATAAGCGATCTCCGATATATCGAGTCGGAGGTAGGCCTTCGCCCAATATCGGGACCCCAGACAAGGCGACATGCGATAATGCGATAATGTGATTGTGATATCATGATCAGAGGGGCAGAAGGCATAGACCCCCACCGATGTGATACGCGAGATGCGATATCGGCAATTGGCGATCGGGGCAGTCGGCAGATCGACAAATCAGCGGTCGACATACCCAAATGGCAGACCCTTGGGCCATTGCGATTGCGATTAGCGATGAGGACCCAGACTCGATAGGGATTGTGGACCCGATTGCATAAAATTTGAAGTCCAGTAACTTCAGAATTTCAATGTATTTCCCATGTATTTGGGTTTTGGCCATTACGCCATGCGATAGTGATTTGTGATAAAATGGCAGACCCGAAAGGTTTATAAATGCAGACCTATTAATTTTGAAATCCGTGGTAAGCGGGATTTCGAGCGAGCCTCAAGTGGTAAGTGGTTTTGAACGGGCGGGGCCCAAACCCATCCACTGGCCGACACGTGGCATGGCTGAGGAGAGAGAAAATCACCTTTTCAGGTGGGTAACCTCCATGCACATAAGCCACCCGAAACAGACTGTTAGCTGTTGGATCGACGATCACACAGATCAATGGTGGGCTTGCGATAGCCATAAAAGGCAGACTTGAAAGGGTTTTTAGGGGCCATTCAATAATATTTGAAGTCCGATTAAATGCTCCATGAGGCATTTTCCTATGTAATTATGGTATATCACTGTGTATTGGGAAATATGGTCATTTTTGGGTTTTCACCTGAAGAAAGGCCTATGATTCCTTATAACGGCCCCTGATCATTGTGCCACGCGACAAGCGGTCGTCTTATAAGAAATGATGCATTTGTAATGCACAGACCCATAAAGCTAGAAGCCAGAGGGCCAGATGAAGAGACAGAGGAGTGATTACATGAAAAGAAACGGTTGGGGAAGCCACAGAGCCAGAAAAGGCCTCACAAAATCCAGAGAGCACGATTGCTGAGGCAGAGCAACGCAGAGAGTTTTGGAAGTCACTTGGAGGTCGAGTGAACTAGAGAGCTCAATTGACAACAACGAGTTGTTTCTGAAGAATCACTTGGAGGTCAAGCGAGTTACGAGGCACACATAGGCCGAGAGAGAGATCTCAGAGAAGTCAGAGCCAAAGAGCCAAAGCCAGAGCTAGAGCCAGAGCCAGAGCCAAGAGCCATAGGCATGAGCCAGAGCCAAGAGCCAGAGCCAGAGCCAGATCCAAAGCCGAGAGCCAGAGCCAGAAAGTCGAGAGCTTCAGAGCTAGGGATGAGATGGTGTTCTAATCCCATTGTGTTCTATGTAAACCAGTGGAGTTGAGTGTGGAGCTTGTAAAAGAACTACTACCATAATCCCAGAGAGCCTAGTCGAGTTGACTAGAGCTCAAGGAGACGTAGCCCAAGAGCTTTCGGTGAATTCCAAATTAATATTTTTGTTATGTGTATTGTTTTATTGCTGCATCTTGCTGCTATGCGTGTGTTTCTTATTTGTTCTTTACTTACTGTCATATGTATTTTATACCAACATAAGAAAGTGAACTTACAACACATAATGGTTTTAAAACAAATATAAGCATGCACCTATGTTCAAGCACATTATTAATTTCTCATTGGTTAATCAATAAATCTTGGGAACATTTAAGCTTTGGAAGTGGGAGAGGTTCTTGTAAGCTGACAAGAAGCCTTTAAACCCCATTTTCAGATCACTCCATGGATGGCTTTCTTTGGCTCAAGTGACACTGTTTCATGTAGTGATAAATAATAGGAACAAGCTTATTTGTATATGTGATTCGAATCATGACATTCTCAAGGAGTAACATTGTGATAGAAACATGCAAAACTGTAGAAATTGCATTAACAACTATTGCTTCTATAATAGATGTCTCATCCTTAGAAAGACATATCACCAAAACCTGACATGGCTCCATATAACTCTCACCATTTTTTTTCAGGAAATCTAAAATCAACTGCACTGAGGATTTTCTCAGTTTGATGTAACCCACATCCATGTCATCAATATGATCAGATGATTCTTCTGTAGTTGAAGTCCTAAAATCTTGCGGTATGTCTTGTGAAATAAAACTTTTGTTAGTTGAAAATTCCATGGGAATTTACATAGTGTAATCAATGGTGTACCTTCCCTCTTTGATATCTTGCAATGAAAGTGATTTTTGTTGCTATCTGGTGAAACATTTCTAGAGACCGTCATTGATGACAAGCTGCTTTAGATTGGACATCACTTCTCTGAGGATTTTAAACAAAATGGTAGGTGAAGGTGTGAAGCTGAATCAATTCACTCTATCCACTGTTATCAAGGCATGTGCCAACGTTGCCTCCTTGGGACATGGCAAACAAGTCCATAATTACATCATAAAAATTGGGCTTGAGTCAAATGTTGTTGTGCAGAGTGCACTTGCGCATATGTACGCCAGATGTGGGAGCCTCGAGGATGCATACCACGTGGTTGAAAAAATGTCTGAACAAAGCACTCCAGCATAGAATGCAATGATTGCAGCGCACGCTCAGAACCGAGATATGAAGGAAGCTCTGAATCTCTTTTACGAAATGCCAGAGCAAGATGTGGTTTCTTGGACAACAATTATTGTGAGTTATGCACAAAATGGGTATGGTGATGATTCTTTGAATGTTTTTAACCAAATTTGAAAAACAAGAATGAAATTTGACCACTTCATCATGGGTATTGTTCTCAGTGTATGTGTTGATTTAGCAGCCCTTGAACTGGGTAGGCAGTTCCATGCCTATGTTGTTCAAACTGGATCTGAGTTGGATATTGTTGTGGGGCGTGCACTTGTTGATATGTATGCCTAATATGGTAGTATGGAAGATGATTTCCAAGTGTTTGAGAAAATTCATCAACGGAATGAGGTCTCTTGGAACTCAATTATTACAGGTTTCACACAATATGGATGAGGAAAGGATGCTCTCCTACTGTTTGAACTGATGTTGCCTTATATTATTATTCAGAAACATGAAGTATTCTAACTGGTGGGAACATCTAATGTTTATGTTGTTTTTAAGGTCTCTTCTTTACTATCTCAAATTAACCGATCAACATTGTCGAAGGCCTAGAGTTATATGAAAACATCTTTGATAGTTCAAAGCTTTCACGGTTTACTCTGCTTACACAAAAACTTAAAGTTGCAGGGAGGCAGAGAGAGCTTAGAGGTAGGTTTTATTATGCATTCAATCAGTTACGTCGTCTATGGCAGCATTGTATGTTTCAGTTTATGAGCACCCATTTTTTCCCATATTGTACCAAAACATTAGATATTGTCTTGTAATAAAGTGACAGAAGTAAAGTCTAGATTATGCAGATATATCTATTTTTTTTCAGAATTATATTACATAAGATCACACACAATGTAGAAAAATCAGGGTAAAACAGTCAATGTTCCATTATCTCACTAAGTCAACGACATTTCAGACCAGTCCATTCAATAATTGAAACAATGTTAATAACGGACATGTTGTGGAGGCTTAGGGTTGTACTCGATTCTCCTATTCTCATTCAAATGAGTTGATGTTCTAGCTGTTGGATGTTGGAGTGTTTATTGTTGAATGATGATTGATGTGCCATGCCATTTTGAATCTTAGGGGATAATACAACTATAATACCCCCCATTTTTTATGTAGACACCCATACTTAGTTCAGTTGCTTTACTAGCCTAGAAATTTACCACAAGGTTCAAGTCTCGCTTCACATGGTAATATGAGGATTTGGAGAACAGGCTTTCCTCTTTTTTTTTATTCGGGTAATGGTAACTACAAGTTTACCTTGGATTTTTTTATTTTTTTTTATAACCCAAAGAATTGCACACAAGAGTCATATGCCCTAGCCTAGTTATTTGAAGCTTAAGCAATACCCCAAGCATAAGTGGCAACCGTTTTTCCTCCGGGATCATAGAGAATCCATCTTGCATCTACCACCCCTTATTTATATTACAACTTCACCTTATGTTATAATTTGTATTAGTTTGAGGGTAAAACACTAATTCACCATATTGAAGAAATTTTTGGCCACTAGGATGGTATAACAACTCCTTTGGCTTAGGTATGGTCTTTGATGGATAACTATTCCACCTACTTTTATAATAAAATGCTTTCAAGTAATGATGAGGGTTATAAACTCTTTTAGCAGAGATTTGGGTCTAGTGGGTCTTTGGTCCAAATTTTGAAACTAGTTCTGATACCACGTGTGAGGCTCCATCCTAGGGTCCTCTAATAGCACTAAATTTCTCTAATTTTAAATACAATAAAATGGGAAATAACTTATTTCTAACTAAACATTTAATTGATAATAATTTACCATTAAAATTTATTTCCCACAATTAAATAAGTAAGCATTTCATTGCAATCACTTACATGAGTAATCTATAAACAGAGGAATACCTATTCCAATAGCTTAGTTGAGATGCCCCTGAGCTCCTGATCCTGCTGGGATGCTCCTCTTGACTACCGACTAGATTTACCTCCCAGCCAACTAGGAAGTATTTCCTAGCCCAGGAAACCTCCACAGGTTCCCTAGCCCTCCGAGCCCAAGTCCAACCAGATGTAGTGTGTCCAAGTTAAACAAATACTCTCCTTCTCTCCCTTCTCTTTTCTCCACCTTCCTCTCAAAACAAAATCCTCCAAAACCACAACCAAACCAAAACCAAAACCAAGACCAAGGATCCCCCCTCCTCTCATCATCCTTCCCCTTTTATGCCTCCTTCTCTTCTCCACCTCAACCACCTGTCATTAATGTCATAACTACCCCCTCATCCTTACATTTGACTTTTCTTACCATATCTTCTCCCAAGTAAATTTGAGAGGACATTTTGGGGATGAGATATGAATATATAATTTGGTAATTAATTGGAGAGGACCATATCTTCTCCCAAGTAAATTTGAGAGGACATTTTGGGGATGAGAGATGAATATATAATTTGGTAATTAATTGGAGAGGACCATATCTTCTCCCAAGTAAATTTGAGAGGACATTTTGGAGATGAGAGATGAATATATAATTTGGTAATTAATTGGAGAGGACCATATCTTCCCCCAAGTAAATTTGAGAAGACATTTTGGGGATGAGATATGAATATATAATTTGGTAATTAATTGGATAGGACCATATCTTCTCCCAAGTAAATTTGAGAGGACATTTTGGGGATATGGATATTTAAATTGGAATAAATGGAAGGAGACCATATCCTATCAAAATTTAAATTTGAGGAGGTAAGTTGGGAATTGAATAATAATAAAATTTATATCAGTAATAAATTTACAGTTTCACCAATGTAGGTATGTACCATTATTTCTTGATAATTATAAGTCAATATTTTCAGATAATTTAAACACTAGTAAAATTTGCGTGATAAGATTAAGTAGGCCATTACATGTGGGATCTTCGTAGCAAGATCACCGCACCAGCTGAGTGACTCGAGGGCGAGTCACGACCTTTGTGTTGGGGGCTTGTTGGGATGGGGTTCCCTAGGTCACTTTTGTGGTTAAAAACCCAGTTTTGATGTACAATTTGGTAAAAATATGTAAAGTCTCTGCAATTTGTGGATGCGGAGTGCGTAGATAGTTAGAAGCCAAAAGGGGTTTTAGCCCCTTCGTTATGTAAATTCGAGTCAGTTTTGAGATCCACCCATGGTCCGCAGATCGTGGGATTGTATGTAAAAAGCTATAAATAGGTGTGTCTTAAGAGAGTGTAAGATATACTTATGTCTACGTCTGAGAAAATGGGCAAGAAATCAGCGGTAGATAGAGGGGAAAAGGCTCCATGGTTGAGTGTGTGGAGTCCTAGAGTGGAGTCCACAACTGAGTGCACGGACCCCTGCAGCTGAGTGTGCAGGGAAGTTTTGAGTCTGTAACCTCATATTGAAGATCAATAAAGAAGATTGTTGAAGAAATTCATGTGTTTATCTGTTTACTTCTGTTATTTATGTTTGCGATATATGTTGTGATGGAATAATGTCTTTATGAAATAATGATGTATTGATGCACGACTCTATTGGATAAGTCTTATTAACTATACGCAATGCATGTTAAGTATTTACGTGAAGATTATAATACATTATGTTATCTTTATTAAGCAGTTAAGTAGATCTGCGTGAACTCATATCTAGGGTTATTCTATGGTACGCGTAATTCATCTATTAAGGGTTTGGAAAGACCTATTGTAGACCTTCGCGAAGGTCCAAAGGTCGTTTAAAGAAAGTTGCAGTATCGAGCCATAGGGGCTTATAGATCTGCACAAAGGCAGATCTAGGACAATAGAAGACATCAAATTGATCTCTAGATGCGGAAACTTCATTCCAACATCCCCCATACTGCTTTGGGTGAGATTTCAGCCTGCGCTACGCGGGTTGATGCTGAAAGGGCCAGTAGTGTAGGGTTTTGTTTGGAGCAATTAACTCTAAACTTGGGTCAATACCCACTAAGCCAACAAATCTAATGAAAGATGCATGTAAATAATTATAATTTATGGGCTTTGCTTAGACACAAGAAATTTGAATATAGTTTTGTGAGACCTATTTTAAAAAAAAAAATTATATGTTTCATTTTTTCACATTGGAAGAAGAAAGTTACTTTTCTCTCGGTGTTTTTAATGGAGGGACGTTACACATCAGGCAAGAATTAAACCTATCCAGAAAAAACCTTTGATTCTTGAGCATCCTCTAAATGTCTTCGAAGGAAGTGAAGATATTATATCTTTCAAATTGTTTGTCTCTCAACACGAGACACAAGAGGGTCTTCATTTGTCAATGCAGAGCTACCGAATTTAGGTATTTATTTTTCCTACCCCTGGTATGACCAGGGTTAGGAACCCAAGTCAACATAGATATTGATGTTTAATCCTTGTTAGCATTATGGTACAGAGTTAGCACTATGACACAGGTGTTTTCCTTCATGGCAACTCACACATATGACAGATCACAGTTCAAGGTCACAAAAAAGGTATGTGCGGGTTCTCCATTGACCAAGGTGCGTGTACACGTGGGTCCACAGACCAAAAGGCGCGTATAGCATACACACGCACTTTTATGGAAGGAAAGGCGTGTACATGTTGGAAAACTTAGTTTTGGTCCGTGGTATTGGTCCATGGTATTTTGATCCATGGTATTGGTCCAAGGTATCTTGTCTGACGTGTTGACCCCAGGTATTTGGTCCAAGGTATTGATTCTAAGTGGTTTTGGACCATGGTATTGAGTAAGGCCTAAGACTATAAAAGGAGGAGAAGATCATTAGGCAAGGGCACTCATGAATTGAATATCTAATGAAGAGCAAGATCTAGAATATAGGTTATTGGGTTATGGTGCACAACTGGATTTGAATCAAGGATGAACTTGAGCGCTTGATGAAGGATACGTTCTATTGAGGGGTTAAGATCTTAAGGCTTGAAGAGAAGTATATTTGTGTGGTTTTGATTTCTTATCTGAATAACTGGCGCATGTTGTAATCTGTAAATATGATGATCTAGGAATAACTGATGTCTGAAGTTGTTGTAAAGTTTAAATCATAATTTACAGATCCGTACGCAGGTTCACTTTAGCAAAGGCATGTATACATGGTGGTTATACATATCAAAATGGCATATATGCAGGTTTGCCTTGAGAAAACGGCGTATGTACGCAGGTTCGACATGTTGAAGTAGCGTATACCTAATAAAATATGCTTTAGCTACTTCTGTTTTCTGTTGCAGTGTTCTGGGTTATAGCATGGGTTCTGGTTACTGTTTCTGTATTTTGGTTACAGCATTCTGAGAAGTGATTGATTGATTCAGTTTTGGTTGGTGCAAAGGAGATTGATTGATGCATATATATTTGATGGTTGATTGATGTTATTGATGGATCCAGTCTGAAAATTAATGAAACATGGTCCCTGGAAGAAAAGAGAAGGTTGTAGCCTTTTGTAGGCTTGCACCTATGTACTAGTAAACACAACAACTAGTACAAGATCTAGGGGGTTGTATCTCCCTTCCAAGAGAAGCTGGAGAACGAGAGAAGGTTGTAGCCTTCTGCAGGTAGAAGCCTATGTACTGGTATAAGTCTGCACGAGTACAAAAATTGTAAAAGGAAGTTTCTTATTAAAAGAAGATAGAGACGATTGCAGCAGGTGGTTTTCACCCACATTGGGTTTCCACCTTATATATTGTGTTCATGTGTGTGATTGTTTTTTCTGCTTTACTGCACCTGGTTACTATTTATATGGTTCTGATGCATAGATTAAATATCAACTTATGATGAATTAAATAAGTTATAATTTTGAAGAGTATACACTAGTTGCCTTATATACATCTGCGTACACACGCAAGTTTAATTCACTGAAGTAGCGTATATGAATCTAATTATGGAAATGAAATATTGTTGACTTGCTAACACTAATTCACCTCCCTCCTCTCAGTATTATTTCCAACAATTGCTACCAGAGCAAGTCCTTCAGAAGAAGCTTGATCGCTTGAAGGAAGATCTATCATCATGAGTAACTATGAAAGAGAGGGATCCATTAGACCACCAATCTTTGATGGGAGAAACTTCATTTATTGGAAGGTAAGAACTACAACCTCTCTTCAATCTCTTGTAACAAATGTCTAGGAAATCATGGAAGGAGGATATACATTTCCATCAGCAATTCCTACAGATACGGCAGGTAAAAAGCAATATGAAACCAATGCCAAGGTTGTGAATACATTATTGGGGAGTTTGTCACAATCAGAATTTGTCAAAGTTATGCAACTCAAAACCACCAAAGAAATATGGGACAAGATCGTTCTAAGCTATGAAGGAGACAATCAGGTAAAACGTGCAAAACTGCAATCTCTCATAATTCAATATGAAACTCTCAAAATGCACAATGATGAAAGTATAGCTAATTACTTCTTACGTATAGATGAGATTGTTAATTGCATGAAGAACTTGGGTGAAGAGATAAAATAAGTTACTTTAGTTGAAAAGGTTTTAAGATCCTTGTCTACTAAGTTTGAAGCAAAAGTATCTGCCATAGAAGAAAAGCAGGATCTTCAGACTATTACTATGACACAGCTGCACGGAATCTTAACTGCTTTCAAAATGAGAAAAGGAGGTCCATCAGATATGAGAGAAGCCGCATTCAAAGCTTTAGGAAGAGAAGAATTCCATGAATCAGGACATATTTCAGAAGGAGAAGAAGAAGCAAACTTCGTCAAGAACCTTCAACGAGGTTCCAAGAGATTCAGAGGTAAACCACCTTTCAAATGTTTTGCTTATGGAAGAGTCTGTCATTATGATGCCAAATGTCCTCATCAAGATAAGATTGATAAAGGTAAGGAATCAACAAAATGGAACAGAAAACAAAGTGTAAGTAAGAAGATCTACTATACTCATGAAGATAGTGATGGTTTATCAAATAGTGATGAAGATGAAAATAGTAATGACTATAGACTTCTAATGGCTTTTGAAGATGATGATTTCTTGGATGCTTTAGATGAAGATGACCTTTATGAAGAAATCTCTAAACTCAAAATCTGTTTAGAAGAAAAAAATATGATTATAGATACTCTGACATTCCAACTTGCTGAAAGAGAAAAACATAATGAAAAATTGGAATGTGAAATTGTGGGTCTAAGAGAGGATATTGAGAAAACAAAAGCTCTCAATCTTAGATTTTCTAAAGGATTAGAAACATTAAATGAAATTATCAAAGTGCAGTGTTATCCTCTGATAAAGACAGCTCTTGGATATACTGAAGAAGCATCTCAATCACAGAAGTCATCAACCTCCACTAAAAGCTATCTCGATGCAACAAAGAGCAGTAAACAGTTTGATAGTCATCAGTAAAGGCATAAAGAAGACCACCAGGTAAATCAGGATCAATTTACTTCAAGGATGAACAAAAGCTACAAACCTCAGGTAAATCATACTCAATCTGCTTCAAGAATGAATATCAATAGAAACTACAATCACCAGGTCAGTAGATTCGATAATCGCAGGAACTTCTTTAATGGCCAATGTTTCTCATGTCATAACTTTGGACACAAAGCTGCTCAATGTGTTGCTTACAAGACAATCATGACTAGAGAAGCACAAAATCAAAGGAATGTGACAGGGATCATGAAACAGACTTACAATAACTTTTCTCTTCTTGAAAATGAAATAGAATGCTCTATCTGCAACAACTTCGGTCATGAAGAATCTGA
The DNA here is from genome assembly GCA_031772625.1 of Pinus tabuliformis. Classification (NCBI taxonomy): domain Eukaryota; kingdom Viridiplantae; phylum Streptophyta; class Pinopsida; order Pinales; family Pinaceae; genus Pinus; species Pinus tabuliformis. The sequence continues at coordinate 892,241,398 of CM062813.1, forward strand.
ATGCAGGAGTAAATTTTGGCAAACATCTCAGGAGCAAACTTCATTAAGTCCCAAAATATGGAAAAATTAAGAGCTGCAACCAGAAATATGTGCTATAGCCTTGTATGCAGGAGGATAAGAAAATCAGTGGTATATCGACAGTGGATGCTCAAAACATATGACAGGTGACAAAGAAAAACTTTAGTCATATAATGCCTTAGAAAAGGCAAAGAAGGTCTCATTTGGAAATGACACTCCTGCTCTCATAAAAGGTAAAGCTTTTGTTCTCTTAAAAGAAAAGGTTAAAGCTGGGAATGTTATGTATGTTGATGGTCTTAAGCATAACCTGTTAAGTGTCAGTCAAATGTGTGATCAAGGAAATGAAGTAGTATTTCGATCAAATGGATGTGTTGTTCGTGAGCTTGATATAGGAGAAACAGTGATCAAAGGTGTAAGAACTCCAAACAACTTATACATACTCAAGGGATGACAACAACGGTGCTATCTAAGCAAAAATGATGAACACTGGCTATGGCACAGAATATTGGGGCATCTAAGCTTCCCTCAAATAAGAAAAGCATGCAGATACCAGGTTGTTCTTGATCTTTCGAATATCAGCATTCCAGAAAATACAATATGAAAATCATGTCAATTTGGTAAGAAAACCGGAGCACATTTCCCTGAAAAGGAAGGATCAGCTAGTAAGCCTCTTGAACTTGTTCATACTGATTTATGTGGACCATCAAGGAAAAAGTCACCTTGTGGAGAAGAATATTTTATATTGTTCATTGACGATTTTTCCAGAATGTGTTGGATAGGACTTCTAAAGCATAAAGATGAAGCATTTGAAAAGTTCAAATCCTTCAAATCTTTTGTTGAAAATGAATCAAATCGCAAAATCAAATGCCTCAGATCTAATCGAGGAGGGTAATTTACCTCAGATGAATTCTTCGACTTTTGTGAAGAACATGGAATAAAAAGGGAATTCTCCACCACAAGGACACCTCAGCAAAATGGAGTGGTAGAAAGGATGAACAAAACTATTCAACAAATGGCTCGTGCTATGCTAGATGAGTCTGGAACTCCTGCAACCTTCTGGGGTGAAGCTGCATTCATTGCCGTCACTATTCTCAACAAAACAAACATTTGAGTAAACAACACTCAAACTCCTCATGAACTTTGGTATGGTAAGACTCCTCTTGTAAAATACTTCAAAGTTTTTGGAAGCAAATGTTACATCAAAAGGATTGATGAAAAAATTGGTAAGTTTGAACCCAAAGCAGATGAAGGTATTCTCCTTGGTTACTCTTCCGAAGTAAAGGATATAAATGTTATAATAAAAGACTTGAGAAAATTATTGAGAGTATTGATGTTGTGGTTGATGAGACATGCAAAAATCCAAGGCAAATAAAAACCGAAGAGCATGAAGAAGATGAGGATTATCCTTCCACATCAAATCAGACTAATTCTGAAGAAAAATCCAATGAAGCACTAGAAGAACAGATAACGATAGAAGAAAAGACTCCTTCCAGGTATGTTCGGAAAAATCATCCAGAGACTCAAATTTTGGGATAAAAAGAGGCAGGCGTGCAGACAAGAAGAACTATTACAGAATCCTCAAGCTATCTAGCATTGCTTTCCTCCATCAAACCTCAAAATGTAAATGAAGCTTACAAAGATGAATGTTGGGTCAAGGTCATGAATGAAGAGCTTGAGCAGATTGAAAAGAATAATACTTAGGAATTATTTCCTAGACCTCATGATAAAAATATCATAGGAACCAAATGGATATTCAAAAACAAGCTAAATGAAAATGGAGAAGTTATTAGAAACAAGGCCAGACTTTTTTGTAAAGGGTATGCTGATCCAGGTGGATGTTGGTGGCCACCCACCAACCCATTTGGACCCCCACAACTGTCTCTTTCAGTCTTTTCAGTTTCCTAAATTGTAGCACAATTTACTATTTTTAGCAGTTTTCCGGGTCCTGAACTTCCGGAGCCATTTTGAGGCCCTAAACGACGTTTTTTTGGGATTCTGGGGCAACATGGGTCCATGGACCCATGTTGCCTCCCAAAGTGGTAGTACTTGGATAGATCTTTCTAACGAGCTATCGTACGCATCAAACGGAGATCGTATGCCAAAGTTACGGCCCCGGGAAATTGATGTACCAATTTACCCAAACGGGGCCCACAATTTGGCGTTTCATCTTCTAGGGTTAGGTTTCGGGATGTGAAGGGTTTTCCATTGTTTCTCAACAATAAATAGGCCTTCGAGCCTCATTGTAATACAGTTTGGAACAGTTCAGAGGCATGTAGCCGCACATCTCTTCTCAGAGATAAGCTACCATCACCCTAGCTGGTTTATTTCCATTTCTGGTTGTAAGCATATTTCGGTATTTTCCATTAATGAAATGAAGCATTATTTCCGCTGCATCTCTGTGTTTATGGTTATTGCATCTCTGTTTTTATGGTTATCTCTATAATCTATTGCGTTCCCATTTAAATCCGGATCAGTGGTATCAGAGCGGTCTGCTTTTTCTCTGTTTTTCTTTGCATGTTCCCAACGAGGTCGGGATATAAGGAGTTAGGGCTTGAACTGGTCGAACCTTTGCAAGACCAGCCTCGCAAATCCCGACGGCCTCCCATGGCGGATGAGAAGAAAGACGAGGGGGCAGGAGATCCTATCAAAATCTTGCTCGAAGAAGCCCTCGAGCAACAAAGGAACGCGATGATGGATAGCTTTGCGCAGATCCTTCAGCGGCTACCCAGAGGCGACACATCGGCTTCCAACAGCAACTCTGGAAACGCCACACCATTTAAGGTACAAGTGAATTTTGAAATCCCCATCTTCGAGGGTAAAATAGACGCAGATGCCGTAGATAAATGGTTAAATCTGCTAGATGGGTATTTTTCTGTGCACGAATTTTCAAGTCGGGAAAAGATTGTTTTCGCTCTTCTCAAAGCAGCCCCCCACGTCAAGCATTGGTGGGAAACCTATTGCGAGAAGAAGGATGAAAGTACAGGCTCACTATTTTCAGTCGCACCCACTTGGAATGACTTCCGGGATGCCATCAAGGAGCAGTACTACCTTGTCGGAAGCTATGACGACAAATACATCAAATGGACCACACTGCGGCAGGGATGAGACCAAGATGTGCCGGAGTTCACAAACATTTTTCATACCCTTTGTTGAGATTGCAACAAGATGATGGAGCTTAGTGAAAAGAGTCGCCTTCACTAAGTGGGCCCGCAGGCTATTTTTGGCGCAAGTCTATTTTTAGACTATGTCTATTTTTAGACATATGGATCATGTCTATGTTTATGGATGATTGATCAAGTTGGGAAAAATAGATGGACTTCTATTTTTGATGAAAGTGTGAGTGATCACAGTGTGAGTGATCAAGTCTATTTTTAGACTGGCTGTCAAAAATAGAAAAGTCAAATATTATTATCTCACAATAATATTTGGACTATAAACTTAATCTTATTCTCTTGGAGCACTTCAGTTTGAGCTACGGAAGTGGCACATGCAGCTGTCAGAAGGAAATTCGTTTTTCTTATGAGTCAGTTGAGTTGTTGCATGCATGACTTCAGTTAGAACTCAAGTGAGTTGAGTTTAGTGGACTGGAGGTACAGTTGATGGAGTTGTGTTCAGTTTAACTTAGTTAAACTGGTTGTAGTTAGTCTAACTATAGATAGACTAATGATGAGTTGTTAAACTAATTATTAACTCATAATACAACTAAAGAATACATTAGTTAACTCAGTTGCATGTCAGTGCATGTTCAGTTCAACAGGGACAGGTGGAAAAGAATCAGATTGCTATCAGTTGTGACTATAGTTGTGCACCAGATCTTGCACAATCAAAGGATTGAGTATGCCAATGAGTTTGCTCACGTATTTGGCCCGCATTTTAGCCTTTGCTCACGTCCACAAAGAGTGAGTGACTATTTTGCAGGTGAAAATCGAGTTTGGGAAGCAATTCTCATCAGTTCTTGAGCAGGTATTGAGCAGTGGAGGCAGGCAAGCAGTGGAAGAGATTTGGAGATCAGATCTGAGCTGTATTGTGTGTAATAGAAGGGCATGGTACTGGATTGCTTGTGATAAGCATTGTACTTTGTAATGTTACATGATTCAATCAATATAATATACAGATAGTGTGGGGTTTTTAGCGAGATGCTTTCCCCGGGATACATACTGTGTTTATGAGTTTGATTGATGCTTCTATGTGTGCCTGTGGATGTTTCTGCTTCTGTAAATTGATGATCAACGTAGAGGAGATTATGTATTATACATGTTCCGCTTAAATTGTATGATCAGGATAATCTTTGTTGAATATGTGTTAAATTATTCAAAATTTCTACATGGTATCAGAGCTAGATAATTGTAGAAAAAGTTTCTACATGGTATCAGAGCAGCTTGATTTGTAGAAGAGATTTTTACAGGATATCAAGTGAGGGTTGATCAGAAGCAGTTGAGTTGGTTGCTGGTGGAATTCGAATTTGCAGCAGTGTTTTCTTGGTGACAACGCAGCAATGTCTTTCAACGGATTGCGATTGGAGTATGCTCTTGAGGGCAGCTCAAACTATATTGCATGGAAGGACAGGATGGAGGCAGTATTGGATGATAACGGGCTGAAGGAATTCATAGATACGGATATCCCAAAGCCTACTGATGCTACTCAAGCTGATGCTTGGCAAAAGAAGATCGCAAAATGTCGAAGAATTCTGTTGGAGGGCGTGAAGGATCACATTGTGTCCAGCCTCCATGGAAAGGCTACTCCATATTTGATGTGGAAATCATTAACAAAATTATTCCAAAGCAAGAGCGATCAGAGGAAGCTGGCGCTCAAAGATAAACTCAGAAACATCAAATGCGAGAAGGGAGACAGTATTCCCAAGTATCTCACGAAGTTCACTCAGTGTCGAGATGAGCTGGGAAGTGTGGGGGTTACTGTCGATGATGAGGACTTGGTGAGCTTGGCTCTCCTTGGTCTTCTGAAGAGTTGGCATTCCTATCAGGACTCTGTCAATGGTCAGGAGAAGTTGCCAGGATGGGAAAGACTATGGTCAGATCTTGTGCAGGAGGAGATCAGGCGGAGTACCAGGGACGGATCTTCATCAAAGGGAGCTGATGAAGAGAATTGTGCTTTGGTTGCCAAAGCAAAGAAAGGGAAGAGCAAGAAAGCTTCTCAGTCTGGTGCGAAAGGCAAGAAGCAGGATATGTCCAAGGTGAAGTGTTTTCACTGTCACCAGCATGGACACTATGCCACAAATTGTCCGCAGAAGAAGAAGAACAAGCAAGCTGCTGGATCTGCAGGGGGAGAGGCTTTAGCTTCTCAGTTTGAGCTTGATTTTTCATTGATCGCATGCTTGGTTTCAAGTGTGATGGGATCAGTGTGGTTCCTGGACAGTGGTGCGTCTTTTCACATGACGGGAGATAGAGATTTGTTCTCTGATCTGGTGGACAAAGATCTTGGAGTGCACATCGAGATGGGCGATGATGGTAGATACAGTGCGACCGGTATCGGTACCATTTCCTTTGAGAGGGAGTCTGGTAAACCCTTTGTATTGAAGGAAGTCATGCATGTTCCAGGATTGAAGAAGAATCTCATCTCAGTGGCGATGTTAGAAGACAAAGGGTATGATGTTGTTTTCAGCGAGGGAAAGGCCTTCCTGCGCAGCAAGACAACTGGTGAGACCCGGAAGATAGGGGTTCGAGTGAGGAACCTTTATCAGTTGCATGTAGATGGACGCGCAGCAATGGCAGCCAAGGCAGAAGGATTGGTGAGCCGGGATGATGGCGAGTTGTGGCACAGGAGATTGGGTCACCTTCACCATGGAGCCTTGAAGATACTGCAGCAGATCACTACAGGGCTTCCTAAAGGCACACTTACGCAGTCAGATCAATGCAAGGGGTGTACTTTGGGGAAGTTTGTGAAAGCCACCTTTCACGAGAAGGATAGTCACGCCACGACGATCCTTGAGAGAATTCACACAGACGTGTGTGGACCTTTCTCAGTTGCTTCGACAGCAAAACACAGGTATTATGTGATTTTTGTTGATGATTTCTCTCGTAAGTGCTGGATCTTCTTCATGCAGAAGAAGAGCGAGACATATTCAAAGTTCTGTGAATTCAAAGCACTGGTCGAGAAGGAGTCGGGGAAGAAGGTGAAGGCTCTTAGGAGCGATAATGGTGGTGAATACATCTCGGACGAGTTCAAGGATTTCTGCAAGGCAGAAGGGATTCGTAGAGAGCTCATAGCTCCCCATAACCCACAGCAGAACGGGGTAGCTGAGCGGAAGAACAGAACGATTGTGGGTGCTGCACGGGCAATGTTGCATGATCAAGGCCTACCCCTTCACTTGTGGGCGGAAGCATGCAATACAGCAGTTTATGTGCAGAACCGTTGTCCTCATAGGATACTTGGCATGAGTACACCCGAGGAGGCTTATTCTGGTAAGAAGCCTGATCTTTCTCATTTGAGGATTTTTGGTGCTAACATTTACATGCATGTGACGAAGGATGCCAGAAAGAAGTTGGAGCCGACTGCAGAGGTTGGGATATTTGTGGGGTACACTGATACGCCCCACAACTATCGTGTGTATTTGCCAGACAGTGGTAAAACTGTTGTGCGATGGGATATAAAATTTCAGGAGGAGAAAGCCATGAAGTGTTCGCTTGAGAGGGAGCTACACTTGCATGCAGATGAGGAGCTATTAGTTCCTAAGGATGAGCTTCAGGACGTGGATCAGCCACAGGACGAGGTTCATGGAGTGGAAGAGACCACTCATGCAGCGCCAACCATCAGAGGGCGAAAGTGCTTGACAGAAGCTGAGCGACTGGCTCAAGATGCAGAGAAAGTTGTAGGACCACCTACAGCCCAACGCAGGCAGAGACAGTCACCTGATCGGTACACTGGATACATGGATCTTATGAGCAAGTGTGTTGTGACTGAGCCATCCTCTTTCGAGGAAGCTGTGGAGGATCCCGCATGGGTAGACGCCATGGTGGAAGAGTATGATTCTATTGTCAGAAACAGTGCATGGGAGATTGTTCCTAGACCGGAAGGGAAATCAGTGGTGGGTTCGAGATGGATCTACAAAGTTAAGCAGGCAGCTGACGGGAGTGTGGAGAAGTACAAGGCAAGATTTGTTGCCCGAGGCTTTTCACAGATTGAGGGGATCGATTATGAGGAGACCTTTGCACCTGTCGCAAGGTATTCTTCCATACGGACGATTCTTGCTCTCTCAGCGCAGATGGGATGGCACATTCATCAGATGGATGTGAAGACTGCGTTCCTCAACGGAGTCATTGAGGAGGAGGTGTACATTGAGTAACCCGAAGGCTTTGAAGTCTTCAGCAGCGAGTCGCATGTGTGCAGGCTCAAGAGAGCGCTGTATGGGTTGAAGCAAGCACCACGTGCTTGGTACACACGGATAGACAGCTATTTCACAGGACTTGGATTCTCCAAGAGCGAGGCGGATCCGAACCTATACCAGATTGTGGTGGAGGGTAAGTTGCTTATCATTGTACTGTATGTTGATGATTTGATTCTAACGGGTGATGAGCTGTTGATACTGTCATGCAAGAAGGATCTTGCTACAGAGTTTGAGATGAAGGATTTGGGCCTCCTTCACTATTTCCTAGGATTGGAAATATGGCAGCGCAGTGGTGGACTGTTTGTTTCTCAGGGCAAGTATGCTCGGGAGATACTGGAGAAGTTCAACATGCATGGCTGCAAGCCTGTTGATACTCCTCTTCCTGGAGGTTGGAGGAAGGACGATGCCACTTCGGGAGAAGAAGTGGATGCCACTGTTTATCGACAGTTGGTGGGGTCGCTGATGTATTTGGTCAATACACGACCTGATATATGCTATGCAGTTAACCAGCTTTCACAAGCGATGGTTAAGCCTACCAAGCTCTTCTGGAAGGCGGGCAAGCATGTATTGAGCCACTTGAGAGGCACATCGGGATATGGATCTTGGTACAGGCAGGAGGATGCAGAGTGGGTAGGGAGCCCAACGGACAGAAAGAGCACATCAGGAGGGGTCTTCAGTATCGGATCGACAGTAGTTTCTTGGTACAGCAGGAAGCAGAGATCTGTGTGGATGAGGATGATCTTGGTCGGGTTTTTTGGGTCCAAGCACATCAGGTACCATCATATCAGAGATTGTGTGCAGCGGAGGATCATGTTACTTTCGTACATTCCAACGGAGGATCAGGATGCTGATATTCTGACGAAGGCTCTCACCAGGAGCAAATTCGAGTACCACCGAGGCAGGATAGGGGTTGCTGATAATCCATATCTTGTCGAGAGGGAGTGTTGAGATTGCAACAAGATGATGGAGCTTAGTGAAAAGAGTCGCCTTCACTAAGTGGGCCCGCAGGCTATTTTTGGCGCAAGTCTATTTTTAGACTATGTCTATTTTTAGACATATGGATCATGTCTATGTTTATGGATGATTGATCAAGTTGGGAAAAATAGATGGACTTCTATTTTTGATGAAAGTGTGAGTGATCACAGTGTGAGTGATCAAGTCTATTTTTAGACTGGCTGTCAAAAATAGAAAAGTCAAATATTATTATCTCACAATAATATTTGGACTATAAACTTAATCTTATTCTCTTGGAGCACTTCAGTTTGAGCTACGGAAGTGGCACATGCAGCTGTCAGAAGGAAATTCGTTTTTCTTATGAGTCAGTTGAGTTGTTGCATGCATGACTTCAGTTAGAACTCAAGTGAGTTGAGTTTAGTGGACTGGAGGTACAGTTGATGGAGTTGTGTTCAGTTTAACTTAGTTAAACTGGTTGTAGTTAGTCTAACTGCAGATAGACTAATGATGAGTTGTTAAACTAATTATTAACTCATAATACAACTAAAGAATACATCAGTTAACTCAGTTGCATGTCAGTGCATGTTCAGTTCAACAGGGACAGGTGGTAGAGAATCAGATTGCTATCAGTTGTGACTATAGTTGTGCACCAGATCTTGCACAATCAAAGGATTGAGTATGCCAATGAGTTTGCTCACGTATTTGGCCCGCATTTTAGCCTTTTCTCACGTCCACAAAGAGTGAGTGACTATTTTGCAGGTGAAAATCGAGTTTGGGAAGCAATTCTCATCAGTTCTTGAGCAGGTATTGAGCAGTGGAGGCAGGCAAGCAGTGGAAGAGATTTGGAGATCAGATCTGAGCTGTATTGTGTGTAATAGAAGGGCATGGTACTGGATTGCTTGTGATAAGCATTGTACTTTGTAATGTTACATGATTCAATCAATATAATATACAGATAGTGTGGGGTTTTTAGCGAGATGCTTTCCCCGGGATACATACTGTGTTTATGAGTTTGATTGATGCTTCTATGTGTGCCTGTGGATGTTTCTGCTTCTGTAAATTGATGATCAACGTAGAGGAGATTATGTATTATACATGTTCCGCTTAAATTGTATGATCAGGATAATCTCTGTTGAATATGTGTTAAATTATTCAAAATTTCTACACGCACACAGTTGGGTATCAAAGATTCTGAGCTGCATCTGGTACTCAAATACCGCGGCTGCCTGCATAGATACATCCAGGAAGAGATGGTGTTTTTGAACATCCCCTCACTCGGCACAACATACCGATACGCTGTCAAAATCAAGCAAAAGTTCAAACAGAAGAAGCGAGACTTTGGATCTGCAAATCCGAAGCCCAAAGGACAAAGCCAAGGCGGGGTGACCCAAGATAACCCGTCGAAGCCACAAGAAAAGAACAACACCATGAAGCCGAAGAAGGACACAGGAAAGTGGTGTGAGTTCCACAAAAGTCCCACTCATAACACAAGTGAGTGTCGGACCAAGCAGTCGCTGGTGGCTGAGTTGAAGGCTTCCGAATCAGATGCATGTTCCGATCCTGAGCCAGAACCCGACAAGGGGAATGGCAAAGGGAAGCAGATCATTGATGCCGATCCCAGCGCCACTGTTGCCACCGCCAAGATCCAGAAAGATGAGCCCAAAAATCCAGAGGAAGGGGAGCGTCTTTTCCACTCACAGATGTGGGTGAAGGGTTCGCTGCTACAATTCATTGTCGACAGTGGCAGCCAAAAGAACCTCATTTCAGCAGAGGTCATGAAGCGGTTGGGCCTACCTACTACACCGCACCCGCAGCCGTACAGTATCGGGTGGCTTCACGAAGGACGAGATCTGAAAGTTCGCCGGCAGTGCCGCCTTCCCTACAGCATCAAGCCCTTCACAGACGAGGTATTGTGTGATGTTACACCTCTGGATGTTTGTGATGTATTATTAGGCCAACCATACTTGTGGAGGCGACATGCTGTGTATGAGTCAAGGCCTCGTGCTATCATTATTTCTTTAAATAATTCATTATACAGGATACAGGAGGTAGCCCCACCTATTGCCACATCTTTGATCACTGCTAAGAAAGGCAGCAAGCTCATCTCCCAGACCAAGAAATTTATCTGTCTGGTTCACTCCCAAAGTAAGGGGAAGATCGTTGCTACATCCATGACCCCTGCAAAGGGTTCCTCCACGCAGTAGCAGCAACAAAGGGATACGGTCATGACAAAACACAGGAACAACTTCTCCTCACCCACAGGGGTACCACACAAGTTTCAGGTGGGCAACAAAGTCTGGTTGCATCGACAGAGAGAACGCCTTACCAGAACCCATCAGAAGCTCAGACCACTCCGACATGGTCCTTACAGCAGTACCAAGGCTGTGGGGAACAATGCTTTGGAGCACATCATTCCTCCATTCCTTTGCCTGCACCAAGTGTTCAATATGGACCATCGTCGACCATGCTTCCCACCATTACTGGACACATCAGAGATTGCAGGACAAGTTCAGCAGATGGAGGAACTCAACGCAATGGGGACCATTGCTTCCTAAGGGGGGAGGAATGATCCAGGTGGATGTTGGTGGCCACCCACCAACCCATTTGGACCCCCACAACTGTCTCTTTTAGTCTTTTCAGTTTCCTAAATTGTAGCACAATTTACTATTTTTAGTAGTTTTTTCGGGTCCTGAACTTCCGGAGCCGTTTTGAGGCCCTAAACGACGTTTTTTTGGGATTCTGGGGCAACATGGGTCCATGGACCCATGTTGCCTCCCAAAGTGGTAGTACTCGGATAGATCTTTCTAACGAGCTATCGTACGCGTCAAACGGAGATCGTATGCCAAAGTTACGACCCCGGGAAATTGATGTACCAATTTACCCAAACGCGGCCCACAATTTGGCGTTTCATCTTCTAGGGTTAGGTTTCGGGATGTGAAGGGTTTTCCATTGTTTCTAAACAATAAATAGGCCTTCGAGCCTCATTGTAATACAGTTCGGAACAGTTCAGAGGCATGTAGCCGCACATCTCTTCTCAGAGATAAGCTACCATCGCCCTAGCTGGTTTATTTCCATTTCTGGTTGTAAGCATATTTCGGTATTTTCCATTAATGAAATGAAGCATTATTTCCGCTGCATCTCTGTGTTTATGGTTATTGCATCTCTGTTTTTATGGTTATCTCTATAATCTATTGCGTTCCCATTTAAATCCGGATCATATGCTAAACAAGAAGGTATAGATTTTGAAGAAACTTTTGCACCCGTTGCAAGACTTGAAGCCATAAGAATGTTCCTTGCTCTTTCTAGTTTTCAGAAATTCGAAGTATACCAAATGGATGTAAAATCTGCTTTTCTTAATGGGTACTTAGAAGAAGAAGTATATATTGAGCAACCAGACGGATTCGTTCTTGGAAATGATCCAAAACTTGTATGCCGACTCAGAAAGGCTCTCTATGGTCTAAAACAAGCTCCAAGGGCCTGGTATTATCGTCTTGACAAATACCTCCATCAACAAGGTTTTTCAAAAGGATCAACTGATAGCAATCTATATACAAAGATTGATAACGATAAATTGCTAATACTTGTTGTGTATATTGATGATAACATTTTTGGTAGCAATGAAGAAGCCATGAGTAAAAACTTTTCTTTGGTAATGCAACAAGAATTTTAAATGTCCCTGCTTGGTGAGCTCACGTATTTTCTCGGCCTACAAGTTCAACAAAATAAAGATGGTATTTCTCTATCACACACCAAGTATCTCAAGCAGATCTTGAAAAAATATGGCATGGAAGATTCTAAACCAGTATGTACCCCCATTGTAATAGGATGCAGTCTCAGCTCAAATGATGAATCAACAGCAGTATATCAACCAACCTACAAATCCATGATTGGCAGTTTTCTTTATCTAACAGGTACCCAACTAGACATCATGCATGCAGTGGGAATAGTTGGAAGATTCCAAGCAAATCCAAAGGAATCACACCTTCAGGCAGTCAAAAGGATCTTCAAATATCTTTAAGGAACTCATAATTTTGTTTTATGGTATCCTAGGGATACAGATCTTACACTTCATGCATACATAGATGCAGATTGGGCAGGAAGCATGGATGACAGAAAAAGCACTAGTGGTGGTGTATTCTATATGGGTTCTAGATTAGTGTCTTGGTTCAGCAAGAAACAAAGTACAATTGCATTATCTACAGCTGAAGCAGAATATGTGGTTGTTGCATCTTGCTGTACACAACTCCTTTGGATGATGAAAAAATTGCAAGACATTCAGATCACATGTACTCCACCCATATCCATTCTATGTGATACTACAAGTGCAATCAGTATTTCAAAGAATATAGTCATGCATTCCAAGACTAAGCACATACCCATTAAATATCATTTTCTACGTGAACAAGTGCTTTAACAAAAGGTCAAATTGGAGTATGTTCCCTCCAAAGAATAGGTTGCTGATATATTCACCAAACCACTGCCCAGAGGAACATTTGAATATCTTAGACAAAAGCTGGGAGTAGTTGATGCATCATCTTGCTGTTAAAACTTATCTATTTCAGAGAAAAGTGGTTGTACGCAAGTTTCATGAAGCGTATCCGCGTACATACATCGGTTTCTGTGGATACAGTCACGTATATGTTGGTTTGAAGAAAAACAGTGGATGAAAGGAGTCTGATATGGGTCTGACAGTGATCATCTAGCACATATTCAAGGGGAGAATATTCTTATAGTAATGCATTGTTGGCATTATCTTAGAAGGTCTTGGTACAAATTCACAGTTGTTTTTTATTCAGGTGGAACAGGTTCAGGGGGAGATCATGGTTGCTGGTCCGGATGGTGATTGACAGATTCTACTGATGATAGTTGTTGATAACTATCATAGTCTTGTTTTAGATATTTTGTCTCTATGTCATGTATAACTCTTATTGACAAGGTCATGAAACGACCTATTTTGTTTCCCCACTATGCATGGGATGGAAGATGTAATGTTCTTGTTCTGACATGTATAAACATTTCGTATGTACCCACTTGGTTGGGTGGATGAGTCAAACTTGGTATATCCCCACTTGGTTGGGAGATGGATGTATGTATAAGTCATTAGCGATAGGAAGGTCAATGATGTATGTATAGAGTCATCTTTTTACAGACCTTGCTTATATTTAGGGGGAGCTTGGACAACACACTTCAACATATCAGAGAATTCAGCATGTACTCATGGGGAGCATAACCCTTTGCCCTTGATGACAAAGGGGGAGAGTGACTTGGAGTTGCCATCAAGTCCAAAGGGGGATATTGTTGGCATTATGATACAAAGTTGGCACTATGACACAGGTGTTGTCCTTGATGGCAACTCACACAGATGACAGATCACAGTTCAAGGTCACATAATGAAGAAAGAAATGTATATGCAGGTTCTTCATTGACCAAGCCGTGTGTACATGTGGGTCCGCAGACCAAAAAGCGTGTATAGCGTACACACGCACTTTCATGGGAGTAAAGGCACATACATGTTGGAAAACTTAGTTTTGGTCCGTGGTATTTGGTCTATGGTATTTTTATCCATGATATTGGTCCAAGGTATCTTGTCCGACGTGTTGACCCCAAGTGTTTGGTCCAAGGTATTGATTCTAAGTGGTTTTGGACCATGGTATTGAGTAAGGCCTAAGACTATAAAAGGAGGATAAGATCATTAGGTAAGGGCACTCATGAATTGAATATCTAATGAAGAGAAAAATCTAAAATACAGGTTATTGGGTTATGGTGCACAGCTAGATCTGAATCAAGGATGAACCTGAGCACTTGATGAAGGATAAGTTCTATTGAGGGGTCAATATCTTAAGGCTTAAAGAGAAGTATCTTTGTGTGGTTTTGATTTCTTATCTGAATAACTAGCGCATGTTGTAATCTGTAAATATGATGATCTGGGTATAACTGATGTCTGAAGTTGTTGTAAAGTTTAAATCATCATTTATAGATCTATACGCAGGTTCACTTTAGCAAAGGTGCGTATATACGCTAGTTCTACATATCAAAACGGCATATACGTAGGTTTGCCTTGAGAAAATGGTGTATGTAAGCAGGTTCAACACGTTGAAGTAGTGTATACCTAATAAAATATGCTTTAGCTACTTCTATTTGCTGTTGCAGTGTTCTAGGTTATAGCATGGGTTCTGGCTACTATTTATGTATTCTGGTTATAGCATTCCGAGAAGTGATTGATTGATTCAGTTTTGGTTGATGCAAAGGAGATTGATTGATGCATATATATTTGATGGTTGATTGATGTTATTGATGTTTCCAGTTTGAAAATTAATGAAACGTGGTCCCTAGAAGAAAAGAGAAGGTTGTAGCCTTCTGTAGGCCTGCACCTACATACTAGTAAACACAACAGCTAGTACAAGAGCTAGGGGGTTGTAGCTCCCTTCCAAGAGAAGCTGGAGAACGAGAGAAGGTTATAGCATTCTGCAAGTAGAAGCCTGCGTACTGGTATAAGTCTTCACCAGTATAAAAATTGTAAAAAGAAGTTTCTTATTAAAAGAAGACAGAGACGATTGCAGCAGGTGGTTTTCACCCACATTGGGTTTCCACCTTATATCTTGTGTTCATGTGTGTGATTGTCTGTTCTGTTTTACTGCACCTGGTTACTATTTATATGGTTTTGAAGCACAAATTAAAGATCAACTTATGATGAGTTAACTAAGTTATAAGTTTGAAGAGTATACGCCAATTGCCTTACATACATCTGCGTACACACGTAAGTTTAATTAACTGAAGTAGCGTATATGAATCTGATTATGGAAATGAAATATTGTTGACTTGCTAATACTGATTCACCCCCCCTTCCTCAGTATTATTTCCAACAATCCCTACCTAAGTCTCCAACTTCTTAAGCTCTTTCCTAGCCTTTGGTAGAATCACATTAAAATAGGTGGTAGTCAAGTCATGGGAAAAGAGTCTATCTCTTCGTTGAGCTTGAGGAGCACTACCACCTCTCCCTCGTGTGCATATCATTCTCTTCCTTGGTGGCATGGCTAACACCCCAGGAGCACACCTCAGGTAACTGCTATAAATTCCCCTTCCTGCAAAGAAACAAGAGAAGGAATGAGACCATCCAACAACATGACCAAGATGCCACCCTAGACGGTCATCCAAATAACTTAAGGCATAGATTCCCTACTCAACATAGACGCAATCAAGAGAAGAAGTAGGCACAACTACCTCGAGGTGTGAATTAAACATCGCTACCATTAAACACAGAAATATTCCTACAAAAAACTACACATTCCAAAAGTTGAAACGACGAGCACAACCTCTTGACACAAAATTATGAATTAGACTATTTGTAGACTTGGCATAACAACCTCTAGATTTCACCAACCTGATGAGATACCTTCGTCCATAATTAGGGAAAACATCATAAGCTTCGAGCCCAAATACACATACACAAAATTAAGGCCCCCTCGCCTTACAACACAGCTTGCGACCAATCAGACAGACCCAAAGGCAAAGGTCCAAAGACCCTAGGACCAAACAATGACTAGGAACTCAAGTCCCTGTTATGAAACCAACTCACAAAAAGATAGAAAAAATAAATCAAAGACTTACAAATTAACCTCTTCGAGTGGGCAACCTCCTTTACATTACACAAATGAATAATTCTTGGATGATACAAATGACAAAACCTCCTTTCTATATATAGGATTTTAAGGGGTCACAATATAATCAACGCTGACATAACAATAATAATATAAGGGCACAAAAATAACAATAGTGGGCTTCTATGGGGCACAATAATAACAATATGGGGACTATAGGGGCACAACAATAATAAGGGCTACAATGAAAATAGTAATGGGGGAATCACTAGTATTATAGGGACCTAACATGCCACTCTCCTTCAAAAAATTGTTGTCCTCAATGCTTGAGTAGTTTTGGATGCTTCTATATAAAATTCTCATCCTCCCATGTGGAATCGTCAGCAGGTAAGTTCTTCCACTTGATGAGATACTCTGAAATTGATCGATTTCGTAGTTGTCGAGTTCTTGTTTCTTGACTACTTCGGGTTCCAATATGGTTTTTCCTTCCTCATCAAGTTCTGGCAATATTGTTTGAACTCGGATCTTGTCACCTATAACCTTCTTTAGGCATGAAACATGGGAAACTAGGTGCACTCAGGAAGCTGCAGGAAGCTCCAATTTGTATGACATAGTAACTATATTTTGCAACACCTTGTACGAACCATAATACTTTGGTGATAATTTATTATCCTTCTTAGCTTGCTTGAGGGAAATTTGTTTATATGGTGTAGTCTTAGGAATACCCAATCACCTACATCAAAACTTCTTTTGCTGTGATGTTGATATGCATGTTGTTTCATTCTATTCTACGCCAAAGTGAGGTTATCCATTAATAGTTGGAGAACTTGTTGTTGATGCTCGATGTGATCTCCCACTGCTTGAACCTTAGAATTTTCTCTTAAATATGATGTGATGGAGGGTGGATGATATCAATAAAGTGCCATAAATGGGGGTCATTTTTGTTGCAGTATGGAAGGAAGTGTTATACCACCATTCAGCCAGAGGCAACCATTTGACCCATTGTGTCCGTTTATCAGATACAAAGCAACAAAGATATCCTTCCAAACATTTGTTTACTATCTCAGTTTGCCCATCAGATTGAGGATGATAAGATGAGCTATGAGCTAATTGAGTACCAAGACAAGAAAATAATTATGTCCAAAAATTTCTAGTGAAAATGGGATCTCTGTCGCTTACAATAATCTTTCGGTTTCCATGTAGCTCTTGAATTGTTTCCATAAATGCAGTAGAAACTATACTCACTTTAAATGGATGAGATAATGCACAAAAGTGTGCATACTTTCTCAGTTTATTAACTACCACCATGATAACACTCTTTCCTTCGGACTTGGGTAAACTTGTGATAAAATCCATTGAAATCTCCTCCAAACGTTGGCTTGGAATGGATAAAGGTTGTAATATACCTAGGGTATTAATTGTTTCAACTTTATTTTGTTGGTAAACCAAACATTCCGCCACAAACTTTTGAATATATGATTCAAGGCCATCCCAAACTAATTCCTTCTTAACCTTGAGGTAAGTTTTTAGAAATCCTGAGTGCCCTCCTAAGAGAGAGGTGTACAATTCCATAAGAATCTTGTGTTTGAGTTGGGAATTCTTACATAGGTATAAGCGATCTTTGTACCATAACGAATCATTTTTCCAGCTAAATGTACCAAATGTACTGGGATCTTGTTGTAACTTTTGAATGAGTGCCCACACTTCTTCATCATTCTTCCATTCATCCTTTGCTTTGTTTATCCAATCTGGTTGGATAATAGAAATGGCGCAAAGAAATGCTTCCACATCCTCATTCTTTCTTGAGAGTGCATCCGCCTCAACTTTTTGCTTCCCTTTTTGTAGATGATTTCATAGTCATAACCCAACATCTTTGTGACGCATTTTTGTTTCTCTTTTGAAGATAATCTTTGTTCTAAAAATTATTTAAGACTATCATGATCTTTTTTTACCTTGAAGTGTCTTCCCATTAGGTAGGGACGCCATTTCTTAAGTGCATGTAGTATTGGCAACATTTCCTTCTCATAAATAGCTTCATGTAAATACTTTCCTTTGATTGGACGAATTTCAAAAGCAATGGGTCTTTCTTCTTGGATTAAAACAACACCAATTCCATTTCTTAAGGCATCACATTCCACAATAAAGGTTTTTTTGAAGTTTGGTGTAGCTAAGACCGGTGCTTGGCACATTGCCTCTTTAAGATGCTCAAAGGCCTTCGTTGTTTCTAGAGTCCATGAAAATGCATCTTTCTTCAATAATGTTGTCAAAGGTGCTGCTATTCTCCCATAATTCTTAACAAACTTACGATAATACCCTCTCAACCTATTGATGGTGCTGGACTTGCCAACATGTCAAGGGGATCTCCCCAGTAAGAAGTCCCAAGTAGACCTCAGACTGTTTGGTGTAGGATTCCCAGCAGTGGGTTGTAAGGTAATGGCTTAACCGCGATGTCGCACAGAGGCAAGTATGATAACTCTATCAGTACCAAGGGTGTGACCACTACAATGAGTCAAGGAAGGTGAATGAGAGGTTCTAACACATAGGGTGTGAGATGAGTGTGACCCTTAGCAACCTGTAGCAGTACTCAGCTAAGAAGGGAACACACAAGCGAAGATGCATCACAAGTTGGAAAGCAGATCAGTCGACAATCCAAAGTGATGGTTAAACCAACAACACATCTGCAACAAGATTCATATAATCGCATATGAAGCAATTCATACACAAATACGTAAGTTAAACAACATACATTGCTAAACCACTGGAACAATCCAACTACAATAACAACATATGCATGAAATGTGATGGTTGTTATTATATAAAGAAGTGTAAGTACCAATCATACAATACATCCATGTAAACCTACTAGCCCCAACAATGGAACGTTACATCCACATCCGCTTGCTCCTCCAAAGAGATGAACTATCTTTGTGTAGTGGAGAAGTCAAGGTGCATTACAATACTATCCAAGCTTTCTCCAAGATAGTCTTATCAGAACCTTGGCTAACAAAAACCTATATAATGAGTTATGAGGGACTATTTATAGCAAAGGGTGGGGTGGCCCTTGACATTCCCCTTTGTGACTATTCAACTACCCTCATGACTCTTCACCTACTCTATGACTGTTACATCCACTATTGACACTTGACTTACACTTGACATGACTCAAAATTACAATGCACATGTACCCATGTGAACATAATGGCTTGAGCAAGTCAAACTAGGCATCACTCTCACTTAGACAACTGTAGAAATCCAACTCCTCAACATCCTCATGCTGATCAATAGTAACATATCGATGCCAAGCTCTGTAATCTCAGATAGTGTCCATGTGTTCCGCAGTGACATCTATCTGAAACTTGACCTTCACCTCCATAGCATCTGCGTACACTGCTTGAGCTCCTCTGTCCAACTCATCTGAAATCATGCGCATCATTGTCTTCAATGTTATCAGACCATCAACACACTTGTGCATGATGTCCGCACTGATAGGAAAGTCTGGGCTGGTGGCGATGCACCTCAACCCGTCGAAGTACGATTCAATCTCTATTTGGACCTATTTCTTGGTCTTTGCTTGGGTGAGAGTCATGATTGATGGGATCGCATGTGCGCGTACCATAGCATCCATACCTTTGAATACTCATGCATGGGAGGCCTGTATGCTAGTGATGAACTATGGTAGCTCTTCATAATTCTGGATTTGACTCTAGATACGTGCCTTCAAATCGACCGCATTGACCCTTGTCATCTTAGGCAAGTGAAGTGGGGCTCCCTTGTACTTCATCGTCCATGTTTGCATGTTATCAACAGTAGTGTGTATGTTCGTCAAGATGTGTGCTCTCCTAGCACATTGCTACTGCCATCCATTGATATGGATGACTGCCTTTTGCACGATACCAAACTTGGAGTACAATGCTCGCATAATTGTGTCAAGGGACAATACTTCATCTAGTATTGCCTTCTTCAGTTCAACTCGGGTGGACATTGTCACCAAGTCTCCTCCTTGTTTGGTCGTTTGTAGTTCCTTTGCCATTCACTCGTTATCAACTATTAGGAAGTGAAAACTTGAGCTAGTGGCTTTAGCATACACTCTGGTTACATTGGCCAAGGCAGCTGGATGTTTGTGCACATCAGTCGCAATCACTCGTCCTTCAACTTTCACAGGAGATGTTTGATCCTCTAGAGTTGACACTCTACAAGACTGCACAACTCTATGTTTGGATTCATCAAACGAGATGTTGTGCATCTCCTCTTCCGACTAATCACCAAGGATCTTAGTGCCTCCTTGGTCATCAGAGACTTTCTCTTATTTTGAATGCGTTGAAGAAGGTGAGTCGGCCTCTTTGTGGTGAGCCATGAGGTTGGTGTCCTGTTCCAACTCCTGTTGCTCCATGTCTGCATCCAACTGTTGAAGTGTCTATTTTATCTCATGAGCAAAGTATTTTCCTTGTGATGGTTCACCCTGTTCACCTGATGCCATTTGTTTAGATGAATCAACTACTTATACGGACGTTGCTTCGTTTGTTTGCACATGTTGTGCCCCCTGTTGTATCTGTTGTTGTTGTGCTTCCCTCTCCTGTTTGCACAGCTCTTGTTCCTTTCGAAGTTGCTCCCTCAACTCATGCAAATCCTTTGCTTCTTCCATTATCTTCTTGTCCTTCTTCCTTTGTGCGCTTAGCTTGTCGTTTTGCTACCTCTTAGCCTATATAGTCATAGTTTCTTTGTCTACAAGTGGATCTACTCGAAACTTGCAGCTTTGCTCTTCCTCCATGCGATCGACAATATTCCTCTTCCTTTTGTCACGAACTGGTATGCCTGGTTCTGCTGCCACTGCTTCTACTATTGGTGCTCTCTATGATGCTGCTTCACACTCCTTTTCTAACCACTCCACAGCGAATCCAACCGGTTCATTTGTTCTGGAGAAACTGTAGCAATATCTCCATGGGTCCTCCTTGGCCCAATGAAATGCCTCGTAGATCCAGTTGAATTGAACTCTCGTGCAGTGATCCTTCACAATGCAATGTGGGTCACACGGATTGTATCTTCGGAGGTCGAACGGGTACTTCTTCATCAGTTCTGCTTCAACATCCACTTGCTTGATGCTTCGGATCTCATATAGCCCAATCCACAATGGAAGAGTGGGCCAAGATGCCTTCTTCTTCCGCTGTAGTCTACCTGACAATCCTATCGAGATGTGATAGGCTACTTCCTGCATGGCAAGTATGTCCAAGGAAAAATTTGGAAGAACATGAAGAGGCTTCTCCGCACTGATCATTCAGATGAAAGTTCCAAACAGTGAGGCATACAAATCTGCAATACCTATCAATGCCTCCATTTCTTCCATTGACATGCAGGGTGGATCCTGCTCGAATATCATATTGTGCATAGGGACGACAAAATGACCGAATAGTCGTGTGATTACTCCTTTGAAGCTACATTCGGACAAGAACTTGAAATATGTGTTCACAGCAGTCTCCACCGATGACCATGCCCACTCCAAGCCCAGGAACTCATGTCAGGCACAGACTGCATATAGGATGTAGATGAACATGTAAATCTTTGCATGCATATCTTCGGGTGACTGTCGAGCCTTCGTGACTTGCTCCTTCAGCTGATGAGCCAATATGTCAGACCAGTTACATGGTTTTCCTTCTCTAGCCACTTGGTCCAGTGCAACCACCCAACTCTGTGGGAAGGTTTCCATGCTTGCTTGGCCATACAATCGAAAAGAAAATATGATCAAGTATTGGTATGCCTTCCTTAATATCTTTGTCTTGTAGACCTGGTTGGGTGTCATCCTGAAACGAGCTGGCTCCTTTACCCAATCCTTCAGAATGTCTTTGGAGTTAGCATTGTTGTTGGGTAAGCTTAATGGAGTCTCCATGATAGTCATGGGCTTTGACATCTGATACATCTCATCATAATCCTATTCCTAGAAGGTCGCAAGCTTCGTCCCATTGACACTGCTCAAGGTCATCGTCTTAGGATCAGTGTGAGGGATGATCTAGTCTATCATGTCTTCACATGGGAACACGGGATATCTGCACGCAATCCGGTATAAGTCGGACTTGTGAATTTTCATGCACACTTGATGATCTTCAAGGTGTTCCCCAAAAGTGCTTGCAAATGTTTCATTGACCTCTTGCCACTTCAGTTTGATGCCCTTGTCTAGATACAACTTTGCATCTTCATAGATCAACAGACTAGAGGACACTTGCTCAGCTGCATTTCCATCAGTGTCCTGAGATCCTATTATCTTGGAAGCCATTGAGACAGATTAACACCTGAAAGATTTTGACACAAGCAACATGCATGGCAAGAAATCTGTCAACGAAAACAAAGCAAATTCTGGGGAATGACACAGCACATACCTGGGAAACTGATGAGAAATATTGTGCAATTTCTTTTGGGAGGATGGGTGACTCACTGCCAGAACTACGCAAAAGGCGGTCTGGGTTGTCTTGGAGGTAGGACTGGCTACTAGATCTGTGCAATGTGCAATCCAGATTGGCTATTAACTGCTAGGATTACGCAATTCCAGATGGGAAGGATTGTAGGCCCAGGGACTCAATTGCGCAACTTTCTGGGCCAGTAGTCACTATCCTCCAGAAATGCGGAAAACAGTCCTTGAGGCTAGTGCTAGGTAAAAATGTGAATTTTTGGAGAGGAAGGCAGAGCCTCCCTTCCCTAGATTTAGCAATGCAGTCTCAGTGAAGGCAATGTCCGGGCCAAGGTTGGCTTGAATCGTGACGGGAAAATCAAAGAAAATAAGATAGTGAATGCATGGAAACACTAAGTGATAGTAGAAGTGATTGACAGTGCATGCAAAACATGAATGAAAGATTCAGCAAACAGATCAACATGCATGTGGGTGAAGCAATTCGCCAGTTGGGCGAATGTTCGTGCAAAACAGTTTCATGCATGCGACAACAGTGAGATAGAAACGAAAACTGAAATAGAGCTAGGACAAGCTAGTATACATGTAAATGACAACAAGCATTCAAATAAATCAAGCAAACAACACTCACACAAGCGAATACACAAAAAGTGACATAAATGCTGAAAAAGACAAGTTGAGGCCACTTACCCATGAATAGGCGAGCCAGATATGTCGAAGAGTCCTAGATGTGCTGTGGGATGTCAGAGCTCCAAGATTGATGTGAAAAAATGAGTTTTGATGCATGGAATAAATAAGTTTGGGTTCATGATGCACATGCCACAAATCTAGGAAAAAGCGACACTTGGAGGGAAAATTCTAAAACAACTTTGCATGTAACCCCCGGCTACTAAAAATAGCTCCCTAAATCATGGGATGCCTTTTGCATGTTGCCTTTTGCTATTGCAGGAAGAACAAGTCATGCATGCATGTAAATCAAGTTTCCTTGGTCCGAGGTGGAACTGGTCAACTAGACTACCCATGCATGCAGCTGCTCAACTGCTTGAGAAAAATGCACATTTCTGGCTGGGATCTGGGTTGACTGCCAAAGAAGTTTGTGCAATTTCTAGGTAGAGAAACTGACTACTACCTAGATTTGCGCAAATTATCGACTGAGCAACCCTGCTGGGGAAATTTGTGCAATTTCTGCTGGAAGTGTTGGCTGGCATAATTGCGCAATTCTGGAGCCTAACAGGCTGTCAGAAAAAATTGCACAATTTCTGGAGGGAAGACCGGTTGCCCTCCAAAAATGCACAATTTTCTTGGGGAAGCTGTTCAGCCTAAAGCTAGACCAAGTTCAGGTGCATAGCATGTGAGGGGAATGCATCAAGCTATGCTCAACAGGCTACTTTTGTGCATGAAAAACACTAAAGCTTGTGTACTTGATGAACCAAGATAAATTGTTGTGTCAGGTTGGTAGGGAGGCTCCAAAATGGGCTAAGAAAAAATTTTGGAGGGTGGTTGTAGCCGATACAACACTTGGTGACATATTGGTAGAACTCCAGCTCTCCGTATGGACCTTGTTCATGAAAAGCAAGTCTAATACTTCCGGAAGTATTGTTCAGTTCTCAGCTCATCTTGGTTTCACACTAGCTTGATTGTGAGATGTAGCATCCACCAAGCTCTCGATCGATTGACACACATTCCAAGCCAAGGCAACACAGTTGTTTCGATTGGGGTTGAGGGGTATATTGATGCACAAGAAGTATAGTCGTCAGAGTTTTAGTTTCATCTATGGTGTTGCTCCGCTGCTAGTAGGCTTAGACAGTACCCCAGCAGAGTCACATAGGAACACAAGCATGGCTCCGCTGCCAGTGAGCTTAGTCAGTACCCCAGCAGAGTTACTTGCATCACCTCCTTGCGTAGGAAGCCTTTCTCTTCTTTCACCTTATTCATTTTTCATTTTGAATTTTTGACTTTTCATTTTTCATTTTTTCAACTGTGCATAGCACTTATTCATTTCAGAGATGAAAGAGGGATCCTGACTTATTGAGAGCTATTATCGGGAAATCTAGTGTCTATGTAGAGCTTCTAGTCCCAATAAGGCTGGTAGCTATGTTAGAAACAAACAAACTAAAACCACTATCGTTTTCCTTTATGAGAAGTAGATAAGATGGGAATAAAGGAGACCAACCTCTATCTTGCGCTTGATTCCTTGCTTGATTCCTCTCCCTTCTGATAGATCTTTGCCACTCGCTTCCTCGTCTACCCAGCTTCAAAGAGAACCTGTTGAATCAAAGCAGCATAATACTATCCAAGAACAGAGATCTACTATCATAAACAATATAGGACCATATATATATTGACCACACAAATGCATATATCATCAATCATACAAGAATGTGGAGGAAAATTTGAATAGCTTTATTAATAATCAAGAATAGCAAAGAGGATTACAACCAATTTTTCTGACCCAGCGTCATCCTCTTAGCAAGAAAGCCCTTCTTCACCTCATGAAAAGCTTAGATCACCCAACACTATGATGTTGCACCAAGAAACTAGCAGCACTTCCTTACAAGATACAAAATTCCAGCCTCCAACCTCAGGATCTCTGGGATGAGAGATCTATATATAGATATTTGCAGAGGTGTGAGTCAGCTCTGGGTTTTTGATTAGTGTCTTCTCTCTGATAGTTCTTTTTTCCACTTGGAGATATCATTGATCTCTTACTCATCCTTGGGCGATTCTGAGAGGCAAGTGTCACAAGATAAGTTTCTGGAAGATTCCATGATCATCCACCTCGCAAACTGTCTCTGCCACTTGTCTATTCTCGTCTATCGCACCCTATAGAAGGGATTTTTAGTATGAATCACACCTCCCGTGTGCATTTAGGTGGGATGCATCGCACCCTCAGCACTGAGCAATCAGTATGGTCCAGTTTTGACCATTTCTGAGTAGTTTTTCGTGGAGAACTTCTAGGAGATGATGTAATCATCTGACCTTGTAATTTTAGGGGTTGGAACAAAAATTTTAGGGAATTAGGAGCCCTTGGTTTATGGACATATTTGATTGGGGTTGCAGTGCCCAAAAATGTCTATAATAGTTGCCCTCTAAAGCATGAGGTTGTTAATCTTTTGATGTCGGGTGAAATGCTTTATCATGAGGATCCGAAGTTTTTCTGAGCTGGAAGGCGACCTGTAATAAGATACAATACAATACATTATCTTCATAATATTTTCCTGATCTAGCTGAGGTGGGCATTCCCATGCTCAGCTTTGTAAATTCATTTTCATGTACATAAGACAGACGATCATCTGTGTGCAGCCTGATGATTTTGGTAGAGCCATCATCCCTTGGATTGGATGATTATCTGTGCAGCAATGATGTACATTTGATGTCTTTATTTTCCTGAATATATCGCAGCCCGGATGGATGAAACTAGATCCAGGGTCTTCAATCTCATTCGATCTTCACTCAAAGTACAAGTCGATCCATGCGAGAGATGTTCCGGAGTCGAACATGGAAAGACATCGCCTGATTACCAGCCAATGATGTAAGTTGTTAACAGGCGCAAGAGGAATCACCGATAATGATGATGACCCTCAAGGTACTACAGTACAATTCACGTGGTGTGAATAAGGGGCTTGGTGTCGAACACCACGCAAAATCTTTCGGTCGAAGTCCATTGATGTAAACCTGTCGTCGAAAGTGAGAAACTTGCCATTGAGGCATACAAGCTTCAAAGTACTGAAAAGGTTGTTCCTAGATCGAGTTCCTGGATAATGAGCTGATGTCGACAAGAAGCGATCCGTCATAGGAGGGCCTTAGTGAATACCACATTAATGACACGAAACGGAGCAATTGATTTTAATGGAGGTGAAAACGATATGATGATATAAGGTTCAAGGTGGCGATCATGAAAGAATGGAGCGTAAATGTATTGTAGTGGATGAGACACAGGTGAATTCTCTGAGCGACATCGCTTGAACATATCGGCGACACTGACATGATGGATTGGTAGCATTAACACCAAATGTGGATGGTGTGACGGACCAATGGTGATATGACCAGTGAACGGAACAACCCAACCCGACTCGGATGCGGAGTGAAAGTGTCATGTTCAAGAGCGACTTGCTACCAATAAAGTTTCTTCAAGTTTTCTTCCCAATTTTTCCCTAATCATTGCTGACCAGTACCTCTTTATTTTTGTCAAGCTTGAGGAGGATAACATATGCTTGTTCTATAATTTTCCCTTCGGGCAAACCCATCACTATGTTTTAACGAGCCTAGCGATAGTGAAACTCGTTCTTGTCTGTATGGACAAGTTTGTCGCTATTTGGTTTTAACGAGTTTAACGACAAAGATAACTCGGTCCTTTTCAATTTTAGAGAGTCTGAAAAGGGACGTAAAGAAAACTCCAATAATCCTTTTTCATCATATAATCCCTTAAGTCCGAAAAGGTATAAAATAATACAAAAGGGATGGATTTTCGGTAATTTTAATGAGCCGAACAAAACAATCACTCGATATTTTTGTGTAATAATCCCTCAGGTCCAAAAAGATTAAAATCTAAAGGAGGGATGGCAATTTTGGTAACTTTAACGAGCTGGAGAGGCCAATTGCTCAGCAATCTTTTCATATTTTACGAGTCAGATGAAAAGAGCTTAAAGGAGACTCATTTTTCGAGGAACAAGTGATAAATTCGGGTAGCAACTAATTCCAGGTAAGGTTTGGAATTTTCCAATCATGGCAGTGTCACAAGGATGGCTAACAGGATCACTCTTCGCAGCTATTCCTCAAAAGGGTAAACAATCAAATGGAGGTGAATGATCGGCCAATACAGAGTGGAGGTGATGATGAGAACACGACCAAGGCTTAAAAGGCTAATGATAATGCATTCACAATGGTTGTTTACCAGAAATTGGTTCATTTTTTAATGAATGAGCTTAAACTCTGGGGGAAACATTTGCTCATTGCTTATGTTTAATTTTTAACGAGCTTGAACTCCACATAAAAACTGCTCGAGGCGGGTTTATTTTTTAACGAGCTTGAACCCTGCGGTAACACTGCTCGTGATAAGTTTGCATGCCCCCAGCATAATAACGCAAATCGAGGTGCATGACCCCCAAGCTTCATTGCATTCAACTCGGTGATTGGAATGAAGGTTTACCTCCGAGATCTTTGAAAGACCCAACTTGGAAAGGCCATTAACACAGTAAAAGAACTATCCTCATGACTCCTTGTTTCATTTTTTAATGAGGTCGACACGAGATAAGAACCATCCTCGATATCCACCGTATTTACAGTATTTGATAGAAAATCAAAAACTGAAGGATGATTAAGGTTGCTCAAATAATCTTCGTGGTAATCCGGAAGACGGGAACGATGGTGGTGATTTTCCCATGGTGCCTTTCCTATCATCATTGACTGAATGATTCCTTTGTCTGTAGAACATACATGCGACCAAGGATCTGAAGAGGTACCATATTCCTTAGACCTATCTATCCAAACACTCGATGAGCATTGATTTGGGTCTGCCCCCCAATCCAAGAAAATTTATTGCTACAATATTTCTAAAATGGCGATGATCCATGTTGTCAAAATGTTCAGGAATCTTTCGAATCCATTAGATATAGAAGATTTCAAATTGCAGGTTTCCACTGTGGCCACTTCTGCCAGATTACTCGGAGGCGATAGGGCAAAAGTACCCATTAAGGTAGGGTCTTTTAGGAGGCCTACTCTAATATTTTGAAGCGAATGATTGCTTCCATGGATCATTGGAATGCTTCCCGAAACTTGTGAACTGTTGGGGAGAAATGTTTTTTGGTCGACGATTGTAATTCCTCCTTGAAAGGGAAATGCAATCTTTCTGAAGTATGTCGACGCAATTGCAGCCATAGCATAAATCGAGGGCCTTCCCAGTAGGATGTTGTAATTGAGGTTTCCATCGATAACCTCAACATCAATTTCTATTGTTTTGCCCCCCAGTTCAACTTGCAAGTTACTTAAAACCCCATATGGAGTGTATGATCGTCCATCAAATGCTTTTAATGTCGTTGACGATCTCGACAAGGGTGGTGAGCCTAAATTTTTCCAGAAACTCATCGACATAATACATGTAGATGCCCCCTCATCAATAATTGTTCGATGGACAGTTTTGTTGAGGGCTTTCACTTGAATAAGGAAAGCTAGTTGAGCTGGTAAGTGAGGGTCATATCCTTTGTGATCAAAGGCCACAAGAATGGAATCCATTGGGTCAATCCCACCTATCGTTGATAATAAATCTTGCTTTTGGGAGGGGCAATTTTGTGGTACCTCAAGTGTCGACATAGCGAACGGCGATTGGGCCAAGTCCCCTACTATATTATAATGTTGTGATGCTCTGGCACGAGGATTAAATGTCGATTTGTGTACTACTCCCTTTGGCGGCTTTATCGTTAGCTCAGGAATGATGGGTGGCACAACTTCGGTTGAAGTTGTTGTCGAACTATTAGGCTGATCATTAGCCTTGTTGTTTGATAGTTGTGGATTCCCGTAATCTTTATTCCTTGTCGATATCAAAGCATCATTTTGGTGCTTCGAAACGGACAGCATAAGTACTTGGGATCAGGAAGCATTGTCACTAGCAACCAGATATGTTCCTGGATTTGGAAACGGATCAATCAATACTGCCGAGGTTTTTGAATTCTTGAAGAATTTCCTAAGCTCAGCTTTATATGGACACTTTCTTGTCCAATGATCCTCATCACATATAAGACACGGACAATTTGGTTTTTATCTCCAGAAGCGTTTGCAGAAGATTTTTCAGGTGATGATTCCTCCTGTTTCTTCTTCTTCCCTTTGTTTTTCTTCTTGCCTCCTGGTTGCTTGGTTTCTTTGCCTTTGTCAGTTGAGACGGAATTTACTTCCGAGGCGAGAAGTTCTACTTTTGTATTTTGACTAGAAACCTTACGGGCCTTTTTAGATGTAGCCTTTTTTGATTTCGTGTCTGTCGTACCAATCACGCCATCGCCGGCATGAGAATCATTGTTCGATTTAGGAGGAGGAGGAACGGAAAATTTCGGTCTGGGAGCGTCAGGTATTTTATCGTAGAGTGTGCCAGACTGAGTATAAATCAAGTCTAAGTATTGGGCACGAGCAATAACTTGCTCTTTAGTGACGACTCCCCCCTTTGCCACATCTTCTGTAATGGAAGGTAACAATGACTTAATAAACCATTCGGCTAAAAGCTGATCAAGAACATACGTTTTTACCATTCTACGGCGACGTCGCCACTCATGAATATGATCGAATATGTGAGTGGCCATCATTTGTTTGAAATTGGTAAGAAGTTTTGTTCCCGTTTCATACCTTATGGGTAACTGAAAATTGGTTAAAAAGGTTGTGACTAGGGTACTGAAGTTATCAAACGAAGCTCTAGGTAATTTGATATACCATTTTGTTGTTGGACCAATTAACGTTCTCTAAAAAAGGAAAATCCTAATCGAATCATCGTTTAGGGTGTTTGATGAACACCATAGATGAAATGTCATCACATGATTCAACGGATCTTCACCCGGATTCCCATTAAATTTAGGAATATCTGACGGAAGTTTATGCGGAATCGCTGGCCACCAAGGGGCGTAAGCAATTGGATCGTTCGTTAGCCGATTTAGATCTGGTAACTCTAAAGTCGCCACGAAGGGTAACTGTTGATTCAGGTTTGGTGAAGCATACCCAGGATAAGATGGAATTGCCTGGGCAGTTGGTCTTTGCATACCAGCATAATGCATTTGATGCTGGTAACTTTGATAAGGTTGATGGGCATAACCATTGTAGAATGGTTGATTTTGACCGTTTTGAATATACAGCTGCCCATTATTTGCAAAGATTTGTTGCTCATATCCTTGGTAAACTTGTTGGAATTGTGGTTGTTGATATTGCACCAGCCATGGTTGTGAAGCCATGTGCTGTTGTCCAATACTGGCTGTTTGACCAAGATGAGGGGTAATTGTACCCATTTGGGCTGTGTCATTCCACTAGTTGGTGATTGTGGTTGCGTCGCAGGGACAAGAGGCTGTTGCATTACAACCTGAGAAACCTGAGGTCGACATACAATAGGCAACACTTGTACTTGCGACACCGTCACAATAGCTGGCGTAGTTGGTATATTTGACATAGGTAAACATTGTTGCATCGAGTATACAACTCTTGGTTGTTGAGGCAGTATTGGCACCCAACCGCTAGATGTAATTCCAGCATAATCTGAATTTTGTTGCGAACTCTCGTATGGTTGTCCTCCCGGAGGAGACAATGAAAGGGTATATTGCCCCCCATACGGCGATAATTCGGTACTCAAAGGAATGGTTTGTCCTTGAGGACCGGACTGCCCAAATTGACACCGTAAAGGATCAATTTGCTAAGACTCAACATAAGAGTTCCCGAATATTTTTCCGGATGAACAAATGGGAATGGACCATACTGTTGAAATAGCCCCTGAGTGGGCCCCATCTAGCGATTGAGAGCTAGTTGGGACAGATGGTATGCCGACGAACATTGTTGGAGTAACATCAGGAAGTTTCACCATTACTGTGTCGGATGACACAGTCCTGGATGTCAACGGTTGTTCAGGCATTTCTAGTCTATCCAAAATATTTCCTAGCGATTCTACAAGAGCTTTCGATAATGGTAGACTAATTTCTGATGAAGAAGGATATAGGGTGATCCCGACTCCAAATTGCGATGGAGTACTAGATGGAGGATCCTCCACAATCTCTTCTATAGCAATCAGACCAGGTGGAAGAGGTAGACCGTCAGGTCCGTAAAATATTTCTAGTGCTGAAGAAGGTATAGAATCTACAGCGACAGATGTTTGGGGAATAACACCTTCCGAATCAGCTGTAGATGGAGTTGGTTCAGTAATACAAGTGTTTACCTTCACACTAGGATCAGCTCTACTGTCCTTTGGTGGCTGCGGAACTTCTTTTGTAAAGGCAGGGATACCAGAAATGTTTGGAGTAACCGGAGTTTCCGATGGTGTTGGAACACTTGTTCTAACTTTACCAGGGGATTTGGAACTGGTTAAACGAGTTTGCTTCGTCCGTAACAGTTTTGATTCTGGAGACAAAGACAGTTGACTCGTAAGCCTCCGCGAATGACGGGGTTTCAATTGACTTTCTTCCACGATTGTGGATAACTCGATCAACTAAAAATCAAGGGGAAATATGTTTCCAAATAAAATGAATTTTAGATGCTTTGACACAACTTGTTTTTTCAATTTTTAAGAGTCGAGAAAAAATAAAAGATGGCTCTAGTCGCCTTCGATTTTTAATGAGCTCGAAGTGACAAGTGCTTAGATGGACCTTTTCCTTTAAGGAGTCTGAAAAGGAACGAAAGAGACTACTCTGGAAATCTAGACAGAGGGATTACCAAACCAATCGCAAAACTGCAGAATACTTTTTACGGTACGGTAGTCAATCTTCCCGAATGTTGTGTTCAGTGCATTGCGATCGATAGGGCAGCAGACACGGCTTCCTATGGATAAAGGATAAAGCCTATTGTGGTCTCCCAATATATACTCGACGGTACGTGGGAGCACAAGTCCGTACTGGCACTTATCGTCTCAAAGTGGAGGAATCACCCAACCAGCAATGAAAACAACAGTTACCAAGCTTTACGACACCGGAATACGTCTCTAGCCTAGACTTCTAAATGTTGTGCGTTAGGTTCCAAAGTGTTTTTAGATTCATTAAATTTATTTTACAGTTGATCTTGCTTAAGAAATTTGCCTTTCAGGTTCACTGCGTGGTGTAGATATACAATTCCTAAAATGCAATCTAAGATGATAAACAATCATTTAATCTTCTTTTTGCAATGAAAATCCTAGCTACTAAGGAAAGAGAGACGATATTCTTTCAACATAGAGCAGGGAGCACACACTATATGCACTGTCCTAAATCAAACCAATGAGCAATCTAAATGCAAATGCACATGCATGTATTTGTTTTCAGCCTTATTAATGTGTGAATGATAAAAAGAAAGCTAAGCACAAATTTGAATTATTTTTCAAAGCGACATTACTAACAAGTTTCTTTTCAAGACAAAATGAAGACAATGACGACACTTGTTATTTGGAACTGAAAACTTGCTTTCAACACTTCAAAAACTATTAATTCAAATCAAATACAAGAGTAACAATGTAATAGACTATCAAGAACAATCATATTCTCTTCTATGACTGAAAACGACACTTGCGACACTTCCAAATCAAGAAACGACGGTTCAATTACGCTACTTCTTTGTAAGAGAGAACTGAAAATGGCTCACAATACATAAAAACATTTACAGTTCTTTGCACAATGGAGGTGGAATAATGGCAAGGAAGGGGGTTTCCAACAGAGGTATACTGACTACAGACAACAAAACTCCTGAATAGAGCTGAAAAGAGTGAAAAAACCAAAGTCTAGAGGCAAAATTAGCCCTTTCTGATCAGCGCACCTGTTACACAGTGATTCTAGTATGCATCCCACCTACAACACACGAGAAGTGCGATGCATACTAAGACCCTTGAAGAGAGGGTGCGATGATACAGTGCGAGACTTTTGATCCAGTTCTTGATCACAGTTTGCAGCACAGTTCAGGGATTTTGGCCGAGCAAGTGGTAATCAGTAAATAAATCACTGGGATAGATCTAAGGAGGTTACTAGAGCCACCACAAGGGAAATTAAAGAGCTTGTAAATCGATTGTTCAATTCATAAACAAAAACCGGAGATAGACTGAAGCAACATTGATCTACTTTGCACTTGCATAGCAAATGCAGTTCAAAGGCTAGCTAGCTTGACTTCAGGCTCCATCTGTAAGTTTATAAAGCAAACAAATATAGACAAACAAACAATCTATTCGCTCCCCAGCGGAGTCACCATTTTGTTATCGAGAAATCTAGTGTCTATGCAGAGCTGCTAGTCCCACTAAGGCTGGTAGCTACCTTAGAAACAAACAAACTAAAACCACTTTCATTTTCCTTTATGAAAAGTAGATAAGAGGGGAATAAAGGAGACCAACCTCTGTCTTGCGCTTGATTCCTTGCTTGATTCCTCTCCCTTTTGATAGATCATTTCCACTCGCTTCCTCGTCTACCCAGCTTCAAAGAGCACCTGTGGAATCAAAGCAGCATAATACTATCCAAGAACAGAGATCTACTATCATAAACAATATAGGACCAGATATATATTGACCACACAAATGCATATATCATCAATCATACAAGAACGTGGAGGAAAATTTGAATAGAATTATTAATAATCAAGAATAGAAAACAGGATTACAACCAATTGTTCTGACCCAGCATCATCCTCTCAGCAAGAAAGCCCTTCTTCACCTCATGAAAATCTTAGATCACCCAACATTATGATGTTGCGCCAAGAAACTAGCAACACTTCCTTACAAGATACAAAATTCCAGCCTCCAACCTCAGGATCTCTGGGATGAGAGATCTATATATAGATATTTGCAGAGGTGTGAGTCAGCTCTGGATTTTTGATTAGTGTCTTCTCTCTGATAGTTCTTGTTTCCACTTGGATATCTCATTGATCTCTTACTCATCCTTGGGCGATTTTGAGAGGCAAGTGTCACAGGAGAAGTTTCTGGAAGATTCCATGATCATCCACCTCGCAAACTGTCTCCACCACTTGTCTATTCTCATCCATCACACCCTATAGAAGGGCTTTTCAGTATGCATCACACCTCCCGTGTGAATTTAGGTGGGATGCATCTCACCCTCAGCACTGAGCAATCAGTATGGTCCAGTTTTGACCATTTCTGAGTAGTTTTTCGTGGAGAACTTCTGGGAGATGATGTAATCAGCTGACCTTGTTCTTTTAGGGGTTGGAACAACACTTTTAGGGACTTAGGAGCCCTTGGTTTATCGACATATTTGATTGGGGTTGCAGTGCCAAAAAATGTATATAACAAGAGCAGAATAGGTTGTTCCAACAGAGAAGTATTTTGTTGTATCTATGACGTGTCTATTAAGGTTTTCCCCCTCACCTTACTCTACTTGACTGAGCTGACAAGGGTTAACCCAAAAACAACCGACTAGAGAAGGTGACACTAATTAGCACGCACGCATTGTGTTTTCACCAAGGTGTTGGCATTATGATACAGGTGTTTTCCTTGATGGAAACTCACTCAGATGAAAGATCACAGTACAACAGGTTAACAGAAAATAATTATAGATTAGACTACAAAGAATGAAGAAACAGAAGTATACATAGGTTCACGTTGACCAAGTTGCGTATACACACAATTTCACTGAACACAAGTAGCGTATACGTGCACACGCACTTTCACAGAAGGACAAGTGAGTATATCTTGGAAAACTAAGTTTTGGTCTGAGGTATTTGGTCCATGGTATTGCTCCAAGGTATTTGGTCCGAGGTATTGACCCTAGGTATTTGGTCCAAGGTATTGGTCCTAAGTGGTTTTGGTCCATGGTATTGAGAAATGCCTAAAACTATATAAGGAGGAGAAGATCATTAGGCCATGCAGTGCAAGTATTGAACATCTAATGAAGTGTGAGATCTAGTATGCAGGTTATTGGCTTATGGTGTTGTGCTTGATCTAAACCAAGGATGAACCTTAGCAGTTGATGAAGGATAAGATCTAATGATGGATTGGGATCTTAAGGCTTGAAATAAATTATCATTATGTGGTTTGATCATGTATAGTCTAGATGTGAATACTGACGCATGTGTTGTTCTGTTAATGTTATGATCTGGGTCTGACTGAAGTCTGGAATAACTACAAAATTATGAATTAATATTTGCAGATGTATATGATGGTTCGCTTTGTTAAAAGCACATATATGCTGGTTCATCTCATTAGAGTAGCGTATACATTATGAAATATGATATTTGAATTTGCAGTTGGTTCTAGTGGTTGTTGCAGAGTTCTGGGTTCTGCTCTGTGTTCTGGTGACTCTGTTATGATGAAAGTATTCTGAATGTTCAGATTGGTTGATTGTGATTTTCTTTAGTAATGATGGGTTGTCAGTGATTGATTGATTCAGTTATGGTAGATTCAAAGATTGATGATTGAGTTTCAGCATTGCAGTTGTGATTGATTTTGAGCTTCAATGTTGTTGATGGGTCCAGTATGAAAATTTGATGAAACGTGTTCTTCAGACTGTGGTGTTGTGATCTAAGAGTATCCAATCTGAAAATTTATGAAACGTGGTCCCTAGAGGAAGAGAGAAGGTCGTAGCCTTCTGTAGGTCAGTGCCTACGTACTAGTAAACATATCGGCTAGTACAAGAGCTAGGGGGTTGTAGCTCCCTTCCAGTAGAAGCTGGAGAACGAGAGAAGGTTGTAGCCTTCTGCAGGTGGGTGCATGTGTACTAGTATGAGTCTACACTAGTACAAGATTGTAAATAGGTTTTTCTTATGTTAAAGAAGACAGCAGCAGGTGGTTTTTGTCCCGCATTGGGTTTCCACCTTAAATCTTGGTGTTCATGTGTGTTTCTTATGTGTGATGATTTGTTCTGTTTTTACTACACCTACTTACTATTTATATGGTTAATGAAGTACTGATGCACTGATTAAAGATCAACATATGATGAATTAACTGGATCATAAGTTTGTTGGATATATGCTAGTTGCCTTAAATACGGTTGCGTGTTCACGCGAGTTTCCTTCACTGAAGTAGCGTATATAAATCTGATTATGGAAATGAAAAAGTTATTGATTTGCTAATACTGATTCACCCCCCCCCCCCCCCAGTATTATTTCCAACAATTGGTATCAGAGCAGGTCCTTCAGAAGAACCTTGATCGCTTGAAGGGAGATCCATCAACATGAATAATCAAGAAAGCATGCGATCCATCAAACCACCAATCTTTGATGGAAGCAATTTTGGTTATTGGAAAATAAAAACCACAACCTATCTATAATCGCTTCGTACAGATTTCTGGGAAATTGTGGAAGGAGGATATACATTTCCAACAGCAATTCCCATAGATACGGCAGGTAAAAAGGAATATGAAACCAATGCCAAAGTTGTCACTACTTTATTAGGAAGTTTGTCAAAATCAAAGTTTGTCAAGGTCATGCAGCTCAAATTAGCCAAATAAATATGGGACAAAATTGTTCTGAGCTACGAAGGAGACTCTCAGGTTAAACGTTCTAAGCTTCAAACTCTCATAATTTAGTATGAAACTCTTAAGATGCATAGTGATGAAAGCATGGCTAGATACTTCCTACGTATAGATGAGAGTGTCAAGTGTATGAAGAATCTGGGTGAAGAAATTAAGAAAGTTACCTTAGTTGAGAAAGTTTTGAGATCCTTGTCTACTAAATTTGAACCCAAAGTGTCTGCCATAGAAGAAAAACAGGATCTGCAGAATATCACTATGACACAGCTTCACGGAATCTTAACTGCCTTTGAGATGAGAAAAGGAGGACCATCAGATATGAGAGAAGCCGCATTTAAAGCATCAGCAAAGGGAAAAGAAAAAGAAAAACACAATGAATCAAGACACATTTCAGAAGAAGAAGATGAGGTAAATTTTGTCAAGAAGCTTCAACAGGGTTCTGGAAGGTTCAAAGGTAAGCTACCTTTCAAATGCTTTTCTTGTGGTAGAGTTGGTCATTACGCTGCTAGATGCCCTCATGTCAAAGGAAAGATGTCTGAAGAAGGTAATAGAAGTTATTATACTCATGATGATAGTGATGGCTTGTCCAATAGTGATGAAGATGATCAAGAAATTAAACTACTCATGGCATATGAAAATAATGCCTTAGAAAAGGAAGATTTCCTTAAAGAAATCAATCAACTTAAAATCAGTTTGGCAGAAAAGGAGATAGTCATAAACACAGTGACACATCAACTCACTGAAAAGGAAAAACACAATGAAGTATTAGAATGTGAAGTAGTAAGTCTAAGAAAATAACTTGAAAAGACAAAGACTCTGAATCTTAGATTTGCTAAAGGATCAGAAACGTTAGATGAAATCCTCAAAGTTCAGCGTTTGCCCATTATAAAGACTGGTCTTGGTTTTCATGAAGGTGAATCTAGCTCACAAGGTGAGGTAAGGAACTCCAATGAAAAATCTGAGATGCTCAACAAGGAGATAAAAAGTCAACCCCATCAACAACCAAGGAAAGAAATTCTTCAAAGAAAATCTTTACTCCTAACTGTGGAAGTGATAGTCGGTTATTTCCTTCAATGAATGATGTTGAATGTTTTATATGTCATAATTTTGGACATGTTGCAGCCAGATGCAGAAGTAGAATGGTTCAAGACCGATACACAGAAAGATCATCATGCTCCAGGTACTTTAAGGGGTATTGTTTTGCTTGTAACATGTTTGGTCACAAAGCTATTGATTGCAATAAAAGGAATATGAAACATGTAAGATGTTATGTGTGTAACAAGTTTGGACATAAAGTAAAGGAATGCAGGAGCAAATTTCGGACACCAAACCAAAAAGAGAATACACCATCACAATCCAAGGTATTGAAGAAGACAAAATTATTGTCAAAAAGATGTGGCATAGCTCAGTTTGCAGACATAACGGACCTAGGGGAAGTTGAAAGTGTAAAACTTCAATATTCCAATTTTCATACGCAGAGATTATGAAGAGAAGTCATGTATATACGCGAGTTAGAAGCTGCGAAGTTGCGTATATGGTGTAAAAAAAATAAATAAATAAAAAATAAAATAAAATAAAAAAATAAAAATAAAAATAAAAATAAAAATAAAATAAATAAATAAATAAAATTAAATAAAAGTTAAATAAATAAATAAATAAAATAAAATAAAATAAAAAAACGAGACAGACTCAGAGAAAAGGAGTCTGATATGGTTCAGTCACTTATCTGCTCTGTTTGATGATGGTATGTGTTGGTACTCATAATTTGGCACAGGTTCAGGGGGAGCATATGCTTCTAATAATGCATTGTTGGCATTATCTTAGAAGATCTTGGTGTTATAGGGAAAAGTGTCTATGCAGAACTGCTAATCCCACTAAGGCTGGTAGCTACCTTAGAAACAAACAAAGTAAAACTACTTTCGTTTTCCTTTATGAAAGATAGATGAGAGAAGAATAACGGAGACCAACCTCTGTCTTGCCCTTGGTTCCCTACTCGATTCCTCTCTCTTTTGATAGTCCTTTGCTACTTGCTTTCTTGTATACCCAGCTTCACAGAGTACCTGTAGAATCAAAGTAGAATAACACTATACAAGAACATGGATCTATTATCATAAACAATCTAGGATCAGATGTAAATTG
The DNA here is from genome assembly GCA_031772625.1 of Pinus tabuliformis. Lineage (NCBI taxonomy): Eukaryota > Viridiplantae > Streptophyta > Pinopsida > Pinales > Pinaceae > Pinus > Pinus tabuliformis. The sequence continues at coordinate 892,279,948 of CM062813.1, forward strand.
ACCTTACAAATGCATAGAACATAAATCACACAAGAGTATGGAGGAAAACTTGAATCGCTTTATTGATAATCAAGAAAGAGCCAAGAGAGTTACAACCAGTTGTGCTGACCCAGCATCATCCTCTCAGCAAGTAAGCCCTTCTTCACCTCATGAAAAGCTTAGATCACCCAACACTATGATGTTGCCTTAAGAAACCAACAGCAATTCCTTACAAGATGCAAAATTCCAGCCTTTGGATCTCTGGGATGAGGGATCCATATATAGATGTCTGCAAGGGAGATGAGTCAACTTGTGATTTGATTAGTGTCTTCCCTCTGATAGTTCTTGCTTCCACTTGGAGATTGATGATCTCTTACTCATCCCTGGTCGAATTCAGAGAGGCAAGTGTCATAGGAGAAGTTTCTGGAAGATTCCATGCTTCTCCACCTTGCGGATTGACACTGCCATTTGTCCCTTCTCGCCCATCGCACCCCATAAAAGGGCTTTTTGAAATGCAACGCACCCAATGTGTGTATTTAGGTGAGATGCAATGCACTTTGCCTATGGAGCAGGTGAAATGGTCCAGTTTTGACCAGTTCTGAGTAGTTTTTCATGGAGAACTTCTGGGAGAAGCTGTAATCAGTTGGCCTTGTTCATTTAGGGGTTGGAATAAAACTTTTAGGGACTTAGGAGCCCTTGGTTTATGGACATTTATGCTTGGGTTTGTAGTGCCCAAAAATGTCTATAACAGTTGCCCCCTAAAGCATGAGGTCGTTAATCTTTTTGATGTCGGGTGAAATGCTTTATCATGAGGATCCGAAGTTCTTTCGAGCTGGAAGGAGACCTGTAATAAGATACAATACAATACATTATCTTCATAATATTTTCATGATCTAGCTGAGTCGGGCATTCCCATGCTCAGCTTTATAAATTCATTTTCATGTACATGAGACAGACAATCGTCTGAGTGTAGACTGATGATTCTGGTAGAGCCATCATCCCATAGATTGGATGATTATCTGTGCAGCAATGATGTACATTTGATGTCTTTATTTTCCTGAATATATATCGCAGCCTGGATGGATGAAACTAGATCCGGGGTCTTCAATCTCGTTCAATCTTCACTCAAAGTACAAGTTGATCCATCTGAGAGATGTTCTGGAGTCGAACATGGAAAGACGTCGCCTGATTACCAGCCAATGATGTAAGTTGTTAACAGGTGCGAGAGGAATCACCGATAATGATAATGATCCTAAAGGTACTACAGTAAAATTCACGTGGTGTGAATAAAGGACTTGGCGTCGAACACCACGCAAAATCTTTCGGTCGAAGGTCATTGATGTAAACCTGTCGCCGGAAGTGAGAAACTTGCCATTGAGGCATGCAAGCTTCAAAGTACTGAAATGGGTGTTCCTAGATCGACTTCTTGGATAATGAGCTGATGTCGACAAGAAGCGATCCATCATAGGAGGGCCTTAATGAATCCCACATCAATGACACAGAATGGAGCAAATGATTTTAATGGAGGTGAAAACGATCTGGTGATATAAGGTTCAGGGTGGCGGTCATGAAAGAATGGAGCATAAATGTATTGCAGCGGGTGAGACACAGGTGAATTCTCTGAGTGACTTCTCTTGAACATATTGGCGACACTGACATGATGGATTGGTAGCATTAACCCCAAATGTGGATGGTGTGATGTGACCATGGTGATGTGACCGGTGAATGAAACAACCCAACTCGACTTGGACGCGGAGTGAAAGTGTCATGTTCAAGAGCGACTTGCTACCAACAAAGTTTCTTCAAGTTTTCTTCCCAATTTTTCCCCAATCATTGCTGACCAGTACCTCTTTAATTTTGTTAAGCTTGAGGAGGATAACATATGCTTGTTCTATAATTTGCCCTTCGGGCAAACCCATCGCTATGTTTTAACGAGCCTAGCGATAGTGAAACTCGTCCTTGTCTGCTATGGACAATTTTGTCGCTATTAGGTTTTAACGAGTTTAACGACAAAGATAACTCGGTCCTTTTCAATTTTAGAGAGTCTGAAAAGGGACGTAAAGGAAACTCCAAAAATCCCTTTTCATCATCTAATCCCTTAGGTCTGAAAAAGTATAAAACAATACAGAAGAGATGAATTTTCGGTACTTTTAACAGTCGAACAAAACAAGCGCTCGATCTTTTTGTGTAATAATCCCTCAGGTCCAAAAAGATTAAAATATAAAGGAGGGATAGCACTTCTGGTCACTTTAACGAGATGGAGAGGCCAATGGCTCGGCAATCTTTTCATATTTTACGATTCCATTGAAAAGAGCTTAAAGGAGACTTGTCTTTGAGGAACAAGTGATAAATTCGGGTAGCAACTAATTCCAGGTAAGGTTTGGAATTTTCCAATCATGGCGGTGTGACAAGGATGGCTAACAGGATCACTCTTCACAACTGTTCCTCAAAAGGGGTAAACAATCAAATGGAGGTGAATGATCGGCCAATACAGAGTGGAGGTGATGATGAGAACACGACCAAGGCTTTAAAGGCTGAAGTACTACATTCACGACAGCTATTTACTGGAAATTGGTTCATTTTTTTATTGAGCTTAAACGTTGGGGGAAACGTTTTCTCATTGCTTATGTTTATTTTTTAACGAGCATGAAGTCCACGTTAAAACTGCTCGATTAATCCAGTCGCATAATAAAGATGTCTCATATATAAAAACGACAATTATCCAAAGATTTGCACCACATCCTTTCTTTATGCAAGTTAGGAAACGACCAATCCTACGAGTTTAAAGGGTTAGAGGACCTATAAATTTAAAAAAATAAATGGTCGCTCTTCGCTTGCAAGCCAAAAGGTTTGCATGCCCACAGGTATAAAATAGAGTTTCAAGGTCACCCCTCAATCTACCAGCAAAACATTTGTTTTATCGAGAAAGGCTTACCTCTTTCAGGTTACCAAAGATTGTTCTATCTGCACCGCAAATAAAACACTTCTTCAGCGATGCCTACCGAAATAGACAAAGGTGGGTGGCGCGGATGCCTCTACCCACATAACTTTGACAAGGGAATCTTATTCCAGTCTAACCCCCTTTTCCAACCACGGACGGGAGTGTCAGACTAGTCATATATCTCTCACGGAAACCTACCCTATACCTGAAGTTTTCCTACCGAAGAAGACCAGGGTGCATGCCCCCTGGGTTTCAGTCATGTCCCCCGAATCACTCGCGCTCATCAGGTGGACAAACTGGGGATTGATGAGACATTCCTTGTGTGAAAAGACCTTTCAGGGATGGTATATGACTATTTTCTATGTGTGAACCAGGAAATGAAACCTGGTCTACGATCTTGACCACTATTCCTTCATGCGGAAAACACATTACTCTAAAGAGTGACGAGACAATGGCTCCCATGCAATAAATATAGTCTCGTCCAAGGACTAGACTATAATCCAAGGGTCCTCAGACTACCATTACGTTCATTTGAACGGTTTTCCCTCTCAACGTTATGGGCACATTGGGAAGGATCCCTAACAGTCGACTGGTTCCTTTGTCAAAGCCTGTTATATTTCTCATCTCAGGAAAAAGCGATGGTGAACCAAGCGCTTTCCAAGCAGTGGAGGAAAGGATACTCACAGAAGCCCCTTCATCTATGATTGTATCAACCATAACCATCCTATGCAGAACTGCTAATCCCACTAAGGCTGGTAGCTACCTTCGAAACAAACAAAGTAAAACTACTTTCGTTTTCCTTTATGAAAGATAGATGAGAGAAGAATAACAGAGACCAACCTCTGTCTTGCGCTTGGTTCCTTACTCGATTCCTCTCTCTTTTGATAGTCCTTTGCTACTTGCTTTCTTGTATACCCAGCTTCACAAAGTACCTTAGAATCAAAGCAGCATAACACTATACAAGAACGTGGATCTATTATCATAAACAATCTAGGATCGGATGTAAATTGACCTTACAAATGCATAGAACATAAATCACACAAGAGCATGGAGGAAAACTTGAATAGCTTTATTGATAATCAAGAAAGAGCCAAGAGAGTTACAACCAGTTGTTCTGACCCAGCATCATCCTCTCAGCAAGTAAGCCCTTCTTCACCTCATGAAAAGCTTAGATCACCCAACACTATGATGTTGCCTCAAGAAACCAACAGCAATTCCTTATAAGATGCAAAATTCAAGCCTCTGGATCTCTGGGATGAGGGATCCATATATAGATGTCTGCAAGGGAGATGAGTCAGCTTGTGATTTGATTAGTGTCTTCCCTCTGATAGTTCTTGCTTCCACTTGGAGATTGATGATCTCTTACACATCCCTGGTCGAATTCAGAGAGGCAAGTGTCACAGGAGAAGTTTCTGGAAGATTCCATGCTTCTCCACCTTGCGGATTGACACTGCCATTTGTCCCTTCTTGCCCATCGCACCCCATAGAAGGGCTTTTTGAAATGCAACACACCCAATGTGTGTATTTAGGTGAGATGCAATGCACTTTGCCTATGGAGCAGGTGAAATGGTCCAGTTTTGACCAGTTCTGAGTAGTTTTTCATGGAGAACTTCTAGGAGAAGCTGTAATCAGTTGACCTTGTTCATTTAGGGGTTGGAACAAAACTTTTAGGGACTTAGGAGCCCTTGGTTTATGGACATTTATGCTTGGGGTTGTAGTGCCCAAAAATGTCTATAACAGTTGCCCCCTAAAGCATGAGGTCGTTAATCTTTTTGATGTCGGGTGAAATGCTTTATCATGAGGATCCGAAGTTCTTTCGAGCTGGAAGGAGACCTGTAATAAGATACAATACAATACATTATCTTCATAATATTTTCATGATCTAGCTGACTCGGGCATTCCCATGCTCAGCTTTATAAATTCCTTTTCATGTACATGAGACAGACAATCGTCTGAGTGTAGACTGATGATTCTGGTAGAGCCATCATCCCATAGATTGGATGATTATCTGTGCAGCAATGATGTACATTTGATGTCTTTATTTTCCTGAATATATATCGCAGCCTGGATGGATGAAACTAGATCCGGGGTCTTCAATCTCGTTCGATCTTCACTCAAAGTGCAAGTTGATCCATCTGAGAGATGTTCTGGAGTCGAACATGGAAAGACATCGCCTGATTACCAGCCAATGATGTAAGTTGTTAACAGGCGCGAGAGGAATCTCCGATAATGATAATGATCCTCAAGGTACTACAGTACAATTCACGCGGTGTGAATAAAGGAATTGGCGTCGAACACCACGCAAAATCTTTTGGTCGAAGGTCATTGATGTAAACTTGTCACCGGAAGTGAGAAACTTGCCATTGAGGCATGCAAGCTTCAAAGTACTGAAATGGGTGTTCCTAGATCGACTTCTTGGATAATGAGCTGATGTCAACAAGAAGCGATCCATCATAGGAGGGCCTTAATGAATCCCACATCAATGACACAGAACGGAGCAAATGATTTTAATGGAGGTGAAAACGATCTGGTGATATAAGGTTCAGGGTGGCGGTCATGAAAGAATGGAGCATAAATGTATTGCAGCGGGTGAGACACAAGTGAATTCTCTGAGTGGCTTCTCTTGAACATATTGGCGACACTGACATGATGGATTGGTAGCATTAACCCCAAATGTGGATGGTGTGATGTGACCATGGTTATGTGACCGGTGAATGAAACAACCCAACCCGACTTGGACGCGGAGTGAAAGTGTCATGTTCAAGAGCGACTTGCTACCAACAAAGTTTCTTCAAGTTTTCTTCCCAATTTTTCCCCAGTCATTGCTGACCAGTACCTCTTTATTTTTGTTAAGCTTGAGGAGGATAACATATGCTTGTTCTATAATTTGCCCTTCGGGCAAACCCATCGCTATGTTTTAACGAGCCTAGCGATAGTGAAACTCGTCCTTGTCTGCTATGGACAATTTTGTCACTATTAGGTTTTAACGAGTTTAACGACAAAGATAACTCGGTCCTTTTCAATTTTAGAGAGTCTAAAAAGGGATGTAAAGGAAACTCCAAAAATCCCTTTTCGTCATCTAATCCCTTAGGTCTGAAAAAGTATAAAACAATACAGAAGAGATGAATTTTCGGTACTTTTAACAACCAAACAAAACAAGCGCTCGATCTTTTTGTGTAATAATCCCTCAGGTCCAAAAAGATTAAAATATAAAGGAGGGATAGCACTTCCGGTCACTTTAACGAGATGGAGAGGCCAATGGCTCGGCAATCTTTTCATATTTTACGATTCCATTGAAAAGAGCTTAAAGGAGACTCATCTTTGAGGAACGAGTGATAAATTCGGGTAGCAGCTAATTCCAGGTAAGGTTTGGAATTTTCCAATCACGGCGGTGTGACAAGGATGGCTAACAGGATCACTCTTCACAGCTGTTCCTCAAAAGGGGTAAACAATCAAATGGAGGTGAATGATCGGCCAATACAGAGTGGAGGTGATGATGAGAACATGACCAAGGCTTTAAAGGCTGAAGTACTACATTCACGACAGTTATTTACCGGAAATTGGTTCATTTTTTTATTGGGCTTAAACGTTGGGGGAAACATTTGCTCATTGCTTATGTTTATTTTTTAACGAGCATGAAGTCCGCGTTAAAACTGCTCGATTAATCCAGTCGCATAATAAAGATGTCTCATATATAAAAACGTCAATTATCCAAAGCTTTGCCCCACATCCTTTCTTTATGCAAGTTAGGAAACGACCAATCCTACGAGTTTAAAGGGTTAGAGGACCTATAAATTTAAAAAAATAAATGGTCGCTCTTCGCTTGCACGCCAAAAGGTTTTCATGCCCCCAGGTATAAAATAGAGTTTCAAGGTCACCCCTCAATCTACCGGCAAAACATTTGTTTTATCAGGAAAGGCTTACCTCTTTCAGGTTACCAAAGATTGTTCTATCTGCACCGCAAACAAAACACTTCTTCAGCGATGCCTACCTAAATAGACAAAGGTGGGTGGCGCGGACGCCTCTACCCACATAAATTTGACAAGGGAATCTTATTCCAGTCTAACCCCCTTTTCCAACCATGGACGGGAGTGTCAGACTAGTCATATATCTCTCACGGCAACCTACCCTATACCTGAAGTTTTCCTGCCGAAGAAGACCAGGGTGCATGCCCCCTGGGTTTCAGTCATGTCCCCCGAATCACTCGCGCTCATCAGGTGGACAAACTGGGGATTGATGAGACATTCCTTGTGTGAAAAGACCTTTCAGGGATGTTATATGACTATTTTCTATGTGTGAACCAGGAAATGAAACCTGGTCTACGAGCTTGACCACTCTTCCTTCATGCAGAAAACACATTACTCTAAAGAGTGATGAGACAATGGCTCCCATGCAATAAATATAGTCTCGTCCAAGGAGTAGAATATAATCCAAGGGTCCTCAGACTACCATTACGTTCATTTGAACGGTTTTCCCTCTCAACGTTATGGGCACATTGGGAAGGATCCCTAACAGTCGACTGGTTCCTTTGTCAAAGCCTGTTAGATTTCTCATCTCAGGAAAAAGCGATGGTGAACCAAGCGCTTTCCAAGTAGTGGAGGAAAGGATACTCATAGAATCCCCTTCATCTATGATTGTATCGACCATAACCATCCTATGCAGAACTGCTAATCCCACTAAGGCTGGTAGCTACCTTAGAAACAAACAAAGTAAAACTACTTTCGTTTTCCTTTATGAAAGATAGATGAGAGAAGAATAACGGAGACCAACCTCTGTCTTGCGCTTGGTTCCTTACTCGATTCCTCTCTCTTCTGATAGTCCTTTGCTACTTGCTTTCTTGTATACCCAGCTTCACATAGTACCTTAGAATCAAAGCAGCATAACACTATACAAGAACATGGATCTATTATCATAAACAATCTAGGATCAGATGTAAATTGACCATACAAATGCATAGAACATAAATCACACAAGAGCATGGAGGAAAACTTGAATAGCTTTATTGATAATCAAGAAAGAGCCAAGAGAGTTACAACCAGTTGTTCTGACCCAGCATCATCCTCTCAGCAAGTAAACCCTTCTTCACCTCATGAAAAGCTTAGATCACCCAACACTATGATGTTGCCTCAAGAAACCAACAACAATTCCTTACAAGATGCAAAATTCCAGCCTCTGGATCTTTGGGATGAGGGATCCATATATAGATGTCTGCAAGGGAGATGAGTCAGCTTGTGATTTGATTAGTGTCTTCCCTCTGATAGTTCTTGCTTCCACTTGGAGATTGATGATCTCTTACTCATCCCTGGTCAAATTCAGAGAGGCAAGTGTCACAGGAGAAGTTTCTGGAAGATTCCATGCTTCTCCACCTCGCGGATTGACACTGCCATTTGTCCCTTCTCACCCATCGCACCCCATAGAAGGGCTTTTTGAAATGCAACGCACCCACTATGTATATTTAGGTGAGATGCAATGCACTTTGCCTATGGAGCAGGTGAAATGGTCTAGTTTTGACCAGTTCTGAGTAGTTTTTCGTGGAGAACTTCTGGGAGAAGTTGTAATCAGTTGACCTTGTTCATTTAGGGGTTGGAACAACACTTTTAGGGACTTAGGAGCCCTTGGTTTATGGACATTTATGCTTGGGGTTGTAGTGCCCAAAAATGTCTATAACACTCTTGTTGATCATGATGTTGGTGATGGTGCAGATCATATGATAGTTGCTGATAACTATAATGGTATTATTTAGATCGGTTGTCCTTGTTGTAAATGTCATGTATATCATTTGATGTAAACGTTTTGAAAAGACCTAATTTGTAACCCCACTATGCATGGGAAGGATGATGTAATAATTTCTATTTCAGTCATGTATAAACAATTGGTATATCCCCACTTGGTTGGGTGGATGAGTCAAATTTGGTATATCCCCACTTGGTTGGGAGATGGATGTATGTATGAGTCATTGGTGATAGGAAGGTCATACTCACATAGTTGAGTTATAGAGTCATGTTATTCTTTTGGAAAATATTTTTACAGACTCTGCATGTGCTCAAGGGAGCATGGATGGTTTGGTGCATCTGAGCACATAAAAAGGGGGAGCTCAATTAGATAATTCAACATGTACTCAGGGGGAGCATGGACAGCATAATGTATATCAAAAGGGTAGGATATCTTGGTCTGCCTTTTGCCCTTGATGTCAAAGGGGGAGAGTGACTTGGTGTTGTTGTTGCCATCAAGTCCAAAGGGGGAGATTGTTGGCATTATGATACAGGTGTTTTCCTTGATGGCAACTCACTCAGATGAAAGATCACAGTACAACAGATTAACAATAAAGAATTACATATTAGACTACAAAGAATGAAGAAAGAGAGGTCTGTTATCACTCAGGTTGTCCCTTGGCTCCTTAAGGGATATGGCTGAGGTAACCACAAACCAATCTTTGGACTGCAGGTCCTAGCCTACCTGCAATCAGAGAGGGCTCTCTCTTTCTATTTTAACCTAGTTTTGGATGGATTTTAGGCTAGTTGTATGCTTCTTTGGGTTTTGTTTAAGTTTTGGTGGGATGATTTGTTGTTTTCAAGTGGGGAGGCATGCATAGTGTGAGAGGTTCAAACCATTGGGCATGGAGTCAGGGAAGTGGGCTGCTGGTGCGTTTTCTTGGTCACAAGAGGAATATAGAGCAAGATAGCTACACATGAAACAATATTTTAGGTTAAAGGATGAAATGAAGGCCAAGGAATGAAAGGAAACTAAGAATCTCTCATTCAGCTTGACAGAGGGGAGGCGAGTGAACTATATCTAGGAGCAGTCAAGAATTCCTAAATAACAGTCGCACATGAATGAAACAGGGCAAATAAGAGCCGTGAGGAATTCATATTTATGCCTGAATCAGAAGAAAACATAGAGAAATCACAGGAATTGAGCATAGAGTGCAGCCACGCAAGTTCTAAACTAATATTTCTTTCTGTAACTTAGATGGTGATATATGTATGATATATATATGAATCGAAAACAGAGGTAAGAATCACTTATTGAGCCATGTAGCAGCACAAGAATTCTATATTTCACCCTTCAGCCATTTAAAACACAATAGACAGTCCATCCTCCAAGCTTTTCAGCATACTTTGATTATAGAAATTCTCAAAACATACCGTGCGAGTCCCGCATGAGGATTATCAACTAACCAACCCTTTAAACAACGAATTAGGGTGGTTTATATAGGAAAAATCTAAAAATATCCATTACATAAGATCTTAAATAGATCTGAGAGAAGTGAGTTCTTTAATCTAATCTTTTCGTGGAATTAATGCAAAAAAAAAATATCTAAGTGCTGTGCTGGGGCAGCCGCCTCAAAAATGAGTCGAAATCTATCCTTAGGGCTCTGTGTTGTTCATTTAGCCATAACTGTGCTTTGGGCTTTGATCCCCTGCTCTTGAGTGGTTTTGATGTGCATTAACTGTGATCTGAGAGCCTTTAAATGGCTTCACCACTTTCTTTGACTTTGCTTGGGGGCCTTTAATGTTCACCTGCTTCGATCTGATACTCTTTGCCGCTTCACTGATACTCTTCAATGTAATCGAGGCTTCGTTTTTCCTCTGATACTCTTTAACACTTAAATTGGGCTACTTTCTCTTGATCTGATATGCTTGAAACTGTCAAATCGCCCCTTTTCTGCCCTTTCAAGGCAAGAATGGCTGCTGCAAATGATTTCCGTGGCCTCTGGAATGCTACCGGCGCTGGCTGATTTGAATAGGAATCATAAATGAGGAGTTTCTGTCAAACTGCGAGTTTTCGGGCCTGCTGGTAGCCGAGCGATATGAAGCTTTCCATTTTGGTCATTTTTTCTTAGCGATGCACGATTAGCGCTAAGCGCTAATCATGCATCGAAAACTACCTTAGTTTTTCATTCCGGGCTCTCTTTGCAGCGATTTGCGCTCTTCACGCCTTCCTTTAGTGATGACGTCAGCAGTGGGTCCCAGTACGGCAGTGATGTGGCAGGGTGATGTGGCAGGATGACATGGGAGTACAGCGGGGATTAAATCAGAGATCGGCAATCGGCGGGGATAGGGGGCAATGGCTTTTATATAGGTGATGCGATGGGAGCGATCACCGATCTTGGAAAGGCGATAAGACATGCGGCTGTGTGAAAAGGGGAAATATTGCAGAAATGAATGGATCGCGATGCGATATGCTTTCGGGTGCGATAGCAATATCGCATCGGTGGATGAGAGGGGGATATATATACAAGTACAGAAACTTGCGACTGCCAATCGCGAAATCGCATCGGCGAAGTGATATCGGGGAGATATAAAAGGGGGCGGGCTGATGAATGAATGTCACGACCTCCGACAGCGATATCGCGTCGGAGGAGAGGAAAACTCATCGGAGGAGGGTTAATGCGATCAGAAAAAAGGCTTTTTAAAGCTTTGGAAGGGTTCTTGATGCATCGGAAGGAGTCCAATAGCATTTGAAGGGGTTTTTTGTGTTTTGGAAGGAGTCCAAACACCTTAGGAAGATGGTTTTTTGAGCGAAATGAGGGTTCTTACTAAGTTTCAAGTAAACTTAGTCATTCCCAATCATACTTATGGTTATATTTCAACCAAAGGAGGGGATATATAAATAATGGGGATTTTACCATATATTTTTAGTATGGGAAGGGGAAAAATAAGGAGAGATTTACATAATAGAGTTAGGAGTTAATATGAATTTTGTGAAGAAAGCGCCAAGTATGTAAATCTTAGGCTATTTAAGGGGGAAAATGACTCATAGAGGAAGTATGAACACTCCTTTAGTAAAGTAGATCTTTACCAAGGAAAATGGTACAGAAAATGATGAAACTAAGAGGTATTAAGCAAATCTTGCCCTCTTTGGGGAGGTTAGTGAATGATTTGGGGAACAAGAAGAAGGGGGAGTTAGTCATCCCTGGCTTGAAGTCCTTCAAATGAAAACCTGCCTCAAACTTGTGATATGAATAGATATGACACTTGAAAAGATGAAATGGGTCACAAGCCATGATTCTGCAACCGCAAAACTACCTACCCGGCCTACTCACCTAGCATTTTATCTTCTTTTGGTTTGGGTGCACTTGAACTAGCGTACCCAGCTTTTCATTCTTTTCTTCTTGCTATCCTCCTATCTACATCTACACTTATTTCATTCAGGGGCTCAGATTAAGCTATTGAACACCCTTGTTTCTCTATCTATCTACAAATCTGCCAAGATTAAGCTGTTTGGACAGATAATGTTTCTCTATATTCTACAACATGAAATTGAAACCTAGGGAGACCAAGATTAAGCTGTTTGGCCTTCCCTTAACTGAAAACTCATAAAAAATGGATCATAGCAGTGGCACTTAGACTAGCACACTCTCATGGACATTTCTTTGGCCTCTGTAGCAAATATGGAACATTGCAGCGTGCAAAGTATGACATATTTGGTATGTAAAAATGTCGATCATGAAAGACGAATACCTGTTGCAACAGGAGGCTAACAAGGTCTACGCAGGTTCACCTTCACCAAGCTGCGTATACACGCAGGTTCACTGAACACAAGTAGCGTATATGTACACACGCACTTTCACAGAAGGAAAAGCGAGTATATCTTGGAAAACTAAGTTTTGGTCTGAGGTATTTGGTCCATGGTATTTTGATCCATGGTATTGGTCCAAGGTATTTGGTCCGAGGTATTGACCCTAGGTATTTGGTCCAAGGTATTGGTCCTAATTGGTTTTGGTCCATGGTATTGAGAAAGGCCTAAATCTATATAAGGAGGAGAAGATCATTAGGCCAAGCAGTGCAAGTATTGAACATCTGATGAAGTGTGAGAGCTAGTATGCAGGTTATTGGCTTATGATTTTGTGCTTGATCTAAACCAAGGATGAACCTTGGCAGTTGGTGAAGGATAAGATCTAATGATGGATCGGAATCTTAAGGCTTGAAACAAATTATCATTATGTGGTTTGATCATGTATAGTCTAGATCTGAATACTAACGCATGTGTTGTTCTGTTAATGTTATGATCTGGGTCTGACTGAAGTCTGGAATAACTGCAAAATTATGAATTAATATTTGCAGACATATACGATGGTTCACTTTGTTAAAAGCACGTATACACGCTGGTTCGACTCATCAGAGTAGCGTATACATTATGAAATATGATATTTGAATTTGCAGTTGGTTCTAGTGGTTGTTGCAGAGTTCTAGGTTCTGCTCTATGTTCTAGTGACTCTGTTATGATGAGTATTTTGAATGTTCAGATTGGTTGATTGTGATTTGCTTCAATAATGATGGGTTGTCAGTGATTGATTGATTCATTTTTGGTTGATTTAGAGATTGATGATTGAGTTTCAGCGATTGGTTGATACAGATGTATCTGATGGTTGCATTGCAGTTGTGATTGATTTTGAGCTTCAATGTTGTTGATGGGTCCAGTATGAAAATTTGATGAAACATGGCCTTCAGATTGTGGTGTTGTGATCCAGGAGTATCCAGTCTGAAAATTTATGAAACATGGTGTTATAGACATTTTTGTGCCTTACAGCATTGAGCATGAAATGTCCATAATCCAAGGGATCCAAAGTCCCTAAACATGTTGTTCCTACCCCTAGAGGAACAAGGCTAACAAACCACAGCAATTCACAGAAGTTCTCCACCAGAAACTGCTCAAAAACAAGTCAATTCAGGATCAATTCAGAGGCTCCACTAGCTGTCTGCGCTGAAATGCAAAGTCTGCACTGGCTACCTGCACTGCAACGTAGGTAGAAGCACTACCAGGGTGCGCTGAGCGAGAATTGACAAATGGCAAGTTCATTCAACAAGGTGTCAAGACCCTGGAAGCTTCCAGAATCTTCCTCAATGACACTTGCCTCAGTGAATTCGACTAGTGATGAGTAAGAGGTTCCCAATCTCCAAGTGGAAGAAAGAACCTCCAAGTGGAAGCAAGAACTGACAGAGGGAGAGGACACTAGTCAGATCTCAAGCTGACTCATCCTCTCTCCAAACATCTATATATGGATCTCTCCTCCATAAGATCTAGGGGCTGGAATTTTGTTATTGCAAAGAATTGTTGTTGTTTTGAGATTGGAATCATTGGGTTCTTAATGCTTTGAGGGAAGGTGAAGATAGGAATTTCATTTGCCGGGAAGGAGATGCTGGATTGGAGCCCTCTGGGTTGTATCTCTTCCTAAACCTTGTTATTCATCAATAAAGCTATCTTGGTTTCTCCTATATACTGGTGTATCTTTGATGTATGATTGCATTAGTATGTTTAGTTTACTTCTAATCCTGAACTAGTTATGAATATGAATCTATGTCTTTGTGTAGTGTTCTCTTCTTGTGATCTTGCAGAAACCTCTTGAAGCTGGGCGAGCGAGAAGGCAAGTAGCTGGGAACTCCCAAAGAGAAGAGAAACCGGATCGAGGGACAAACGGAAGACACCGGTTAGTCCATCCATCTCTCTTCATTCTTAATTCATAAAGGAAGAATACTAGAATAGCTGTTTCTGTTTGTTGCTAAGGCACTATCACACCTTAGGTGGATAGGATCGTCCTGCATAGGCATTTTTCCCCACAACAAATTGGCGACTCCACTGAGGGAATCTGTTTAGTCATTTTATTTGTGTCTCTATCATTGTTTGTTTCATAGACTCAACAACAATAATCGAACTGCATATGCTATTCTCAGATGCAAAGTAGACAGCTGCTGCTTTGATCCAATCACTGGATTTGTCTATGATCTGAACAATGGACACACAAATGATTTGATGATCCTTTGTGATAGATCTTAGCCCTTCCTCAAAGCATCCCTTTGATTGTACCTTGCTTGTTGCTTTGATTTGGCCTGAAACTGTAGATTAAATAGCAAACTGTGACCCAGAACCTAGTGAGAAACTCTCGTTTCTCCTTCAGCGCAGACCCTATGAAGAGGTTCTGCATTTCAATGCAGGTCCTGTGAAGGCTACCTGCGCTGAATGTCAAAACCCCTGTGTTGAGGGTGCGCTGATCCAGTTTGGCCTTGTGTAGCTGGGGTTCTCTACTCTGTTTTGCCTTGTTTTGATCTCTGTTTTTTGCAGCCTGTAACCAGCATAGGTACCTGTCTAATAACTCCTTTTCTCTGCTTAAATTCCGCCTCCTTTTGTACAAAAAGACTGTGAGTGTTTTTATTTGTTTGTGGCGTCATTTACAGTTTTCCTTTGCAAGAGTGAAATAGTCATCCTGTAGCCCTTGATTCAGGTCTGTTGATTGTGATCTTAGGAGAGAGTTCATTGGTTGTTTACAGTTGATTATACATTTACTTTTGCTTTTGGTTTGAGTTTGTCTCTTTTAAGTGTCGAAACAAGTATTCATTTCGGAAATCATTAAGTGTTGTAATCTCTTCTACCCTCTCTGATTTCGAAAAAGTAAACTTGTTTGTATTTGTCATTTAAAAGCAAATTCAAAGTTGTACAAAAAGCTTTCTTTGTAGGCATCAATACTAAGAAAGCGGAAAACAAACACCTGCATTGTGCATTTGCATCTTGATAGTTTGCATGTTTGATTTAGGAAAAGTGCATTAGAGTGTGCTGATTGCTCTTTGAGAAAATATGGTGTCTTTCTTTTCCCTTTTCTAGCTAGGATTTTCATGGTTGGAAAGATATAAAAAGCTTGCTTATCATCTTTAGACTGCATTTAGGAATTGTATCATACATCTCGTGGTGAACCTCAAAAGGCAAACTTCTAAAAAGATCAACCTAAAATAAATTGAATGAACTTAACAACGCTTTGCAACATAACGCACAACATAGAGGTCTAGGCTAGAGACGTGTTCTGGCGTCGTAAAGCCTGGTGACTGTCGATCTCGTTGATGGTGGGTGATTCCTCCTGAGGGACGATAGCGCCAGTACGGATTGTGCTCCCACGTACCGTCGCGTATATATTGGGAGACCCCTATAGGCATAAAACCTTTATCCTTAGGAAGCCGTGTCGGCCGCCCTACTGATCGCAATGCACTGAACACAGCATTCAGGAAGATCGACAGCCCGTACCCTAAAAAGTATTCTGCGGTTTTGCGAAAAGTTTGGCACACCCTCTACCTAGAACTCCAGAGCAGTTCCTTTTGTCCTTTTTCAAACTCTATAACGGAAAAAGTCCATCCGAGCATTTGTCACTTCGGGCTCGTTAAAACATCGAAGGAGACTAGAGTCATCTTAAGCTTTTTCTGGACTCTTTAAAATTGAAAAATCAAGTTGTGTCTAAAGCATCGTTAAAATTTATTTTAAACGGAACAATCACCCCTTCTTCCTGCGTTGATCTTTAGGTTGAGAAAATGGAGCACACCAACCAAGGAATTCCCCTTGGTGGAAATCCTAGTCCCTTCTCCTCTTGGGGAGATGTTGGTGCGCCCCACATGGCCACATTGTCACTTCCAGGACTGACAATTGGCTTGCCGGTCTGGCTCTTCTCAACCAATGTCGTTCAGAACACCACTATTCTTGAACAGTCGAATCAACAGTTAGACCAGACCAGAGTTACCCACCAGCCTTCTACTTCATCTAATTCTCCCTCTCCTCCTTCCTCTTCGCTTGACGGAACTGGTAAAACAAAAAACCAAGTTCCTAAGGAGAAGAAGGAAAAGAAGAAGAAAGAGAAGAAGAAGAAGGAGCCAAAAGCGACTGGGGGCAAACAAGTGGCGTCTGACAAAAATCCACACACAGCACTGACTAGGCCTAAATCGCCATGTGTCATATGCAAGGGAGACCACTTCCACAGAGATTGTCCCTACATCCCTCGGATACTAAGGGACTGGTCTCCCCGTTTGCACAATTCGGTGGCGTCAACCTCTGATAGCCATGTTGACAGCTCACTGTCAACTAGTGAAGTGAAGTCACAGGACAGAGAGGGAAAGCTAGATTTCCCTGCAAACTGTGTGAAGGCGACCATGCCATCCACCGTTGTCGCTTCTTAGACGAGGCTAAAAGATTTTTGGAAGATCGCCTGGTTTTACCAGTGCAACTTCCTCCTGGATATCGAAAACTCCTGCCAAATCCTTCACCAGTTGAGAACCCGGCTGGCCCGCTCAGGTGGTCATCCGAAGCACCTATCATTGAGGATGAACCGTCTGAATCCATATGTTGTGGGGAAAAATTCCTATGCAGGACGATCCTATCCACCTAAGGTGTGACAGTGCCTTAGCAACAAACGAGTACAGCTATACTGGTTTCTTCCTTTATGAAATGTGAAAGAAGAGAGATCAATAGACTTACCGGTGTCTTCCATTTGTCCCTCGATCCAATCTCCCTTCTCTTTGGGTGTTCACAGCTACTTGCCTTCTTGCTTATCCAACTACAACTTCCTGCAAGATCATAAGAGAACAGCTACTTGCGACAAGAGAACAGCTACTTGAGACAAGAGAAGAACACTACACAAAGACAGATGTTCACATTCATAACTAGTTTAGGATTAGAAATAAACCAAATACACTAATACATTCATACATCAAAATACATCAGCATATAGGAGAAACCAAGATAGCTTTATTGATGAATAACAAGGTTCAAGAAGAGATACAACCCAGAGGGTTCCAATCCAGCATCTCCTTCCCAGCAAAAGGAATTCCTCTCTTTTCCCCCTTCAAAGCATTAAGCACCCAATGATTCCAGTCTCAAACCAACAGCAATTCTTTGCAATAACAAAATTCCAGCCCCTAGATCTCATGGAGGAGAGATCCATATATAGATGTTTGGAGAGAGGATGACTTAGCTTGAGATCTGACTAGTGTCCTCTCCCTCTATCAGTTCCTGAGTCCACTTGGAGGTTCTTGCTTCCACTTGGAGTTTTGGAACCTCTTATTCATCACCAGTCGAATTCCCTGAGGCAAGTATCATTTTGGAAGCTTCCTGGGTCTTGACACCTTGAGAAATGAGCCTGCCACTTGTCCACTCTCGTTCAGCGCAGGTAGCCTTTGTTCCAGTTGACATTCAACGCAGGTAGCCAGTGTTGGCTTTGACATTCAGCGCAGACAGCTAGTGTAGCCACTGAAATGATCCTGAATTGACTTGTTTCTGAGCAGTTTCAGATGGAGAACTTTTGTGAATTGCTGTGGTTTGTTAGCCTTGTTCCTCTAGGGGTAGGAACAACATGTTTAGGGACTTTGGATCCCTTAGATTATGGACATTTCATGCTCAATGCTGCAAGGCACAAAAATGTCTATAACAGTTGCCCCCTAAAGTATGAGGTTGTTTATCAGGTGAAATGCTTTATCAGGGGGATCTGAAGTTCATCCAATGCTGAGAGGAGACCCGTAGTAAGATACAATACAATACATTATTTTTCATACTGCTTTCATGATCTAGCTGAGGCGGGCATTCCCATGCTCAGCTTTATAAATACATTTTTCTGTACATAGAACAGACAATCGTCTGATGGTAGACTGATAATTTTGATGAAATTATCATCCTTTGAGTAGGATGATTATCTGCTGCGATGATGTACATGTCAATGTCTTTATCTTTCCTGAATATATATCGCAGCCCGGATGGATGAAACTAGATCCGGGGTCTTCAAACTCGTTCGATCTTCACTCTAAGTACAAGTCGATCCATGTGAGAATTGTTCCGAAGTCGAACATGGAAAGACATCGCTTGATTACCGGTCAATGATGTAAACCATTAACAAGCACGAGAGGAATCACCGATAATGATAATGACCCTCAAGGTACTGCAGTACAATTCACGTGGTGTGAATAAAGGACTTGGCGTCGAACACCACGCAAAATCTTTCGGTCAAATTTCATTGATGTATACCTGTCGCCGGAAGTGAGAAACTTGCCATTGTGGCATGCAAGCTTCAAAGTACTGAAGGGGTTGTTCCTAGATCAACTTCTTGGATAATGAGCTGATGTCGACAAGAAGCAATCCGTCACAGGAGGGCCTTAATGAATCCCACATCAGTGACACGGAACAGAGCTAATGATTTTAATGTAGGTGAAAACGATCTGTGACATATGATTCAGGGTGGCGGTCATGAATGGATGAAGGATAATGTATGGCAGTGGTTGGGACACGGTTGACTCTTTCTGAACGACTTCTCTTGAACATATGGCGACATTGATGCGATGGATCGGTAGCATTACCCAAAATATGGATGGTATGGCGAGACCATGGTGATGTGACCGGTGAATGAAACAACCCAACCCGATTGTGGTATGGAGGAAAAGTGTCATGTTCAAGAGCGACTTGCTACCATCAAAGTTTTCTTTGGTTTCTCCCAATTTTTCCCCAGTCATTGCTTACCAGTACCTCTTTATTTTTGTCAAGCTTGAGGAGGATAACATATGCTTGTTCTATAACTTTCCCTTCGGGCAAGCCCATCGCTATGTTTTAACGAGCCTAGCGATAGTGAAACTCGTTCTCGTCTAAAGACAAGTTTGTCGCTATTTAATGATTTTAACGAGTCTAACGACAAGGATAACTCGGTCCTTTTCATTTTTAGAGAGTCTGAAAAGGTACATAAAGTCAACTCCAAAATTCCTTTTTCGTCATCTAATCCCTTAAGTCCGAAAAAGTATAAAACAATACAGAAGGGATGAGTTTTTGATAGTTTTAACGAGCCGAATAAAACAAGCGCTCGATCTTTTTATGCAATAATCCCTCAGGTCCAAAAAGATTAAAATCTAGACGAGGGATAGCCCTTCCTGTCCTTTAACGAGCTAGAAGGCCAAAACTCGGCAATCTTTTCATATTTTACGAGTCAGTTGAAAAGAGCTTAAAGAAGACTCGTCTTTTGAGGAACGAGTGATAAACAGGGATAGCAGCTGATTCCAGGTACAGGTTGGAATTTTCCAATCACGACAGTGTCACAAGGATGGCTAGGTGAAATCACTCTTCGCAGCTGTTCCTCAAAATGGGTAAACAATCATATGGAGGTGAACGATCGGCCGAATGAAAAGTGGAGGTGATGGTGCAAACACGACCAAGGCTTTAATGGCTGATGATATTACATTCACAGTGGTTATTTACCGGGATAGTTCATTTTTTAACGAGCTTAAACGTGGGTGGAAACATTTGCTCGGTCTTATGTTTATTTTTTAACGAGCATGAACTATGTGCTAAAACTGCTCGGATCTTGCGTTTATTTTTTAACGAGCATGAACTTTGTGCTAAAACTGCTCGATTACCCAGTCATATGATAAGAATGTCTCATGAAAGATTCCATTTTTTATGGAGCTTGCGCCTTACCAAAGCTATGCTCCGCATCCTTTCTTCATGCAAGTTAGGAAACGGCTAACCCAAAAAATAGATAAATAACCGCTCTTTGCTTGCACTCCGAAAGGTTTGCATGCCCCCAGGTATAAAACAGAGTTTCAAGGTTACCTCTACTTCTCTTCCGCCAAAACATTTGTCTTAACGAGAGAGGCTTACCTCTTTCAGGTTACCTAAAGATTGTCTCGTTAATCTTTCAAACAAAACACTTCCTCGGCAATGTCTACCGAAATAGACAAAGGTGAGTGACGATTCTTGTCAACTCACATAACTTTGACAAAAGAATATTATTCTAGAATAACCCCTCTTCCTCTACGGACGGGGTACAGACTAGTCATATTCTCCCGCGGAAACCTACTCTATACCCAAAGTTTCCCTGCCGAAGCAGACCAGGACGCATGCCCCCTGGGTTCCAGTCATATCCTCCCGGATTACTCGCGCTCATCAGGAGGACGGACCGTGGGTTGAGAAACTTCTTGCATGAACAGACCATTTAGGGATGGTACATGACTATTTGCGATGCGTGATCCGGGAAATGAAAGTTGGTCCACGAGCTTGACCACTCTTCCTTCATGCAGAAAACGCATTACTCTAAAGAGTGAGGAGACTATAGCTCCCATGCAATATATATAGTCTCATCCAAGGAGTAGGTTATAATCCAAGGGTCCTTGAACGACCATCACGTTCATTTGAACGGTCTTCCCTTTCAATGTTATGGGCACATTGGGGAGGATCCCTAAAGGCGACTGGGGGCAAACAAGTGTCGTCTGACAAAAATCCACACACAGCACTGACAAGGCCTAAATCGCCATGCGTCATATGCAAGGGGGACCATTTCCATAGAGATTGTCCCTGTATCCCTCGAATACTAAGGGACTGGTCTCCCCGTTTGCACAATTCGGTAGCATCAACCTCTGATAGCCATGTTGACTGCTCACCGTCGACTAGTGAAAGTGAAGTCCCAGGACAGAGAAGGAAAGCTAGATTTCCCTATAAACTGTGTGAAGGCGATCACGCCATCCACCGTTGTCCCTTCTTAGACGAGGCTAAAAGAGTTCTGGAAGATCGCCCGATTTTACGAGCGCAACTTCCTCCTGGATATCAAAAACTCTTGCCAAGTCCTTCACTAGTCGAGAACCCAGCTGGCCCGCCCGGGTGGTCAGCCGAAGCACCGATCATTGAAGATGAACCGTCTGGATCCATGCTTGACGAAAGTCAAAAGGTTGATACGGCAGTTGACCCGGTTTTGCCTTCAGAGGCTCTATCTTCGAATGATACCATCACAGAGGAGAATAAAGACAACACCGTCCAAATTCTCTTCATCAACACTGACTCTGATGAACAAGGGCACAATGCCCCCATTCCTTTATCGCAGGAAGGAAGTTCGTCAGAGCGATATCCGGCCGTTTATTCGGTCCCACCACCAAGCAACCTGGTTGTGTCCTTTGACTGGAACCAACTAGGCAGACCCCGGTTTCCAGCAAGCATACCATTCAGAATTATCGTTCAAATATACAGAATGGTAATGGCTGGCACTATCATTGATGAGGGGGCATCTGGGAGTATCCTTTCCTCTATTTCTTGGAAAGCGCTTGGTTCGCCAGCGCTTTTGCCTGAAATGAGAAATCTATCAGGCTTTGATAAAGGAACCAGTCGACCTTTAGGGATCCTCCCCAATGTGCCCATAACATTGAAAGGGAAGACCGTTCAAATGAACGTGATGGTCATTCAAGGACCCTTGGATTATAACCTACTCCTTGGACGAGACTATATATATTGCATGGGAGCTATAGTCTCCTCACTCTTTAGAGTAAAAAAACAGTTGTGGGGAAAAATGCCTATGCAGGACGATCCTATCCACCTAAGGTGTGACAGTGCCTTAGCAACAAATGAGTACAGCTATACTGGTTTCTTCCTTTATGAAATGTGAAAGAAGAGAGATTAATAGACTTACCGGTGTCTTCCGTTTGTCCCTCGATCCAATCTCCCTTCTCTTTGGGTGTTCACAGCTACTTGCCTTCTTGCTTATCCAGCTACAACTTCCTGCAAGATCACAAGAGAACAGCTACTTGTGACAAGAGAACAGCTACTTGAGACAAGAGAAGAACACTACACAAAGACAGATGTTCACATTCATAACTAGTTTAGGATTAGAAATAAACCAAATACACTAATACATTCATACATCAAAATACATCAGCATATAGGAGAAACCAAGATAGCTTTATTGATGAATAACAAGGTTCAGGAAGAGATACAACCCAGAGGGTTCCAATCCAGCATCTCCTTCCCAGCAAAAGGAATTCCTCTCTTTTCCCCCTTCAAAGCATTAAGCACCCAATGATTCCAGTCTCAAACCAACAACAATTCTTTGCAATAACAAAATTCCAGCCCCTAGATCTCATGGAGGAGAGATCCATATATAGATGTTTGGAGAGAGGATGAGTCAGCTTGAGATCTGACTAGTGTCCTCTCCCTCTATCAGTTCTTGAGTCCACTTGGAGGTTCTTGCTTCCACTTGGAGTTTTGGAACCTCTTACTCATCACCAGTCGAATTCCCTGAGGCAAGTGTCATTTTGGAAGCTTCCTGGGTCTTGACACCTTGAGAAATGAGCCTGCCACTTGTCCACTCTCGTTCAGCGCGGGTAGCCTTTGTTCCAGTTGACATTCAATGCAGGTAGCCAGTGTTGGCTTTGACATTCAACGCAGACAGCTAGTGTAGCCACTGAAATGATCCTGAATTGACTTGTTTCTGAGCAGTTTCAGGTGGAGAACTTTTGTGAATTGCTGTGGTTTGCTAGCCTTGTTCCTCTACGGGTAGGAAAAACATGTTTAGGGACTTTGGATCCCTTAGATTATGGACATTTCATGCTCAATGCTGCAAGGCACAAAAATGTCTATAACACCATACCTGACGAAAGTCAAAAGGTTGAGGCGGCAATTGACCCAGTTTTTCCTTCAGAGGCTCTATCTTCGAATGATACCATGACAGAAGAGAATAAAGATGACACCGTCCAAATTCTCTTCATCAACACAGACTCCGATGAACAAGGGGGCAATTCGCCCATTCCTTTATCGCAGGAAGGAACTTCGCCAGAGTCATACCCGGCCGTCTATTCGGTCCCACCACCAAGCAACCTAGTTGTCTCGTTCAACTGGAACCAACTAGGCAGACCCTGTTTGCCAGCAAGCATACCATTCAGAATTATCGTTCAAATATACAGAATGGTAATGGTTGGCACTATCATTGATGAGGGGGCATCTGTCAGTATCCTTTCCTCTATTGCTTGGAAAGCGCTTGGTTCGCCAACGCTTTTACCTGAAATAAGAAATCTGACAGGCTTTGATAAAGGAACCAGACAACCTTTAGGGATCCTCCCCAATGTGCCCATAACATTGAAAGGGAAGACCGTTCAAATGAACGTGATGGTCGTTCAAGGACCCTTGGATTATAACCTACTCCTTGGACGAGACTATATATATTGCATGGGAGCCATCGTCTCCTCACTCTTTAGAGTAATGTGTTTTCTGCACGAAGGAAGAGTGGTCAAGCTCGTGGACCAGCTTTCATTTCCCAGATCACGCATCGCAAATAGTCATATACCATCCCTAAATGGTCTCTTCACGCAAGAAATGTCTCAACCCACGGTCCGTCCTCCTGATGAGCGCGAGTAATCCAAGAGGATATGACTAGAACCCAGGGGGCATGCGTCCTGGTCTGCTTCGGCAGGAAAACTTTGGTTATAGGGTAGGTTTCCGCGGGAGAATATGACTAGTCCGTACCCCATCCGTGGTTGGAAGTGGGGTTGTTCTGGAATAAGATTCTTTTGTCAAAGTTATGTGAGTTGACAGACGGAGTCTCTCACCTTTGTCTATCTCGGTAGACACTGCCGAAGAGGTGTTTTGTTGAAAGAATAACAAAACAATCTTTGGGTAGCCTGAAAGAGGTAGGCCTCTCCCGGTAAAACAAATGTTTTATTGGACATAAGAAGGGGTAACCTTGAAATCGTACTTTATGCCTGGGGGCATGCAAACCTTTTGGAGTGCAAGCAAGGGGCGACTATTTATTTTTTAAATTTTTAGGTCCTCCCTTTAAACCTGTAGGTCTAACCCTTTAAACTCGTAGGATTAGTCGTTTCCGAACTTGCATAATGAAAGGATCCGGAGCAAAGCTTTGTAAGATGAAGCTCCATAAAAAATAGAATCTAAATGAGACATTCTTATCATATGACTGGGTAATCGAGCAGTTTTAGCACACAGTTCATGCTCGTTAAAAAATAAACGCAAGATCCGAGCAGTTTTAGCGCATAGTTCATGCTCGTTAAAAAATAAACATAAGATCGAGCAAGTGTTTCAATCCGCGTTTAAGCTCGTTAAAAAATGAACTACCCGGTAAATAACCACTGTGAATGTAATATCATCAGCCATTAAAGCCTTGGTCGTGTTTGCCCGTCACCTCCACTTCTCATTTGGCCGATCGTTCACCTCCATATGATTGTTTACCCATTTTGAGAAACAGCTGCGAAGAGTGATTTCACTAGCCATCCTTGTGACACTGCCATGATTGGAAAGTCCAACCCGTACCTGGAATCAACTGCTAACCCGTTTTATCACTCGTTCCTCAAAAGACGAGTCTTCTTTAAGCTCTTTTCATCTGACTCGTAAAATATGAAAAGATTGCCAAGTTTTGGCCTTCCAGCTCGTTAAAGCGACCGAAAGTGCTATCCCTCCTCTAGATTTTAATCTTTTTGGACCTGAGGGATTATTGCACAAAAAGATCGAGCGCTTGTTTTGTTCGGCTCGTTAAAACTATCGAAAACTCATCCCTTCTGTATTGTTTTATACTTTTTCGGACTTAAGGGATTAGATGACGAAAAAGGACTTTCGGAGTTGACTTTACGTACCTTTTCGGACTCTCTAAAAATTAAAAGGACCGAGTTATCTTTGTCGCTAGACTCGTTAAAATCATTAAATAGCGACAAACTTGTCTTTAGACGAGAACGAGTTTCACTATCGCTAGGCTCGTTAAAACATAGCGATGGGCTTGCCCGAAGGGCAAGTTATAGAACAAGCATATGTTATCCTCCTCAAGCTTGACAAAAATAAAGAGGTACTGGTCAGCAATGACTGGGGAAAAATTGGGAGAAACTCAAGAAAACTTTGATGGTAGCAAGTCGCTCTTGAACATGACACTTTTCCTCCGTACCACAATCGGGTTGGGTTGTTTCATTCACCGGTCACATCACCATGGTCTCGCCATACCATCCATATTTGGGGTAATGCTACCGATCCATCGCATAAGTGTCGCCATATGTTCAAGAGAAGTCGTTCAGAGAAGTCAACCGTGTCCCATCCACTGCCATACATTATCCTTCATCCTTTCATGACCGCCACCCTGAATCATATGTCATCAGATCGTTTTCACCTCCATCAAAATCATTTGCTCCGTTCCGTGTCACTGATGTGGGATTCATTAAGGCCCTCCTTTGATGGATCGCTTCTTGTCGACATCAGCTCATTATCCAAGACGTTGATCTAGGAACAACCCCTTCAGTACTTTGAAGCTTGCATGCCTCAATGGCAAGTTTCTCACTTCCGGCGACAAGTATACATCAATGACCTTCAACCGAAAGATTTTGCGTGGTGTTCGACACCAAGTCCTTTATTCACACCACGTGAATTGTACTGCAGTACCTTGAGGGTCATTATCATTATCGGTGATTCCTCTCGCGCTTGTTAACGGTTTACCTCATTGACCGGTAATCAAGTGATGTCTTTCCATGTTCGACTTCAGAACATTTCTCACATGGATCGACTTGTACTTAGAGTAAAGATTGAACGAGTTTGAAGACCCCGGATCTAGTTTCATCCATCCGGGCTGCGATATATATTCAGGAAAGATAAAGACATTTACATGTACATCATTGCAGCAGATAATCATCCTACCAAAGGATGATAATTTCATCAAAATTATCAGTCTACCATCAGACGATTGTCTGTTCTATGTACAGAAAAATGAATTTATAAAGCTGAGCATGGGAATGCCCGCCTCAGCTAGATCATGAAAGCAGTATGAAAAATAATGTATTGTATTATATTGTATTACAGGTCTCCTCCCAACAATGAATGAACTTCGGATCCTCCTAATAAAGCATTTCACCCGATAAACGACCTCATACTTTAGGGGGAAACTGTTATAGAAATTTTTGTGCCTTACAGCATTGAGCATGAAATGTCCATAATCCAAGGGATCCAAAGTCCCTAAACATGTTGTTCCTACCCCAAGAGGAACAAGGCTAACAAACCACAGCAATTCACAGAAGTTCTCCACCAGAAACTGCTCAAAAACAAGTCAATTCAGGTTCAATTCAGAGGCTCCACTAGCTGTCTGTGCTGATATGCAAAGTCTGCACTGCAACGCAGGTAGAAGCACTACCAGGGTGCGCTGAGTGAGAATTGACAAATGGCAAGTTCATTCAACAAGGTGTCAAGACCCTGGAAGCTTCCAAAATCTTCCTCAATGACACTTGCCTTAGTGAATTCGACTAGTGATGAGTAAGAGGTTCCCAATCTCCAAGTGGAAGCAAGAACCTCCAAGTGGAAGCAAGAACTGACAGAGGGAGAGGACACTAGTCAGATCTCAAGCTGACTCATCGTCTCTCCAAACATCTATATATGGATCTCTCGTCCATAAGATCTAGGGGCTGGAATTTTGTTATTGCAAAGAATTGCTGTTGGTTTGAGATTGGAATCATTGGGTGCTTAATTCTTTGAGGGAAGGTGAAGATAGGAATTTCATTTGCCGGGAAGGAGATGCTGGATTGGAGCCCTCTGGGTTGTATCTTTTCCTGAACCTTGTTATTCATCAATAAAGCTATCTTGGTTTCTCCTATATACTGGTGTATCTTTGATGTATGATTGCATTAGTATGTTTAGTTTACTTCTAATCCTGAACTAGTTATGAATATGAATCTATGTCTTTGTGTAGTGTTCTCTTCTTGTGATCTTGCAGAAACCTCTTGAAGCTGGGCGAGCGAGAAGGCAAGTAGCTGGGAACTCCCAAAGAGAAGAGAAACCAGATCGAGGGACAAACAGAAGACACCGATTAGTCCATCCATCTCTCTTCATTCTTAATTCATAAAGGAAGAATACTAGAATAGCTGTTTCTGTTTGTTGCTAAGGCACTGTCACACCTTAGGTGGATAGGATCGTCCTGCATAGGCATTTTTCCCCAAAACACATGGTCCCTGGAGGAAGAGAGAAGGTCGTAGCCTTCTGTAGGTCGGTGCCTACGTACTAGTAAATATATCGGCTAGTACAAGAGCTAAGGGGTTGTAGCTCCCTTCCAGTAGAAGATGGAGAACAAGAGAAGGTTGTAGCCTTCTACAGGTGGGTGCATGCATACTGGTATGAGTCTGCACCAGTACAATATTGTAAACAAGTTTTTCTTATATTGAAGAAGACAGCAGCAAGTGGTTTTTGTCCCGCATTGGGTTTCCACCTTAAATCTTGGTGTTCATGTGTGTTTCTTGTGTGTGATGGTCTGTTCTATTTTTACTGCACCTGGTTACTGTTTATATGGTTAATGAAGTACTGATGCACTGATTAAAGATCAACATATGATGAATTAACTGAATCATAAGTTTGTTGGATATACGCTAGTTGCCTTAAATATAGTTGTGTGTACACGTGAGTTCCCTTCACTAAATTAGTGTATATAAATTTAATTATGGAAATGAAAAAGTTATTGATTTGCTAATACTGATTCACCCCCCCCCCCCCCCTCTTAGTATTATTTCCAACCCAAGGTTCACTTCGAACAGTACGTATTTTCCTTCGACATGTCATGGACTGAAAGTAACAAGTTCTTCATACAGAGGCAATATGACATATAACCAAGTAGCAATAGTTGTACAAGCCCTCTTGTACTTCACCCAGCTCATTTCAAGAGTCATACATGGTTTCATGCAAAACTAACTTACGAAAAAAACAAGCGAACTAATAAACAACAAAGCAAAGCAAGAACAGAAGAAAAAGTGAAAGAAAATCAAGTAAGCAAACAAGAAAACAAACAAACAAGCAAACAAAGCGAATAAGAAAACAAGCATGCAAGCAAACTGACTGAAAGAAAACACTACTCCTACTCCTACACTAATGGTGCATCGGCTTGATCACGTGAAGTGATATTTCCAATGCAGCTACCGGCACATTGGTAGACCCATGTTGGTTAAGGCTTGGTTTGCAAGCAACCCAGTTGTGCGAACTAGCAAGTAAGAAAGATATAATAATGAAGAAACCCACACTTCGTGTCTAATAGTGCACACAAGATATAAGTGAGTGAAAATGCATGAGGAGAAGTCTGTGGACTTATCATGGTGTTGTGTGACTCTGCATGCAACTTTGACGCATAAGCACACTCTTGACTTAGACATGAAAGCAAATGAAAGAAGAAAAGAGAACTTACGTCATACACGTGTACTTGAAATGTAATATTCCTCTAATTCATGAGCGATGGGATCGTGCAGTTCGAGTGGAGGAGATGTGATCTGTGTGTGAGATGGATCTTCAATGCATATAGATGAGTGATGAGGAGCCTTGGGTGATTAAACAGTTTTATGATCGGAAGTGAGACTAACCCCAAGAGAGCGAGGGCCTGACGTAACCATCAGCTTGGGCTGAAGTGCCTTGACAGTCTTGGGTTTTTCAAATTCATCATCAGGTAGATCATCATAAACTGGTGTCTTCAAAAGATCAATTGTGATAGAGTCATGATCGTGATAAAATATGGAAACAAATGGATCACAACTGCCACGATCAGAAAAATCAATGATTTCATCGGCATCCTCATGATCAGATGAATCAAACAAAGGGGTAGATGAAAAGTGAACAAACTCATCCTCTGTGTTTCCAGAAAAGACAGATGAAAGATCAAGTGGATTTTCAACGAATAACTTATCCTCTCCATTGTCGAATGATGGGCCAACATCTGGTGAGTCCTGCGAGTGATCAACAATGGGTGCATTCATGGATGAAGACACACATGTGAAATCATGGATGGCAGGTTCACCAAAGATGTTAGGAAAGAATGAAGGGGGCTCGAATGAAAGGGAGTCCTCCTTCATTGAGTGCTGATGCTCAAGCTCCCACTCAGACTCTTCATGAATGATAGTGCATGTTGGTTATGCAACACCAACTCTGTCAATGGGTGATTCCTTGTTCACAACAAGTGAAGAGTCTGGAATGGACGAACACAAGACAACATCATCTGGAGGAACACCCGAGTGCAAAGATTGAGGTCATAGAACATAATTCATATGAGAACTCGAAGGTATCACAACCAAATCTACATGAAAATTGAGTGAAGTGATGTTGGGAGAATATGAAAGATGAACAGGTGTATGAGCATGATCCTTAGCATCACTTGCTAGTGGTGGAGTTATTGAATGAGAGGGAGGCAGATAGTCAGTCGAGACAGTGACCACATCCACATGAGATTGTACAGCTCCATCAATGAATAATGTTGAGTGAGGCTTGATCTCAAACTTCTTCTTGGGACGCGAAGATTTCTTAAGGCAATACTCGAATCGGTCCCAAAGATAAGAAAATTTTGTCTCGCTCCTTGGAGCTTGAAAATGTAAGTCACGGAAGCGCTCCCAAAAATCAATAACCGATTCATGCGGAGTCTTCCATTGCTGTAATAGTTTTTGGTCAAGATGGTCCAGATCAAAATGATAGAAAGTGTCTTCAGTAAGATCATAGAAGTGCTCAAGTGAGTGCACATTGTCAGCTGGTAGGCTGAGCAACCATCTACCTGGTGATTCGCAATTTGTGTGTGCAAGCAGAAAACTAGCAAGTTTGTTAGAACACCCATCTTCCTCATGAAGCATGGAAATAAATTCATGTATTCATCACGGGGGAGTTTTTCAATCTCTTGTCCACTTTCACGATTCGAAAAACATCGTGGGGGGAGAAGAGTGCAAGAATCCATGAAAGGTATGTAGAGGTTCAAAACCGGATGAGAGGACACATCTTGTCATCAGGCCCTCCTTCTAGCACCAGAAATGTTGACGGTGCTGGACCCGCCAACATGTGAAGGGGATATCCCCAGTAAGAAGTCCCAATTATACCTAAGACTGTTTGGTGTAGGAGTCCCAGCAATGGGTCATAAGGTAATTCCTTGACTGTGATGTCGCACAAAGGAAAGTAAGATAAATCTGTCAATAGCAAGGGTGTGACTGCTACAGTGATTCAAGGAAGGTGAATGAGAGGTTCTAACACATGGGGGGTGAGATGAGTGTGCCCTTTAGCAACTTATAACAGTACTCAACTGAGAAGCGAACACACAAGCGAAGATGCATCACAATCTGGAAAGAAGATTAGTCGAAAATCCAAAGTGATGGTTAAACCAATAGCACATCTGCAACAAGATTCATATAATCACATATGAAGCAGTTCATACACAAATACATAAGTTAAACAACATACATTGCTAAGCAACCGGAACAGTCCAACTACAATAACAACATATGCATGAAAATGTGTTGGCTATTATTATATAAAGAATTGTAAGTCCCAATCATACAATACATCCATGTAAACCTGTTAGCCCCAATAGTGGAACGTTACAGCCACATCTACCTACTCCTCCAAAGAGATGAACTAGCTCTGTGCAGTGGAGAAGCCAAGGCGCGTTACAATATTATCCAAGCTTTCTCCAATATAGTCTTATCAAAAGCTTGACTGACGAAAAGCCTATACAATGAGTTATGAGGGACTATTTATAGCAAAGGGTGGGGTGGCCCTTGACATTCCCCTTTGTGACTAATCAACTACCCTCATGATTCTTCACCTACTCTATGACTGTTACATCCACTATTGACACTTGACTTACACTTGACATGACTCAACATTATAGTGCACATGTACCCATGTGAACACAATGGCTTAAAAGCCAAACTAGATATCACTCTAACTTAGACAACTATAGAAGTCCAACTGCTCAACATCCTCATGTTGATCAACAGTAACATATTGACGCCAAGCTCTGTAGTCTCTGATAGTTTCTGTGTGTTCTGCGGTGACATTCGTATGAAACCTGACCTTCGCCTCCATAGAATTCGGGTATACTGCTCGAGCTCCTTTGTCCAACTCATCTGAAATCATACGGATCATTGTCTTCAAGGTGGCCGGACCAGCAACATGTGCATGATGTCTGCACTAATAGGAAAGTCTGGGCTAGTGGCGATGCGCATCAACTGATCGAAGTATGATTCAAGCTCTAGTAGGACCTACTTCTTGGTCT
Source organism: Pinus tabuliformis (assembly GCA_031772625.1). Lineage (NCBI taxonomy): Eukaryota > Viridiplantae > Streptophyta > Pinopsida > Pinales > Pinaceae > Pinus > Pinus tabuliformis. The sequence continues at coordinate 892,311,399 of CM062813.1, forward strand.
ATGCCTGGTTGAGAGTCCCGACTGATGGGATCACATTGCACTTACCACAACATCCATACTTTTGAATACTCATGCATGGGAGGCTTATCTAATAGTGATGAACTATGGGAGCTCTTCATAATTCCAGATTTGACTCCGAATACGTGCCTTCAACTCGACTGCATTGACCCTCGTCATCTTAGGCAAGTGAAGTGGGGCTCCCTTATGCTTCATCGTCCATGTTTTCATGTCATCAACAGTAGCATGTATGTTCGTCAAGGTGCATGCTCTCCTAGCACATATTTGTTGTCATCCGTTGAGATGGACGACTGCCTTGTGCATGGTACAAAAATTGGAGTACAATGCTCGCATAACTGTGTCAAGGGAAAATACTTCATCTAGTATTGCCTTCTTCAGTTCATCTTGGGTGGACATTGTCACCAAGTCTCCTCCTTGCTTGGCCGTTTGTAGTTCCTTTTCCATTTGCTCATTCTCAGCTATTAGGAAGTGAACACTTGAGCTAGTGGCTTCTGCATACACTCTGGTTTCATCGGCCAAGGCAGCTGGATGTTTGCGCACATCGATCACGATCACTTGTTCTTCAACTTGTGCAGGAGATGTTCAATCCTCCAGAATTGACATTCTACAAGACTACACAACTCTATGTTGGGATTCATCAAATGAGATTTTGTGCATCTCCCCTTGCGGCTGATGACCAAGGATCTCGATACCTCCTTAGTCATCCGAGACTTTCTCTTCTTCTGGATGAATTGAAGCGAGTGAGTTGACCTCTTTGTGGTGAGGCATGAGGTCGGTGTCCTTTTCCAACTTTTACTACTCCATGTCTGCATCCAACTGTTGAAGTGACTATTCTATCTCATGAGCAAAGTCTTGCCCCTACGATGGTTCACCCTATTCGCCTAATGCCAACTGTTCAGATGAATCAACTACTTGTATGGGCATTGCTTCATCTATTTGCACATGTTGCGCCCCCTACTATATTTGTTGTTGCTACACTTCCCTCTCATGTTTGCGTAGCTCTTGTTCCTTTCAAAGTTTCTCCCTCAGCTCATGCAACTCCTTCTCTGCTTCTTCATCTCTCTTCTTGTCCTTCTGCCTTCTTGAGATTCGCTTGTCACGTTGTTTCCTCTTTGCCTCTATAGCCATAACTACTTTATCTACAAGTGGATATTCTTGAAACTTGCATCTTTTCTCCTCCTCTATGCAATTGAAAATATTCCTCTTCCCTTTGTCGTGCACTGGTATGCTTGGCTCTACTACCACTGCTGCTACTTCTACTACTGCTGGTGCTCTCCGTGATGTTGTTTCACGCTTCTTCGCTAACCACTCCACAGTGAATCCGACCAATTCATTGGGTCTGGAGAAACTATAGCAATATCTCCATGGGTCCTCCTCTGCCCAATGAAATGCCACGTAGATCCAGTTGAACTGAACTCTCGTGCATTGATCCTTCACAATGAAATGTGGGTCATATGGATTGTAGCTTCAAGGGTTGAATAGGTACTTCTTCATTAGTTTTGCTTTGAAATCTGCTTACTTGATACTTCGGATCTCATATAACCCAATCCGCAACGAAAGAGTGGGCCAAGGTGCCTTCTTCTTCCACTACAGTCTAGCTGTCAATCCTGCTGAGATGTGATAGGCTACTTCCTACATGACAAGTACGTCCAACGAAAACTTTGGCAGAACATGCAAAGGCTTCTCCACATTGAAAATTCAGATGAAAGTTCCAGATAGTGAAGTATACCAATCTGCAATACCTATCAATGCCTCCATTGCTTCCTTTGACATGCAGGGTGGATCGTGCTCGAATATCATCTTGTACACAGGGATGACAAAATGATCGGATAACCATGTGAATACTCCTTTGAAGCTGCATTCAGACAACAACTTGAAATGTGTGTTCATAGTAGTCTTCACCGGTGACCATGCCCACTCCAAGCCCAAGAACTCATGTCGGGCACAAACTGCATCTAGGATGTAGGCAGACATGTAAATCTCTGCATGCACACCTTCGGGTGACTGCGAGCCTTCGTGACTTTCTCCTTCAGCTAATGGGGCAGTATGCTCAACCAGTTACATGGTTTTCCTTCTCTAGCCACTTGGTCAAGTGTAGCCACCCAACCCTCTAAGAAGGTTTCTGTGCTTGCTTGGCCATACGGTCAACAAGAAAATATGATCAAGTATGGTATCCCTTCCTCAGTATCTTTGTCTTGTAGACCTGGTTGGGTGTCATCCCGAAATGAGTTGGCTTCTTTACCCAATCCTTCAGAATGTCTCTAGAGTTAGCACTGTTGTTGGGCAAGTTGAATGGAGTCTCCATGATAGTCATAGGCTTTGAAATCTAATACATCTCAGCATAATCCTGCTCCCAGAAGGTCGCAAGATTCATCCCACTGACACTGCTCAAGGTCATCATCTCAGGATCACTGTGAGAGACGATTCAGTGTATCATGTCCACACATGGGAACACAGGATATATACATGCAATCAACATAAGCCAGACTTTTGAATTTTCACGTACACATGAAGATCTTCGAGGTGTTCCCCAAAAGTGCCCTCAAATGTTTCATTGACCTCTTGCCACTTCAATTTGATGCCCTTGCCTAGATACAACTTTGTATCTTCATAGATCAGGAGACTAGAGGACACTTGCTCAGCTACTGCTCTAGCTACATTTCCATCAGTGTCCTAAGATCTTGTTCTCTTGGAAGCCATCCAGACAGATGAACACCTAAAATATTTGGAGACAAGATACATGCATGGCAAGAAATCTATCAGTGAAAACAAAGCAAATTTTAGGGAATGACACAACACATACCTAGGGAACTAATGAGCAAGATTGTGCAATTTATTCTAGGAAGCTAGGTGACTCACTGCCAGAACTGTAAAAAATGTAGTTTGGGCTGTCTGGGAGGTAGGACTGGCTGCTAGATCTACACAATGTGCAATCCAGACTGGCTGTTGGCTGTTGGGATTGTGTAATGCACAATTCCTGCTGGGAAGGACTACAGGCCCAGGGACTGAATTGCGCAATTTCCTGGGCCAACAGTCACTGTCCTCTAGAAATGCACAAAACAGTCTTGGAGGCGAGTTCTGGGAAAAATGTGCATTTCTGGAGATGAAGGAAGAGCCTTCCTTCCCCAGATTGCACAATGTAGTCTCAGTGAAGGCAAGGTCCGAGCCAATGTTGGCTTGACTCTCTAACGGGAAACTAAAAGAAAATAAGACAGTGAATGCATGGAGACACTAAGTGACAGCAGAAGTGATTGACAATGCATGCAAAACATGAATGAAATATTGAGCAAATAGATCAACATGCATGTCGGTGAAGTAGTTCGTCAGTTGGGCAAACGTTTGTGCAAAATGGTTTCATGCACGTGACAGCAGTGAGATAGGAATGAAAACTAAAACAGAGCTAGGACAAGCTATTATACATGTAAATGACAACAAGTGTTCAAAGAAATCAAGCAAACAACACTCACACAAGTGAATACACAAAAAGCAATAGAAATGTTGAAAAAGAGAAGTTGAGACCACTTACCCGTGAATAATTGAGCTGGATATGTCGAAGGGTCCTGGATGTGTTGTGGGATGTCATAGCTCCAAGATCTATGTGAAAGAATGAGCTCTGATGCGTGGAATAAATAAGTTTGGGCTCATGACGCGCATGCCACAAATCTAGGAAAAGCGACACTTGGAAGGAAACTTCTAAAACAACTTTGCATGTAACCCTTGGCTACTAAAAATAGCTCCCTAAATCATGGGATTCCTTTTGCATGTTTCCTTTTGCTATTCCGGGAAGAACAAGTCATGCATGCATACAAGTCAAGTTTCCTTGGTCCCGAGTGGAATTGGTCAACCAGACTACTCATGCATGCAACTGCTGAACTGCTTGAGAAAAATGTGCATTTCTGGCTGAGAGATGGGCTGACTGCCTAGGAGGTTTGTGCAATTTCTGGGTAGATGTTATAGACATTTTTGTGCCTTACAGCATTGAGCATGAAATGTCCATAATCTAAGGGATCCAAAGTCCCTAAACATGTTGTTCCTACCCCTAAAGGAACAAGGCTAACAAACCACAGCAATTCACAGAAGTTCTCCACCAAAAAACTGCTCAAAAACAAGTCAATTCAGGATCAATTCAGTGGCTCCACTAGCTGTCTGCGTTGAATTTCAAAGCCAACACTGGCTACCTGCACTGCAATGTAGGTAGAAGCATTACCAGGGTGCATTGAGCGAGAGTTGCCAAATGGAAAGTTCATTCCAAGAGGTGTCAAGACCCAGGAAGCTTCCAGAATCTTCCTCAATGACACTTGCCTCAGTGAATTCGACTGGTGATGAGTAAGAGGTTCCCAATCTCCAAGTGGAAGCAAGAACCTCCAAGTGGAATCAAGAACTAACAGAGGGAGAGGACACTAGTCAGATCTCAAGCTGACTCATCCTCTCTCCAAACATCTATATATGGATCTCTCCTCCATGAGATCTAGAGGCTGGAATTTTGTTATTGCAAAGAATTGTTGTTGGTTTGAGATTGGAATCATTGGGTGCTTAATGCTTTGAAGGGGGTGAAGATAGGAATTCCATTTGCTGGGAAGGAGATGCTGGATTGGAGCCCTCTGGGTTGTATCTCTTCCTGAACCTTGTTATTCATCAATAAAGCTATCTTGGTTTCTCCTATATACTGATGTATCTTTGATGTATGATTGCATTAGTATGTTTAGTTTATTTCTAATCCTGAACTAGTTATGAATATGAATCCATGCCTTGTGTAGTGTTCTCTTCTTGTGATCTTGTAGAAACCTCTTGAAGCTGGGCGAGCGAGAAGGCAAGTAGCTGGGAACCCTCAAAGAGAAGAGAGACCGAATCGAGGGACTAACGGAAGACACCGGTTAGTCCATCTATCTCTCTTCATTCTTAATTCATAAAGGAAGAATACTAGAATAGATGTCTCTGTTTGTTGCTAAGGCACTGTCACACCTTAGGTGGATAGGATCGTCCTGCATAGGCATTTTTCCCCACAACAAATTGGTGACCATACTGGGGAGATATGTTTAGTCATTTTATTTGTGTTTCCATCATTGTTTGTTTCATAGACTCAACAGCAACAATCGAACTGCATCTGTTATTCTCAGATGCAAAGTAGACAGTTGTTGCTTTGATCCAATCACTAGATTTGTCTATGATCTGAACAATGGACTCACAAATGATTTGATGATCCTTTGTGATAGATCTTAGTACCCCCTCAAAGCATCCCTTTGATTGCACCTTGCTTGTTGCTTTGATTTGGCATGAAACAGTAGATTAATCAGCAATCTGTGACCCAGAACCCAGTGAGAAACTCTCGTTTCTCCTTCAGCGCAGACCCTGTGAAGAGGTTCTGCATTTCAACGCAGGTCCCGTGAAGGCTACCTGCGCTAAATGTCAAAACCCCTATGTTGAGGTTGCGCTGATCCAGTTTGGCCTTGTGCAGCTGGGGTTCTCTGCTCTGTTTTGCCTTGTTTTGATCTCTGATTTTTGCAGCCTGTAACCAGCATAGGTACCAGTCTGATAACTCCTTTTCTCTGCTTAAATTCCGCCTCCTTTTGTACAAAAATACTGTGAGTGTTTTTATGTGTTTTTGGCATCATTTACAGTTTTCCTTTGCAAGAGTGAAATAGTCATCCTGTAGCCCTTGATTCAGATCTGCTGATTGTGATCTTAGGAGAGAGTTCATTGGCTGTTTGCAGTTGATTATACATTTACTTTTGCTTTTGGTTTGAGTTTGTCTCTTTTAAGTGTCGAAACAAGTATTCATTTCGGAAATCGTTAAGTGTTGTAATCTCTTCTACCCTTTCTGATTTCGAAAAAGTAAACTTGTTTGTATTTGTCATTTAAAAGCAAATTCAAAGTTGTACAAAAAGCTTTCTTTGTAGGCATCAATACTAAGAAAGCGGAAAACAAACACCTGCATTGTGCATTTGCATCTTGATAGTTTGCATGTTTGATTTAGGAAAAGTGCATTAGAGTGTGCTGATTGCTCTTTGAGAAAAGGTGGTGTCTTTCTTTTCCCTTTGTAGCTAGGATTTTCATAAGTTGAAAAGATATAAAGCTTGCTTATCATGTTTAGACTACATTTAGGAATTGTATCATACATCTCGTGGTGAACCTCAAAAGGCAAACTTCTAAAAAGATCAACCTAAAATAAATTGAATGAACTTAACAACGCTTTGCAACATAACGCACAACATAGAGGTCTAGGCTAGAGACGTGTTCCGGCATTGTAAAACCTGGTGACTATCGATCTCGTTGATGGTGGGTGATTCCTCCTGAGGGACGATAGCGCCAGTACGGATTGTGCTCCCACGTATCGTCGCGTATATATTGGGAGACACGGATAGGCATAAAACCCTTATCCTTAGGAAGTCGTGTCGGCCGCCCTACTGATCGCAATGCACTGAACACAGCATTCAGGAAGATCGACCGCCCGTACCCTAAAAAGTATTCTGCAGTTTTGCGAAAAGTTTGGCACACCCTCTGCCTAGAACTCCAGAGCAGTTCCTTTTGGTCTTTTTCAGACTCTATAACGGAAAAAGTCCATCCGAGCATTTGTCACTTTGGGCTCGTTAAAACATCGAAGGAGACTAGAGTCATCTTTAGCTTTTTCTCGACTCTTTAAAATTGAAAAAGCAAGTTGTGTCTAAAGCGTCGTTAAAATTTATTTTAAACGGAACAATCACCCCCTATTCCTGCGTTGATCTTTAGGTTAAGAAAATGGAGCACACCAACCAAGGAATTCCCCTTGGTGGAAATCCTAGTCCCTTCTCCTCTTGGGGAGATGTTGGTGCGCCTCATATGGCCACATTGTCGCTTCCAGGACTGACAATTGGCTTGCCGGTCTGGCTCTTTTCAACCAATGTCGTTCAGAACACCACTCTTCCTGAACAGTCGAATCAACAGTTAGACCAGACCAGAGTTGCCAACTAGCCTTCTACTTCATCTAACTCTTCCTCTCCTCCTTCCTCTTCGCTTGACGGAACTGGTAAAACAAAAAACCAAGTTCCTAAGGAGAAGGAAAAGAAGAAGAAAGAGAAGAAGAAGAAGGAGCCAAAAGCGACTGGGGGCCAACAAGTGTCGTCTGACAAAAATCCACACACAGCACTGACTAGGCCTAAATCTCCATGTGTCATATGCAAGGGAGACCACTTCCACAGAGATTGTCCCTGCATCCCTCGGATACTAAGGGACTGGTCTCCCCGTTTGCACAATTCGGGGGCGTCAACCTCTGATAGCCATGTTGACTGCTCACCGTCAACTAGTGAAAGTGAAGTCACAGGACAGAGAGGGAAAGCTAGATTTCCCTGCAAACTGTGTGAAGGAAACCATGCCATCCACCGTTGTCCCTTCTTAGACGAGGCTAAAAGAGTTTTGGAAGATCGCCCGATTTTACGAGCGCAACTTCCTCCTGGATATCAAAAACTCCTGCCAAGTCCTTCACTAGTTGAGAACCCGGCTGGCCCGCCCAGGTGGTCAGCCGAAGCACCTATCATTGAAGATGAACCGTCTGAATCCATACCTGACGAATGTCAAAAGGTTGAGGCGGCAGTTGGCCCGGTTTTGGCTTCAGAGGCTCTATCTTCGAATGATACCATCACAGAGGAGAATAAAGACGACACTGTCCAAATTCTCTTCATCAACACAGACTCCGACGAACAAGGGGGCAACTTGCCCATTCCTTTATCGCAGGAAGGAACTTCGTCAGATTCATACCCGGCCGTCTATTCGGTCCCACCACCAAGCAACCTAGTTGTGTCCTTCGACTGGAACCAACTAGGCAGACCCCGTTTGCCAGCAAGCATACCATTCAGAATTATCGTTCAAATATACAGAATGGTAATGGATGACACTATCATTGATGAGGGGGCATCTGTGAGTATCCTTTCCTCTATTGCTTGGAAAGCGCTTGGTTCGCCAGCGCTTTTGCCTGAAATGAGAAATCTATCAGGCTTTGATAAAGGAACCAGTCGACCTTTAGGGATCCTCCCCAATGTGCCCATAACATTGAAAGGGAAGACCGTTCAAATGAACGTGATGGTCGTTCAAGGACCCTTGGATTATAACCTACTCCTTGGATGAGACTATATATATTGCATGGGAGCCATCGTCTCCTCACTCTTTAGAGTAATGTGTTTTCCGCGCGAAGGAAGAGTGGTCAAGCTCGTGGACCAACTTTCATTTCCCGGATCACGCATCGCAAATAGTCATGTACCATCCCTAAATGGTCTCTTCACGCAAGAAATGTCTCAACCCACGGTCCGTCCTCCTGATGAGCGCGAGTAATCCGGGAGGATATGCCTGAAACCTAGGGGGCATGCGTCCTGGTCTGCTTCGGCAGAAAAACTTTGGGTATAGGATAGGTTTCCGCGGGAGAATATGACTAGTCTGTACCCCGCCCATGCTGGAAGAGAGTTATTCTAGAATAAGATTCTTTTGTCAAAGTTATGTGAGTTGGCGGGCATCGTCGCTCACCTTTGTCTATTTTGGTAGACATTGCCGAAGAAGTGTTTCGTTTGAAAGATTAACAGAACAATCTTTGGGTGACCTGAAAGAGGTAGGCCTCTCTCGGTAAAACAATTGTTTTGCCGGACTAAAGTAGGGGTAACCTTGAAACTCTGTTTTATACCTGGGGGCATGCAAACCTTTCGGAGTGCAAGCAAGGGGCGGCTATTTATTTTTTAAATTTTTAGGTCCTCCCTTTAAACCTGTAGGTCTAACCCTTTAAACTCGTAGGATTATTCGTTTCCGAACTTGCATAACGAAAGGATGCGGGGCATAGCTTTGTAAGATGAAGCTCCATAAAAAATAGAATCTTAATGAGACATTCTTATCATATGACTGGATATTCGAGCAGTTTTAGCACACAGTTCATGCTCGTTAAAAAATAAACGCAAGATTCGAGCAGTTTTAGCACATAGTTCATGCTCGTTAAAAAATAAACATAAGACCGAGAAAATGTTTCCACCCGCGTTTAAGCTCGTTAAAAAAATGAACTATCCCGGTAAATAACCACTGTGAATGTAATATCATCAGCCATTAAAGCCTTGGTCGTGTTTGCCCATCACCTCCACTTTTCATTTGGCCGATCGTTCACCTCCATATGTTTGTTTACCCATTTTGAGGAACAACTGCGAAGAGTGATTTCACTAGCCATCCTTGTGACACTGCCGTGATTGGAAAATTCCAACCTGTACCTGGAATCAGCTGCTAACCTGTTTCATCACTCGTTCCTCAAAAGACGAGTCTTCTTTAAGCTCTTTTCATCTGACTCGTAAAATATGAAAAGATTGTCGAGTCCTTGGCCTTCCAGCTCGTTAAAGGGACAGGAAGTACTATCCCTCCTCTAGATTTTAATCTTTTTGGACCTGAGGGATTATTGCACAAAAAGATCGAGCGCTTGTTTTATTCGGCTCGTTAAAACTATCGAAAACTCATCCCTTCTGTATTGTTTTACACTTTTTTGGACCTAAGGGATTAGATGACGAAAAAGGACTTTTGGAGTTAACTTTATGTACCTTTTCAGACTCTCTAAAAATGAAAAGGACCGAGTTATCTTTGTCGTTAGACTCGTTAAAATCATTAAATAGCGACAAACTTGTCTTTAGACGAGAACGAGTTTCACTATCGCTAGGCTCGTTAAAACATAGCGATGGGCTTGCCCGAAGGGCAGGTTATAGAACAAGCATATGTTATCCTCCTCAAGCTTGACAAAAATAAAGAGGTACTGGTCAGCAATGACTGGGGAAAAATTGGGAGAAACTCAAGAAAACTTTGATGGTAGCAAGTCGCTCTTGAACATGACAATTTTCCTCCGTACCACAATCGGGTTGGGTTGTTTCATTCACCGGTCACATCCATGGTCTCGCCATACCATCCATATTTGGGGTAATGCTACCGATCCATCGCATCAGTGTCGCCATATGTTCAAGAGAAGTCGTTCAGAAAAGTCAACCGTGTCCCATCCACTACCGTACATTATCCTTCATCCTTTCATGACCGCCACCCTGAATCATATGTCATAGATCGTTTTCACCTCCATCAAAATCATTAGCTCCGTTTCGTGTCATTGATGTGGGATTCATTAAGGCCCTCCTTTGACGGATCGCTTCTTGTCGACATCAGCTCATTATCCAAGAAGTTGATCTAGGAACAACCCCTTCAGTACTTTGAAGCTTGCATGCCTCAATGGCAAGTTTCTCACTTCCAGCGACAGGTATACATCAATGACCTTCGACCGAAAGATTTTGCGTGGTGTTCGACGCCAAGTCCTTTATTCACACCACGTGAATTGTACTGCAGTACCTTGAGGGTCATTATCATTATCGGTGATTCCTCTCGCGCTTGTTAACGGTTTACCTCATTGACCGGTAATCAAGCGATGTCTTTCCATGTTCGACTTCAGAACATTTCTCACATGGATCGACTTGTACTTAGAGTGAAGATCGAACGAGTTTGAAGACCCCGGATCTAGTTTCATCCATCCGGGCTGCGATATATATTCAGGAAAGATAAAGACATTGACATGTACATCATTGCAGCAGATAATTATCCTACCCAAAGGATGATAATTTCGTCAAAATTATCAGTCTACCATCAGACGATTATCTGTTCTATGTACAGAAAAATAAATTTATAAAGCTGAGCATGGGAATGCCCGCCTCAGCTAGATCATGAAAGCAGTATGAAAAATAATGTATTGTATTGTATCTTATTACAGGTCTCCTCCCAGCATTGGATGAACTTCGGATCCTCCTGATAAAGCATTTCACCCGATAAACAGCCTCATACTTTAGGGGGCAACTGTTATAGACATTTTTGTGCCTTACAGCATTGAGCATGAAATGTCCATAATCTAAGGGATCCAAAGTCCCTAAACATGTTGTTCCTACCCCTAAAGGAACAAGGCTAACAAACCACAGCAATTCACAGAAGTTCTCCACCAAAAAACTGCTCAAAAACAAGTCAATTCAGGATCAATTCAGAGGCTCCACTAGCTGTCTGCGCTGAAATGCAAAGTCTGCACTGGCTACCTGCACTGCAACGCAGGTAGAAGCACTACCAGGGTGCATTGAGCGAGAGTTGCCAAATGGCAAGTTCATTCCAAGGGGTGTCAAGACCCAGGAAGCTTCCATAATCTTCCTCAATGACACTTGCCTCAGTGAATTCGACTGGTGATGAGTAAGAGGTTCCCAATCTCCAAGTGGAAGCAAGAACCTCCAAGTGGAATCAAGAACTGACAGAGGGAGAGGACACTAGTCAGATCTCAAGCTGACTCATCCTCTCTCCAAACATCTATATATGGATCTCTCCTCCATGAGATCTAGAGGCTGGAATTTTGTTATTGCAAAGAATTGCTGTTGGTTTGAGATTGGAATCATTGGGTGCTTAATGCTTTGAAGGGGGTGAAGATAGGAATTCCATTTGTTGGGAAGGAGATGCTGGATTGGAGCCCTCTGGGTTGTATCTCTTCCTGAACCTTGTTATTCATCAATAAAGCTATCTTGGTTTCTCCTATATACTGATGTATCTTTGATGTATGATTGCATTAGTATGTTTAGTTTATTTCTAATCCTAAACTAGTTATGAATATGAATCCATGCCTTGTGTAGTGTTCTCTTCTTGTGATCTTGCAGAAACCTCTTGAAGCTGGGCGAGCGAGAAGGCAAGTAGCTGGGAACCCTCAAAGAGAAGAGAGACCGGATCGAGGGACAAACGGAAGACACCGGTTAGTCCATCTATCTCTCTTCATTCTTAATTCATAAAGGAAGAATACTAGAATAGCTGTCTCTGTTTGTTGCTAAGGCACTGTCACACCTTAGGTGGATAGGATCGTCCTGCATAGGCATTTTTCCCCACAATAGTAGAGCAGCTGACTGCTACCCAAATTTGCGCAAATTCTGGGCTGAGCAACTCTGATGGGGAAATTTGCGCAATTTCTGCTGGGAGTGTTAACTGGAAGAATTGCGCAATTCTAGAGCCCAACGGGCTGCCAGACAGAATTACGCAATTTCTGGAGGGAAGGCTAGTTTCCCTCTAGAAATAAGCAATTTTCTTGGGGAAGCTTCTCAACCTGCAGTTGGACCAAGTCCAAGTCAACAGCCTGTGAGGGGAATGCATCAAGCTATGCTCGACAGGCTGCCTTTGTGTATGAAAAACACTGAAGCTTGTGTACTTGATGAAGCAAGACAAAGTGTTGTGTCAGGTTGGTAGGGAGGCTCCAAAACGAGTTAAGGAATAATTTTGGAGGGTGGTTGTAGCAGCTACAACACAATTCGAGAAATCCTTGCAAATGCTTAATGGATGTGGAGATTTCCCATTCTTTAATGGTTTTAATTTTGCTAGGGTCTACCTTAACACCTTCATGAGATACAATATGACTCAAATATTCCATCTCTTGTACTCCAAAGATACATTTGTAGCTTTTTTCATATAATTGTTTCTCCTCCAATAGTTTGAGCACCCTGTCAACATGCTGAACATGATCCTTCCAAGACTTGTTGAGATTAGTATATCATCAAAAAATACTAACACAAATTTTCTAAGGAATGGTTGAAAATGGAATTCATCAAACCTTGAAATGTAGAAGGTGCATTGGTAAGGCCAAAAGGCATGACCAAAAATTCATAGTGAACCTCATGAGTTCTAAATGTTGTTTTCAGAATGCCTTCAGTCTTCATTCTGATTTGATGATATCCTGAACGAAGATCCAACTTGGTGAAGTAAATTGATCCATGCAATTCATCCAATAATTCATCAATGACGGGAATGAGAAATTGATCTTTAATAGTGAGCTTGTTGAGCTCCCTATAATCCGGACACATGTGCCATGATCCATCCTTGTGAACCAATACTACTGGAGAAGAGAAATAACTTTGACCATGTTTAATTATACCAACCTCTAGCATTTCTGTAACCATACGTTCAATTTCACTCTTTTGGGCATAGGAATATCTGTAAGGCATGATGTTTGGAGGAACACTCCCTCGAATCAAATGAATAGCATGATCATGATCATGAATAGGTGGGAGGCCTTTGGGAGTCTCAAATACCTTGGAATGATTGTCCAATAATTTTTGGAGATATGGATAAATAGATCATTTCGATGTGTGAACCTCTAGCGAACATAATTGTGCAATTATGCCTCGTTGTTCTTTCTTCCCGGTTTCCCTACGATACCCCTTAATTCAACTTCCTTTCCTTCTGAAGAAAATTTCATGAAAATTTCTTGAAAATTAAAAGCTATTGTACCCAAGGATTGTAGCCATTGAAATCCTAGTACAACATCAGCACCACCCATTGGAATGGAAAGCATTAGGTTATTCAATACATATTCTCCCATGGATAGCTTGATATTATGGCACTTTCCAAAGAAATTTATGGTTCCTCCACTTGCAACCATCCCTTGACACTCTGGTGCTAGATATAGGAAGCAATTCAATTCCTTGGCTATCCTACAATGAATAAAATTAAGGGTACTGCTTGAATCAATCAACACTTAGATTACCATTTTCTTCTTGATATGTCCTTCTAGCTTGATAGTTTGAGGAGTGGTAATTCTGTCCAATGCATTACAAGATATGGTCGGATTCATTTCTTCTTTCTCTAGGGTTTGTTCCTAATGCAACAACACTTCCATATTTATAAATGTGAGTGGTAGGCTTCCTTTTTGCCATAATTTTGCTTTCCATTTTTCTTGCCAACCTGAATGCCTTCTCCAATGAATCAAGTTCCCAAAAGTTAACCTCATGTTGGATATTATCTTTTAAAGTCCCTATGAACACATCAATCCTATGCTCCTCTGGAATATCTTTTACCCTTATATTCATTTTTTGGAAGTCCTCAATGTGCTGCATCATTGAACCCTTTTGTTTGAGATTTATCAATAGGCTAAAAAAAGTGTTGCCTTTTGTATCCTCATAATGTGCTATCATTTCATCTGTAAAAATTGCCTAAGTGGAAATTGTTTACTAGAGAAAAGCCATTGATACCATACAAAATGATTTGGTTCCAAATATAAAGTTGCAATGTGTACCTTTTGTGTGTTTTGTTATGGAGATAGAAATATTGCTCCATCTGTAGTATCCATGTTACGGGATCCTTGCCATCAAACTTCCTCATATCGATATTTGGAACATGGTGGGTCTTCGATCCAATGTTAGAGTCTATGAAATCATGATTAACATTTATTTTGTTCTCATCATGAGTTTACTTTACTACCCTTTCGCAATTAGTAAGCATTTCTCGTAGAAACTTTGTCAAATCTGTCTTCAATTCTTTGATGTTGCCTTTAAGTTTTTCTTCTAAACCATTCATCTTAGCTTCCACGCCTTTCTTTAAACCATCCATCTTAGCTCCATTCCATCCATCTTAGCTTCCATGTCATTTATATTAGCTTCCACCTCATTCATCTTAGTTTCTACGCCTTTCTTTAAACCATCCATCTTAGCTTCCGTTACTTTTTGTGAGAGTGAATTTTGTTGCACTTAGTCTCGTAATCTTGATATATCATGTTGCATTTCTTGCTCTTCTTCATGAGTCATGCTAGAGCTTTCAAGTTGCTTACTAGGTGTTTCCATTTTCTTTCTTTGGGGCATCAATTAATGATAATTATCCTTCACTATGCCCTTTGAATTCCTTCAAACTAATTTTTCAAACCAAACTTATGCAAAATATAAAAAAACTACATACCTTTTTTCACTTTGTAGGAGTTTGATATTGTATCTGATGTATCTATGAAATTTCAGATCTCCAAGGTCTGAAATTGCGAACTTTGGTAGCCTTATGAGTCCTCTTTACAACGCCACCAATCTAATCGAAATTGGACTCTCCAAGAAAGATTTATGCCCAATCTCCCAAGATGACATGATTATACACTTTTTCAGTAGAGCAAACTTGTACGAAGTGCCACGTATCACTGTTTCAACCTTTGGACTTGAAAACGATGCACAGAAAACTAAATTCCATCCTCTTTCTGTAAATTCTTACGAAATTTCAATCTGATACCCAGAGAGAAAGTTATGACGATTTTCCCAAGGTCATGTGTTTGGGATGTAATTCGGGAGCCTGCAACAACCCTAACTTCCTTGGATCATATCTCTGACAATATAGTGAGACAAGATCTTAAATATGGAACCGAGGATCATCAAGATTTCCTCTCAAATGGGTTTTTTTTAGCATTTGAATTGTCGTAGGAAAAATGTTATAGTGAAAATGCCACAATGACCTGTTTTGGAGCAACGAAACCCTTGAATCCAAAGCTCTGATACCAAATGTTACGAAACCAGCTCAGAAAAAGATAGAAAAGATAGATCAATGACTTATAAATCAATCTCTTCGAGGGGGAAACCTCATTTACATTACACAAATGAACCATTCTTGGATGCCTTTCTATATATAGGAGTGTAAGATGTCACAATATAATCAAAACCAACATAAAAATAATAATATAAGGGCACAAAAATAACAATAGTGGGCTTCTATGGGGCACAATAATAACAATAGGGGCACAACAATAATAATAAGGGATACAATGACAATAGTAATGGGGGATCACTAGTATTATAGGGACCTAACAGTCTCAATACCACATGCAAAAAAATAAGAGACCCTTGTCTTGTGGTGTGACTTGCCATCATTCCTTCAGACCTAAAGATAGAAATTCTAAGACCCCATAACCAAATTTGACACGATTTAAAAGAAAACAAACTAAAATAAGTATGTAGCGAAAGAACATGACCTAATGTACCGCGACGAAAGAATCCATAGTGCCAACCTTACCCATTGTCTTCCATAAAACACTGAGCCATTCTCCCAGGGAAAAAGGCAAAATCTTTTGCCACCTTTGTGTAGAATTTTGCCTTTGCCTTTTGCCACTGCAATTCCAAACATTAACCTCAATGTTAAGGAACTCTTTAAGCCATGAAAGAGACAATGCTTACAATGGGAGGTCGAGGGTTTACCCTTACCTCCATACAGACGCTCAACAATGCAACTCGAGACCACCATGCTACCACAATTAATAAACAAACCCACTTGTAGACCTTACATGCACTAAAACATCGCGTTGTCAGAGACAAATGGATCACCTCTGATGGGATGGCATGTGCTCTCACCAAGGCTTCCATGTCCTCAACATTAACACCCCCATCAGAGAAAAAATATATTATTTTAAAATGAAATAAATGTAATAAAATATTGATATTTTTCATTTTTAAAACAAAAATAATTAAAAAACATATTATTTAAAAGAAAAATAAAATCAAATTAATTTGAGAAAATATAAAATAAATATTCACTCATTTCATGTCAATCTATTTAAATTTATAACTTAGTTTAAGAATAATTTTTTTAAAATAATTTATTTTACCATAAAATTTTAAGAAATTTACTTAATAATCTTTATTAATGTTTATTTTTTTAATATATGTTTTTACTAATACTACTGTTATTTATTTTTTTCAAAATCATTTACTATAATTTAATTTAATTTAAATTCAAAATTATTATATATAAATCTTTTATCTTTTAAACAAAATCTTACCATAGAAATCACATAAAAGAAAATTTTAATTTTTTCTTAAAATTTATTTTATTAAAATTTGGGGATATAATTATAAATAAAATTATATTTATTTATTATTTAAATTATAATTTTAAATATATAAATAAAATTTATACAATAGAGAATTTAAAACACAACTATATAGAAACTAACATTTTTTTATTGAAAAATTAAACCAATAAAATAATAATATAATATAAATAGAGAATATTGTTTACCATAGGAGCAAATTCACACCTGCTGGCGTCTCCTTTCAAATATTGACTCTGATCGCGAAAAAATAGTTTGTTTACAAATATGGATGAAGAGACCACGCATTATAATTTTTTGTCTTCATATTGTAATTAATCTCCTTGAACCCAACGGGTCATGCTTGCGTCACGCTCCGCCGAAAAATGAGGTTGGGGTGGAATTGGACGGGATACGATTTGCCTGTCAAACATGGTTAAAATTCCACCATTAATACGAACCTAGTTCACTAAATTAAATAATCGCTTAAATTCATTTTAATATTTTATTTTGAAAAAACACTTTATCTTTATTTTATATCATTTATAGTTTGAATATCTTTTATTTTTTACTATGAAATTAGCATTCCCCTAAAGAAATATGAACATTCAAAAGTAAAGTTACATCAATCTATTTTTTATTTTTATGTTTGATTTTTGACTACTGACTCACTTTTTCACTTAATATACGGAAAAAGTCAAATGTAAAGTAAAATCAATCTATTTTTTTATTTTATATATTTATGTTTCTATTCAATTTAATTTTATATTTTTATATTTCTATTTTTTACCATAAACTTATTTTTTTACTATGAAAATGCTTTTTCACTTAAAAAGTCAAAAGAAAAGTCAGCAATCTATGTAACATCCATCACTTCCATAAATAAAATATTTATTTACTTTACAATGGTCAACATCAGGGAAATTTCCCCAATTACATAGTTGTTGAATAAAAGTGTAATGTCCCTTAATAATAAATAATAAAAATAATAAATTATTCAACTTAATTTCAGGAGGAAGTTACTTAAAGTGAGGAAGTATGTAATATCCCTTAATAATAAATAATATATTATTATATTAAAATACAAGAAAATAAATAATAAACAATAAATTAAAAAAATAGTAACAATAAATAATAATAAAATAATAAATAACAATACTAAAGCTTTAAATAAATATAAAAAGAAATAAAACAAGAAAACAGTAAAAATCAGTAAAGCTATCAAAAAGTAAAAACAAAAGAAATAAAACAAGAAAGCAATAAAGTTGCATGTAGACACATGGAGTGTGTGCATGTGGTTCCCCTTCCAATGTTTGCTAGATGGTGAGGAAGATGAGAGGCATTCCATCATTCTATGATTCCACCATCCATTCTCTTGGGAGAATAGTGTTGTGAGACAAAGGATTCCCTCGCAGTAGTATGTTGATTGATGGCTCGGGGGTGGCCAATGGTAGCAAGATTTTGTGCAACTGAGCCTACGGTTGGGTGGAGAGTCGTCCCCAAGACTTTGTTGCAGGTAGTAAAATTCAACTAGTGTTCCACAAGTAAGTTCTCTCTTTTCGCTCATATTTTTGTAATTTAATGTTAACTAGTTGATAAAGTGCTTGTGATTATAAATCGCTTGATTAATCTAATTAATTATGTGTTGTTATTTCGAGGTTGTTACATATGGTATCAGAGGTGGTTCAACTCTGGGTGACCTCTAGATAAATATTTAAGAAAAATACTTATTAAGCTTGTTAACAATGAAAAAAAAAAATCGTTAGTGGTATTTCATCCTATCTGGAATTTGAGCACCAGCCCACCTTTAATTGAAAAGTTATAATATTTGTGTTCTTTTTCTGGTGTGAGTTGATCTGATCCGGGAACACAAAGATGCCCCGTGTTATGTTGATTCACATTTTAAAATAAATAAACCATTCCAATGATTTTATGATCACTGTGTATAACATGGCACACCAGTGATTGTTTTCATTTGAGCGAGATGAAACAACAAAAAAAAAAATTATAGTTAATATAATTGATTATTAATACAAATACATTAAATATCTTGAAAATTTGATTGCAATTTTTTTATGAAGGAGGAAGAGTCATTGCTTAAAGAACATAGATTTAAAATATTTGAAATACTGGGATTTCGGGGGCTTACAAGTTGAGATTCAAATGACTGATTCGTAAGTATAAAAGTCTGTAGGACGCAAATGAAAGTGGGTGTATGCAGAGTAGGGACAATCTAGAGTGTAAAACACTGAGGACTTTAAGTGTTTAAATAATGACTTCGAAAATACAGAAAATCGCCAAAGCTTAAGGGTTTCTGCTGGAATTGAACTCTGATGCAAAGGTTCGAAAGACTTTTATACGCAAGTCAGAAAAATGTACGCAGAGAAATTTTATAATCAATGGATCGAGTTTGCGGATTTTATCTGAAGATTATGAATGATCAAGGGTTTCTACACAAAACAGAGCTTCTGTTAGAATTAATGGATTCATTTTTACAGAATTTAAATAAATGCAGTCCAAATATTTAGACGATTGAAGTAATTGTAGTTTTCACTTGAGGTAATTGAAGAATCGCAGTTAAATAATGAATACTGAATAAATTAAACGGTGTTTCATTTTCATTAGATTGGGATTGGGATGGGAAAGTCATCCAAATTACTACACTGGTGGGCTTCCACGTTTTCTGTCTTTGATAGTTTACCAGAAAGGATCATTTTATTGTTTGCATAATTGACACTGTGCAGCAGTTTTCAGGTTTTTTTAAAGCCTTTGGTGGTCTAGAAAAACATTTTTGATTGTTGCAAAAGATCATTCGTATATGTATCAATATTTTTAAAGTGGGAGTCGTAAGTGATTTAAATGTTTGGGTATGAAAAGATGGTTTAGCATGGCAACCATATCAGATTAGTGTTTTATATCAGAAAATAGATCAAATTTTAGTTATAAGAAAGGAAGCGAGAAGAAGAACAAACCATCAGCGCCATTATTCATGGTTCTTCGGCATCTGAACTTTCATGTCTTCTTATCCAAGTATCTGAATCTATAGTAGCAACTTGGTAGTTTCTAAAGTTGACAAGGCCTTGAGTAGTGATTCTGTTCTACTTTCCCTATGGTTCCTTGGCAAAAGCTTCTCTTGATTTTCACCAGAATTATGCACGAGCATCTCTGATTAATGAAAGCATATTCGCCTAATTTGTGAAGTCGCTTTGTTGTTAAGAGTTCCATATTGGCTCTCTTTGCTTATGATCTGAATGTTTAAGGATTTTAGCTAGCAAAACTCCATCCCGTATTACTTTGCTAACTCTCTTCTTTTCACTATCTTAATCACCCATTGAATTTGGCACTGGTCAATCGTCTAAAAGTTGAATTTCAAGTTAGGGATGACATGTACAAATGGGGTGGAAACACTAGCTCTGTTCAGTGGATTCAGCAACTATTAGAAACAACATAGGAAGAAATGCCTTACTTTACAGTTTAATTTGTATTTGTCAAGTTACTTGATCATGCCATATTTTTTAATCAAACTAATGAGATAGTAAATAAAGGAAAACGTAAGTTATTTTTGGTTAGAATTCAGAATAGGGTTTGAGCCTCTGATTTTTCTCTAAGGGTTCACAATAAAGTAGAGATACTATGATATGATAAATGTTTAAAATGTATATTTGGAAAATTTGTTTCGATCCATTCACAAGTTTTAATTTTTCTAACTTAAGGATACAATCACAAGGGAAAATCTGATCTAAGTTATCATTAATGCCACTTACCATTTAATTTACCATCTGAATCTTGTTCCTGTCAGTTCATAACTGTCAAGAAAGGATATGTTCAACATAATTCTCGTTCATACAATAGTGGTAAAAAACATATAATTCATAGACTCTTTAGTCGTGCCAACACAAATCGAGGCTTGTAGTGCGAGAAAATACATACAAAGATTTCAAAGATGGTGTACCCATAATAAGTACCCGTCTCCTAGCAATTATGCAAGACTGTAAATTCTGAATGGTAGAGTCTACAGATAACTGAACATTATTACAGCAAGCTAGTATTGCAAAAGCCTACTCACCTAGGATAGTGCCCTAGTTTGTATGAGTAATTTCCTAGAATAAATCAATCACCATGCAACGTGCTTTTCCTAAAATTGGAAATTTGCTCTAAACATGTAGCTAGTTTAAAACTGGAAAACTAATCCAGCAATGGGCTTTTTCTAACTTAAGAACAACACTTAACTCAAGAGAATAAACCACCTAAACTAGAACAAAAAAAAGCACTTCTAAGTAAGGAAACACCAGCACTCGGAAGATAGCAACTCTAAAACTAGCACATGCATGCACCTCTATCTCTAACTGTCTATAAGTGCTGCTACGCCCTAATTGAAGCTTCTATGCTCCGCTTTAAAACATGCACAATACACACAGAAACAGAAACCACACTAATTCTGCTGAGTGGAGATGATTATTGTTTTAATATTATATTGGGCTTTTTATTGTATAATCTCGATTTTCCTTGAACTTTAATGTGAACCCTAAATTTTAGAGTTTAGGGTTAATGTGTTGCTACAAAATTTGGTTGTTTTATAGTGGAGCTCAAATTTTTCTTTGAAGTTGTGGTTTATTTTAGTGTATGTGCATAGTTGTTATCTCGTGAAGGTAAGTCATCAATTGTCTGGTTGGTATACCAACCAACTGCTCTTAAATGCTGGACTCCTCCTCGGATTCCTTTTGTTCGTTGTCCGATTTCACATTTTTGCGGTGATAACGTAAATTTAAGATTTTCATTTATTTTAATAATAAGAACTTGAAATAAATAATGGATGGCACAAGCTCTTCACGAGGAGAAATTTTCATGTTCATGGTTTGCTTGATTATGACAATTAGAGCTCATACGTTACTGTTTGGAAATATTTTGAATCTTTTCCTTATCGACTTTTGTATTCAATGTTGAGGGTTTGTAATGGTATCCATATTGCATCAAGTTTTACTCATTGCAGGATTGCTAGGGCTTTTGTTTAGTTCATGAGCGGGTGTGTATATATTTATAGATATTGTAATGTCATGCACTCTTTGAATGCACTCGGCGATATAAGGTAGGATATTATGAGAATAAAATATGTCCATGATTTGAGAATGTTATAATGGCACCCGAATTGAATTGTCATGTTACTTTTTTTATTTTGTTGGTCTCCCCTTCTTACAATGAGTTGTTGCATGAGTGTCGAGGTTTGATACTTTTTAGAGACAACAAGGGTTTTAACTTTCCTGTTTGGTTTAATAAGGTGTAAAAAGTAAATCATTCATGAATAATGATGAAATAATAAGATGAGTTAAAATGAGAAAAATATGGAGAGATGGTGTGGTCCGTGGTACAACTAAGAGAAAATAAAGCTAATGAAAATAATACAATGAATGAAAATTCCATATGGATATCATTGATGAATTCAAGGTGATTCTGATCTTAAGTCATAATTAATAATTATTTGGTTGAATTTGATCTAAGGATGTTAATTCTCAAGAAGAGAAAAAGGTAAAATAATATATTGGTTGACTTGAAGCAAATAATTTCCTTGATCTTTGATTACTCTTTATCCATTGATGTTTAGTTTCTACATTTGCTCAGTGGTAACTAGCGTATAACAAACCCTCATGCAATTAAATTAAGCACGATATAAAATTAAATCATGATGACCTAGTGTTTATATGCAATTGCATATAGCGATATTGGAATCGATAAGCCAAAGGGTAAATGGATGTAAAATCAAGGGATTTCAATTTTGAGATAGATGATTTAAATAATGATTGTATAACTAGTAATATCTTAACAATGAATTTCACTAGAATTTCCTTAGGGAAGGAAGAATATAAGATGAGAGATTAAGACTCAAGATGATGAGGCTCATGTGAAATTTAACGATGTACTTAGATGATTATACCTATGGTGTAAATGGTCAACTTCCTAGTTGAAAGAAGTGGAAATGATTATTGAAAAACTAATTGGTATCTTGATGAAAACATAACACTAATGAGATAACATAGATCCTAGATGGATGTTGAATAATCTTAGTTCATAGTTGAATGTTTGTAAAGTAAATGAAATTCATTTTTCTGATGAATCATGATAAGAATGCTTATAGAGTATTATTCTATATTTGATAAGTATTGATATGTTTCTCATGCTTCATGATATGATGGTATGAGGGTGATCATGAACATATGGTTCATATTTATATAGTTGTTACAATACTGATGATGTATCCTTATGATGATTATGATATGCATAACATGACATAGGAATTATAATGCTATAATATGAGGTTTATTGACATGTGGTTCATTTATTATGTGAAGTCATGATATGTCTTTGATGCAAATATGTTGATGTTATAACTTATGATGGTATTTCATGAGGTGAAGCATGTGATAGTTGCATACAAATTTATGACATGCATAAGCTTGCAGTTCGTTATTATTCATAGTGTGCGATTAACAATGATGAATGTTACATGATGACATGCAAGACTTGGCATGTGGATTATTTTCTATGATACTATGATGGTATAGCTAATGCATTGGTTTCATGTTGAGGTGTGATGATTCACAGGACTCCACAAATGGGCCGAGAGGGCCGTTTATTTGATGATCTCGTGCAAGCCCATACGCACGAGGGAGAATAAGTAACACCATATGAGCTAGGGACAAACTCAATCAACACTACATATGCCAGTGGTTCCTTTGTCTTGTGTAGCTCTTGATGGATATTTCTTGAAGGGCTATGGGACCATCTTGAGGAGGCCAAGTGCCTGATGTTCTACGCTAGGTCCCTGTTATTGGATTGGGATGCTGAAGTCTAGTGGGGGTGTAAAGACTTTGATGCTTGGGGTTGTGCGCCTTAGTAGTTGTGGAGGGAGTGGGCCAGCCTTGCGAGATGCCTGGAGTCATTGAGTACCATACCGGATGCTTGCCTTGGGGCAGATGAGGTTTGAGTTAGGTGCAAGCCTTGGGGCCAGCCTTGGACTAGGATACAGACTGGGGAGGCTTATGCCTGGTTCCGAAAGTGGGAAAAAGGACAAAGATTCCTTGAGATTTCCCAGGTGTTGTGAAACTTTCGATGCCTGCTGGTTATACTAGTTCAACAGAGGGTGTAGGGCAAACATGAAGTAATAAATAACTAAATAAATAAAATATTAAATAATTCAACTTAACTTCGGGACGAAGTTCCTTAAAGTGGGGAAGTATGTAATGTCACTTAATAATAAGTAATAAATAATAAAAATAATAAATAATTCAACTTAACTTCGGGACGAAGTTTCTTAAAGTGGGGAAGTATGTAATGTCCCTTAATAACAAATAATAATAATATAATATAATATTAAAATACAAGAAAATAAATAATAAACAAGAAATAAAAAATAGTAATAGTAAACAAATAATAAATAATAAATAACAATACTAAAGCTCTAAATAAATATTAAAATAAATAAAACAAGAAAGCAATAAAAATCAGTAAAGCTATCAAAAAGTAAAAACAAAAGAAATAAAACAAGAAAGCAATAAAGTTACATGTAGACACATGGAGTGTGTGCATGTGGTTCCCCTTCTAATGTTTGCTCTATTTAATAGATGGTGAGGAAGATGAGAGGCATTCCATCATTCCATGATTCCACCATCCATTCTCTTGGGAGAATAGTGTTGTGAGACAACGGATTCCCTCATAGTAGTACGTTGATTGAGGGCTCGGGGGTGGCCAGTTGTAGCAAGATTTTTTGCAACTGAGCCTACGATTGGGTGGAGAGTCGTCCCCAATACTTTGTTGCAGGTAGTAAAATTCAACTAGCATTCCACAGGTAAGTTCTCTCTTTTCACTCATATTTTTGTAATTTAATGTTAACTAGTTGATAAAGTGCTTGTGATTATAAATCGCTTGATTAATCTAATTAATTATGTGTTGTTATTTCGAGGCTGTTACAAAAACAACATTACATTGTAATATTAAATGAGATATTACCTAATAACATTGCTAAACACATACATGGTGGAGGCAGGAGGCAAAATACGAATGATAAACATTGAGTTGAATTTCTTATTCACAATGATACATATTTATAATACATAAGAGTGACCCTTGGTTTCATATTCCAAGTGGTCCCTTGGACTCCCTTTGGTTGTTCAGCTTCCACACCAACCCTTAGAGGATTAGGTGTCCAACATTCCCCCCCTTAATCCGAAGGGGTATGTATGAGTCCAAGAAGAGAGATGTAATACAAAATGTGCAAAAATGCATGGAAGCACTAGGTTGAATGTGCTCTCTGAAATGTTGATTGAAGGGGGTGGTTTAAGGATGACCACGAACACTGGAACGCTTAGTGCAGTTCCCGGAAATCTTCCAAATCTAGCATGAAGTTCAGGTCTTCGCTAGAGGAAGTGCTCCTAATGTTTTGAAGAGGGAAACCTTCAACCTTGAAAGGGAGGTCTCACCCCACATAAAAAGGGAGAACCTCAAACTAAAAAGGGAGGTCTCAACCTGTGATGGTTTAAGGATTACCACCAACTCTGGAATGCTTAATGCAATTCTTGGAACTCTTCCAAAAATGGAAAGAAGTTGAAGTCTTCTACTAGAGGAAGTGTCCCCAATTCTTTGAAAAAGCATCACCAACTGAAGGCATGTTCAGGGGCATCTTTATCTCTAGCTACAACTATGAATCTAACATGGCAGGTTGTGGCTTAGGCTCGCTTGATGTGGCTTTGAATCTTGTAGATGACCATCACTTCTCCCCCTGTCAGATACAAGGTGAGATGATGGAGAGAAATCAACTGCAAGATTGTTTAATACTCTAGAACAAGTTCTAACATATGACTGAAATATATTCTTGGTTATTGAAGACCATTGCCAAGAAGCGATCCATCCAAGATGAATCTTTGCTCTTGCAGGAGGCATGTTTTTGAAGCATATATTTGAAGAATGACTGTTTTTACGAGAGTGCTTACATGGATGAAGATCAAAACAATGATCTTTCATATGGCCAACTCTTTCACAATGTTGCCATTTCACAGTCTGTTGTTGTTGTTGTGGAAGAGGAGCAGAATCTGGAATAGTTGAATATGAATTGTCATGAAGAAATCCAGGACTCTAAAACAGAATGGGCTTTGAGTAATCTGGAATATGAAAGGAAACCTCCTTTTCATATCCAAGACCGATTATGTGCTTGTTATCGACAAGCTCTTCCCAAGGTCTGATGACCGACTTGGGAAGTGCTGACTAAATTTATGCATATGCATCTACAACTGCTCCTGAAAGGGGCTTAATGATCTGATCAATTTTTGGTTGTTGATGGGAGTGTGTCTCAAACAAAGAATTTTCCTGAACAAAGACAAGTTCAGAATCATGACTATACTTCTGTAACTCCTCTTGTTGTAGCTGTGATTCAAGCTGCAAAAAATCAATTTTGTCTTATGCATTTTGAAAACAAGTCTGAATGTATGAAAGAGAGGCTTTGCTAATTTTAATTGTGTTTTCATAAATAGATAATATTAGAGTGCTTAATAACTCTAATATTCCATGAATTTTCTCCATTATTCAAACAATCAAGTCAACAAATGACCAAAAATGTACTTGTAGAAACAAAAATGGTTTTAGAAAATTAATTTGCCAACTTTTCAACAGGAATCAAGGCACATTTTTTTTCACCACACCTTCAAAATGGATAGAAAGCCAAATCCATAGTCTTCTCATTTCCATGCTCAAATTCAGCGTCCTCTTGTTCACAATTTCTACCCAAAGTACACGAAATCTCTTCTTCTTTTTTCAGGTTGTCATGAGCATAACCAGTCTTCCTTATATTATTGGTGTGCATTCATTTAACTGATGTCTGCTCATGTTCTCACTTAACAATGTCTTTTGCCTCAATTTCCACAACGCAAGCCCGATATTGTTGTCCTAACAGAATGTCCATCTTGTAGCAGACATGTTTGCAATCCATAGTCTCTTCTTTTCCAGCAATAACAAGACCCCAACTTCATAGAAGTAGGTGGGATTTTATTCCAAGCATGACCCGCTCTTGCCAAACATCAGCAATTCTGTAGAAATCCAAGGCCTCTAATCAACAACAAAACCATTCAGCAACATGCAGGAGCCATTGAAGGACATGAAGAGTGATTTGGGCAGTGTATTCATTGTAGGGCACATTAGTACTCAAAATGAGTTGGGTTTCAATGATCATCATGTCATTTTAACTCCAGCACTCAAGTCTCAGATCCTAGATTACT
This sequence comes from Pinus tabuliformis, assembly GCA_031772625.1. Lineage (NCBI taxonomy): Eukaryota > Viridiplantae > Streptophyta > Pinopsida > Pinales > Pinaceae > Pinus > Pinus tabuliformis. The sequence continues at coordinate 892,338,264 of CM062813.1, forward strand.
AGCATGAACAGAATCAAAAGCATCTGCAGCATTATGCATCCTCCACTCTGGGTAGTTTAATTAGCATATCTGCTAATTACTTAAATCAAGAATTTCCTCTTGCATTACTAGTGGCATCCAGGCCCAAAGACGAGGAAATGTTCAGGGCAGGTGCATTGTTAAGCAATCTTCAAAGGCTCAGAAGAGGCCCAATGCAATCAAGGGCCAATGGACCATCGAGGAAGATAGGTTGGTGGAAAAGCTTGTAGAATAATATGGAGTATGAAAATGGTCTCAGATACAGAAACTTGATGGTCGCATGGACAAGCAGTGCAGAGAATAGTGGTATTGAGGTTGGTTTCGTAGAGGAACGTCGAAGCAGGAGGCAAGGTACAACTGGAGCTGCAGATAGGGTTGCAGATGGTTATGTAGATTCCTTAGGGCTTGGTGCTTGCTCCCAGAGGGTCCTAAACCATCTCTATCAAATGCTTTCCATCATTCAATGTAGTATGCACCATTCTTCAAGCACACAATCTTCATGGTCTTCAATTCAACATTGCACCATACACAATCATTACCAAGAATTCAACACAGAGGACCAAGACAATGAACATACATTCAACACATACAATTTTCAAGAACGAGCAATTCAACGTAGATATGATTTCACGGACTCCTATGTAGAGACGAAAGAAACCATTATCTCTTCGAATGAAACTATCTCTAGAAAGGCTATATCGCTACAATTGTTCTCAACGTCAGCTCAGTTCTGTTTCTATCCACGAAGCACAAATATGTTCATGGCGGTTTCATTCTCCCATCATGCGAAGGTTCTCGACTCGCACATTTCACTCTGATTCGAACTCCTCCTCTCCCTCCAGTTTTGTGACTCAATATAATTTGAATGCTTTTAAATCTTGATTTATTTTTTTGTGTTTCTGCAATTTGTCACACTGTACACAGAAATGTGTGGCAATTGAAAGGAGCGCTAAGAATTTTACCTGGATTGTTCCTCTAGATCTGATAAGGCTTCATACCTGGAAAGGATTTCATGGTACTGGTCGTTTGCCTCCTCTTGTGAAATGTCACTCTGGATGGCCTTTTCCGAGTGAAATTTCAGGGCTAATTGTCTATACACTATATGGATTTCTTCAGTGGAAGCATGAGATCAATGCCAAGGATTTTTCAAACAAGCATCTTTGTGAAATTTTGATGTGTTGGCTGGTGCTAGAATGCAGACCGATAAGGAAAAAAGTCTCTGAGAGTAACCGCAACAAAATTACCGAAGTTACTATTGCAGAAACAAAGCAGAGGCGTAGAGAGCTAGACAAAGAATCGACGGACTTGTTAGAACAGTTTATTTGTTGGGCAGAGGGATGAATTAACCAACACATTTGAGACCATTCAATGCATAGGAAATAGAGACTGTGTATCGGTTATAATGCAACAATAACAAATTATACAAATGGAGAATCAACTGAGTAGATGGGATAGTTATTAGACAGGCAGAGTAGCAGGATTGGCAAAGGAGTTATAGGACAGAGAGAGCCAAATTTAGAATAATTCTGAGCGACAGAGGAGATAGTAGACTCAGAGTTACAACAAAAACGTTGATTTTGGGTGTTGGTTCTGACACCTGATAGAAGAGGAAGAATGGTAGAGATCTAACAACGTAGGAAATGCATAGCAGGAAATGTTGGAGTTGTATTTGACTGAAAAACCTACACTAGTATCAGGTAGAGAGAGGGGTAATGTGCCTCTTCTCTTAGAAAAGTTCTAAAAGGCACAAATTCGATAAGGAGGAGTGCTCAAATCTACAAAGGCCACAAAATAATGGCTCAAATTTGAGCAGGGCAGGAGAACGCTCACTCTGATACCATGTTAAACACATACATGGTGGAGGCAGAAGGTGTTATCGGGAAATCTAGTGTCTATACAGAGCTGCTAGTCCCACTAAGGCTGGTAGCTACCTTAGAAACAAACAAACTAAAACTACTTTCGTTTTCCTTTATGAGAAATAGATAAGAGGGGAATAAAGGAGACCAGCCTCTGTCTTACGCTTGGTTCCTTGCTTGATTCCTCTCCCTTCTGATAGATCTTTGCCACTCGCTTCCTCATCTACCCAGCTTCAAAGAGAACCTGTAGAATCAAAGCAGCATAACACTATCCAAGAACATAGATCTATTATCATAAACAATATAGGACCCGATATATATTGACCACACAAATGCATATATCATCAATTATACAAGAATGTGGAGGAAAACTTGAATAGCTTTATTAATAATCAAGAATAGCAAAGAGGATTACAACCAATTGTTCTGACCCAGCATCATCCTCTCAGCAAGAAAGCCCTTCTTCACCTCATGAAAAGCTTAGATCACCCAACACTATGATGTTGCACCAAGAAACCAGCAGCACTTCCTTACAAGATACAAAATTCCAGCCTCTGGATCTCTGGGATGAGGGATCCATATATAGATGTTTGCAAGGGGGGTGAGTCAGCTTTTGAGATTTGATTAGTGTCCTCTCTCTGATAGTTCTTGATTCCACTTGGAGATTGATGATCTCTTACTCATCGCTGGGCAGATGCAGAGAGGCAAGTGTCACAGGTGAAGTTTCTGGAAGATTCCATGATCCTCCACCTTGCAGATTGACCCTGCCATTTGTCCACTCTCGCCCATCGCACCCCATAGAAGGGCTTTTCAAGATGCATCACACCTCTCGTGTGTATTTAGGTGGGATGCAGCGCACTTTGACCATGGAGCAGGTGAGATGGTCCAGTTTTGACCAGTTCTTAGCAGTTTTTCATGGAGAACTTCTGGGAGAAGATGTAATCAGTCGACCTTGTTCTTTTAGAGGTTGGAACAACACTTTTAGGGACTTTAGGAGCCCTTGGTTTATGGACATTTATGATTGGGGTTGCAGTGCCCAAAAATGTCTATAACAGTTTCCCCCTAAAGCATGAGGTCGTTAATCTGTTGATGTCGGGTGAAATGCTTTATCATGAGGATCTGAAGTTTTTTCAAGCTGGAAGGCAACCTTAATAAGATACAATACAATACATTATCTTCATAATATTTTCATGATCTAGTTGAGGTGGGAATTCCCATGCTCAGCTTTATGAATTCATTTTCATGTACATAAGATAGATAATCGTCTGAGTGTAGACTGATGATTCTGGTAGAGCCATCATCCCTTAGATTGGATGATTATCTGTGCAGTAATGATGTACATTTGATGTCTTTATTTTCCTGAATATATATCGCAGCCCGGATGGATGAAACTAGATTCGGGGTCTTCAATCTCGTTCAATCTTCACTCAAAGTACAAGTCAATCCATGTGAGAGATGTTCTGGAGTTGAACATGGAAAGACATCGCCTGATTACTAGCCAATGATGTAAGCTGTTAACAGGCGCGAGAGGAATCACCGATAATGATGATGACCCTCTAGGTACTACAGTACAATTTACATGGTGCGAATAAGGGACTTGGCGTCGAACACCACACAAAATCTTTCGGTCTAAGGCCATTGATGTAAACCTGTCGCCGGAAGTGAGAAACTTGCCATTGAGGCATGCAAGCTTCAAAGTACTGAAAGGGTTGTTCCTAGATCGACTTCTTGGATAATGAGCTGATGTCGACAAGAAGAAATCCGTCATAGGAGGGCCTTAGTGAATCCCACATCAATGACACAGAACAGAGCAAATGATTTTAATGGAGGTGAAAACGATCTGATGATATAAGGTTCAGGGTGGCAGTCATGAAAGAATGGAGCGTAAATGTATTGCAGTGGGTGAGACACAAGTGAATTCTCTGAGCGACTTCTCTTGAACATATCAGCGACACTGTCATGATGGATTGGTAGCGTTAACCCCAAATATGGTTGGTGTGATGGACCAATGGTGATATGACCAGTGAACGGAACAACCCAACTCGACTCGGATGCGGAGTGAAAGTGTCATGTTCAAGAGAGACTTGCTACCAATAAAGTTTCTTCAAGTTTTCTTCCCAATTTTCCCCAGTCATTGCTGATCAATACCTCTTTATTTTTGTCAAGATTGAGGAGGATAACATATGCTTGTTCTATAATTTGCCCTATGGGCAAACCCATCGCTATGTTTTAACGAGCCTAGTGATGGTGAAACTCGTTCTTGTCTGTATGGACAAGTTTGTCGCTATTCGGTTTTAACGAGTTTAATGACAAGGATAACTCGGTCCTTTTCAATTTTAGAGAGTCTGAAAAAGGGACGTAAAGAAAACTCCAATAATCATTTTTCGTCATATAATCCCTTGAGTCCGAAAAAGTATAAAACAATACAAAAGGGATGAATTTTTGGTACTTTTAATGAGCCGAACAAAACAAGCGCTCGATCTTTTTGTGTAATGATCCCTCAAGTCCAAAAAGATTAAAATCTAAAGGAGGGATAGCACTTCCGGTCCCTTTAACGAGCTGGAGAGGCCAATGGCTCGACAATCTTTTCATATTTTACGAGTCAGTTGAAAAGAGCTTAAAGGAGACTCGTTTTTTGAGGAACGAGTGATAAATTCGGGTAGCAGCTGATTCCAGGTAAGGTTTGGAATTTTCCAATCACAGCAATGTCACAAGGATGGCTAATAGGATCACTTTTCGCAGTTGTTCCTCAAAAAGGGTAAACAATCAAATGGGGGTGAATGATCGGCCAATACAGAGTGGAGGTGATGATGAGAACATGACCAAGGCTTCAAAGGCTGATGATAATACATTCACGATGGTTATTTACCAGAAATTGGTTCATTTTTTAATGAGCTTGAACTCTGGGGGAACATTTTCTCATTGCTTATGTTTATTTTTTAATGAGCTTGAATTCCGTGTTAAAACTACTCGATATAATGGTCATTGATTATTTTGGTTTTACTATTGACAACTTCGTTCTTTCAAAGGTTGTACTGCCTGCTCAATTGCTTCATCAAACTAGTTAGAAACGAACAATACATGTTTGAAAAATGAGTTAAAACACTAATATTTTTCTTCGAATGTTTCATCGTTGGACGAAGATGGGAGATCGCATAGTAATTCCGCGAAAACCAGGGATTTCTTTGATTTGGATTTTACAAATTCTAGATCAAACTCTTGAAGAATTGCTATCCATTTTGAATATTTTCCCCCAAGCAACTGTCGCGACAATATATAAGTCATGGGGTTGCAATCTGATAAAATGGTAGTTTTTCGAAAGAGGACATAGTGTCGAAATCTATGTATCGCTTGAACAACTACGAGAGCCAGCTTTTCAACATAGGAATACTTGCTTTCTGTATCAATTAAGTTTCTACTTAAATAATATATAGGATGTTCAATTCTGTTATATCTTGAACTAAAACCATTGCGATGGTTGTATCCGTTGTAGCTAGATATAGGTTAAAGTCTTTTTGATAATCAGGAGTGTACATTAATGATGCTTTCATTAGGGATTCTTTTAAAGCATCAGAGGAAGCTTGCGCAACCTGATCCCAGATGAAGGGTACTTCCTTTTTCAATAGACGTGTATAACCTTTAGCAAGTTCAAAATAATTTGGAATGAACCTCCTCAGAAAGTTTGCTTTCCCTTGGAGTTTCTGAATCTGAAGCAAATTTGAAGGTGGAGGCAAATTTATGATTGCCTGAACCTTACAGGGGTCGAGACGGATCCCATCCTTCGAGACTACAAAGCCAAGTAAACGACCAGAACTGACACAGAACACACATTTGTGTGGATTGAGTCGTATCTTGTAGTGTCGACAACGTAGAAATATCGCTCTCAAATGCTGCGGATGATCGGTCCGCTTTCGCAAATGAGCCGGAAGGTCGTCGAGATATGGTTGAATGATGTTTTTGATGTCATGGAAGGCATAATTCATTGCCCTCTGAAATGTTGCCCCTGCGTTCTTTAAACCAAAGGGTAATTTGCGATATGCAAATGTGCCCCACGGACAAATAAATGCAGTCTTTGACTGGTCCTGTGGGCGGATATTTATTTGATTATACCCGGAGAATCCATCCATAAATGAAAAGATTTCACATCCGGTGCATTCATCAACTATCTGGTCAATAAAGGGTGTAGGGTAGTTGTCTTTGGACAAGCTTGATTTACATCCCTATAATCAACGCACACTCTAATTGTTACTTGTTTTTTCATTACAGGAACAATGTTTGATACCCAATTGGTTAGAGGAACCGGGTAAATAAAACCAGCATGGAGAAGTTTCTCAAATTCTACCTTGATGGCAGCGGCTTTCTTGGGGTGCACCTGCCGTAGCCGTTATCGTACCGGTTTGACATTTGGATACATCTTGATTTCGTGTTCAACTATACTCGAGTCAATGCCTAGCATTTCATCATATGACCAAGAAAAAACATCTTTGAATTTGCGAAAAAAAACGTTATATATTTCCAGTTCTGAAGGAGAACAACATTTGCCAACATAAATATTCTCTACAACATCTGGTTTGGTCGAGATATTTATGGCTATAGTCTCTTCAATATTGGACAAGTTTCGCTCGGAATCCACCGTGTTTACAGTATTTGATAGGAAATAAAAAACTGAAGGATGATGAAGGTCATCAGGAGTATCTTCTTGACAATATGGAAGATGGGAACGATGGTGGTAATCTTCCCATGGTGCCCCTTCAATTATCATTGACTGAAAAATTACTTCGTCGGTGTAATGCACTTGCGACCAAGGATATGAATGGGTGCCATATTCCTTAGACCTATCTATCCAAACGCTTGATGAGCGTTGATTCGGGTCTCCCTCCCATGCCGAAAACATTGATTGCTACAATATTTCTATTGGGCTTGGAGGCAATGCCTGCGGATGATCCATGTTAATATCATTTTCTGAGATCTTTTGAGTCGAAGATATCATATTGCAGGTTCCTACCGTCGCCACTTCCGCCAAATTGATTGGAGGTGGGAGGGCAAAAGTCCCCATTAATATAGGGTCTTTTAGTAGGCCTACTTCGATATTTTGAAGTGAATCGGGGCTTCCATGGATCATGGGAATGCTTCCCGTAACTTGGGAACTATTGGGGAGAAATGCTTGTTGGTCGACGATTGTAATTCCTCCTTGAAAAGGAAATGCAATCTTCCTAAAGTAGGTCGACACAAACGCAGCCATAACATATATTCGTGGTCTTCCCAGTAGGATATTGTAATCGAGGTTTCCGTCGATTACTTTGACATATATTTCTATTGTTTTCCCCCCTAGTTCAACTTGCAAGTTACTTAGAATACCATATGGGGTATATGTTCATCCGTCAAATGCTTTTAATGTCATCGAAGATCGTGACAAGGTTGGAGATCCTAAAGTTTTCCAGAAACTCATCGACATAATACATGTAGATGCCCCCTCATCAATAATTGTTCGATGAACAGTTTTGTTGAGGGCTTTCACCTAAATGAGGAAAGCTAGTTGAGCTGGTAACTAAGGATCATATCCTTTGTGATTAAAGGACGCAAGATTAGAATCCTTTGGGTCTATCCCACCTATCGCTAATAATAAAGCCTGCTTTTGGGATGGGCAATTTTGCAGTACCTCAAGTGTCGACATAGCAGATGGCGACTGGGCCAGATCTTCCACTATGTTATAATGTTGTTCTTCTCTAGCATGAGGATTAAATTTCGACTTGTGTACTACTCCATTTGGTGGTTTTATCGTTAGCTCTGGAATGATGGGCGGCGCAACTTCTGTCGAAGTTGTTGTAGAAACTTTGAATAATTTAACACATATTCAATGGAGATTATCCTGATCATGTACTAATGCGGAAAACATACACAATACATAAGCTCCTCTACGTTGATCAAGAATATAGCAGCATCAATAACAATAAAACATCAAGAGCATTCACACATTAACACAGTATGTATCACGGGGAAAGCATCTCGCTAAAAACCCCACACTATCTGTATATTAATGATTGAGTCATGTAACATTACACAGCATAATACTTCTCACAAGTATCTCCACCTCTGTTACACACAATACAGCTCAGATCTGATCTCCAAATCTCTTCCACTGCTTGCCTGCCTCCACTGCTCAATACCTGCTCAAGAACTGATGAGAATTGATTCCCAAACTCGATTTTCACCTGCAAAATAGTCACTCACTCTTTGTGGGCGTGAGCAAAGGCTAAAATGCGGGCCAAATACGTGAGCAAACTCATTGGCATACTCAATCCTTTGATTGTGCAAGATCTGGTGCACAACTATAGTCACAACTGATAGCAATCTGATTCTCTACCACCTGTCCCTGTTGAACTGAACATGCACTGACATGCAACTGAGTTAACTGATGTATTCTTTAGTTGTATTATGAGTTAATAATTAGTTTAACAACTCATCATTAGTCTATCTGCAGTTAGACTAACTACAACCAGTTTAACTAAGTTAAACTGAACACAACTCCATCAACTGTACCTCCAGTCCACTAAACTCAACTCACTTGAGTTCTAACTGAAGTCATGCATACAACAACTCAACTGACTCATAAGAAAAACGAATTTCCTTCTGACGGCTGCATGTGCCACTTCCGTAGCTCAAATTGAAGTGCTCCAAGAGAATAAGATTAAGTTTATAGTCCAAATATTATTGTGAGATAATAATATTTGACTTTTCTATTTTTGACAGCCAGTCTAAAAATAGACTTGATCACTCACACTGTGATCACTCACACTTTCATCAAAAATAGAAGTCCATCTATTTTCCCAACTTGATCAATCATCCATAAACATAGACATGATCCATATGTCTAAAAATAGACATAGTCTAAAAATAGACTTGCGCCAAAAATAGCCTGCGGGCCCACTTAGTGAAGGCGACTCTTTTCACTAAGCTCCATCATCTTGTTGCAATCTCAACACTCCCTCTCGACAAGATATGGATTATCAGCAACCCCTATCCTGCCTCGGTGGTACTCGAATTTGCTCCTGGTGAGAGCCTTCGTCAGAATATCAGCATCCTGATCCTCCGTTGGAATTTACGAAAGTAACATGATCCTCCGCTGCACACAATCTCTGATATGATGGTACCTGATGTCAATATGTTTAGATCTATCATGAAATACAGGATTAGCCGAGAGTTTAATGCAACTCTGGTTATCACAGTAAATCACAGTAGGATCCAAATGAGAACCGAACAAACCAACCAGGATCTTCCTCATCCATATAGCCTCGCATGCAGCCAAACTTGCTGCCATATACTCGGCCTCCGCTGAACTGAGTGCCACAGATCTCTGCTTCCTGCTGTACCAAGAAACTGTTGTCGATCCGATACTGAAGACCCCTCCTGATGTGCTCTTTCTGTCTGTTGGGCTCCCTGCCCAATCTGCATCCGTGAAGCCACATAGCTTCACCTCATCCTCCTGTCTGTACCACAAACCATATCCCGATGTGCCTCTCAAGTAGCGCAATACATGCTTGCCCGCCTTCCAGAAGAGCTTGGTAGGCTTAACCATAGCTTGTGAAAGCTGGTTAACTGCATAGCATATATCAGGTCGTGTATTGACCAAATACATCAGCGACCCCACCAACTGTCGATAAACAATGGCATCCACTTCTTCTCCCGAAGTGGCATCCTCCTTCCTCCAACCTCCAGGAAGAGGAGTATCAACAGGCTTGCAGCCATGCATGTTGAACTTCTCCAGTATCTCCCGAGCATACTTGCCCTGAGAAACAAACAGTCCACCACTGCGCTGCCATATTTCCAATCCTAGGAAATAGTGAAGGAGGCCCAAGTCCTTCATCTCAAACTCTGTAGCAAGATCCTTCTTGCATGACAGTATCAACAGCTCATCACCTGTTAGAATCAAATCATCAACATACAGTACAATGATAAGCAACTTACCCTCCACCACAATCTGGTATAGGTTCGGATCCGCCTCGCTCTTGGAGAATCCAAGTCCTGTGAAATAGCTGTCTATCCGTGTGTACCAAGCACGTGGTGCTTGCTTCAACCCATACAACGCTCTCTTGAGCCTGCACACATGCGACTCGCTGCTGAAGACTTCAAAGCCTTCGGGTTGCTCAATGTACACCTCCTCCTCAATGACTCCGTTGAGGAACGCAGTCTTCACATCCATCTGATGAATGTGCCATCCCATCTGCGCTGAGAGAGCAAGAATCGTCCGTATGGAAGAATACCTTGCGACAGGTGCAAAGGTCTCCTCATAATCGATCCCCTCAATCTGTGAAAAGCCTCGGGCAACAAATCTTGCCTTGTACTTCTCCACACTCCCGTCAGCTGCCTGCTTAACTTTGTAGATCCATCTCGAACCCACCACTGATTTCCCTTCCGGTCTAGGAACAATCTCCCATGCACTGTTTCTGACAATAGAATCATACTCTTCCACCATAGCGTCTACCCATGCGGGATCCTCCACAGCTTCCTCGAAAGAGGATGGCTCAGTCACAACACACTTGCTCATAAGAGCCATGTATCCAGTGTACCGATCAGGTGACTGTCTCTGCCTGCGTTGGGTTGTAGGTGGTCCTACAACTTTCTCTGCATCTTGAGCCAGTCGCTCAGCTTCTGTCAAGCGCTTTCGCCCTCTGATGGTTGGCGCTGCATGAGTGGTCTCTTCCACTCCATGAACCTCGTCCTGTGGCTGATCCACGTCCTGAAGCTCATCCTTAGGAACTAATAGCTCCTCATCTGCATGCAAGTGTAGCTCCCTCTCAAGCGAACACTTCATGGCTTTCTCCTCCTGAAATTTTATATCCCGTCGCACAACAGTTTTACCACTGTCTGGCAAATACACACGATAGTTGTGGGGCGTATCAGTGTACCCCACAAATATCCCAACCTCTGCAGTCGGTTCCAACTTCTTTCTGGCATCCTTCGTCACATGCATGTAAACGTTAGCACCAAAAATCCTCAAATGAGAAAGATCAGGCTTCTTACCAGAATAAGCCTCCTCGGGTGTACTCATGCCAAGTATCCTATGAGGACAACGGTTCTGCACATAAACTGCTGTATTGCATGCTTCCGCCCACAAGTGAAGGGGTAGGCCCTGATCATGCAACATTGCCCGTGCAGCACCCACAATCGTTCTGTTCTTCCGCTCAGCTACCCCGTTCTGCTGTGGGTTATGGGGAGCTATGAGCTCTCTACGAATCCCTTCTGCCTTGCAGAAATCCTTGAACTCGTCCGAGATGTATTCACCACCATTATCGCTCCTAAGAGCCTTCACCTTCTTCCCCGACTCCTTCTCGACCAGTGCTTTGAATTCACAGAACTTTGAATATGTCTCGCTCTTCTTCTGCATGAAGAAGATCCAGCACTTACGAGAGAAATCATCAACAAAAATCACATAATACCTGTGTTTTGCTGTCGAAGCAACTGAGAAAGGTCCACACACGTCTGTGTGAATTCTCTCAAGGATCGTCGTGGCGCGACTATCCTTCTCGTGAAAGGTGGCTTTCACAAACTTCCCCAAAGTACACCCCTTGCATTGATCTGACTGCGCAAGTGTGCCTTTAGGAAGCCCTGTAGTGATCTGATGCAGTATCTTCAAGGCTCCATGGTGAAGGTGACCCAATCTCCTGTGCCACAACTCGCCATCATCCCGGCTCACCAATCCTTCTGCCTTGCCTGCCATTGCTGCGCATCCATCTACATGCAACTGATAAAGGTTCCTCACTCGAACCCCTATCTTCCGGGTCTCACCAGTTGTCTTGCTGCGCAGGAAGGCCTTTCCCTCGCTGAAAACAACATCATACCCCTTGTCTTCTAACATCGCCACTGAGATGAGATTCTTCTTCAATCCTGGAACATGCATGACTTCCTTCAATACAAAGGGTTTACCAGACTCCCTCTCAAAGGAAATGGTACCGATACCGGTCGCACTGTATCTACCATCATCGCCCATCTCGATGTGCACTCCAAGATCTTTGTCCTCCAGATCAGAGAACAAATCTCTATCTCCCGTCATGTGAAAAGACGCACCACTGTCCAGAAACCACACTGATCCCATCACACTTGAAACCAAGCATGCGATCAATGAAAAATCAAGCTCAAACTGAGAAGCTAAAGCCTCTCCCCCTGCAGATCCAGCAGCTTGCTTGTTCTTCTTCTTCTGCGGACAATTTGTGGCATAGTGTCCATGCTGGTGACAGTGAAAACACTTCACCTTGGACATATCCTGCTTCTTGCCTTTTGCACCAGACTGAGAAGCTTTCTCGTTCTTCCCCTTCTTTGCTTTGGCAGCCAAAGCACAATTCTCTTCATCAGATACCTTTGATGAAGATCCATTCTCACCTTTATTGTTACTGAGTTTATCCTTGAGCGCCAGGTCGCTCTTGCTTTGGAATAACATTTGCAATCCGTTGAAAGACATTTTCAACAACACTGTTGCAAAAATCGAATTCCACCAGCAACAAAACTCAACTGCTTCCGATCAACCCTCGCTTGATATCCTGTAAAAATCTCTTCTACAAATCAAGCTGCTCCGATACCATGTAGAAACTTTTTCTACAATTATCTAGCTCTGATACCATGTAGAAACTTTGAATAATTTAACACATATTCAATGGAGATTATCCTGATCATGTACTAATGCGGAAAACATACACAATACATAAGCTCCTCTACGTTGATCAAGAATATAGCAGCATCAATAACAATAAAACATCAAGAGCATTCACACATTAACACAGTATGTATCACGGGGAAAGCATCTCGCTAAAAACCCCACACTATCTGTATATTAATGATTGAGTCATGTAACATTACACAGCATAATACTTCTCACAAGTATCTCCACCTCTGTTACACACAATACAGCTCAGATCTGATCTCCAAATCTCTTCCACTGCTTGCCTGCCTCCACTGCTCAATACCTGCTCAAGAACTGATGAGAATTGCTTCCCAAACTCGATTTTCACCTGCAAAATAGTCACTCACTCTTTGTGGACATGAGAAAAGGCTAAAATGCGGGCCAAATACGTGAGCAAACTCATTGGCATACTCAATCCTTTGATTGTGCAAGATCTGGTGCACAACTATAGTCACAACTGATAGCAATCTGATTCTCTACCACCTGTCCCTGTTGAACTGAACATGCACTGACATGCAACTGAGTTAACTGATGTATTCTTTAGTTGTATTATGAGTTAATAATTAGTTTAACAACTCATCATTAGTCTATCTGCAGTTAGACTAACTACAACCAGTTTAACTAAGTTAAACTGAACACAACTCCATCAACTGTACCTCCAGTCCACTAAACTCAACTCACTTGAGTTCTAACTGAAGTCATGCATGCAACAACTCAACTGACTCATAAGAAAAACGAATTTCCTTCTGACAGCTGCATGTGCCACTTCCGTAGCTCAAACTGAAGTGCTCCAAGAGAATAAGATTAAGTTTATAGTCCAAATATTATTGTGAGATAATAATATTTGACTTTTCTATTTTTGACAGCCAGTCTAAAAATAGACTTGATCACTCACACTGTGATCACTCACACTTTCATCAAAAATAGAAGTCCATCTATTTTCCCAACTTGATCAATCATCCATAAACATAGACATGATCCATATGTCTAAAAATAGACATAGTCTAAAAATAGACTTGCGCCAAAAATAGCCTGCAGGCCCACTTAGTGAAGGCGACTCTTTTCACTAAGCTCCATCATCTTGTTGCAATGTCAACAGTTGTTGTCGAACTACTAGGTTGATCTTTATCCTTGTTGTTCGACAGCTGTGGATTCCCGTAATATTTATTTCTTGTCGATATTAAAGCATCATTTTTCTATTTCGAAACCAACAACATCAGCACTTGGGACGGGGAAGCATTTTCACTAGCAACCATATTTTTCCCTGGATTTGGAAACGGATTAGTCAATACCACCGAGGTTTTTGAATTCTTGAAGAATTTTCTAAGCTCAGCTTTATATGGACAATCTCTTGTCCAATGATCCTCATCACATATTAAGCATGGACTTTTTGGTTTCCTGTCTCTAGGAGGGTTTGCAGAAGAATTTTCAGGTGATGATTCCTCCTGTTTCTTCTTCTTCCCTTTGTTTTTCTTCTTGCCTCCTGGTTGCTTGGTTTCTTTGCCTTTATTAGTCGAGACGGCATTTGTTTCCGAGACGAGAAGTTCCTCTTTTGCATTTTGACTGGAAATCTTACGGGCCTTTTTAGATGTAGCCTTTGTCGATTTTGTGTCTGTCGTACCAATCACACCATCGCCGGCATGAGAGTCATTGTTCGATTTAGGAGGAGGAGGGACAGAAAATTCCGGTCTGGGAGCGTCAGGGATTTTATCGTAGAGCGTGCCAGACTGAGTATAAATCAAGTCTAAATATTGCGCATGAGCAATAACTTGCTCTTCAGTGACGACTCCTCCTTTTGCCACATCTTCTGTAATGGAAGGTAATAATGACTTAATAAACCATTCAGCTAAAAGCTGGTCAGGAACATACGTTTTTACCATTCTACGACGACGTCGCCACTCATGAATATGATGGGATATGTGAGTGGCCGTTGTTTGCTTGAAATTGGTAAGAATTTCTGTTCCTGTTTCGTACCTTATTGGTAACTGAAAATGGGTTAAAAAGGTTGTGGCTAGGGCACTGAAGTTGTCAAACGAAGCTTTGGGTAACTCGATATACCACTTTGTTGCCAGACCAGTTAACGTCCTCTGAAAAAGGCAAAGCCTAATTGAATAATCGTTTAGGCTGTTTGATGAACACCACAAATGAAATGTCATCACATGATTCGACGGGTCTTCACCCAGATTTCCATTAAATTTAGGAATATATAACGGATGTTTATGCGGAATTGCTGGCCACCAAGGGGCGTAAGCAATTGGATCGTTCGTTAGCCGATTTAGATCTGGTAACTCTAAAGTTGCCATGAAGGGTAACTGTTGATTCAGGTTTGGCAAAGCATACCCAGGATAAGATGGAATGGCCTAAGCAGTTGGTCTTTGCATACCAGCATAATGCATTTGATGTTGGTAACTTTGGTAAGGTTCATGGGCATAACCATTGTAGAATTATTGATTTGGACTGTTTTGAATATACAACTGCCCATTATTTGCAAAGATTTGTTGCTCAGATCCTTGGTATACTTGTTGGAATTGCGGTTGTTGGTATTGCACCAACCATGGTTGTGAAGCCATGTGCTGTTGTCCAATACTGACCGTTTGACCAAGATGAGGGGTAATTGTACCCATTTGGGCCTGTGTCATTCCACTGGTTGGCGATTGTGGTTGAGTCGCAGGGACAAGAGGCTATTGCATTACAACCTGAGAAACTTGAGGTTGGCATACAATACGCAATTCTTGTACTTGCGACATCTTCACAATAGCCGGCGTAGTTGGTATATTTGACATAGGTAAACATTGTTGCATCGAATATACAACTCTTGGTTGTTGAGACAGTATTGGCACCCAACCGCTAGATGTAATTCCAGCATAACCTGAATTTTGTTGTGAACTCTCGTATGGTTGTCCTCTCAGAGGCGACAATGAAAGGGTATATTGCCCCCCATACGGCGGTAATCCGGTACTCAAAGGAATTGTTTGTCCTTGAGGACCAGACTACCCAAATTGACACCCTGAAGGATCAATTTGGTGAGACTCAACATAAGAGTTCCCAGATACTATCCCGCATGAACAAACAGGAACAGACCATACTGTCGAAATAGCCCCTGAGTGTTGTAGGGAAAAGTATCCGACTCGGATGACCCTATCCCACTCTAAGGGTGACAGTTCCTTAGCAACAACTGTAAAACAAACTACTTAAGGTTTACTTCTTTATGAAAGCAAAAGAGAATGGAGAAAACACTAACCGTTGCCTTGCGCTTAATGTCGAATCCAAACTCTTCTCTTTGGCCGCTTGCTCTTAGCTCTTTGTTCTTCTGCTCACCCAGCTACGATGAGATCCTGCAAAATAACAAAGAAGGAAACTACAAGAGGCATGCAATCATAACTGGTTCATGGATTAGTGTAAACCAAACATGCAATCATCACAATATATAATTGAAACAAGAGCACATAGAAGAACCTCAATAGCTTTTATTAATGAAGAAATAAAGGTTCTGAGAGTATTACAACCATTGAAGGCTCCAACCCAGCAACACCTCCCAGCAGAAAGAATTGCTCTTCTTCACCTCTCTCAAACAATCACCCAATAACTCAATAGTGAAACCAACAGCATATCATTACTTTGCACAAAATTCCAGCCTCCTGAGCTCATAGGAGAGAGCTCAATATATAGATGAATTGAGAAAGGATGAGTCAGCTTGCAACTGATGTGTAGCTGCCTTGTGTCCTCTCTCTCTTCAGTTAATCTTTAGTTGATCTTCAGTTCTTGAGTCCACTTGGAGAACTTTGCTTCCACTTGGAGAAACAGAGCCTCTGACTCATCACAAGGCGAAATACCTGATCCAAGTGTCATTTTTGGAAGATTCCAAAGCAATGACTCACTGTGCCACTTGTCCCTTCTCGCTCAGCGCAGGTGGCCTTTGTCCCACTTGCTTTGCAACGCAGGTACACCATGGAGCAACTGAGTTTCAGCGCAGAAACCTAGTGGAGCACCTACTTTGATTTCAGGATTGCTTGTTTTTGAGTGTTTTCAGGTGGAGAACTGATCTGAGAGCTGTTGGTTTGCTGACCTTGTTCCTCTAGGGGTAGGAACATCATGTTTAGGGAACTTTGGATCCCTTGGATTATTGACAATCCATGCTTGTTGCTGTAAGGCACAAAATTGTCTATAACAGATGCCCCCTAAAGTATGAGGTCGTTTATCGGGTGAAATGCTTTATTGAGAGGATCCGAAGTTCATTCAATCTGCTGAGAAGTGTCCTGTAATACGATACAATACAATACATTATTTTTCATACATTTTTCATGATCTAGCTGAGGCGGGCATTTCCATGCTCAGCTTTATAAATACATTTTGGTACATAGAACAGACAATCGTCTGATTGTAGACTGATAATTCTCTGCTGAAATTATCATCCTTTGAGAAGGATGATCATCTGCTGTAATGGTGTACATATCAAATGTCTTTATGTCCTGAATATATATCGCAGCCCGGATGGATGAAACTAGATCCGGGGTCTTCAATCTCTTCCGATCTTCACTCGATGTACAAGTCGATCCATGTGAGAATTTCTTGAAGTCGAACATGGAAAGACATCGCTTGATTACCGGTCATTGATGTAAACCGTTAACAAGCGCGAGAGGAGTCACCGATAAGGATGATGACCCTCAAGGTACGACAGTACAATCCACATGGTGGGAATAAAGGACTTGGCATTGACCACCATGCAAAATCTTCTGGTCGAAGGTCATTGATGTATACCTGTCGCCGGAAGTGAGAAACTTGCCATTGAGGCATGCAAGCTTCAAAGTACTGAGGGGGGTGTTCCTAGATCAACTCCTTGGATAATGAGCTGATGTCGACAAGGAGCGATCCGTCAAAGGAGGGCCTTAATGAATCCCACATCAGTGACACGGAACGGAGCTAGTGATTGTGATGAGGTGAAAACAAACTGTGATGTATGATTCAGGGTGGCGGTCATGAAGTGGATGAAGGATAATGTACGGCAGTGGGTGGAACACGGTTGACTCTTTACAGAACCACATCTCTTGAACATATAACGACACTGATGTGATGGATTGGTAGCATTACCCCAATTGTGGATGGTGTGGCGAAGACCATGGTTATGAGACCGGTGAATGAAACAACCCAACCCGATGTGATACGGAGGACAAAGTGTCATGTTCAAGAGCGACTTGCTACCATTAATGCTGTGAGGTTCTCCCAATTTTTCCCCAGTCATTGCTGACCAGTACCTCTTTATTTTTGTCAAGCTTGAGGAGGATAACATATGCTTGTTCTATAACCTGCCCTTCGGGCAAGCCCATTGCTATGTTTTAACGAGCCTAGCGATAGGGAAACTCGTTCTCGTCTAAAGACAAGTTTGTCGCTATTTAATCATTTTAACGAGTCTAACGACAAAGAAAACTCGGTCCTTTTCATTTTTAGAGAGTCTGAAAAGGTACGAAAAGTTAACTCCAAAATTCCTTTTTCGTCCTCTAATCCCTTAAGTCCGAAAAAGTATAAAACAATACAGAAGGGATGAATTTTCGATTTCTTTAACGAGCCGAACAAAACAAGCGCTCGATCTTTTTGTGTAATAATCCCTCAGGTCCAAAAAGATTAAAATCTAGAGGAGGGATAGCTCTTCTTGTCCTTTAACGAGCTGGAAGGCCAAAACTCGGCAAACTTTTCATATTTTACGAGTCAGTGAAAAGAGCTCAAAGAAGACTCGTCTTTTGAGGAACGAGTGATGAACAGGGATAGCAGCAGATTCCAGGTACAGGTTGGAATTCTCCAATCACGGCAGTGTCACAAGGATGGCTAAGTGAAATCACTCTTCGCAGCTGTTCCTCAAAATGGGTAAACAAACATATGGAGGTGAACGATTGGCCAAATGAACAGATGGAGGTGATGGCATATAAACACGACCAAGGGCTTTTAATATGGCTTTCAAAGGTTACATTTCTCGAGGTTGTTTACCGGTTCATTTTTTCTGGATGAGCTTGAACTGTAGGGAAAGATTGCTCACAACTTGTGTTTATTTTTTAACGAGCATGAACTCTGTACAAAACTGCTCGATTCTTGCGTTTATTTTTTAACGAGCATGAGCATTGCTAAAACTGCTCGATTATACCAGTCTTAATACAAGGAATGCTTTAGGTGAGGTAATCTTATTTAAGGAGCGATACCTCACTAATTACTCCAATTTGGCAGGTTTTAACTTTTGCCCTTCATCCTTTCTTTATGCAAGCTGGAAACGGCTAATCCTACGAGTTTAACGGGTTAGACCTACAGGTTTAAAGGGGGGACCTAAAAATTTACAAAAAATAGATAGTCGTCCCGTGCTTGCACTCCAAAAGGTTTGCATGCCCCCAGGTATAAAGTATAATTTCAAGGCTCTTCTTCTCCTCTGTCCCACCTTTGTTTTTCTACTTGTCGTCTTGCTATATTTTTAACGATACTTGTCTTCTCGTTATTTTTCGGTGCCGATGGTACTTGTCTTCCCATCAGTTCACTTTTTGATTTTTGCAAGATCGCAACAGATAAAACATTGGTGTTACGGGGGAGAGGTCCTCTTACTTATTATCCGAAAAATGGTTTTGTTTGCTGCCGCAAACTAAACTCTCTTTTCGGCGATGTCTATCATTAGGTTGCTAAGGATGGTGACTACTTGTTGCAGCAATTTCCTCTCTTTCTTTGAAGACTGCCCCTACTTCTCTTTTAAAACATATTGTTTTAATGGGTGAGGCTTGACATTCAAAGATGGTGCCTTCTTGCTGCCACAAATAGATCCCCTCCTTAGGAGAGCCCACTTCTTTAGACAAAGGGAGCGATTCTTCCGCTTCAACATAACTTTGACAAAAGAATTTTATCCTAGAACAACCCTCTCTTCCTTTTTTGGACAGGGTATGGACTAGCCCATTCTTCTGCGGAAATTAACTTTATACCTAAGGTTTTCTCTGCCCGAGGCAGGCCAGGGTGCATGCCCCCTGGGTCCCCATTCTTTTCTTCTCGAATTACTCGCATTCATCGGGAAGTAGAACCGGGGGCGGTGGCATTCCTTGATTGAATAAACCGTTAAGGGATGGTATTTGACTATTTGCAATGCGTGATCCTGGAAATGAAAGTTGGTCTACGAGCTTGACCATTCTTCCTTCGTGCGGAAAACACATGACTCTAAAGAGCGAGGACACTATTGCCTCCATGCAATATATATAGTCTCGTCCAAGGAGTAAGTTATATGCCAAGGGTCCCTGGACAACCATGATGTTCATATGAACTGTCTTCCCTTTCAATGTAACTGGAACATTGGGGAGAATCCCTAACGGGTGACTGGTTCCTTTATCAAAACCTGATAGATTTCTCATCTCAGGTAAAAGCGCCGGGCAACCCAGTGCTTTCCAAGCAACAGAGGAAAGGATACTCACAGATGCCCCTTCATCAATGATAGTTCCAGCCATCACCATTCTGTAGATTTGGACTATGATTCTGAATGGGATACTGGCTGGTAACCGGGGTCTGCCTAGTTGATTCCAATCAAAGGATACAACTAGGTTGCTTGGTGGTGGGACCGAATATACGGCCGGATACGACCTTGACGATGTTCCTTCCTGCGATAAAGGAATGGGCGCATTGCCCTGATGCTCATCAAAGTCTGTGTTGATGAAAAGAATATGGACGGTGTCATCCTTATCCTCTTCAGTGAGGGTGTCATTTGAAGATGGGTCTTCAATGACGGGGTCATTGGAGGATGAAACCTCCGAAGGAAGAATGGGGTCGACTGCCGTTTCGACCTTTAGACTTTCGTCTGTTCTGGATTCAGTAGGTTCATTTTCAATGACCGACACTTCAGCTGACCACTTGAGTGGGTCAGCTGGATTTTCAACTACCGAGGGATTATGCGCGAGTTTTTGGTATCCAGGAGGAAGTCGTAACGGTGAAACTGCACGATCTTCCAAAACTCTCTTTGCCTCATCTAAGAATGGACATTTGTGGATGGCGTGATCGCCTTCACACAATATACAGGGTGATCTTGGTCTCCCTCTTCGTCCTTCACTCTCGCTAGTTGACGGACTGCAATCAACATGACTACCAGAGGTTGATGCTACCGGATTGTGCAACCTTGGGGACCAGTCCCTTAGTATCCGGGGAATACAGGGACAATCACGATGGAAGTGGGCCCCTTTGCAAATGACACATGGCGATTTAGGCCCGGTTGGTGCAGTGTGTGGGTTTTTGTTAGCTGTCTTTTGCTTGCCCCCAGTTGCCTTCGCCATAGGCCCCTTCTGCTTCTTTTCTCTCTTCTTCTTTTCCTTCTTCTCCATGGGAGGCTGACTTTTGCCGGCTCTTCCTTGTGAAGATGAAGGATCAGAGGAAGAATTGTAAGAAGTGGAAGGCTGGTGGGTAGCTCTAGACTGTTCTGACTGTTGATTCGATTGCTCAGGATTAGTGGCGATCTGGACTACATTAGTTGAAAAGAGCCATACGAGTAGGCCAATTGTCAATCCTGGAAGTGACAATGTTGCCATATGAGGCGCACCAACATCTCCCCAAGAGGAGAAGGGATTTGGGCTTCCACCAAGGTTGTTTCCTTGGTTGGTGGGCTCCATACTTTTCAAATGAAAGATCAACGTGGGAATAACAGGTGATTATGTTCCGCTTAAAATAAATTTTATTAACGATGCTTTTAGACACAAACTTGCTTTTTCATGTTTTAAGAGTCGAGAAAAAGCTAAAGATGACTCTAGTCGCCTTCGATGTTTTAACGAGCCCGAAGTGACAAATGCTCGGATGGACTTTTTCAGTTATAGAGTTTGAAAAAAGCCAAAAGAAACTTCTCTGGAGATCGAGGTAGAGGGTGTGCCAAACTTTTCGCGAAACCACAGAATACGTTTTACGGTACGGGTGGTCGATCTTCGTGAATGTTGTGTTCACTGCATCGCGATCGGTAGGGCGGCCGACACGGCTTCCTATGGATAAAGGATAATTGCCTATAGGGGTCTCCCAATATATACGCGACGGTACGTGGGAGCACAAGTCCGTATTAGTGCCACCGACTCTCAAGAGGAATCACCCACCTTCGTAGAGATCGACAGTCACTATGTTTAACTACGCTGGAACACGTCTCTACCTAGACCTCTATGTGTTTGCGTTATGTTACAAAGCGTTGTTATGTAAATTGGATTTATTTTAATGTTGATCTTGCTTATCAGTTTGCCTTTAAGGATCACCACGAGATGTATATAACAAATTCCTGAATGCAGTCTAAGATGAGAAGCAAACTTTTCAATCTTTCAACTTTGAAAACCTTAACTACTGAGGGAAAAGAAAGGCAAATATTTTCACACAGATCATAGAGCACACACTAAAATGCAAATCTTTCCTAAATCTTCAAGCACACAGTCAAATGCAAAATGCACAATGCATGTATTTTCTTTTCCCTTTCTTAATGTGGATGGATTACAAAAAGAAAGTGGTTATATAACTTTGATTTCGATTTAAAGCGAAAGTAAACAAGTTTGTCCAAAATCAAAAGACACCTTAAGGTTCACTTGCTTAATCACTGGAAATACATGAAATCAAACCATACTAATGAAAGTAAAATGACTAATCAGCTATGGACAGCAAACAAGCTAACTCTTTAGACCAGCAAAATGCCTAACACAGGTTCAGATCTAAAAGGCCAAAAGCATGACTAGTTTACTTTTCGTTATGGGAAATTGTAAATGAGTAAGAAATACAAAGAACAAGTACAATTTCGTTATATAACAGAGGAAGAATGATGGCAAGTAATATTGGTTTCAAAACAGGCACAAGACTGACACCTAGCAGCAAAACTAAGTGAAAACAAGCAAGAGAAAGGAGGAAACCCCAAATGCACTAAGCAAATTTGGGCCAACGCAAGCTCTGCACAGCCAAACTGGCTCTCAGTGCAGGTAGCCCCTTCGGGACCTGCGTTGCAAAGCAGGTAGCCTGTGTACTACCTGCTTTGGAAAACGAGAATTGCGTTTTCACAGTTTCCGGGTCATAATTTTCTCAAAAATGCACGGTTTTTACTCAAATCAGAAGCAATCAGTCAAGCACACTCAAAGGGATGATTAAGAAGGTGCAAAGCTATCACTAAGAGCTTACAAGGATCCTTGTAGATCAGCTCTTCAAATCATGAATTTGCTCAGAAAATGAGCAAGAGTAGTTGCCCTCTACTTCGCTTTTGATATAGTCAAAAGCTTTTCGATTTGGTACTCTTTTGTTCAGGAAATGAATAGCAAAATACTACAAACACAATCAAACGGATACGATCCCCAGTGGAGTCGCCAGTTTGTTGTAGGGAAAAGTATCCGACTCGGATGACCCTATCCCACTCTAAGGGTGACAGTTCCTTAGCAACAACTGTAAAACAAACTACTTAAGGTTTACTTCTTTATGAAAGCAAAAGAGAATGGAGAAAACACTAACCGTTGCCTTGCGCTTAATGTCGAATCCAAACTCTTCTCTTTGGCCGCTTGCTCTTAGCTCTTTGTTCTTCTGCTCACCCAGCTACGATGAGATCCTGCAAAATAACAAAGAAGGAAACTACAAGAGGCATGCAATCATAACTGGTTCATGGATTAGTGTAAACCAAACATGCAATCATCACAATATATAATTGAAACAAGAGCACATAGAAGAACCTCAATAGCTTTTATTAATGAAGAAATAAAGGTTCTGAGAGTATTACAACCATTGAAGGCTCCAACCCAGCAACACCTCCCAGCAGAAAGAATTGCTCTTCTTCACCTCTCTCAAACAATCACCCAATAACTCAATAGTGAAACCAACAGCATATCATTACTTTGCACAAAATTCCAGCCTCCTGAGCTCATAGGAGAGAGCTCAATATATAGATGAATTGAGAAAGGATGAGTCAGCTTGCAACTGATGTGTAGCTGCCTTGTGTCCTCTCTCTCTTCAGTTAATCTTTAGTTGATCTTCAGTTCTTGAGTCCACTTGGAGAACTTTGCTTCCACTTGGAGAAACAGAGCCTCTGACTCATCACAAGGCGAAATACCTGATCCAAGTGTCATTTTTGGAAGATTCCAAAGCAATGACTCACTGTGCCACTTGTCCCTTCTCGCTCAGCGCAGGTGGCCTTTGTCCCACTTGCTTTGCAACGCAGGTACACCATGGAGCAACTGAGTTTCAGCGCAGAAACCTAGTGGAGCACCTACTTTGATTTCAGGATTGCTTGTTTTTGAGTGTTTTCAGGTGGAGAACTGATCTGAGAGCTGTTGGTTTGCTGACCTTGTTCCTCTAGGGGTAGGAACATCATGTTTAGGGAACTTTGGATCCCTTGGATTATTGACAATCCATGCTTGTTGCTGTAAGGCACAAAATTGTCTATAACACTGAGTGGGCCCCTTCTAGCGATTGAGAGCTAGTTGGGACAGATGGTATGCCGGCGAACATTGTTGGAGTGACAGCAGGAAGTTCTGCCATTGCTGTGTCAGATGACACAGTCCTAGATGTCGACGGTTGTTCAGAAATTTCTAGTGTATCCAAAAGATTGCCTAGAGATTCTACAGGAGCTTCCGATGACAGTAGACTAATTTCCGATGAAGAAGGATATAGAGTGATCCCGACTCCAAATCGCGATGGAGTACTAGATGGAGGATCCTCCACAATCTCTTCTATAGCAATCAGACCAGGTGGAAGAGGTAGATCGTCAGATTGACCCTGCCATTTGTCCACTCTCGCCCATCGTACCCCATAGAAGGGCTTTTCAAGATGCAAATGACCTCCCGTGTGTATTTAGGTGGGATGCAGCACACTTTGACCATGGAGCAGGTGAGATGGTCTAGTTTTGACTAGTTCTGAGCAGTTTTTCATGGAGAACTTCTAGGAGAATATGTAATCAATCGACCTTGTTCTTTTAGAGGTTGGAACAACACTTTTAGGGACTTTAAGAGCCCTTGGTTTATGGACATTTATGATTGGAGTTGCAGTGCCCAAAAATGTCTATAACAGGAGGCAGAATGCAAATGATAAAAATTGAATTGCATTTATTATTCACAATGATACATATTTATAATACATATAAGTGACCCTTGGTTTCATATTCCAAGTGGTCCCTTGGACTCCCTTTAGTTGTTCAGCTTCCACACCAACCCTTAGAGGATTAGGCGTCCAACAAACACTTAAATCATTATGAGAATACATGGGGTCATGATCAATGCTCTATGTCTTGGAATTATTACCTTAGTCCATGGTTTTTAATTATATACAATATACATATACTGAAATTAAGAATTTCATTTGCTATATTGAGGGATGAATTGATGGATCATTAATTTGATATATGACTCCATCATGTCAAGTGTTGCGTCATTGATACTGGATCTAGGTTTGAGGTTTATATGATTTTTCAAATTATCTCAAACACCAATAATTACACATTTTGAGAAAGTCTTGTCATTGATCTGGTACGGTTTCAATCTGATGGCTCTGTTGTCTCTCGAATGGTTAAGCAGAAACTACCTAGTTTTCTCCCTTTCTCCTTAGATAATTTGCATGTCACAGCTTATCAAGAGTCCTCTACATCAAACACTCTCTACAGTGTGTTTTCTTCAAGCCCTGCCCTCAGGTGAGTTACATTGATTCTGCCTGTTGTATTGAATTTGTTCCTTCAAAGTTTTCTTTTGGAACTGAGTTTTCCATTTTCATTTAGATTTACAGGTTCAACGATGATGATGATGGGAAAGGTTCCTTAGGCCCTTATTTCCAGGCTTCCACTTTTATTTCCAGGTAAAAATCCCCCTTGTATTATAGTTTCACTATGCTTCAATGACCAGTTGGGGTTATATGGATTTGTTCCCTAACAAGTCTTCTCAGTTGCCCTTTCAAAGTGAAATTTTCCAGCTTGGTGGTGGGGTTATCATTAGGTATTAACTGGAGGATTTTACTTTTGTGCATGCAATTTTATTTTATGGTACTCATCTTTGGCATGGGTTTAATTTTATCTTTCTCTCTATGCAAGGTTATACACATGTAGAATCTTTGTTCCCCTTCTTATTGGGTTGCCTTATCTTTCCTTTGAGACGAGAGAATTAGTCACCCTGGCATGTCGGCCTTACACAAGGATCTCTTTCTCAGGTGCACAAGTTTTTCCTTTGTCCTCATCAAGGACCTGCTTTTGGACTTGTAGTGAGTACGACACTAGTTTCTTTTTAATAGCTTTGTTACATCTATCATTGAGATCCCACAGGGTTTTACGGCATGGCCCCCCAAAAGTGCAAGGGTTTTATGTTAAAACGTGTTCATATTGTTAATTGTTTTGTAAATAATGGGACTTCTTTGGATACCCTTCTTAGGGTTAACAATTTCAAGTTAATGTACACTATATATATATATATATATGTATATATATATATATATATATATATATATATATATATATATATATTATAACGACCATTCCTACCTAACACCTGAGTTGTTCTTTATGCGTATTTATTTTAAGTCAACTTATGTTTTCAGGGTTTTTGTTATGGAGATGCATTACAACAATATGAGTTTTCCTTTCTAATTTACTCCAAATGCTTATGCTGAAATTTGAAATGGGATGCTTTCATATGTATTTGTTTGAAAAGATTATACTGTTAGATCTAGGATATAATTGTTTATGATACTTTCTATGTATTCTTATTTCTTGATATTGCTTTAGTCGTGTTTGGTTTCTCACGAAGATGCACATAATTATAATACTCTAAAAATAATTATTGGAACATGTTACTTGCATAAGTGTAGAGTTAATATTTATCTATTGTTACAAATTCTTACCAGGGTTTCATATTACAGTTTCCACAACTAGTAGCTTAATTTCAAGACCATGTTAGGTCTGGGACTACACCTAGGTGGTTGGTTAAGTCCGACCTAGCCAGGGTGATAACCTGGGTCATGACCACCCTTGTGCCAACAACCGTTGTCTAACTAGAGTAGGGCACGACTCGCTCACTCTCAACACACACTCCTACCACATTTTTGTATTGAAATCAATTTCCTCTTTATTATTATTTTACAGGTAACATGTAACAATCAAATTTCTTTCTTTTCCAACCTAACTTCATGTACTAATTCAATGTGATTCTGTATTCGCTTCTCTATTAACCTACACGATTCCCATTCAGATAAGTGTTCATGTGAAATCTTACCCTGTTTCACAAGTGTCCTTAATTATTACATCAAAGACTTATTACAATCTCACGATGTATAACAGACTTCAATACTTATTTACCACAGAGGGTTTTTAGGCAAACATTCCCATATACCTTTATCACAGTAACTTTTTATTTCTAAAAAAAAAATAGATATTCACTGATACATTAATCGCAGTAACATTCTTTTTAATTCTAGAAAAGGATATTTATTCAGATACTTCACTCACATTAACATTCTTTTACTTTTAGAAAAGAACAATTATTCACAAATAAATTAATCACAATCACATGTATTCACTATAAATACCCATTTGTAGCGTTAAGTTATCTAGGAATTATCAAGAAAGATAACACCTCCCAACCACGAAAATGAAAATTATGTTTGATTCTCCCCCCGAGTTTCTCAGTACCAGAACAACTGATTTTCAGTAAACCCAACAAGGTCATTTCATAGCAAACAAGACCCTGAGGTCCAACCCATAACTCATAGACTTATATCAGCCTTGAGGCTTCCACTGGCTCTCTATCTAACACAAGAACATCTTATAGGAAACATCTTGCCTCACCCTCACATCTTCCTATGCAAGTTTCAATTCCTTCTCCCTCATTCCAAGATGCCTCCAACATTTTTCCTATTACCTTCCTTGGCTCTTTTCCTTTTGAGACAATATTTTATCTCAAAGGAGGGAGAGGTAACTGAATTCGAACTATCTAGGAAAAGAATTTTATCTAGTGTTATTTCTAGTGAATTCCAAGTTTCCCTTAGTTTTCTTTTTATAAGATAAAAATAAAAATAAAACTTTAATCATCAAAATTTCCATTAGGATTTTCCACTCAACCTATAAGTTATTAAGTCTTTAAATAATAAAAATAAAAAAAGTAACTCAACAGGTATTTACAATGACTAAGGGTATTATATCTTCCCCCCCTTTTGCATAGCATTGTCCCCGATGTTATTTTTCCCTTTGAATAGGCCATGATAAGCTTCCTGCATAAATCTCCCATCTTCCTAGGTGGCCTCTTCTATTCTAAAGTGCCTCAAATGCACTTTAACCTGCGTGATGGCTCGCCTCTGTAACATTATTTCTCTCCAATCGAGAATATGATGAGGCTCTACCAAGAACTCTCCATCTGGTTCAACCTGATACAAAACCATAAACTATCATTAGTTCTTGCTAATCATCAAATCAAAAATACTTTACATAATTTAACTAAAAATTTAGATTTTACCTACATATCCTGCCAATGAATAATATGCCTAGGGTCATATACATATTTCATCAAATATGAAACATGAAATGCGTTATGAACTATTACATGACTAGGTAGTGCCAATCGATATGCCATTGGTCCAATTTTTTCCAGTATTTAGAAAGGGAAACATAATCGAGGGGCAAGTTTTGCATAACTTCTCTTTCTTAAATTACTCTTCTTGGTTTAACTCTACATATACGTGATCCCCAACTTTAAATTCTCGATATGTTCTCTTTTTTTTTTGCATAAGCCTTTTGCCTAGCTTGGGCAGCTTTTCGATTCTGTCAGACTCTTTTTATGGTCTTCTCCTTTTCTGATAACATGTCTAGTCCTATCATTATCCTATCTTCAAATACGTTTTCTAATTGGTAGAGGTCCTACATCTTCTCCCATATAATACCTCAAATGGGATCATTTTTAAGGACTCATGGTAGCTATTGTTATACGCAAATTCAACCAGGTGTAAATATTCCTCCCCTTTGGTTGGTTGTTGCATAACATACATTCTTAGCATGTCTTCAAGCACTTGATTCACTCTCTCGGTTTTCCCATCTTTCTATGGATGGTATGCAATACTAAGCTATACCTGGGTTCCTAATCCCGTAAAGAGAGATTTCCAAAATGCAGAGGTAAACTTTATATCTCTATCTTAAATAACTACCTTAGGTATGCCATGAAATCATAATACTTCTTTCATGAAAATATCAGCAATTTGAACATTCTTATAAGTAGATTGCATTTGGATGATATGAGTTGTTTTACTTAGTTTTTATACTAATAATGACCATGACTGAATCATTGTGTCTCTTTGATTTGGTTAGTCCTATTATAAAATCTAGTGTAATGAATTCCCATTTCCATTCAAGGATGGGTAATGGGTGAAGAAGATTGGCTCAATGTTGGTGTTCAACTTTAACTCGCTGACATTCTAAACATTTTGCCAAATATTCTACAATATCTATTCTCATACCTAGCCAAAAATAATCATTTTTTATTACTGAAAATAATTTTTTGATAGCTGGGATAGGCAACATATGGACTTCTGTGAAATTCATCCAAAATAAAATGTCTAAATGAAATTTGGTTGGGGGCATATATTCTTCCTCTAAAAGTTAGCAAGTGATCCTTGTTAATACTATATTTAGACTATTTTCAAGGTTATTAGTCTGATGGGTTTTCTTCCATACAAATTTGTATTCCAGATCCTTTTGGGAAACTTCTTTAATCTATTAAAAAAAAAAACTATATAGTTGTAGTAAAGTTCATACACACAGTGAACCCTTCTATGTAATGCATCCGCTACTCAATTTTATTTTCCTTTTACATGCTTAATGTCAAAGTCAAATTCTCTAAGAAAGGCATTCCATCTTGCTTAATAGGCATTCAGGCTAGGTTGCTTAAAACAATTGGTTAGACTGTTATGATGACTCATCAATAAAAACTTCTTACCCAATAGATAATGTCTTTATACTTTCAATGCATGGATTACGACAGTTAATTCCAAATCATAAGCAGAGTATCTCTGTTATGAAACCATCTCAAGAAAAGATAGAAAAGATAGATCAACGCCTTAGAATTCAGCCTCTTCGAGGGGGCAACCTCCTTTACATTACATAAATGAACAATTCTTGGATGATACAAATGACAAAACCTCCTTTCTATATATAGGAGTCTAAGGAGTCACAATATAATCTAGCCGACCTAACAATAATAATATAAAGCCACAAAAATAACAATAGAGGGATTCTATGGGGCACAAAAGTAACAATATGGGGGTAATAGGGGCACAACAATATAAATAAGGGGTATAACTACAATGGTAATGGGGTAATCACTAGTAGTATATGGGCCTAACATGCCCCTCTCCTTCAAAAAGCGTTGTCCTAAACGCTTGAGTAGTTCTTGATGCTTCTGTATAAAATTCTTGTCCTCCCATGTGGAATCTTCAGCGGGTAAGTTCTTCCACTTGATGAGATACTCTAAAATTGATCGATTTCGTAGCTGTCGGGTTCTTGTTTCTGTGACTGCTCTAGGTTCCAATATGATTTTTCCTTCCTTTTCAATATCTGGAAATATTGTTTGAATTGGGATCTTTTGCAAGTTTTGAATAAGTGGCCATACTTCTTTGTCCTTCTTCCATTCATCCCTTGCTTCGTTTATCCAATCTGGTTGGATAATAGAAATAGCACAAAACAATGCTTCCACATCCTCATCCTTGAAGAGTCTTCCCATTCGGTAAGGTCGCCATTTTTTAAGTGCATGTAGTATTGCCAATGTTTCCTTCTCATAAATAGCTTGCTTTAGATGTAGCAGTAAAAATACCCAATCGCCTACATCAAAACATTTTTCACTATGATGTTGATCTACCTATTGTTTCATTTGATTTTGCACCGAAGTGGCACTATCCTTTAAAAGTTGGAGAACTTGTTGTTGATGCTCGATGTGATCTTTCACTACTTGAACCTTTTTCTTCTTGATATGTCCTTCTATCTTTAGATTTTGAGGAGTGGTAATTTCTTCCAATCCTTTACAAGATATGGTCGGATTCATTTCTTGACGCTCGATGTGATCTTTCACTTCTTGAACATTTTTCTTCTTGATATGTCCTTCTGTCGCGCTAGTTTGAGGAGTGGTAATTCCGACCAGTGAATTAAAAGATATGGTTGGATTCATTTCTTGTTTCTTGATGTGATCTTTCACTTCTTTCACCTTTTTCTTCTTGATATTTCCTTCTATCTTGAGAGTTTGAGGAGTGGTCATTCTTGCCAATAGTTTACAAGATATGTTCTGATTCATTTCTTCTTTCTCTGGGGTCGGGTCCTGGCATATATCCTCTCCTTTTGATGTTTCTTGATCCTTTTCTTCCTCCTCTTCATACTCTATGTAAAATAATTTCTTCTCAGCACACTTATGACCTTTAGTGCATTTGCTATCACAATTGTAACAAAGCCCTTTTTCTCTTTTTTCTTCCAATTGTTGTGGTGTAACCCTTGTAGGTTGTGGAAGGCTAGGAGGAACAACACGTCCATCTTTATAGTTGTGAGGGGTAGACTTCCTTGTTTCCATAATTTTACTTTCAAATATGTCACAAAGCCCTTTTGTGTTGCTCTTTGTATCCTCATAATGTGCTATCATTTCCTCCGTGAGAATTGACCACGTAACAAGTTTTTTATGAGAACAAAGCCCTTTATACCATAAAAATTGATCCGGTTCTAAATATGAAGATGCAATACATACCTTTTGTAACAGTGGTACGCCATGTAGATCAAAATATTGCTCCATCTGAAGTATCCAATTTACCAGATCCTTGCCATCAAACTTCCTCATCTTGCCTTTTCTTGATTTTAAGACCTTGAAATTGAAACGACTATAACTTTGTACTTACGGATACTTAAGTTCTAAAATTGCTACCTGTAGTATCTCTCTATGTCCTCTTTCCAATGCCACCAGTCTGATCCAAATTGGATTCCCCAAAAAAAAGTTATGCACAATCTCCCAAGATGACCTGATTATAGACCTTTCCAGAAGAGCGAACTTGTATGAAGTGCCACGTGTCAATTTTTCGACCTATGGATCTAAAAAATTCATACAAGAAACTACAATCCGTGCTCTTTCTGTACCTTCTTACGAAATTTCAATCTGATCCTCAGAGAGAAAGTTATGACAATTTTTCCCAGGTCACCTGTTTTGAACGTAATTCAAGAGTCTGCAAAAAGACCAACTTCCTCATATCATATCTCCGAAAATATGGCACGAAAAGCTCTGAAATTCGGTTCCAAGGTTCAGCGCGATTTCTTCTCAAATGGGTTTTTTTTGCGACTTCTGAAACATCACAGAAAAAAAGTTATAGTGAAAATGCCATGATGACCTGTTTGGAGCAGCGAAACCCTAGAATCCAAAGCTCTGATACCAAATGTTATGAAACCAGCTCAAGAAAAGATAGAAAAGATAGATCAACGCCTTAGAATTCAGCCTCTTCGAGGGGGAAACCTCCTTTACATTACATAAATGAACAATTCTTGGATGATACAAATGACAAAACCTCCTTTCTATATATAGGAGTCTAAGGAGTCACAATATAATCTAGCCGACCTAACAATAATAATATAAAGCCACAAAAATAACAATAGAGGGATTCTATGGGGAACAGAAGTAACAATATGGGGGTAATAGGGGCACAATAATATAAATAAGGGGTATAACTACAATGGTAATGGGGTAATCACTAGTAGTATATGGGCCTAACAATCTCTACTCATGTTCCTTTAGTTTCTAAGATTTGTAAGCTATCACCTTCCCTTCTTACATCAACACTCCCCCTATCCCTTTTGGCAGGCAACCGTGCAGACCAAAAATTCATTGTCTGGGTCAATGATATTTAACACTAAGGTTGTGGTTAATAATTATTTCAACTATTTAAAACTCCGTTGACAATCAAATGTCCACTTGAAATCCTCTTCTTTCTTTTGCAAGGAAGTTATAGGATAAGCAGTTTGGGAAAATCCCTCAATAAACCAATGATAGTACCTTGTTAGGCCCTCGAAAGATCATATATATGAAACATTTTTGGTTACATGACATTCCATAATGGTTTTGATCTTTTTGGTGTCGACAACTATCCCTTCAGTTGAAATGATGTGCCCCAACTATTGGATTTGATCTTTATAGAAGTCACATTTGGTAAATTTAGCATATAACTGATGTTCCCGCAAAAATTGCAACACTATCTGTAAATGTTCTTTATGTTCTTCTATATTCCTTTAGTAAACAAGGATATCTTTTATAAATATCAAGACAAATTTTTCTAAAAATGGGTGAAAAATACCATGCACCAACTCATGAATGTCGCTGGTGCATTAGTAAGTACAAATGGAAAGACAACAAACTCATAATGAGCATAACAGGTTTTAAATGTTGACTTACAAATGTCTTCTTCTCTTACTCTGATTTCATGGTAACCTGATTGTAAATAAATCTTAGAGAAGAATGTATCACCTTTAATTTGATCGAATAAATCATCAATTCTAGGCAACGAATACTTATTCTTGATAGTCAACTTTTTTAACTACCTATAATCAATGCAAAGTATTAAAGTG
Organism: Pinus tabuliformis; assembly: GCA_031772625.1. Lineage (NCBI taxonomy): Eukaryota > Viridiplantae > Streptophyta > Pinopsida > Pinales > Pinaceae > Pinus > Pinus tabuliformis. The sequence continues at coordinate 892,371,355 of CM062813.1, forward strand.
CCATCATTTTCCTTACAAAGAGTACAGGAGCTCCCCAAGGTGACACGCTTGGGAAGATGTACCCTTTGTCAAGCAATCCTTGTAGTTTCATCTTGAGTTTTGTTAGCTCATGTATACTCATATGGTAAGGAGCTTTTGACACTATAACAACCCCAAGAACTAACTCTATCATGAAGTCAATATCTTGTTTAGGGGAAAGTCTCGGTATGTCCTCAAGAAACACATAAACAAAGTATTGAATGACTGATATATTTTCTAATGTGGTTATTTTATCCTTAGTATTAGAATACCGGACCTAAACAACTTCTATCTCACAACCCTTTCTAACACATTTGCCTAATTGTAAGGCTGTAATAAGACGTAAGTTTATTGGCTTTTCCACTTCTTGAATTTATTGCCTAGTACCATCTTCAATGAGGAAATTATTTACAACTCACCAGGGACCAATGTCCTTCTAACCAGTCCATCTCAATTTGCATGTCATACAATGGGAAACACATTTAAATTGACCCTAATTTGTTGCCTTCCTATTTCGATAGGACAATTTGGTACCTTAGCAGTCACTCTTCTCTTTGCTCTAGCAGCTAATTGTACCAACCAGGGATTTTTAAATTTATGGATCTCTACATTACACTTTTCCACTACCTTAGGACTGATAAATTAAATTTGTTCAAGGATCTACTAAAATAGATATAGTTTGGTTAAATAGCTTACCTTCCAATTCTATCATGGTAGGCTAGTAATCTGCTTGATGGTCTTCGAAATTAGTGTTGATCCTTGGTATTATCTTTTCCACCACGCCGATTGTAGAAGCTTATTATATGTTAGAAGCTTGCTCTGTGTTATAGTGGCTACAACCACCCTCCATAATTTTGACTTAACTTTAGTTTGGAGCCTCCCTACCAACCATCCTTAGCAGCATGTCTTACACTGTTGAGTACATAGGCTTCAACTAAGTTGCGGTCGCTTGCTATGATACAAATTTAAACATGAATACAACAAATTACAGAGATAACCATAAATATAGAGATGCAGTAGAAATAATACTTCATTTCATTAATGTAAAATACTGAAATATGCTTATGTTGGATTATATGGGCCTGACCCAGGTTCGGAAGAATTATTTAGCCAAACAAATCCCACAGCTACTGGCCCTTTCAGCAATAGCCCGGGGAGCGCGGACTGAGGTCTCACCCGAGGTAGCAGGGGAGGGTGTTGGAACCAAGTTTCCGCACCCTTGGGATGTCTGGATGTGGTCAGAAGGGCTCGTGCACTATCCTGCAGCCTTGCACTGCTCTTCTTCCACGTAGACCCGAACTAGAGCTACTTCTGAATACTAATCACTGAATGATTTATTATAGATAAGATCTACTTAAAAGGGTCTTTAAACAAACATTTAACAAAATTAACTAGTTCGCGCACTTAAAATAGATACAAATTCACATATATTCATAACATGAGCATACACGCATAAATCAAACAGTTATATTAACCACACATTAACCAGATCCGTGATAGTTCAAATTTAACACAGAATTTCAGAATAAACTTATCTTTATTCACTTTCTTTACTAATACATCCAGATCCATCCTGTGCACTTAGTTGCAGGGGTTTGCACACATAGTTGCGGACTCTTCCAGGCCTTTGTGCACACAGCTACAGAGCCTCTATCTACTACCCAAAACCCTCAACTTGGACTTACTGACACTTCAAGACTTTTCTTCTCAAAAACCCATTACATAACAGATCCAAGATTACATACCAAAAAGCTACCTTCTATCCATAGAGCCTCGCTCTATTTATACATTTCCATGGACCGCGATCCATGGGCAGGCCGACTCAACTTACATTTCTTTACATTATTTTTGGGCGAACTACCCTTTGACTCAACTTATTATAACTCGCACTCTGTGAATCCCGCGGAGTCTTTACCCTGTCTTTACCCAAAATTTCGGGCTTTGTGCCCCATGACCGTTGCGTGGGGCTTCCGCTACCCAACAGTCCCCCAACACAATCATCATGACTCGTTTCGAGTCACTCATCAATACGGCGAGACACACTGCCTTGGCTTCGTGGTTCACCTCCCTTTGAGTGACAATCATCATCTTGCTGCTCCTTCATTGTCTCTTACAATGTTTCATCCGGCTCCTGCTTCGTTGTTTTTACCAATTCTCGATATTGATAATGCTCATTCTTCTTTTCTCGGTTAACACAGAACACCCCCTCATAGGATTTTAGCTCGAGCAAGGGAGCCGCATACGGGACCTCCTCGTACCACCACAGCCACTTCCTACCTTAGTATCTATTCTTTGCACTGTCTACTGTAGCTTGTGTTGCAATTTTGCAAGACCTTTGCTCTTGTCCGCACGATCCCAATCCTCAAGGTACATCAGGGACGAGTTATTAACTTCATTTCTACTAATGGTCTCCATCTTTCCATCCTTTCTCTTTTTTGTTGTAGTTCATCGGCCTTCCCCCGGGCAAGGCGGCGACATCCGGACCAATTCTACTTCGTGTCTCCCATTTTCCAGTACATCCCCTACTATTGATGTTGAACTCTGCGTGGCGCCTGTAGCTGTCAACACCATGTTCCTCAGAGAGCCCTACCTTTCCATCGGCCAGATCACCACCCTCAGGCTTACTCCTTGTGCAGAGATAATGAAAAGTTCCATATCGATAACCAGCTTGTGTTTTCCAGAAGTGTAGGTCACTCAGTGGATGCCCCTTTGTGATTTATAAGCATTTCGAATTTCAAATTCACTGGCTCCCACCTATTCTGGCGTCCTCGTGTTAAACCTGTGGTAGCTCGTTCCATATTTGGCTCGTACCCCTTCTCTTAATTGCCCGCTGCCCGCTCCCTTTTGCCATAATGTAGACATCTTGTCATGAATAGTGACAGTAATGGTCACCTCTCCTCTTAGCAACACATCAGCGCACTCCTTTCTGTGCAACCGCAACCTTTGTGATTGGCCAAATTTATGTGTATCCTAGAAATCATGCCTCTTTCCCCCAGACTGCTTTATCGTCCTGCGCTCTCTTTCAACTGGTTGGAGCGGTGAGACTATCCCTCGGGTGGTTAGTCAGGCAGTCAGCCCACCCGTGTAGAGCTTCAGGTGACTGCCATTCACTCTTCCTAGGAAGGGGTCTCCATTGAGTTTGGCAAGCTAAACCGTGCCCCCATCGGTAACTTCTTTGACGACATAGGGTCCCAACCAATGCATTCGGAGTTTTCTAGGGAATTTCTCGAACTTGTTGTCATATAGTAATACCAGATCATTTTCCTTGAAGGTGCACACCTTGATATGGCGATCATGCCACGCTTTCTCTCGCTGTTTTTGTACTTGCTGATGGAATCCAGCCAAAAACCGTTCCTCCTCCAGTTCCTCAAACTGCGCGACCCATTCCTCAAAAGCCCCGTGCTCTGCCATACCTATTATTTCCGCTATCCGTAGACTAGGCATGATGTATTCCATAGGCATAACAACCTCCTTGCCATAGACTAACTGAAAAGGTGTCTAGCCCGTCAACTTCTTGCACGTGGTTCAATATGCCCATAGCACAGCAGGGATGCGTAAGTCCCAGTCATTTCGCTGCGCGTTACAGACTTTGGTCAATGTAGTCTCCAAGATTTTGTTGAATGCTTCAACGGTCCCATTCGCTTGCGGGTGGTATGGCATACTCTATTGGTGATATATCTGGAATTCCTCAGTGAGTGTGCTGATCGTTTCATTCAGAAAATGCGTTCCCTGATCGCTCATGAGAATTTTGGGACATCCAAACCTTGTCAGTACGTTCTCGAACAAAAACTTCGCAGTTGTCATAGCCGTGCAGTCCTTAACCAGCTGTGCCTCTGCCCATCGAGTCAAATATTCTATCGCAGTGATGATATAGCATGCGCCCATCTTCCCTCGCGGTGCGATAGGTCCTACAAAGTCGATTTCCCACTTCTCGTACGGCTATAGCGTCATCTGTGGCTAGAGCGGCATTTCATCTCTCTGCGATGGTTTCCTGGTCTGTTGATAGACATTGCAGGCCTGACAGTATGCTTTTGAATCCTGATGTAGGGTTGGCCACCATAGTCCTGTGCGAAGAATCTTCTATGCGGTAGCGCGACCTGCAAAATGTCCTCCCACCACCCCGCCATGTGCTTCGGCCAATATTTGTCCGCGCTCGAATTCAGGCACATATCTGCGTAAGATTTTGTCATTGCCCATTTTGTAGAGATGCCCTGCAATCACAGTAAAGTCTGCTGCATGTATCACCAATTCCTTCTTCTGCTGAATAGAATATCCCTATGGTGTGGTTCCTGTAGTTAAGAAATGGATTATATCCTCAAAGTGGCCATCCGCAACTTGCACTGCATATAGTTGTGCATCCAGGAGTCCTTCCTCTAAATTTGTGGGCTCTTCACCGGTCTCAATTCAAGACAGGTGATCCGGACCTGCGTTTAGACGTCTCAGCTTTACGACGACCTCGAAGTCATATTCCTGGAATAACAGCAACCACCTACAAATTCACCCCCCCAACACAGGCTTATTCACTAGGTATTTTAGTGCAGAGTGATTAGTATACATCTTAAAGTGTTCACTGAGCAGATAGTGGCGGTATTTTTGAAGCGCGTATACCATTGCCAATCCCTCTCGCTCAGTAGTGGAGTAATTCTTCTCAGCTTTTGACAACCGGCAACTTGCGAATGCAATCGGGTGATCTATTCCCTCCGCTCCTTCTTGAGTGAGTACCACACCCAACGCGATACACGACGCATCAACATGCACATGAAATTCGATGTCCCATTTTGGAAAGACCAATATAGGGGCGGATGCCATATTTTCCTTAAGCGTTTCCAGACTTTTGTTGCATTCCTCATTCCAGTAATAAGTAGCATCCTTCTTCAGCAACTGTTCCATTGGAGCCGTGATCTGGGCGTAGCTTTTGATGAACTTCCGATAGTAGCCCGTGTGTCCCAGTGTGGCACATAGTTGTTTGACACTTCATGGCACTTGCAGATTGAGTATGACAATGATCTTTGCCAGATCCACCATCAGGCCTTGCTTATAAACCACATGGCCAAGCAGGTTCCCAAAGGGGACGAGGAAGGTACACTTCCTTAGTTTTAGAGAAATCTGGTGTCATCGGCAAGTATCCAGCATTAACTGTAAGCTCGCTATATGTTTTTTAACCAGTCCGAATACGGTCCAGTCATCAAGATAGACCTCTAAGAACTTGTGTATAAATTCCTTGAATTCCGCTACCACAATGTGTGAGAATATCGTCGGCGCATTCTTCAGTCCAAAGGGAATCACTGTATACTGAAAACAACCCCATTTAGTGGCGAACATTGTTTTACTCCTGTCCTTTGGCGTGATCTTGATCTAGTGGTATCCTGAGAACCTGTCCGTGAAGGAGTAGGCTTCCTGCCCACCCACATTTTCCAGTACCTCATCTGTAAAGGGTGTTGGAAACGGATCGTTAACACAGGCATCATTGAGCTTCTTGAGATCCACATAGATGTGAATCTCACCCTTCTGTTTCTTCTCCTGCACGACCATAGGACTTACCCAGTTGGACTCCTCGACTGGTTCAATGATTCCTACTGCCAGCATCTTGTCCAGTTCTTCACGGACCTTTGCTTTGTATTTTGGATTCAATCGGTAGGGTCGCTACTTAATTGGCTTCGCGTCCGGCTTCAATGTTATCTTCATCACGCCCAGGTCTCCTAGGATCCCTTTTAGCTCCGTGATTTTTGTTGGGAATAAATCTTGATATTCCTGAAGCAACTCGACGACCTTTTCCACCATGGCGTCATCCCAATAGTCCCCAAGCATTGCATACTTTGGCTCTTCTTCTGTTCTGATATTTACTTGTTTCGTTTTCAACAGCGTCGTGATATCTAGATCTTCGATTTCGGGTCTGCGCACTTCACGGATCCCCTTTGATTCTAGAATATTGATGTTTCACGGGTCTTCCTCATCATCTTCTACCTGGACATTGTAGCATTCGAGGGCCTGGCTTAGCTGTTGCGACCAGTCAGGCTGCATAGTTTCTTCTTGTTCCAATGGCATTTTGAAAATGGCGGCCTTCACCAGCTATAACGTGTCGTCGACAATATCCATCCATTGATATTCAAAAAGGAATGTCGAAAAAAACCCTTCACGCAAGATATCCCACTCGCCTGTGCCATGTCGAAGCTCTGGTTCAGTATACTAGTTTCTGGGAATGACATCCAGGGAGTGATAAAACAAATGCACCCATTCTGGTTGAGGTTCCTCTCCGTAGGCTTTGATCCAACTGGTAAGGTGCATGCGCGGGTCATCACGTCCATCACATTTCTCCGTTATTCGTAGTTCTGGCTTCCCAAATCTTATCTTCATCATGCGCCTGCAGCCGCGCCAATCTTAGAAAGTCCCTTCATGTGTGCCCCACCATCGCGCAAGTGTCACATGCAATGCCCATCTCAACGCATCAAACTGTTGGTGCTCTAGTACCGCGATTTCAAATTTGGTTAGAAATTTATCTATTATTGTCAGCCCATCATACATCAGCAGTTCGCGATCCTCCGTTGACTTGACCCATTCTTGCCTTTGTGCAGAAATATTGTAGATACAATCTAATCCGTCATCACCTTTTTCGTTTCACACAGGTTCAATGTAGCACGGTCCTTCAGCCGGATCTAGCGGAGCGACTTCATTTCAAATATCATTGTCTGCTTCTTTAAATTAATAACCCCATTCATGTCGGTGGCCCAGTCTATTCCTAACAACACAAGATAAGGCGTACTTTCATCCACGATTTCAATTACTTCAAAGTTTGTTCTAGTGTTCGCACCTTCTATATCTACCATAATTCCCTGCAACCTTCCCATGGGCAAGATCTTCTATTGGTTCACCATCCACAATTGAATAGGAGATCATTGTAGTGTAGGTCTAACCATGCATTCCCAAGTTTGTTTAGGCAATACATTTGCATCCGAGCCCAAATCCAAAATGATCTGATCCATCTCATAGTCGCCAATTTGTGTCGTTAATCACATCTCTTGCCCCATCCGTGTTGCGTGTTTTCCTAGTTTGCAGACCACGCTAGGTTCCCGTGTCCCTGCACACCTATTTATTAATTCTTGCAAGCCTCTAACCACCCTATTGTCGCGCAGCAATTTTATGCATGTCTCTAAAAAGGTAGCTATCATCGAGGGATCCCTGTCCTGCTCAGGTTGATCCCTACTACCTAGAGTAGAGACCTCCGCGGAGCTCTCCCTAGCTTCCAGATATGTCTCCTTGCCAACCCTTGCGTCTTCCTTACTGTTATAGACATTTTTGTGCCTCGCAGCATGGAGCATGAAATGTCAATAATTACAGGGATCCTCAGTCCCTAAACATGTTGTTCTTACCCCTAGAGGAACAAGGTCAGCAAACCACAGCACTTCCTATCAGTTCTCCACCTGAAAACACTCAAAAACAGGCTATTTTTGGATCATGTCAACTGCTCCACTGAGCATCTGCGCTGAATGTCAACTGCTCCTCCTTGTACCTGCGCTGAAAGTCAACTCTAATGAAGGCTACCTGCGCTGGGCGAGATTGGCCAAGTGGCACAGTCATTCTGCAAGGTGTCAATTGCCCAGGAAGCTTCCAAACTGACACTTGGTTCAAGGAATTCGCCCTATGATGAGTAAGAGGTACTTGATCTCCATGTGGAAGCAAGGATCTCCAAGTGGACTCAAGAACTGAAGTTTAACTGAAGAGGGAGAGGACACAAGGCAGCTTTATGTCAGTCTCAAGCTGACTCATCCTTTCTCCTTCTACCCTATATATAGAGCTCTTCTATGAGGTCTAGGGAGGCGGGAATTTTGTGCAAAGCAAGGAAGTGCTGTTGGTTTACAGTTAGAGCTATTGGGTGATTGCTTTTATAGAGGAGAAGAGGAGATTTCTTGCTGCTGGGGAGGTGCTGCTGGATTGGAGCCATTTATGGTTGTAACCTTCTCAGAACCTTTTTCTTCTATCAATAAAGCTTTTGATGTTCTCCTATATACTTGTATTGCAATGATGTATTGTTTTCATCTGTATATTTGATTCATCCTAATCCATGCATCAGTTATGAGTACATGTTTCTTGTAGTTTCCTTCTCTCGTTTTGCAGGATCTGTGTGTAGCTGGGCCGGCAAGAGAGCAAGGAGCTGGGAGCAAGAGACAAAGAGAGAAGACGGGATCGACAAAAGCGAAAGACATCGGTTGGTCAATCTTTTCTTCCTTCTCTGTATTTTCATAAAGGAAAACTATCAAAGCTTTACTTTCAGTTGTTGCTAAGGAACTATCACCCTTAGAGTCGGGATAGGGTCATTCCGAGTCGGATACTTTTCCCCACAACACTTACTTAAATTCCTTTTATCCTCTCATGCAGCCATGCCACTTCTTAGTACCATGTTTACCTGGGGTTCTTCGTCACAGGGTTCGGACCTCATCATCTGCACGTTTTGAGTCATCGTAGGTTGTGCTGCCCTTTTTTCACGAATATGTGCTATCAGTGTGGGGCAATCTATCAGCTCAAGATCGAATTGCTCACAGTAAGTGCATGATATTCTAGTTGGGTTGGTACAATCCCGCTCATAATGTCCTAGTCCTCTGTAGTTGTAACAGATTAGCTGCCCGTGACCCTTTCCTGGCCCCATTCCGCCCCATCCTCGTTGGCGTCCATGGAACTCACCACGCGCGATCGTTGCGGCTGGATCCTGACCTCGCACCTCAGTCTGCATTCTGTAGGTAGGTGACTGGTCCATTAATAATTGATAGCTACGACAGTCTCTTTCCTCATGGCCCACTGATTTGTAAAAGTTGCAAAATAGCTGCTAGGGGGTCTGGTTGAACTTTGGCAGTAGATGACAGTTATCTTTGTTATGCTTTCCTCCCACCTGACAGATTTTGCACCATAGTGGGGTTGTCACACTTGGCCCTACCTGTGCCTCTAGCTGAAATGGTGTTGGTCCCCCTGTTACCACATAATTCGCCAAGACTGGGCAATGATATTTATTGTGTCCCTGGCTCCTGCACTTTATACACCATACTTCCTCCTAAACTTCTAGGTGAGGTGCATGTTCCTGTTTTAGCTTCTTCATTTCCAAACACAAGTTTTGTATCTGCACTTGGATTTTCTGAACTCCCAACCTCGGGTCTTGTAACGGAGTTTCATGTAACCTCATCGATGTCTCCAATGCTTTAGCCTGGGTTGAGATCTTCTGTTGTGACAAAGTCATCCTCAGATGTGGTGTTAACAATGCCATAAACCAAGCGCAGTGCTGCATATCTGTTAGTATCATGTTTGCTTCACGGATAGTACTTTTCAATCTTTGATCCAAATCCATGGGATTTCACTAGGCATCATCACGATGTCCTTGAACCTTATGATCGACTGTGTTTCTAACTTTAGCCGGCTAAACTCTTTCTTTAGTTCAGTCTAGATTTCTGTTGTCCCCGTAGTTGCGTGATCGCTTGAGTACTTTATGTACCATGTCAGCGCTTGGTCCTGCAGCTCGCTAACTAAGGTATCCTTTCTGATACTCTCATCTGCAATTCTATGTGCGTTCCATACTGATGTTAACACGAACCAAAATTGTTCTGGATCTTCGCTTCCTGCTCCTTTGAATACCAATAGCTGGATTGCGCTCGTCATTGTCAACCTTGTCAATGTGCTCTGAACTGCTACTACTCCTGGTCCCTTCGATCCTTCAATTCCTTCTCTATAGAGTCCTCGCGTTCCACATCAAACACCCCTTAGGCAAATCCTATCCTGGCAACGGAACCATTTGTTGGCTTATATGGGCCTGACCCAGGTTCGGAAGAATTATTTAGCCAAACAAATCCCACAACTACCGGCCCTTTCGGCAATAGCTCGCGAAGCGCGGACTAAGGTCTCACCCAAGGTAGCAAGGGAGGGTGTTGGAACCAGGTTTATGCACCCTTGGGATGTCTGGATGTGGTCAGAAGGGCTCACACACCGTCCTGTAGCCTCGCGCTGCTCTTCTTCCGCGTAGACCCAAACCATAGCTACATCTCAATACTAATCACTGAATGATTTATTATAGATCAGATCTACTTAAAAGGGTCTTTAAGCAAACATTTAACAGAATTAACCAGTTCACAAACTGTTTGGTCAATTTAGAGTGTCCTAAATTGCTATATTAATTGTCAATCCGGAAGTCGTAAACTGCTGAAGTGAGGCACACTATATATGCAAGATAACCGATTTCTTACTTTCTTTTGTCGTTTTTTATTTTTAGTTTGTTTTTGGGTTTATCTTTGTTGATTCCCTAATGTAAGATGACAATCCTAAAAGACAAGTATGGATATAAGTGTTCAAGGCAATGATGTCCTTTAAAATGATTTCCAAAACTTCAAGCTTGCAAAAAGGTTTTAAATATGCAATGATGAAATTAATTCCTAAAAGAGAATGAAAATATGCCACTATTCTAATTAAATAAAGAGTGAGCTATTGACCATGAAACCCAGTGTCCTTGCTGCTGTCTAAATATAAAAGAAACTGAACTCAAAAAAAATCCAAAAATTGCAAGAAAAGTAAATTTAAGATCAAACTACATCAACTCATATTCTGACCCCTCACCATTCGTCTCGCTCTGGCTTTCGGCAGTAATCGTAAACAAATTGAGCAATCTGATATCTAATTTGTAGAAAATGAAACTAATATTAAACTGCACACTCATACTTCAATCCCTCACCATTCGTCTCGCTCTGGCTTTCGGAGGTAACAGAAAATGACATGAGCAATTCAATAACTAACTTGCAGAAAAGTAAACTAATATCAAACTACGCACTCATACTTCAATCCCTCACCATTCATCTCGCTCTGGCTTTCAGAGGTAACTGAAAATGACATGAGTAATTTAATATCTATCTTGCAGAAAAGTAAACGAGAAAAACTGAAATAAATAAAACAGTGCGGGAACTAGAACTAAGAAAAATAAATCAGCAGAAGGACAAGAATAATTCCATGTCGTTAGTCATTATAAAATTTATGTGCAAATGCCTGGGCTGCCTATTGGAATCTGAAACAAAGACACTGATCAGTTAACAGCATTAGAAAGCATAAAAAACTATGGACAGCAATCAACGTGAATACCATAAGCAGTGCAATATATACAAGTAAATGATTATGGCATAAGGAATGTAAAGGAATAAAGCATGAAACTATACAACAATTAACAGAACCTTGGTGTGTATAGGGGCCCTCTGCACAACGTTGGCAATCAGCAATCAACCACGAATTGAGCTTATAAACAATGTCTTCTCATGTATTAAAATGCAGTCATAACACAAAAATAAAGTCACGGCACAGTGGGCTCGTTCACAGTCAAAATTACATTCCAAAAGCTAGCTACTATGAGTATGAGAACACTTTATTTATAACAGAGGATGACATAACTACTTTCCTAAAATCTGCGCTGATAAAAAGACACGTGAATAACCACGTCCAGAAATCTAGCATTATGGCAGCCATGAAGATTAAATCTAAGGAGGGTGGCTCTTGGATTCGGTTCATGGAGCAGTCCACAGGTGTTAACACATCTCCTAAGATTTAGGAATGGCCATGCAAGTCTTCACGTGGTGAAAAACAGAGTTCTGTCACCGTAGGACTCTTAGGTTGACCACCGCTTGACTATCTTTGACCACAACCTTCTTTGATGGATTCGGCTGAACCAATAGGACACAGTCCATGTCCACGTCATTTGCAACTTGCCCATGTGGCTGGATTCGCCTGAAGACATCTGTAATATAGACTTTAACAAAAAGGCTTCGGAAATTTGAACTGGCTGCGGAAAGTGACAAGATTCCGCAGCTGAATGAGTAAAAATCTAATTCAAATAGCAGACACAAGACATAGTTAGGAAACCACTTTATATGCTCTTTTTAAACTAATACGCAATTATTTGGCAGCTTAGGAGGTCCAGGTAAATGGAAAAAAGGCTAGAAAGGTGTATAGGGAAGATGCAAGTTTGGGGCTCAACATGCCCCCACTATGAAGGTGTTGCATGTCCTCATGCAACCAAAATTTTGATCATCCTCCCTTTAGTCCATGTGCTCTGAAGCTTCTGCCAGTACATCGAGTCCTATTCTCCTCTTCTTGGTACTACTACCATCCTGGGCTTCCTCATCAAACATATGAATTTGAGGCTGATCAATTCCCTACTCAACTTCCTGCACTTTTTCTTTAATTTCCTGTTCTTTTTCTGCCACAGTCCCAGATGTAACATAGTGTTGTCATGAATGATCTTGTCCACTTTGTTTTGCTCCTTTAATGCTTCATTTTCTTGTTTAATGTGTCTGTTTAAGACCTCCAATTCAAACACTTCTTGTTTCAATGATTGGACTTGTGCTTCTTGTACTGTGTGAGGCAGAGTGGATGACGTGCTCAGGCATGCAGCTGTCTTCTCTAAGGATTCTAGCTAATCATACACCTCTTGCTTATTTGGGTCTATTTTAGGTGTTTTCCTTGGGCTAACCCCAAAGTCCTATTGAGGAGGACTGATTTCTAATTCTAGCCAAGAAGGACTCATATCAACATCTGGAGGACTGGTTTCAATATTTGGCTGAAGATGAGGTGGGTACGGCCAGTTGGAGGTTTCTCGGGTGTTTCTCCACCCAAGTCAATAAAGTGGGGTCCTTTTATTTGTGTTTTCCTCCACTTTCCTCTAAGCCTGTTGCTTCTTCTTAAATGTTGTGGGCTAGTACTCTCTTCTTCCATACTTTGTTTTCCTTTTTCTTTTTTCTTGGCTATAGCCGCTTGTTTTCGAAGATGCACTAGTCTTTCAGACAATACTTGATAGTCTTCTTCTAAAGATGGTTCTGGTGATTGGTAGACATCCTCTATGCTTCTTTTCCCTTTCAATTTTCTCTGTTTTCTATCCTTGGTTCTTTCCTCCCTCTCTTTTTGATCTACTTCTTTGGTTTTGCTAATAGGAGGGTCTTGAATTATTACACTTTTCTCGTTTCTCCTACTCCTTCTTGGTGTACTACTTTCAGGTGCCTCAGATGGCTCTTGAAAGTAGTTTCTCACTAAAGACTGTTCCCAGGTATCCCTATTTTTCTTCAATTGGTCCTCAATTAGAATTCTCACAAGCCCGTGATGATACAAATGAGGTTCTATGTCTCCTATATTCTTTTGGACTGTTGTGCACATCCTTTTCAAGCTCAGCAATAAAAAATAGGGTAGATTAAGGGTTTGGTTCTCTAAAAAGGTTCATCAATAACCAAGTATGATACATGTACATTGCCCCAAAATGGCCTTCACAAGTAATGAACTTTTGAATGATTAACAGTAAGCTGGCCGACTCCTATTTTAAAGCATGAACATGAATTCCTCTTGTGAATACAGTTAGGTCCATACCTGGGTTGCGTAATATGACTCTCCAAGCCTGCTCGTCCAAACTCTTGTTCTTGAACCAACGTTCACCTTCCTAGGGCAGGTCTGTAGCAGCTGCTATGGATGCTTCAGTGACTGTAAACTTAAGGTCCCAAATTTCCACCACCTGGCCGTTAAAAGACCTTGCAAAAGCTTTTATTATGTCCTTATTGTGGCCCTTAAATTTTTGAATGAAACGTAGCCATTTTTCCTTCTTCAGTAAGTCTTTCACTTGAGGACATCCTTCTAAAAACTTGGGCCCTTTCGGTTCTACCCTCAATAACCTACCCATCCTTCTGCTATTTGAAATTTGTCTGTGTGTGAGGGATTTAGCAGAGGTAAGATGGCTAGGTTACGGGGTTTATAGAGAGGAAAACAGTGGCTGAAAATGGAAACTGGAGAGTGTTCATGGACTGTAAGTGAAAAACAGAGGACAAGCAACCGAGGTGAGTTCACGAAATGGAGTGGAGGCACATGTGAACGAGGTGGTAATGTAGCCGTGGCTTCAATAAAATGGCAGGGGAGTGAAGTGAACCCGGCAGAATTTTTAAAATAAACGGCTGCGGAGGAGATGTTAACACGTTTATGAAATGGCTGCGGAAATTATGCGATGGAGAGGAGCCATAATTAAATCGGTCACGTCCCATGATTACAGGTGGAGTATGAAAGTGTAGTCAAATACGAGTTAAACCCGAGAATTAATCATGAGACCGTTTGGAAAATAAATGCATGGTTTGCGGAGGAATGTTGTGGAATGGTTATGGAGCTATCATGGCAATCATTGCATATAGTGGAGCTATGGTTTAATAACTATGCAAAATTGTGCTTATGATTGCTATTTGAAAGAAATTTTTATTCATACCTTGGAATCTTTGCCATTTGTTGTCCATTAGCCCTTAATCAACTACTCCTTATTGATGTCTTTAGATGCTCCATGTCTTCATAATATGTCCTCAGTCACACCTGCATTTTCTTTCATGATTATTGAACTAACATCTTGACTGTCAATTTGAAAAACAGAGTGGTGGCTGCGGAAACTGACACAGCAACCACTTCTCTGAATAAAGATGGTTAGATAATAACTAATTGAATGAAAATGGTCATGAAAGAGACTTTTATTGATGAAATGAAATGAAATGGATGAAATGGAATGGAGTAAAATGAAAATAAAATGGAGTGGAATGAAAATGAAGTGAAGTGAAGTGAAAATGGGAAAGAGAGAGATTTCTTTTGGAAAATATAGGGTGTCAAGTGTTCTTGATTTTCACTCTATATTTTCTGTATAAGACTACCAATCAGTGATTGGTTTTCAGGCTTATATAATTTTATTTTACTTTTGAAAAAAAGGAACAAAGGCTAGGTTGGTGGAGAAGAAGGATTCTTCTTCACCAGCCTTATTACAGAATTCTCTTGAAACATTTTGACAAATTCCTCTTTTGTGAGTGGCTTATGATAGATCTTTAATATGTGGCCATTCACAATAAGAGGAGTTTTAAATTCATCAATGGTCTTGATTCTTACCGCTCCATTGCTAAAGACTTTGTCAATCTCATATGGCCCAAGCCAATGAGTCTAAAATTTACCTTTGAAGTCTTTAAACTTGGAATCAAATAGTAATGCCCAATCTCCCTCTTGAAACTTTTTCTCTTTGATGTATTTGTCATGCCACTTAGCTCTTTGATACTGAACTAGATCAGTTCTTAGGATTGCTTCTTGTATGATCTCATCCAGCTCATTCAACTGCTCCATTCTGTGCTTTTGGGCTTCTGATAGATCCATCCCCAACTAAACTGCCATCTCGAAAGTTTTGACTTGAAACTCAATGGAGAGCAGAACTTTTTTTCCATAAACAAGTTCATAGGGAGAATGTCCTGTTGTATTCCTCCATGTAGTTCTGTAGGCCCATAAGGCTTCAGGAAGCCTTTTCGCCCAATCTCTTATGTGTAGATGAACAGTTTTGGTGATGATGCTTTCAATAACTTTGTTTGTAGACTCCACTTGGCCATTTTCTTGCGGCTGGTAAGGAGTAGATTTTCTGTGCTTGATTTTGTATTCTTCCATCAGCTTCTCCACCATGTTGGATGTAAATTGACTTCCCTGATCTATCACAATTTCTCTAGGGACACGAAAATGAGTAAAAATATCCTCATAAAAAAAACTAACAACTGAATTTTCAGTAGCAGAAAGTAATGCTTTGGCTTCTACCCATTTAGTGACAGAATCAGTACATACCAATATATACTTCTTTTGTTTAGATGGTGGATTAATAGGTCCAATGAAATCCAAAGCCCATTTTTCAAAGGGTTCGATGAGTACCTGTGGCTGTAATGGCATTTCATTTGAAAGAGTCGGTTTCCCTACTCTTTGGCAGCTGTCACACCTTTTGACATATTCTTTTGTATCTTTGAAGAGGGAAGGCCAATGATATCCTAAAGAAAGGATTTTATAGGCCGTCCTTTTGTCAGCAAAGTGTCCGCTGCATGGTTCATCATGACATGCCTTGAGAATGTCAGGCATTTCATCTTCCCTAACACATCTTTTGATCACAAAATCTGGCCCTGTTTTAAACAATTCGTTAGAAATCCGTGAATATTTCGAACTCTCCTGAATAATCTTTCTTCTTTCACTAGGAAATAGATGTGGAGGTAGTTTCCCTGTAACCAAATAGTTAGCAATATTTGCATACCAAGGAGTCTTAGTAGTTACTGCAAATAAATATTCATCTGGAAACTTATCCTCTACGGGAGAATCTTCTTTATTATTTTGGATCCTAGACAAGAAATCATCTACTGTATTTTGTTTCCCTGGTCTATCCAGCACAGTAATATTGAATTCCTGTAAAAGTAAGAGCTATCTTGTAACTTTGCTATTAGTAACAGGTTTTTTCATTAGATATCTAATCGCAGAATGATCAGTATGGACAAAAGTTTCATAGCCTGTTATATAATGTCTAAACTTATTGATTGCATGAACAACATCTAAGAACTCTTTTTCAGTCACAGTATAGTTCAACTCAGTGGGAGTCAAATTTTTACTAGTATAGTAAATGGCATAAGGAACTAAATCCTTTTGACCCAACACAGCTCCTAGAGTTGTATCTGAAGCATCTATAGAAATATGGAAAGGAAGTTTCCAATTTGGCCCTCTCAAGATGGGTGCTTCAGATATTCTTGTTTTCAAAGTTTCAAATGTTGATTGACAATCAGAATCCCATTTGAATTCACAGTCTTTTGTAAGCAATTTGAAGAGTGGAGATGTTATTTTGGTGAAGTTCTCTATAAATCTTCTATAGTACCTAGTAAAACCCAGAAAACTCCTAACATCTTTTTGACAATTTGGAATAGGAAACTTGGAGATGACTTCAACTTTTGATCTATCAAATTTAATCCCATCACCTGAAATGTGATGTCCCAAAACAATACCTTCAGTAAACATCATAAAGTATTTTCATGACTCAATGAAAGGTTTGTTTCTTTACATCTTATAAGGACTTTTTCCAAATTCTCTAATGCCTCTTCAAATGAATTACCATAAACTGTAAAATCATCCATATAAACCTCTACACAACCATGGATTAGATCAGAAAAGATTCCTAGTACTGCTCTTTGGAATGTTGCGGGTGCATTACATAATCCAAAAGGAAGCACTCGGTAAGCAAAAGTTCCCCATGGATAGGTAAATGTGGTTTTATCTTGATCTTCAGGTGCTACCCGAATTTGATTATAGCAACTAAAACCATCCAAGAATGAAAAGTACTTATTTCCTGCTAGAGTATCTAATACCTGATCGATAAAGGGTAAAGGAAAGTGATCCTTCAAAGTTGCTTTATTCAATTCCCTGTAATCAATGCATACTCTCCATTTACCATTCTTTTTAGGTACTATAACCAAAGGAGAAACCCATCGGTTATCTGAAATTGGATAAATGAAGTTTACATTGAGTAGTTTTTGAAGCTCTTCTTTCACTATCTCTCTAAGGTTTGGATTCATTCTTCTCTGAGGTTGTCTGATTGGTCTACTATTTTCCTTAATGTAGATGTGATGAATGCAAGTCTTAGGGTCAATACCTTTCATATCAGTATACTCCCATGCAAATGCAGTAGAATGTTTTTGCAAGATTTTGGTTAGCTCTTCCTGTTGTGATTTTTCCAAGTTTTTGTTGATATTCAATGTTTTACCTGGAAAAATCTCAATGGTGGAACTACCAAACTCTTCCATAGAGTAAAGAGACATTTGTCTAGATGATAGATACTCAATGTCATAATCTAATTGAAATTGTGTGTGGTCATATTCTGAAGATGTTTCAAAATTTTCTAATGTGTTCAGAATTTGACTATCTTCACTGATTTCAGAAATGGTAAAGACAGGTTGTATAGTGTCCTCATTATCAACCCATTCATTATCTCCTACTTCCGTAATTGCTTTTGCTGGAGGATACAAATTGAACTTCTTTGTCGAATTACCATAAAAAATGTACATATCTCCAGATCTACAACTAATGAAAGCATCAGCTATGGCTAGCCAAGGTCTTCCTAAGATGAGTGGGTGCCCTCCTAAATTACTCTTGGGAGTCAAAATCATGAAATCTACTGGATATTCCCAAGAATCTAAGGAGACTGAAATATCTTCTAATACACCATCTGGTTTGATAATTGATCGATCTGCAAGTTGCAGTAAAGTAGGTGTAAAAAGAAGATTAGGAAGTTTTAGTTGTTCCATAGTCTGTCTACTCATAATGTTGATAGTAGTCCCTAAGTCAATCAAAGTATTTGGAATTTCCACCCCATTGATATGTGTCTTGAAAATTGGACTACCGAGATCTACATACTTTTGCATGGAAATTTTTCCCATCATGATATCTACAATTTTTCCTACCAGGTGGATTCTTCTTGTATCTCTTGGTTTCCTTCCTGGTCTTTTGAGACTCAACTCCTTTATTTTTTTTGCTAGAATAGGAATCTCTCTAATGGCTTGTAGCAAGGGAATATTGATACGGACATTCTTTAATTCATCTAGGAAATCATAGTCAGGCAACAAGATTTGTTTTTCCACTCCTTTGTCAATTTGTAATCTTTCAGGAAAAGGAGGTGTGGATGAAGATGCAGGTTGCTCAACTATAGGAGTTGACTCTTTTTCTTTTTCTTTTCTTTTTGAGTGTTTGGGTTTTGAATAGATGCTTCAGAACCTTTATTGGCTTCAAGAGAATCTTCCTCAGAAATACTTTGCTTTTGAGTATCTATAGAAGGTTTTTCTAAAACTCTACCAGATCTGAGTTGTACATCATTGAGAGGAACAATCATATAGGTAGGAAATTTTTGTCCTTCTACCATGTAAGCATTTTGAGGATTTTTATTATTGGGATTTGGAAATGGCTGGGAAGGTAGTTGATTTGTCTTTTGTTGGAATGGAAGAAAGAGTTGAGAATTTGGATTTTGTTGAGAAGGTTGTTGTTGTTGTGGAAATGGCAATGAAAGTTATGGATTTTGATTTGGAAGTTGTGGGGCGTGTTGATTTTGAAAAGATGGAGGATATTGATAAAATAGAGCAAATCTCCCATAAGGATTTTGCATACCTTGTACCCATGATTGAAATGGATTTTGAGGTTGGGACTAAGGTTGTTGCCAAGGATTCCAATTTGGTGGGGGTTGAAAGTTCATGGGGTTGTTAAACCCTTGATTTTGTTGCCCCTGCCAAGGTCTCCTTGAAAGAAAGCAGAGAGACTCAATTGAATTTGGATTTGGATCTTCTTGAAAGACAACTTTGAGCCCAGGAATTGAAGGAAAATCCTTGGTCTCATGGATTTATGAGCAAATCATGCAAGTTTCTACAAATTTTGCATCCAAGGGGCATTCCCTTAGAGCATGTTTCTTCCTACATTTTGGACAAAAGATGGCCAAAGCTTCAGCTTCTACTTTCTTCTTATTTTGTATTTTAAGGGTGTCTAGTTGCTCACTAAGGCTCCCTAAAATATCAGTTTTGAACTCATCAAGCATATTGCCAATCTCAGCCCTACTTATTGATCCAGTTGCATATTTGTTTGCTCTAATGAGAGAAGGATCTCGAGGCCCTTTTCCGGTTTTAGATTTTCCCCTTGAGAGATGGACACATAGTTCTGCTATATCATGAAGTGGAAGTTGAGAAATATTTCCCTTTCCCATCATGTTTAAAATATCTATCCATTCATCTCTAATGGCTTTTAATAGAAGGGCTTTCAAGGTCTCCTCATCTAAGTTACTCATTTTTTCTCTTTTCAAGTTGTATTGAAATCTTTCAAGTAAATCCTCCAAGTTTTCATCTTCTTTTTGCACCATTTTGAAGACCTTATCCTTATGTTTGGTGGGCATGCAATAGTCCAGGTATCTATCCAACAATGTTTGTTTCATATCATTCCAAGTCCTAATAGATTGAGTGACTAATCCCATGAAAAATTTCAAAGCATCTCCCTTCAATGTTGAAGGAAACAATTTGAGTTTTTGAGAGTCTTCCATATAGTCATAATTTCGGCACACAACTTCAAACTCAAATAGAAATGTTTCAGGATCCTCACTTCGCAACCCATAGAAGTTTGGGAGGACAGATGGTGAGATGTTTTTCATTGTTGTATGAGATTCCTCATCAACTATAGGAAATCCAAATGTGTTATCTCCATCCCTATTTCCCCCATTGTTACCTCTACCTCCTCCATTGTTTCCTCCTCCTCTACCTCTACCTCTACCTCCTCCTCCAAATCCGTTGACTACTTCCTCTGTCATGATAGTTTCCTCAGAGATTTCAGATTCCTCTGGTTCTTCTACTAATGGCAAACGAGGAGGAATTTCTCCCTCTTCTTCTTCAGGTGATTCTACTTCCTTGATTACAATTTGTTTTCCTGTAGAAGTAAAGAAAGGTTCTTTTCCTAAGTCAGATTCAGTGGATAGTGTGGGAGAGTCTCCTAATTCAACTGCTACCCCTTGAATTCCAAGGAATCCTAAGGCTGGGAGTGTGAGTTGGAGATGATGGAGGTGTATCTTGTCTATGCCTTAAAGTAGATGGAGTTGTAAAAATCGAACTCTTGGCCCTAGCTATAAACCTTCCCCTAGAATCTCTTGCTCTATGCATGTCATTTTTTATTTTTCTTCAAGTCGGGCTAATAATTCTCTTTCTGATCTTCCAGATCACACTAGGTGCAAGAAGAGAGCATAATCAAGAAATTATTGAACCAATAGCTCTCTTTTCTGATCCTCCAGATTACACTAGGTGCAAGAGGAGAGCATACTTTGAGAAGTTATCAATTTTTACCTTCCTTGAAATTTTCCTGTTTTTTTTTTAAGAAATTGGCTACCTAGTTTCACTTCCCCGGCAATGACACATTTTGAGTCATCGTAGGTTGTGCTGCCCTTTTTTCATGAATCTGTGCTATCATTGTGGGGCAATCTATCAGCTCAAGATGGAATTGCTCACAGTAAGTGCATGATATTCTAGTTGGGTTGGTAAAATCCCGCGCATAATGTCCTAGTCCTCCGTAGTTGTAATAGATTAGTTGCCCACGACCCTTTCTTGGCCCCATTCCGCCCCATCCTTGTTGACGTCCATGGAACCCACCGTGCGCGATCGTTGCGGCTGGATCCTAACCTAGCGCCTCAGTCTGCATTCTGTAATAGCTACGATAGTCTCTTTCCTCGTGGCCCACTGATCTATAAAAGTTGCAAAATAGCTGCTAGGGCGTCTGGTTGAACTTTGGCAATAGATGACAGTTATCTTTGTTATGCTTTCCTCCAACCCGACAGATTGTGCACCAGAGCGGGGTTGTCGCACTTGGCCCTGCCTGTGCCTCTGGCCGTAATGGTGTTGGTCCCCCTGTTACCACATAATTCGCCAAGACCGGGCAATGATCTTTATCGTGCCCCTGGCTCCTGCATTTTATACACCATACTTCCTCCTGAACGTCTAGATGAGGTGCATGTTCCTGTTTTAACTTCTTCATTTTCAAACACGAGTTTTGTATCTGCACTTGGATTTGCTGAACTCCCAACCTCGGGTCTTGTAACGGAGTTTCATGCAACCTCATCGATGTCTCCAATGCTTTAGCCTGGGTTGAGATCTTCTGTTGTGACAAATTCATCCTCAGATGTGGTGTTAACAATGCCATAAACCAAGCGCAGTGTTGCACATCCATTAGTGTCATGTTTGCTTCACGGATAGTACTTTTCAGTCTTTGATCCAAATCCCATGGGGTTTCACTAGGCATCATCGCGATCTCCTTGAACCTTATGATCGACTGTGTTTCTGACTTCAGCCGACTAAACTCTTTCTTTAGTTCAGTCTGGATTTCTGCTGTCCCCGTAGTTGGGTGATCGCTTGAATACTTTATGTACCATGTCAGCGTTCGGTCTTGCAGCGCGCTAAGTAAGGTAGCCTTTCTGATATTCTCATCCGCAATTCTATGTGCGTTCCATACTGATGTTAACACAAACCAAAATTGTTCTGGATATTCGCTTCCTACTCCTTTGAATACCGATAACTGGATTGCACTCGTCATTGTCAACCTTGTCAATGTGCTCTGAACTGCTACTACTCCTGGTCCCTTCGATCCTTCAATTCCTTCTCTATAGAGTCCCCGCGTTCCACATCAAACACCCCTTAGGCAGATCCTATCCTAGCAATGGAACCATTTGTTGGCTTATATGGGCCTGACCCAGGTTCGGAAGAATTATTTAGCCAAACAAATCCCACAACTACCGGCCCTTTCGGCAATAGCCCGCGAAGCGTGGACTGAGGTCTCACCCGAGGTAGCAGGGTACTGTGCTGGAACCAGGTTTCTGCACCCTTGGGATGTCTGGATGTGGTCAGAAGGGCTCGCACATCGTCCTGTAGCCTCGCGCTGCTCTTCTTCTGCGTAGACCCGAACCATAGCTACATCTCAATACTAATCACTGAATGATTTATTATAGATCAGATCTACTTAAAAGGGTCTTTAAGAAAAAATTTAATAGAATTAACCAGTTCACACACTGTTTGGTCAATTTAGAGTGTCCTAAATTGCTATATTAATTGTCAATTTGGGAGTCGTAAACTTCTGAAGTGAGGCGCACTATATATGCAAGATAACTGATTTCTTACTTTCTTTTGTCGTTTTTGATTTTTAGTTTGTTTTTGGGTTTATCTTCGTTGATTCCCTAATGTAAGATGACAATCCTAAAAGACAAGTATGGATATAAGTGTTCAAGGCAATGATGTCCTTTAAAATGATTTCCAAAACTTCAAGCTTGCAAAAAGGTTTTAAATATGCAATGATGAAATTAATTCCTAAAAGAGAATGAAAATATGCCACTACTCTAATTAAACAAAGAGTGATCTATTGACCATGAAACCCAGTATCCTTGCTACTATCTAAATATAAAAGAAACTAAACTCAAAAAAATCCAAAAATTGCAAGCAAAGTAAATTTAAGATCAAACTACATAAACTCATATTCTGACCCCTCACCATTCGTCTCACTCTGGCTTTCGGAGGTAATCATAAACAAATTGAGCAATCTGATATCTAATTTGCAGAAAATAAAACTAATATTAAACTACACACTCATACTTCAATCCCTCACCATTCGTCTCGCTCTAGCTTTCGGAGGTAACTGAAAATGACATGAGCAATTCAATAACTAACTTGCAGAAAAGTAAACTAATATCAAACTACGCACTCATACTTCAATCTCTCACTATTCGTCTCGCTCTGGCTTTTGGAGGTAACTGAAAATGACATGAGTAATTTAATATCTATCTTGTAGAAAAGTAAATGAGCAAAACTGAAATAAATAAACAGTGCTGGAACTAGAACTAAGAAAAATAAATCAGCAGAAGGACAAGAATAATTCCATGTCATTAGTCATTATAAAATTTATGTGCAAATGCCCGGGCTACCTATTAGAATCTGAAACAAAGACACTGATCAGTTAACAGCATTAGAAAGCATAAAAAACTATGGGCAACAATCAACGTGAATACCATAAGCAGTCAATATATACAAGTAAATGATTATGGCATAAGGAACGTAAATGAATAAAGCATGAAACTATACAGCAATTAACAAAACCTTGGTGTGTACAGGGGCCCTCTGCACAACCTCGGCAATCAGCAATCAACCACGAATTGAGCTTATAAACAGTGTCTTCTCATGTATTAAAATGCAGTCATAACACAGAAATAAAGTCACGGCATAGTGGGCTCGTTCACAATCAAAATTACATTCCGAAAGCTAGCTACTATGCGTATGAGAACACTTTATTGATAACAGAGGATGACATAACTACTTTCCTAAAATCTGCGCTGATAAAAAGACACGTGAATAACCACATCCAGAAATCTAGCATTATGGCAGTCGTGAAGATTAAATCTAAGGAGGGTGGCTGTTGGATTCGGTTCATGGAGTAGTCCACAGGTATTAACACGTCTCCTGAGATTTAGGAACGACCACGCAAGTCTTCACGTGGTGAAAAATAGAGTTCTGTCACCGTAGGACTCTTAGGTTGACCACCGCTTGACTATCTTTGACCACGGCCTTCTTTGATGGATTCGGCTAAGCCAATAGGACACGGTCCATGTCCATGTCATTTGCAACTTGCCCATGTGGTTGGATTCGCCTGAAGACACCTATAATATAGACTTTAACAAAAAGGCTGCGGAAATTTGAACTGGCTGCGGAAAGTGACAAGATTCCGCAGCTGAATGAGCAAAAATCTAATTCAAACAGCAGACACAAGACATAGTTAGGAAACCACTTTATATGCTCTTTTTAAACTAATATGCAATGATTTGATAGCTTAGGAGGTCCAGGTAAATGGAAAAAAGGTTAGGAAGGTGTATAGGGAAGATGCAAGTTTGTGGCTCAACACGCTCTTAGAATAGATACAAATTCACATATATTCATAACATGAGCATACGCGCATAGATCAAATAGTTATATTAACCATACATTAACCAGATCCACGATAATTCAGATTTAACACAGAATTTCAGAATAAACTTATCTTTATTCACTTTCTTTACTAATACATCCAGATTTGTCTTGCGCACTCAGCTGCAAGGGTTCACGCACACAGCTGCAGACTCTTTCAGGCCTCTATGCACTCAGTTGCAGAGCCTCTATCTACTACCCAAAACCCTCAACTTGGACTTGCTGATGCTTCAAGACTTTTCTTCTCAAAAACCCATTACATAACAGATCCAAGATTACATACCAAAAAGCTACCTTCTATCCATAGAGCCTCGCTCTATTTATACATTTCCATGGACCACGATCCATGGGCGGGCCGACTCAACTTACATTTATTTACATTATTTTTGGGTGGACTACCCTTTGACTCAACTTATTATAACGCGTGCTCTACGCATCCCGCAGAGTCTTTACCCTATATTTATCCAAAATTTCGGGCTTTGTGCCCCATGACCGTTGCGCGGGGCTTCTGCTACCCAACAACTTACAAACAGAAATGGAAATAAACTAGCTCGGGCGATGGTAGCTTATCTCTGAGGAGAGATGTGGCGGCTACATTCCTATGAACTATGTTACAATGAGGCTTGAAAACCTATTTATTGTTGAGGAATAATGGAAAACCCTAAACATCCAAAAACCTAACCCTAGGAGATGAAAAGCCAAACTATGGGCCCCGTTTGGGTAAATTGGTACATCAATTTCCCAAGGTCATAACTTTGGCATACGATCTCCATTTGACATGCACAATACATCGTTAGAAAGATCTATCCGAGGACTGCAACTTTTGAGTGAGCAACATCAATCGACACCCCATGTTACTCCTATTTTTCACAAAAAACGTCGTTTAGGGCCTCAAAACGACTTTGGAAGTTTAGGACCCGAAAAACTACTAAAAATAGTAAATTGTGCTACAATTCAGGAAACTGAAAAACTGAAAGAGACAGTTGTGGGGGTCCAAGTGGAATAGGTGGGTGGCCACCAACATCCACCTGGATCATGCTAGCATGTGCAAGTCAACTTTCTTGTCTCCCATTACAAGTTGCCATTCTGGACTTAGGTAATTTTCTCGCTGAGATGTTCACTCAGAAAATTGCAGAATTCTGGAGGGGAACCAGCCTTCCCTCCATAAATTGCGCAATCCTTTTGGGTTATCTACTGGGTTCTAAAATTGCGCAATCCTGTTGAGCTATCTGCTGGGTTCCAAAATTACGCAATCCATCCAGGCAGACCTCCCTCAGAAAATTGTGTAATCTAGCCCGAGACTGGGCTTCAACCAAGAAATTGCCCAATTCTAGGAGGTAGTGACCCGCTGACCCCAGAAATTGTGCAACGCCTAAGGGAGAGACAACCCTGCTCAACCCAAAAACTGCGCAAATACCTTTCCCACACTTGCAGACTGCTACATGTGCCTTTAGGTTGACTGGTTCCCACCGGGACTGAGAAATCCTGATTTGCATGCATGGGCTACTTTTCCCGAAATAGTACAAAGCAACATGAAAAAAGCATCCCTAAATTTTAGGGATCTATTTTTAGCAGTTGGAGGTTAAATGCAAAGATCATTTTAGAAACTTCCCTCCAAGTGTTGCATTTTCCTAGATTTGTGGCATGCGTGTCATAAGCCTCAAACTTATTTATTCGACGCTACAGAGCTAATTCCTCACATCGATCTTGGAGCTCTGACATCCCACATCACATCTAGGAGTCTTTAGCACATTCAACTCAGCTATTTCTGGGTAAATCTGCTTTTCATGTCATTTATTTCTTTTTTGTCCATTTTCATATTTCGCTTTGTATGAATGTTGTTTTCTTAGTTTTGTTGAACGCCTGCTGTCATTTTAATGTATATTAGCTTGTAGAAGCATCGTTTCAGTTTTTTTTTACATCTCACTACTGTTGCATGCATGACACTATTTTGCACTAACGATCATCATTACGGCAACTCGTTTCACACACATGCATGCATTCCCATTTTCTGAATCTTGCATTCACTGTTTGCATGCATGATCATTCACTCTTGCTTACATTCAGTCTCGCCATGCATTCAAACCTCTTCATGTTTTCAGTCGCCCGTCGGCGGGTCTGGGATGCCTTGTCCTGGACCTTGCCTTACCTGGATAGAAATGCACATTTATGGAAGTGAAGGCATTGACCTCCCTCTAGAAACTACGCAAATTTTGCCAGCACTAACCTCCAGCCTTGCATTGCGTAATTCTGAAAGGCAGTGCCCTGCTGACCCAGAAAATTGCGCAATGCAGTCTCTGGGCATGCATACCCTTGTTGACTGAAACTGCGCATTGCACAGTTTCAGCCCTCAGTAGGTGGGCTGGACCATTCATTGCAGAGTTCCAGCAGTCAGTCAGCCTCCTGACATCCCAGACTGTGCCTTGTGCAGTTTTGGCTGTCAGTCTCCCAGCCTCCAAGTGAAAAATGGGCAATATTTACTGATAGTCACCCAGGTATGTTGCATGTGAGTCCTCAGATTTATTTTGGCTTTCAATTGATAAATTACTTGCCATGAGTGTCACTATGTCTCCAGGTATAGCAGGTGTTCTTCTGTATCTTAGCAGTACAGGTACAATGGCCTCCAAGAGAGCAGGGTCAAAGGACACCATTGGAAGTGAAGCTCAAGACATAGTTGAACAAGTGTCTGTGGGCCTACCCATTTATGAAGACATTAAGTTGGTCATAGACAGAGACATCAAGATGAAATGGCAGGACATCAACGATAAATTCTCAGGCACATTTGAGGAAGATCTAGAAGACTGCAGGGTCTATGTCAACATCTAGAAATCTGGCTTATACCGGATTGCATGCAGGTATCCTACATTTTCATGCATAGACATGATACATTGGATTGTCTCGCACACTGATCCTAAGACGATGATGTTGAGCAGTATCAGTGAGATAGATATTGATATCTTTAGGGCGAAGGACTATCAGTAAATGTATCACTTGCCATAACTGGTGATCACAATGGAGAAACCCTTCAGCACACGCAACAATGCAAACTCCAGAGATATCTTGAAGAGTTGGGTGAAAGAGCCATCCGATTTTAGGACAACACCCAGTCTAGTTTACAAGACGAAGATACTGCAGAAGGCATATTAGTACTTGGTCATCCTTGCATGCCACTTATACGGCCAAGAGAACACAGAGACCTTCTCGTAGAGCTGGGTGATTGCGTTGGACCAACTAGCCAGTGAAGGAAGGCCATGTAATTAGTCCGACATGTTGGCTCTCAGATTGAAGGAATAGGTAACAGAAGCCTGACATCTGCCCAAAGGTCAGCGAGTAGAGATGTACATGTCCGCTTATATTTTGGATGCAATTTGTGCCCATTAGTAGTTCACAGGCTTGAAGTGGGCATGGACACCTTAGGAAACCTCTATGCACACTTATTACAGATTGTTCTCTGAATCCAACTTCTACGGAGTCATCACACAGTTGTCAGACCACTTTGTCACGCCGATGTACAAAATGATATTTGAGCAGGATCCACCTTTCATTTCGTAGGCAAAAATGGAGGCATTGATCGACATAGCAGATCGGTATGCCTCACCCCTTGGCAGGTTCATATGGATGTACAACACGGAGAAGCCTCTGCATGTTTTACCGAAGTTTTCCATGGACAAGCTCATCATGCAAGAAGTGTCATATCGCATCTCGACATGGTTGTCAGCTAGACTTCACAAGAAGAAGAAGGTGCCTTGTTCCACTCTTCCTTTACGGATCGGGTTATACGAGATACAGAATCTCAAGCATGCTAATGCCGAGACAGAAGAGTTAAAAATATTCACTTTCACCACTAGAAGTTTCAACTTGTATGACCCACATTTCTTTGTAAAGGACCACTATGTGAGAGTGAATTTTTTGTGGATCCATGGGGCGTGTCATTAGCCTGAGGAAGACCCATGGAGATACTATCACAACTTCTCCAGGCTTAATGAATCGGTCGGCATAGCTATGGAATGGTTAGCGAAGAAGCATCTTAGAGAGCACTATCATTGGCAACAATAGAGGCTAACATACCTGTGCATGAAAAAGGTTGTCGACAATGCAGAGGCAAAACAAAGTCGCAAGTTCAAAGAAGATCCACTCGTGATGAAAGAAACTTTGGAGATTGAGGCTAAGAGGCAAAAACGTGACAAGAGAAATGTGCAAAGGAAAAGAGATAAACAGAGGATGGAGGAAACTGAAAAGGAGTTGCAAGAGTTGAAGCAACAACTCCAGGAAGAATAGGAGATGTGCAGAAGAGAGAATGAAGTGCAGTAGGGACAAACACTGCAGGAGGCGCAACATGCATAGATTGATGAAACTGCGCCCATATAGGTTATAAACTCATCCAAGCAACTGGCACGGAGTGGACAGGGTGAGCAGCTGTAGGAGCAGGATTTAGCTGAAGAGATTGAACAGATGCTAGAGCATATGGATGCGAATGTGGTGCAACCAGAGCCCAAACAGGATATTGACCTCATGCCTCATAATCGAGAGGTCACCCCACTGGCTTCACTAGATCTGGAAGCAGAGCAAGTCTGAAGTGATCGAGGAGACACAGAGATCCTTCAAGACAATATGGAAGTGGAGATGCATAACATATCTTTCGACGAGTCACAACACAAAGTTGTGCAGTTGCACAGAGTGCCTACTCCGGATGTCCACAGATCTCCTGCGCAATTTGAAGAATGAGTGATCCTATCTAATGTCTGAAAACATACAACATCATTGGCCGATGCTACCAGAGCATATTCTGAGGCCACCAGCTTGAGTGTTCGATTCTTGATAACAGAGAACAAGCGCATGGCAAAGGAGTTACAAGCAGCCAAGCAGGGAGGAGAACATGTTACATCATCCACCAGAGCAGAGTTGAAGAGAGCGATATTGGATGAAGTATTGTCCCTTGAAATAGTCATGTGAATTTTGTATTCTCGATTCGACACCATGCGCCAACTCCGAACAGAGCTGGACATGTACTTTAACGAGTTGATGCGTGTAGCCACTAGCGCAAACTTGGAAATCAACGCAAACACTATGCATCAGTATGTTATTGGTTCAGCTGCACTCAAGATTATGATGCACATGTTATCAGATGAGTTGGACAGAGGTACCATATCAGGGTACCCGGATGCAACAGAGGCAAGAGTTTTCTTTCAACAGGATGTCACCATTGAGCATGCGGACACCATCACAGACTACCAAGCTTGGCATCAGTTCGCCATCGTCGATCATCATGAAGATGTTGAAGAGTTGATCTTCCCACAGTTGTCCAAGTCTTAGTAGTGTGTTGCATGGCTTACTCAAGCCTATTTCATCTCACATGGGTACATGTTCAGATTGTAATGTAACAGCTTGTAAAAGTGAAAGACCAGGTGTCGATGGTCGAACGTAATAGTCATGTAGTAGTTGAAGAGTCATGAGAGTAGGTGAAGAGTCACAAAGGGGAATGTCAATGGTCACCCCACACTTTTCTATCTATAGAACCTCATAACTCATTGTACAATCTTTTGGGAGCCAAGCTTCCTATAGGTGTATCTTAGAGAAAGCTTGGACTCTATTGTAACGAGCCTTGGCTTCTCCATAGTGCAGAGCTAGTACATCTCTTTGAAGGAGTAGGTGGCAGTGACTATAGCATTCAGCTATTGGAACTAGTGGTTGGTCATGGTTGCATGTATGATTGGAACTTTCACTTTCTTAGTATAACCAATCCAACACATTTCATGCATATGTTATTATTGTATTTCAGTTATCTTGGTTACTCTAATGATATATGTAGTTGTTTTCTTATGCATGTATGTATGGACTCTTTCTATATATGTATGTATGAATCTTGTTGAGATGTGTTGTTGGTTTAACCATCACTTTGGATCATTGGTTCACCTGCCTTCCATCTTGTGATGTATCTTTTCTTGTGTGTTCCCTTCCAAGCCGCGTGTTTCCACAGGTTTCCAAGGGGCACACTTATTCCACTTTCCGTGTGTTAGAACCCTTCATGCACCTTCCTTGGCTTGCTACGTTGGTCACACCCTTGCTACCAAAAAGGACATCCTGCTTGCCTCTACGCGCAACCACGATCAAGGCGATACCATATGACCCATTGTTGGGACTCCTACACCAAACAGTCTGAGGTCTAGTTGGGACTTCTTACCGGGGAGAACCCCTGAAATGTTGGTGGGTTCAACACCGTCAACATTTCTGGCACTAGAAGGAGGGAAGATGACAAGTTGTGTTCTCTCATCTTTTTTTGAATCTTCGCATATCTTTCATGGATAATTTTAGACTCATCCCTCCGCGATGTTTCTCTAATGCTGAACATCTCGACATCACGAGAGAATTTTTTTATCCCTTGTCGGAATTCACGTATGATGGTGAAGGAAAAGTGGCTTGACCTGAGTACTTACAAGACTTCTATACATTTTTTGATGATGCAGATGATTTCAATGCAGAATAGGTTAGCTTATTGCTTTCACACACACTTCATGAATCCCCACAACAATGGTGCAATAGCCTGCCATTCAGTATCGTGCACTCACTTGCGTAGTTCTGTGATCTCATTGAATCTACTTTCCATCATTTTTATCTGAAACCTCTTAATGAAAAAATGTTAAAACAATGGAAGACTCCGCAAGAATCACCTATGGATTTTTGGTAGCGCTTCCATGTATTGTAGTTTTAAGCTTCGAAAATCCATATGAAGTTTCAATATCTTTGGGACAGATTTGAAAATTGTCTTAACAAATCAGTCAATCCCAAGATGAAGTTGAAGTTCAAACCCCACTCAGCATACTTCGGTGATGGAGTTGCGGAATCACAAATGGACACACTCACTGTCACAAGTGATTGTCCACCATTCCCTCATCAAACAGATTCACCGCCGCAGAGTGATGTGGGAGAACATGCACACACGTCTGTTCAACTGTCACATCCAGCCAGCATCACTTCTCTCAATTTTCGTGTAGATTTGGTTGCGAATCCCATGGGTTGTCACATGCATCTGTTACCATAGCCTCTATCTTCGTGTTCTGCTAATCCTACAGATTGCACTATCTTGTGTTCTTTCGTTCCAGACTCTACACCTATTGTGAACGAGGATCAAGCGATCGACGAAATTGGTGTTGCATAACCAGCCTGTGTTGTCATTCATGATGAGTATGAATGGGAACTTGAACATCAACCTGTGGTGAAGGATGATCTCCCTTCTTCTGCACCTCCTCCTCTTTTTCCTGACATCTTCGGTGATTCCATTATCCCTGAATTTCCTTGTGTAAATCCACTAATGGATGCACCCATTGTTGATCATTCACAAAACACACTGGATTTCAGCCCATCATTCATACGGAGAGAGGATAAATTATTCATTGACCATCCACTTGATTTTCATCTGCTTTTTCCAAAAACACAGAGGGTGAACATTCTTGCTTTTCATCCACTCCTATGCTTGATTTATCTGATCATGAGGATGCCGATGAAATCATTGATTTTTCTAATCATGGTTGTCGTGATCCATTTACTCCCTTACTTGATCACGATGTTGATTCTGTTGTTGTTGATCTTTCCAAGCCTCCTATTTATGATGATATGTTTGTTGACGAAGTTGAAACCCCGTAGACTGTCGAGTCACTTCAACCTGAGCTGATAGTTATGTCAGGTCGTCACTGTCCTAAGGTTGGTTTCACTTCTAGTTAGGAAATTGTTAAAATACCCAAGGCTTCTCATCACTCATCTGTATGCATTGAAGATCAATCCCACGCAATTTTCACTTCCTCCACTTGAACTACATGATGCCATCGCTCATGCATTAGAGGAATCCTACACAGCAAGCACACTTGTGCGATGCAAGTTGTATTTGTTTCTCTCATTTTCTTGCATGTCACAGTCTAGAGAATACGCATGCTTAACATATGCATGAAGTGTAGCACAACACCATGGTAAGTCCACAGATTTCATGTCATGTTCTTTCACTCACTTCTTTTTTGTGGACGCATTCAAACTCAGAGTGTGTTTGTCTTCATTGTTATATCTAGTTCACGCGACTGCACTGTTCACAAACCTTGCCTTCACCAACATGGGTCGATCAATGCACCGGTGGCTGCATTAGAAATATCATGTTAGGTCCCTATAATACTAGTGATACCCCATTAATATTGTAGTTGTATCCCTTATTAATATTGTTGTGCCCCTATTGTCCCCATATTGTTATTACTGTGCCCCATAGAATCCCTCTATTGTTATTTTTGTGCCTTTATATTATTATTGTTAGGTCAGCTTGGTTATATTGTGACCCCTTAGACTCCTATATATAGAAAGGAGGTTTTGTTGTTTGTATAATCCAAGAATTGTTCATTTTTGTAATGTAAATGAGGTTGCCCCCTCAAAGAGGTTGAATTCTAAGGTGTTCAACTATCTTTTCTATCTTTTTGTGAGCTGGTTTCATAACATTTGGTATCAGAGCTTTGGATTCTAGGGTTTCCCTGCTCCAAATAGGTCATCGTGGAATTTTCGCTATAATTTTTTTCTATGACGTTTTAGA
This sequence comes from Pinus tabuliformis, assembly GCA_031772625.1. NCBI lineage: Eukaryota > Viridiplantae > Streptophyta > Pinopsida > Pinales > Pinaceae > Pinus > Pinus tabuliformis. The sequence continues at coordinate 892,404,247 of CM062813.1, forward strand.
AGAGAAAAAAAAACCCATTTGAGGTGAAATAACGTTGAACCTCGGGTCCGAATTTCAAAACTTTTCATGCAATATTTGTGGAGATATGATCTGAGGAAGTTGGTCTTTTTGCAAACTCCTGAATTTCATTCCAAACAGATGACCTGGGGAAAATCGTCATAACTTTTGTTTTGAGCATCAGATTGACATTTCATAAAAGGTCACAGAAAGAGGATGGACTTTAGTTTCATGTGTATATTTTTCAGCTACTAAGATCAAAACAGTGACACGTGGCACTTCATACAAGTTCGCTCTTTTGGAAAGGTCTATAATCAGGTCATCATGGGAGATTGTGCATAACTCTGCCTTGGAGAATCTTAATTCAATAAGACTGGTGGCATTGGAAAGAGGACATAGAGAGCTACCGCAAGTTGCAATTTCAGAACTGGATGATCCAAAATTACATAGATACATCAGATTCAATATCGAGCTCCTACAAAGTGAAAAAAGGTGTGTAGTTTTTTTTAAATTTTGCATAAGCTTGGTTTGAAAAATTAGTTTGAAGGAATTAAAAGGGCATAGTAACGCATTATTATCAGTAATTGATGCCCCGAGGAAAGAAAATGCAAACACCTAGTAAGAAACCTAAAATCTTTAGCATGACTCATAAAGAAGAGGAAGAAATGCAACATGATATATCAAAATTACGAGACCAAGTGCAACAAATGTCACTTGCACAAAAAGTAACAGAATCTAAGATGGATGGTTTAAAGAAAGATGTAGAAGCTAAGATGTATGGCGTGGAAGCTAAGATGGATGGTTTAAAGAAAGGCATAGAATCTAAGATGGATGGCATGGAAGCTAAGATGAATGGCATGGACGCTAAGATGGATGGAATGGACGCTAAGATGGAAGAATTGAAGATAAATTTGAATAAGCTTCTACAAGAAATGGTCACTAATGGTGAAAGGGTAGTAAAGGAAACTCATTATGAGAACAAAATAAATGTTAATCATGATTTCATAGACTCTAATGTTGGATCGAAGACTCACCATACTCCAGAAATCGATATGAGGAAGTTTGATGGCAAGGATCCCGCAACATGGATACTACAGATGGAGCAATTTTTCGATCTCAATAATGTGCAAAACACACAAACGGTACGTATTGCAACTTTATATTTGGAACCAAATCAGTTTGTATGGTATCAATGGCTTTGATCTCGTAAACAAATTGTCACTTGGGCAATTTTTACAGAAGAAATGACAGCACACTATGAGGATACAAAAAGCAACACCTTTTTTAGCCAATTGATAAGTCTCAAACAAAAAGGTTCAATGATGGAGCACATTGAGGAGTTCCAAAAATTGAACATAAGGGTAAAAAATATTCCAGAGGAGCATAGGATTGATGTGTTCATAGGGACTTTAAAGGCTGATATCCAACATGATGTTCGCCTTTGGGAACCTGATTCATTAGAGAAGGCATTCATGTTAGCAATAAAAATGGAAAGAAAAATTATGGCAACCAGGAAGCCTACCACTAACAACTATAAAGATGGGAGTGTTGTTGCCCCTAGCCTTCCATAACCTATAAGGCTGACACCACAAAAATTGGAAGAAAAAAGAGCAAAAGGGCTTTGTTACAGTTGTGATAGCAAATACACTAAAGATCATAAGTGTGCTAAGAAGAAATTATTCTACATATATTGTGAAGAGGAAGAAGAAAAGGAACAAGAAAGTTCAAAAGAAGAGGATATACTCCAGGAACAAAGCCTAGATAAGGAAGAAATGAATCCTACCATATCTTGTAATACATTGGCTGGAAAAACCACTCCTCAAACCATCAAGATAGAAGGACATATCAAGAACAAAAAGGTAATAGTGTTGATTTATTCAGGAAGTACCCACAATTTTATTCATTGTAAAATAAAAAAAGAATTGAATTAATTCCTATATCCAGCACCAGAGTGTCAAGTGATGGTTGCAAATGGAGGAACAATAAATTGCTCTGGAAACTTCCATAATATCAAGCTATCCATGGGAGAATATGTATTGAATAGCCCAATTCTTTCCATTCCAATGGGAGGTGTTGATGTTGTACTAGGAGTCCAATGGCTACAATCCTTAGGTACAATAGCTTTTAACTTTCAAGAACTTTTCATGAATTTTTATGCAGAAGGAAAGGAAGTTGAATTAAGGGGTATTGCAGGGAAACCGAGAAAGATAATCAGCTCTAACGGTATGACAAAGCTTCTAAAAAGGAACAACGAGGTGTAATTGCACAATTATGTTCACTAGATGCTTCCACATCGAAATCATCTATTTCTCCAGATCTCCAAAAAGTCTTGAACAATCATTCCAAGGTATTTGAGACTCCCAAAGGTATCCCACCTATTTGTGGTCAGGATCATGCTATTCATTTGATTCCAGGAAGTGTTCCTCCAAACATCAGGCCGTACAAATATCCCTATGCCCAAAAGAGTGAAATTGAATGTATGGCTACACAAATGCTTGAGGTTGGTATAATTCAACCTAGCCAAAGTTCTTTCTCTGCTCCAGTAGTATTGGTGCACAAGAAGGATGGATCATGGGGCATGTGTCTTGATTATAGGGAGCTCAACAAGCTCACTATTAAAGATAAGTTTCCCATTCATGTCACTGATGAATTATTGGATGAATTGCATTGATCAATTTAATTCACCAAGTTAGATCTTCGTTCAGGATATCATAAAATCATAATGAAGACTAAAGACATTCTGAAAACAACATTTAGAACTCATGAGGGGCACTATGAATATTTGGTCATGCCGTTTGGCCTTACCAATGCACCTTCTACATTTCAAGGTTTGATGAATTCCATTTTCAAACCCTTCCTTAGAAAATTTGTGTTAGTATTTTTTGATGATATACTAATCTACAGCTAGTCTTAGAAGGATCATGTTGAACATGTTGATAGGGTGCTCCAACTATTGGAGGAGAAACAATTATATGCAAAAAGATCCAAATGTTCCTTTGGAGTACAAGAGGTGGAATATCTGGGTCATATTGTATATCATGAAGGATTTAAGGTAGACCCTAGCAAAATTAAAGCCATTAAGGAATGGAAAATACCCATATCCATAAAGAATTTGCAAGGATTTCTCAGGTTGACAGGGTATTATTGCAAGTTTGTTAAGAATTATGGGAAAATAGCAGCACCTCTAACAACATTGTTGAAGAAATATGCATTTTCATGGACTCTAGAAGCAACAAAGGCCTTTGAACATCTTAAAGAGGCAATGTGTCAAGCACCGGTCTTAGCTACACCAGACTTCGCAAAAACCTTTATTGTGGAATGTGATGCTTCAAGAAATGTAATTGGTGTTGTTTTAATGCAAGATGAAAGACCCATTACTTTCGAAAGTCGTCCAATCAAGGGAAAGTATTTACACAAAACTATTTATGAGAAGGAAATGTTGGCAGTACTACATGCACTTAAGAAATGGTGACCCTACCTAATGCGAAGACACTTCAAGGTAAAAACGGATCATGATAGCCTTAAATACTTTTTAGAACAAAGATTATCCTCTGAAGAACAACAAAAATGGGTCACAAAGATGTTTGGTTATGACTTTGAAATCATCTACAAAAAACGGAAGCAAAATGTTGTGGCAAATGCACTCTTAAGAAAGGATGAGGATGTGGAAGCATTGTTGTGCGCCATTTCTATTATCCAACCAGATTGGATAAACGAAGCAAGGGAGGAATGGAAGAATGACGAGGAAGTGTGGGAACTTATTCGAAAGTTACAACAATATTCCAGTACATTTGATAAATTTAGCTGGAAAATGATTCGTTATGGTACAAAGATCGCTTATACCTCTGTAATAATTCCCAACTCAAACAAAAGATTCTTCTGGAATTGCACGCTTCTCCCTTAGGAGGGCACTCGGGATTTTTAAAAACTTACCACAGGGTTAAGAAGGAATTTTTTTGGGATGGCCTTAAATCAGATATTCAAAAGTTTGTGGTGGAATGTTTGGTTTGCCAACAAAATAAAGCTGAAACAATTAAGACACCAGGTCTATTACAACCTTTATCCATTCCAAGCCAACATTGGGAGGAGGTTTCAATGCATTTTATCACAGGTTTACCCAAGTCTAAGGGAAAGAGTGTCATCATGGTGGTAGTTGACAGACTTACCAAGTATGCACACTTTTGTGCATTATCACATCCATTTAAAGCCAGTACAGTTTCTACGACATTTATGGAAACAATTCAAAAGCTACATGGAAGCTCAAAGATTATTGTAAGTGATAGAGATCCCATTTTTACTGGAAATTTTTGGATTGAATTATTTTCTTGTCTTGGTACTCAGTTAGCTCATAGCTCATCTTATCATCCTCAATCTGATAGGAAAACTGAGATAGTAAACAAATGTTTGGAAGGATATCTTCGTTGCTTTGTATCTGATAAACAGACACAATGGGTCAAATGGTTGCCTCTGGCTGAATGGTGGTATAACACTTCCTTCCATACTGCAGCAAAAATGACACCATTTATGGCACTTTATGGATATCAGCCACCATCCATCACATCATATTTAAGAGAAAATTCTAAGGTTCGAGTAATGGAACATCACATCGAGCATCAACAACAAGTTCTCCAACTCTTAAAGGATAACCTCATGTTGGTGCAAAATATAATGAAACAATATGCAGATCAACATTGCAGCAAAAGAAGTTTTGATGTAGGTGATTGGGTATTCCTACGGCTACAACCACATAGACAAATGTCCCTCAAGCAAGCTAAGAAGGATAATAAATTGTCACCAAAGTATTATGGTCCGTACAAGGTGTTACAAAAGATTGGTACTATGGCATACAAATTGGAGCTTCCTGCAGCTTCTCGAGTGCACCCAGTTTTCCATGTTTCATGTTTAAAGAAGGTTATAGGCAACAAGCTCCCAGTTCAAATAATATTTCCAGAACTTGACGAGGAAGGAAAAATTATATTGGAACTGGAAGCAGTCATAGAAACAAGAACTCGACAGCTACGAAATCGATCCATTTCAAAGTATCTCATCAAGTGAAAGAACTTATCCATTGAAGATTCCACATGGGAGGATGAGAATTTTATACAGAAGCATCTAGAACTACTCAAGCATTGAGGGCAATACTTTTTTGAAGGAGAGTGGCATGTTAGGTCTCTATAATACTAGTGATGCCCCATTACTATTGTAGTTGTATCCCTTATTAATATTGTTGTGCCCCTATTGTCCCCATATTGTTATTACTGTGCCCCATAGAATCCCTCTATTGTTATTTTTGTGTGTTTATATTATTATCGTTAGGTCGGCTTGGTTATATTGTGACCCCTTAGACTCCTATATATAGAAAGGAGGTTTTTTCATTGTTATCATCCAAGAATTATTCATTTGTGTAATGTAAAGGAGGTTGCCCCCTCGAAGAGGCTGAATTCTAAGGCATTCAACTATCTTTTCTATCTTTTTGTGAGGTGGTTTCATAACATATCACTTGACATGATCAGGCCCATGCACCATTAGCTTAGGAGTAGGAGTAGTGTTTGCTTTACCTTGTTTGCATGCATGCGTGTTTGCTTTACCTTGTTTGCATGCATGCATGTTTGCTTTCTTTCTTGTTTGTTTGTTTGCTTGATTTCTTGTTTTTTACTCACTTTGCTTTCACATTTTGCTTCTACTCTTCACTCTGTAGTTATTTGTTTGCTTGTTTACATTTGTAGGTTAGTTTCACATGAAACCGTGTATGACTCTTGAAAAAAGCGAGGGTAAAATGCAAGAGGACTTATGCAGTTACCAATACTTGGTTATCTGTCGTCCTACCTCTATATGTAGAACTTGTTATCTTCAATCCATGATACAACAGTGGAAAATGTGTGATGTTCAAAGTGAACCTTGATGAAAACACAATGCTTGCGCGCTAACTATTATCACCTACTCTAGTCGGTTGTTTTAGGATAACCCTTGTCAGCTCGGCCAAGTAGAGTAAGGTGAGGGGGAACACCTTAACAAGTATGTCAGAGGTATATACAAAATAATTCTATGAAGGAGAAACCTCTTCTATTCTCAATAATTCAGGATCCCTCTTCCACCACTGACATGAATAAGTGCTATACACAGTTATGAAAATGAAAAAGATGAAAAATGAGAATATAAAAAATTTTGAAAAACTGAAAAATGAATAAGGTGAAAGAAGAGAAAGGCTTCCTGCACAGAGAGGTGATATAAGTAACTTCGCTAGGGTACTGTCCAGGCTCACTAGCAGCGGAGTGATGCTTGTGTTCCTACATGACTCCGACGGGGTACTGTCCAGGCCTACTAGTAGCGAAGCAACACCAGGGATGAAACTTAAACTCTGACTATCATATTGTTTGTGTACTAATATAGCCCTCATCCTAATCGAAACAACTGTGTTGACTTGGCTTGGAATGTGTGCGACCAAGAGCATGGAAGATGCTACATATTTTAATCAAGCTAGTATGGACACCAAGATGATCTGAGAACTGAACAATACTTCCGGAGCAGTTAGACTTTATTTTTACAAAACAAGGTCCATTCATAGAGTTAGAGTTATATCAGTGTGTCGTAAAGTGTTGTAGTGACTAAAACACTTTCTAAAATTTTGCCTTAGCTTCTGTTTGGAGCCTCCCTACCAACCATCCTTAGCAGCATGTCTTGCACTGTTGAGTACATAGGCTTCAACTGAGTTGTAGTGGCTTTCCAGCCTATGTAGGTAAACTTGCATGTCTCCCATCACAGGCTACCATTTCGGACTTAGGTAATTTTCTGGATGAGATGTTCACTCAGAAAATTACGCAATTCTAGAGGGGAACTAGCCTTCCCTCCAGAAATTGCGCAAACCTGTTTGGCTACTTGTTGGGCTCCAGAATTCTGCAATCCAACCAGGCAGCCCTCCCTTAGAAAATTGCACAATCTAGCCCGACATTGGGCTTCAACCCAAAAATTTCACAATTATGGGAGGTAGTCACCCACTGACCCCAGAAATTGTGCAATGCCTGAGGGATAACCGACCCTGCTCAGTGCAAAAACTGCGTAAATCCCTTTCCCAGGCTTGCAGACTGCTTCATGTGCCTTCAGGTTGACCAGTTCCCTCTGGAACTGAGCAATCTTGATTTACATGCATGGGATGCTTTTCCCAAAATAACAAAAAGAAACATGAAAAAAGCATCCCTAAATTTTAGGGATCTATTTTTAGCAGTTGGAGGTTACATGCAAAGATCGTTTTAGAAACTTCCCTCCAAGTGTCGCTTTTTCCCATATTTGTGGCATGCACATCATAAGCCTCAAACTTATTTATTCAATGCTACAGAGCTCATTCCTCACATCAATCTTGGAGCTCTGACATCCCACATCACATCTAGGAGTCTTCGACACATTCAACTCAGTTTTTTCTGAGTAAGTCTACTTTTCATGTCATTTGCTACTTTTCTGTCACTTTTCGTATTTCGCTTTGTATGAATGTTGTTTTCTTGGTTTTGTTGAATGCCTGTTGTCGTTTTAATGTATATTAGCTTGTAGAAGCACCGTTTCAATTTTTATTTGCATCTCACTGTTGTCGCATGCATGACACTGTTTTTCACTAACGGTCGTCATTGCAGTGACTCATTTCACACACATGCATGCGTTCCCATTTTCTAAATCCTGCATTCATTGTTTGCATGCATGATCATTCACTCTTTCTTACATTCAGTATTGACATGCTTTCAAACCTTTTCATGTTTTCAGTTGCCCATTGGCGGGTCTAGGTTGCCTTGGCCTGGACTTTGCCTTGCCTAAAAAAGAAATGCACATTTCTGGAAGTGAAGACTTTTCCCTCCATCTAGAAATTGTGCAAACTTGGCCAGCAATGACTTCCAGGCTTGCATTGCGCAATTTTGGAAGCCAGTGCCCTGCTAACCGAGAAAATTACGCAATGTAATCTCTGGGCATGCATTCCCTTGCTGAATGAAACTGCGTATTGCGCAGTGTCAACCCTCAGTAGGCAGGCTGGACTATTTATTGCACAGTTCTGGTAGTCAGTCAGCCTCCTAATAGCCCAGACTATTCTTTGCGCAATTTTGGCAGTCAGTCTCCTAGCCTCCCGGTGAAAATTGTGCAATCTTTACTAACAATGACCCAGGTATGTTGCATGTCAGTCCTCAAATTTGTTTTGGATTTCAAATGACAGATTTCTTTCCATGAGTGCCACTATGTCTCCAGGTATAGAAAGTGTTCGTCCATCTCTCAGTAGTACACGTACAATGGATGCTAAGAGATCAGGGTCAAAGGACACTGTTGGAAGTGAAATTGGAGATGCAGTTAAACAAGTGTCTATGGGCTTACCCACTTACGAAGACACCAAGTTGGTCATAGATAGAGATATCAAGATGAAATGGCAAGACATCAACGATACAATCTCAAGCACATTTGAGGAAGATCTGGAAGACCACATGGTCTATGTCAACATCCACAAATCTGGCTTGTACTGAATTTCATGCAGGTATCCTGCATTTCCATGCGTAGACATGACACATTGGATTTTCTCACACACTTATCCTAAGACGATGATGTTGAGCAGTGTTAGCGGGACAAAGCTTTCTAAATTTAGGGCAAAGGACTATCAGGAGATGTATCAGTTACCACATCTGGTGATCATAATGGAGAATCCCTTTAGTACACGCAGCAACACAAACTCCAGAGATATCTTGAAGAGTTGGGTGAAAGAGCCAGCCAAGTTCAGGACAACACCTAGTCTGTTTTACAAGACAAAGATACTGCGAAAGGTATATCAGTACTTGGTCATCTTTGCATGTTGTTTATACAGCCAAGAGAGCACAAAGACCTTCCCGCAAATTTGGGTGATTGCGTTGGACCAACTAGGAAACGAAGGAAGGCCATGTAATTAGTCTGACATGTTGGCTCTCAGGTTGAAGGAACAAGTAAAAGAAGCCCGACATCCACCCAAAGGTCAGCAAGCAAAGATATACATGTCATTTTATATTCTAGATGCAATCTGTGCCTATCAGTAGTTCCCATGTTTGAAGTGGGCATGGACACCTTTGGAAACCTTTGTGCACACTTATTGCAGATTGTTCTCCAAATGTAGCTTCCACGAAGTCATCACACAATTTTTAGACCATTTTGTCACCCCGGTGTACAAATTGATATTTGAGAAGGATCCACCTTGCATGTTGTAGGAAGCAATTGAGTCATTAATTGACATAGCAGATTGGTATGCCTCACCACTTGGCACCTTCATACATATGTAAAATGCGGAGAAGCCTCCACATGTTTTAACAAGTTTTCCATGGACAAGCTCATCATGCAAGAAGTGTCGTATCACATCTCGACAGGGTCGTCAAGTAGAATACACAAGAAGAATAAGGTTCCTTGGCCCGCTCTTCCTTTGCAAATCAAGTTATACGAGATACAAAATCTCAAGCATGCTGATGCCAAGACGGAAGATTTCAAAAAGATTCACTTTCGACACCATAAGTTTCAACCCATATGACCCGCATTGCTTTGTAAAGGACCACTGTGCGAGAGTGAAATTTTTGTGACTCCATGGGGCATGTCATTGGCTTGAGGAAGACCCATGGAGATACTGTCACAACTTCTCCAGGCTCAATGAACCAGTCGGAATAGTTGTGGAATGGTTAACGAAGCAGCACGAAGCAACATCTCAGAGAGCACCATCATCAGCAGTAGAAGAGTGTAACAGACCTGTGCATGATAAAGGCAAGACAAAGGTTGTCGACAACATAGAGGTAGAATAAAGATGCAAGTTCAAAGCAGATCCACTTGTCATGAAAGTAGATTTGGAGATTGAAGCTAAGAGGTGACAATGCGACAAGAGGAACGTGCAAAGGCAAAGAGATAAACAAAGGATGGAGGAAACTGAAAAGGAGTTGCAAGTGTTGAAGCAACAATTCCGGGAAGAATAGGAACTACATAAAAGAGAGAAGGAAATGCAGCAGGGACAAACACAACAGGAGGCGCAACATGCATAAATTGATGAAACTGCGCCCATACAATTTATAAACTCATCTGAGCAGCTGACACAGAGCAGACAGGGTGAGCAGTCGCAGGAGCAGGACTTAGCTCAAGAGATTAAATAGATGCTAGAGAAGATGGATACATATGTGGTGCAGCCAGAGCCCGAACAGGATATTGACCTCATGCCTCATAACCGAGAGGTTACCCCACCAAATTCACCAGATCCGGAAGTAGAGAAAGTCCCAAGTGATCTAGGAGACATAGAGATCCTTGAAGACAATCCAGAAGCAGAGATGCATAACATATATTTCAACGAGTCACAACACAGAGTTTTGTAGTCATGCATAGTGCCTAGTCCGAATGTTCACACATCTCCTGTGCAGTTTGAAGAACTAGTGATCATATATGAAATGCGCAACATCCAGCAACATTGTCCGATGCTAGCAGAGCATATGCCGAGGCCACCAGCTCAAGTGTTTGATTCTTGATAGCAGAGAACGAGTGCATGACCAAGGAGTTACAAGCGGCCAAGCAGGGAGGAGAATAGGTTACATCATCCACCAGAGTAGAGTTGAAGAGAGCAATACTAGATGAAGTATCATCCCTCGAAATAGTCATGCGAATATTGTATTCCAGATTCAGCACCGTGCATAAAGCAGTTGTCCATCTCAACGGTTGGCAGCAGCGTTGTGCTAGGAGAGCACACATCTTGTCAAATTTGCACACTGCTGTTGACCGCATGCAGACATGGACAATGAGGTACAAAGGAGCCCCATTTCACTTTCCAAAGATGATGAAGCCCAAGGCGGTAGAGTTCAAGGCACGCATCCAGAGTCAGATCTGGAACTATGATGAACTCCTGCAGCTCATCACCAGTTTGCAGGCTTCACATGCTTGGGTGTTCAGAAGCATGGATGTCGTTGTGTGCATGCACGCGATACCATCTATTGGCTCACTCACTGAGGCAAGTCAAAGAAACAAGTCCGAACGGAGCTAGACATGTACTTTGACGAGTTGATGCATGTAGCCACCAACACAGACTTGGAAATTAGAGTAGACACTATGCATCAGTATGTTGATGGTCTGGCTGCACTCAAGACTATGATGCACATGTTATCAAACGAGTTGGACAAAGGTTCCAGATTAGTGTACCCAAATGCAACGACGACAACATTTCTCTTTCAGCAAGATGTCACCATTGAGCATGCGGACACCATCATGGACTACCAAGCTTGGCATCAGTTCGCCACCATCGATCATCATGAAGATGTCAAAGAGTTGGTCTTCCCACAGTTTTCTGAGTCTTAGTAGTGTCTTGCATGGCTTGCTCAAGCCTATTTTGTCTCACATGGGTACATGTGCAGATTGTAATGTAACATCTTGTAAAAGTGAAAGACCAAGTGTCGATGGTCAAATGTAACAGTCATGTAGTAGTTGAAGAGTCATGAGGGTAGGTGAAGAGTCACAAAGGGGAATGTCAAGGGTCACCCCACCCTTTGCTATTTATAGAACCTCATAACTCATTGTACAAGCTTTTGGGAGCCAAGCTTCCTATAGGTGTATCTTAGAGAAAGCTTGGAGTGTATTATAACGAGCCTTGGCTTCTCCACAGTGCAGAGCTAGTACATTTCTTTGGAGGAGTAGGCAGAAATGACTGTAACATTCAATTGTTGGAACTAGTGGTTGGTCATTATTGCATGTATGATTGGAACTTTTACTTTCTTAATATAATAAAGCCAAAACGATTATTATTGTATTTCAGTTATCTTGGTTACTCTAATGATATATGTAGTTGTTTGCTTACGCATGTATGTATGGAATCTTTCTATATATGTATGTATGAATCTTGTTGAGATGTGATGTTGGTTTAACCATTACTTTGGATCGTTGGTTCACCTGCCTTCTAGCTTGCGATGTATCTTTACTCGTGGGCTTCCTTCCAAGACACATGTTTCCACAGGTTTCCAAAGGGCACACTTATTCCACTTTCCGTCTGTTAGAACCCTTCATGCACCTTCCTTGGCTTTCTGTGCTAGTCAGAGCCTTGCTACCAAGAAGGACATCCTGCTTGCCTCTACTCGCAACCGTGGTCAAGGCGATACCGTACGACCCACTGCTAGGACTCCTACACCAAACGATTTGAGGTTTAGTTGGGACTTCTTATCGAGGAGATCCCCTGACATGTTGGTAGGTCCAACAATGTCAACACTCTAGTATGGTCAAATGGGGGCATTTTTTATAATAATGGGATTCCCCATCGCCCCAACACTATAAGGGGGGTTTTTGTGATTCGTCGGGTTCTTGCTTGCTTGATACTTTTGCTTGTTTGGGCTCGTTTTGTAATTTGATTTTCTGTTGATATTTCCCAGAATATCTATTTTCCTGACCTTTGTATGCACCTTTAAAGTTACCAGTCTTTATATTTTTGGTATTTTGAAAATTTTTATGCCCCTTCTTATTTGGCCAATTCTTACTACCTTTTCTTTTTTGCCTCATTTGCTACTAACAAATATGGGCATTTCAAATTGTCTCATCCATTATTATGGGGTTATCAAATTCTAACCTCTCTTTCATAAATGCAGAAAAACTAATAAGAAAGCGTTGACATTTAGCTTTTTCCTCACATATATACAAAATGTATCATAACAAGGATGTAAACTTGGACACAAATTCATCCATATTAATCTGTCCCAGCTTTAAGTCATGAAACTCTTTTGACTTTTCATCATAAAACCGTTCTGTCGGATATTTGTTTTTAAAATGCTTTTGGAAATTGTCCCAAGTCACTTCCTTCTCTTCAATTCCTTGCATTATCTTTATTTCTTCCCACCATAAGGTAGTATTTCCTTGAAGCTGATAAATGGCCAACTTAGCCTTAAGGTTATTGTCATACTCATATATTTGAAAGTATGTTTCCATATTGATAATCTAAGCTTCAACAACTTCCTCCGCCTTTCCATCAAATCTCAGGGGTTTGATCTTTTGAAACTCCCCCTGAAATTTAGTTTTCTGTTTTTTTTTTATTTCCTTTGGTTAGAGACATTGCCAAATTCCTTCTCGTTGTCATCCCTATCTCCTTCGAGTCTCTATGTATGACTTATTTTTGACATGTTATCGTTTCTCTATTTAGGTTCATAATTCCTAGTTCCATTATCATGGCTGGGTATAGCATTCTTATGATTCTTCCTTTCTAAGAGACTCTTCATACTTCATTCTTGGTCTCGCATCAGCCTTTCATTATTAGTTCTCAAATGATCCATTTCATACTTTAGACGTTGAAAAGTTTCCAACATCATAGTTGTCAGGTTTTTGTGTTCTTCACCCAATTGTACCCACATTTCAGGGTTCACCTCAGTGAATGGTATAGGACTTGATCCCATGATTGGCCTCATTGGGGGTAAACTTCCAGCTCCCCTCCTCATCTCGTTTCTCCCCTATGTGCATATTAACACACTTTTTTATTACTCCAGTTTCCCAAATAGGCCACAATGTTGAAACCGTGGCTCTATTACCACCTGTAACATCCATCAGTTGCATAATTTTTTTATATTTATTTACTGTACATGATAATGACCAACATCATGGAAATTTCCCCAATTACATGGTTGTTGAATAAAAGAACATTGCTTTCTAATATTAGATGAGTTATTACATAACAACACTTAAATCATTATGAAAATACATGGGGTCACGACCTATGCGCTACATCTTGGAATTATTACCTTAGTTTCTGGTTTTCAATTATATACAATATACATATGCTGAAATTAAGAATTCAATTTTCTATATTGAAGGATGATTTGATGTATCATTAATTTGATATATGACTCCATCATGTCAAGCGTTGCGTCATTAGGGAAAGATCTAGGTTTGAGGTTTATACGACCTTTTGAATTTTCTCGAACACCAATGATCACTCATATGGAGAAAGTCCTGATGTTGATCTGGCAGGTTTTCAATCTTACGACTCTGCTGCCTCTCAGATGATTAAGGAGAAACTACTTGGTTTTCTCCCTTGCTTGGATCATTTACATGTCACAACTTGTCGGGAGGCCTCTGCAACAAACCCTATTTCGAGCACATTTTCTTCAAGCCTTGCTCTTAGGTGAGTAACAATGAGTCTTCTCGTTGTATTTCATTTGTTCCTTCAGGGTTTTCTTGTGGAATTGAGTTTCCCCTTTTTGTTTTAGATTTGCAGGTTTAGCGATGATGAAGATGGGTAAGGTTCCCTAGGCCCTTAGGTCACATGATTCCACTTTTGGTTCCAGGTAAAAATCCCTCTTGTCTTACAATTTCACTATGCTTTAAAGAACAGGTAAGGTTAGATGGATTTGTTTCCTAACAATTCTTCCTAGTTTCCCTTTTAGAGTGCAATTTTCTAGCTTGGCGTCAGGTTATCATCATGTATTAACTGGAGGATTTTACTTTTGTGCCTGAGTATTTATTTTATGGTACTCACTTTTAGAGTGTTTAATTTTCTCTTTCTCTCGATCCAGGGTTATACACAGGTAGAATATTCGTTCCGCTTCCTGTTGGGTTACCAAATCTTTTCTTTGAGGTGGGATAATTGGTCACCTCAACATGTCAACCTTACACATGGATTTATTTCTCAGGTGCACAAATTTTTCCTCTATCCTCATCAAGGACTTTCTTCTAGACTTATAGTGACTATGACTCCAGTTTCTTTTTAATAGTTCTGTTACCTCTGTCCCTGATATCCCATATGGTTTTACGACACGGCCCCTTTGAATTACAAGGGTTTTTTTGTTAAAACTTGTTCATATTGTTAATTATTTTGTAAATAATGGAACTTCTTTGGATACTCTTCTTAGGGTTAACAATTCTGAGTTAATGTACACTTTATATATGTGTGTGTGTGTGTGTGGGTGGGTTACACAGAAAGAACATCTTAGGTGTTAGGTCGGAATGGTCGTTATTATATCTATATATATAATAACGGCCATTCCGGCCTAACACCTAAGATGTTCTTTCTGTGTAACCCCAATAAGATTACTTCATAAGCGACAAGACCCCAAGGTCCAACCCAGAACTCATAGACTTATATGAGTCTTGACGCTTCCACTAGCTCTCTGTCCGGCTCAAGAACACCTAATATGCAATGTCCTGCCTCACGCTCACAATGTCCTGTACAAGTTTCAATTCCTTCTCCCTTCCGTCGACTCTTTTCTTTTTGACATAATCTTTTATCTCATAGAAAGAGGTAACTAACTTCTAACTATCTAGTAATTTTTTTATTATCTAAAATTCTTTCCAATAAATTCCAAAATTCCCTTAATTTTCTTTTTTAAAGATAAAAATAAATATAAAACTTTAATCATCAAAATTTCAATTTCAATTAGGCTTTTCGCTAAGCTTAAACATTCAAAAGGAAATAAAAAGAACTCAACATGTCTTTACAATCAATGAGAGTATTACAATCTATTTCTTATTATATATAATTAAAAGTATTTTAAAGTTTTGATTAATAGCTTAAAAATACTTTTTCTTAAACTGTTTTGAATATATTTATAATAAATTTTATAAATTCATTTAAACAACGTTATTATAATTTCCATTCAAATTACATTTTGACCTACGCAACGAGAAAATACCATGAACTTAATTTTTTCACAGCCCGGTTAAAGTGACACCATTTCGCGTTTTATTCCACGTACTCTGTAATTCGATGTAAAATCTCCGCATTGGTAGTTTTCGCGGAGTCTCTTATAAAAACCATTTATTATCTTCTTTGTCCCCGTTTTCTCTTTATTTTTTAGGGGCGGGCTAAATATTTAGTAATAATTTTTTATTTTAATAATGGGACTAATAAAAAAAATTATTTTATTTTTATTTTATTAATATTAATATTAATGATAAAATAATATTTAGAATTGTGATTTGAATCTTTGCATGGATAGGAGAGAGAGCCATGGCATTAAATGATGGAGGTAGTATCTAAATTAAATGATGTGACAGATTCGTCTTATAATTGAGTTTAGTATGAAAGAAATTATGTGAGGATAATTTGATTTAAATATTGTTTTCAATTTTCAAAATAGCATAATTATGATGGATTTTGATGGCAAAATGGTGGAATTATCACTCACTTAGAATGGTGAAGGAAGTCTTGGGAGGATGGTTTAAATTGGTTTATTATTTGGTGGAAGTTGTGACATGGAAGATATTTTGTGAGTTATTTAATTTTTTTGTGGTTTATTTAGGGCTTACTCTTTACTTTTTAAGGTGCTTTAATTGGATCCTCTTTTCATGGGGTCTTAGTGGTCATAGCGTTTTGGGTGGCTAATTCAAAGCATTTTCTCATGAAGTATGTCCCTATTTTCAGGTTTAATGGCTTAATTCGGGTATGTGGGTTAAAAGTGGAGATTTTGGATTTAGTATCTTTGGTTCCAAGCTTGGACTTCAAGAGATTCAAAGGTTTGGTTTCACTTAATTTGATTGATTATTGGATTTTACTTATCAAGTTTTTCCTCTATTCCAAGTCTTAATTTTTTCTTTGTAGTTTGTTGGCTCTCATTCCAGTCTCTTGGTCACTTGAGAGTGTCTCCTATTCCTCCATTTCCAATTGAATTATCGTACCTTTTTTGTTTTGGCTCAAAGTTTTTTTCTTCGAGAACTTGATTTTCCCTTTTATTTCTTGTATCGCTCCCTCATCCTTCCTTTAGGTTGATCCTATTTGTTATGGTTCTTGTCTTATCTGCTCTCTCCCCTCATTCTATAGCTTAGTGCGGAATATTTGTGGGATGAAAATGAGGGAGAAACAACAGAGCTCCCCCCTCTATGATTTTGGATTCCCATCCTCTATCTTCTTAGCAACCCTGAGCTTAGATGGTGGCTCGATGAGCTGTGGCTCATTATTCAGAAGTGATTCCAGATCACTAAGGTTGAAGAGGAAGGATGTCATGACCATTGATTTATCCATCACCACCATGTTGAAAGGGAAACCAGGCAATTAATCCTGGAAATTACTACTTCAACTTGGTGTTACCAAACCTACTCTATGGAGGCAATCAACCTTTATTAGCATATGAAAAACCTTATGGGAAGAGTTCTTATTTAACCGTGAAACACTCTTCAAAAGAACACTCATCTACAGGTCGAGGTTTTCCTAAGTGGTTTGTGAAAGACAAACATATTTTTTTTCTTGAAAATTAATGTAAAGTGTCTGATCTTACCCAAAACAATAATGATAATTGAGCTAAGAGGGTTCATGGTAGAGATGTTGTCTTAAACATGTAATTACTTGTTAAAAAATAAAATAGAAACATAAAAGACATGTAATGTGTTGTTAAACATTAAAAAAAAACATAAAATTCTCAAATCAAGTATGGTAGAGATATTGTAATGTCCTATTGAACATTTCAACTAGATTTAAATACACTAAAAATATAATTATAATTATAATTAATAATTAATTCAACCTATATCCATCTTAACTCCAAATATACCAAACATCTAAAGTGATCAAATTCGTTGAAATTTTATCCCTACTAGAATTTAGTAAATCTAGACTTAGAACATTAAACTTTTGAAAATTATATTATTTTAAAATAAAATTATTTTAATAAAATATTAATATTTTCTATTACTTCATAAAAATAATTAAATTAATATTATATTATATTTTAGAAAAATTAAAATCAAATACATTTAAAAAAATATATAAAAAAAATATTTACTAATTTCATCTCAAACAACTTATAACTTTGATATATATATATTATTTTTAATTTAATTATTTTTATTAATTTTTTTAAATATATATTTTTAATATATTAAAATCATTTTCTTCAATTTAATATAAATTCCAAATTTACTATATATAAAATCATTTATCATCTCAAACAACTTATAACTTTGATATATATATAGATATATATAATTTTTAATTTAATTATTTTTATTAATTTTTTAAATATATATTTTTAATATATTAAAATCATTTTCTTCAATTTAATATAAATTCCAAATTTACTATATATAAAATCATTTATCATCACATATATGAACAATGATAAAATTTCAATCTAATAAATTTTGGTTTTTTTATTAAAATTTGATGATATAATTGTGGTGATATTATAATTTTTTATTAGCTAAAAGATATATTTAAATGAAAAGATATAATATAAATATTGATTATTGTTTATATAAGAGAAATGAGAGGTTTTTAAAAGTGTTGTTTAAATGCATGTTATATTTTGGAGTTTTTTTTGTAGGAGTGTATCAGTTAGTTTTCAGTGAAATTTTAATTTTGTTGTTTAAAAGGAGTTTTTGATTATATATATATTCAATATCTTAAAATTTTTTGATCATTTGAATTGTGGAGAATTCACAATTCCAATTTATGATTCCAAGAAATCTCCACCAAATTTTAGACAAATTATAGTAGAAATTATGCAAAAATCCTCCTAAACATAGAAAATTTAAAATATACAAATTATAAGAAGTAATTTTTTTAATATAATATAAAAAATGATTATTGTTTACATAGGAGAAATTAGATGTTTTTAAAAGTGTTGTCTAAACACATATTATATTTTGAAGTTTTTGGTAGAAATCTAGCATATTTTTTTTCTCTCAAATCTTAATTTTTGTTGTTATATATATATATATATATATATATATATATATACAGTCTTCTCAAGAATTTTGAGCATTTGAATTGTGGATAATTTAGAACTCAAACTTACTATCATAAAAAAATCCCACCAACTTTTCAACAAATTACAATAGAAATTATAAAAAAACTCTCCAAAACATAAAACACATCAAATAGAACTTTTTAAAATATGCATTAATAAATAACTTGGGAAGTATAATGAAGTATGATGAGGAACATCTTGTGAAGTTTGATGAGGAAACAACACTGGCTTTTTGCGGATCTTTGTTAGGAGGTGGGCAATGACAACAAGACAAAGGTTGGCTTAGATCTCATAAAAGGTCTTCTGGGTTCTCATACCTTATGTGCTCCTCTACTCCAACATCTGCACAGTAGAGGTATGTTCCTTTTCTCTCATATTGTCTCAAATAGGGTTTCATCTCTACATATTCAATCTTGGTTTCAGGCAGAAGACGTTGAACTTTCGTGGTTTTTGGCTACAGAATGGGATCTATACATTAGACAGGTTGAGACTACTGGGATTTATCTCACTGAAGAGTCAGACAGGATGACCGGGGTCAATAATACTCACCAGAGCCAAATTGCGATATGTGATATTTATAAACAGATCACCAATTCACTTTCAACTATTGAGGCACCTAACTAGTTGCATAAGATATGGAAGTGGGAGTTTCCATTAAAACTAAAATGCTTTGGATCGCTGGCACTACATGAAAAAATGCTCACTTGGAGTAATCTCTCTCTTAGAGGCTACTATGGTCTAGACATCTGCCCATTTTGTATGCTTAATTCAAAGGATATTTCTAATCTCCTTATCAACTGTCCTATCATTGCAGAAATCTGGCATTCTGTACTTAATATATTTTAGATTGATGGGCATTGGACACATCTCAACTTGGAGGCTTGTTTCAAATTATGGTTTACTACTCAACATGAGTTATGTTCCTTACCTTTTTACATCATCTCGGGCATATGGAGGTGCAGGAACAACAAGATCTTTGAACATAAGAAGGTGGACATTAGACAATCTGTATTGGCAATCGCGACATATTTTTCTGAGATAGGTCACATGAAGCATGTTTACAAACCTAGACAAATTATTACACAAGATGTTTGGCTAAAGCTTCCAGTTGGTTTCTTTGATGGCACATGCAACAATAGTCATTGTGGATGCGGAGCCCTCATTGTTAGGGAACCTGGACATTTTTTTCATTTTTGGTGGGAAGGTGGCACAGGTACCAATAATCTGACATAAATCATTGCACTTTGGGGTCTCCTATACTTGGCTCAATGGATTTACATCAAAGACATACATGTATTTGGGGATTCAAGCTGCATTGATTGGATCAAAGGGCTCAGTTGTTTTCAGCTTCCAATGATGTCATACTAGATGAAGCACATTCATTCCTTAGAGTGCTCTTTTCATCATATCTCTTATGCACACATTTTCTAAGAGCAAAATAATACTACATATTTGCTTTCAAAAAAAGGTATAACTGGAACAACTAGAATCATCTACTATGCCTTATGCATCCAAAACCATAGGGCCGACTCTAAGAGTTTTCATATTTCCTCATTTCTCTGATTTTAGATTTAGATTTTGACATGATATAGATAATATGCTTTTTAGATTTAGATTTTGACATGATACAGATAATATGCTTTTTTGAAAAAGTGTTTATGACTATAATTAGGATATTTCTTTTGAAAAGATCTAATTAACATAATGTAAGTGGTAGGTTTTTTTTAGTTTTTAGTTCCAACTTGCCACTAATAGTGATAAAATATCTATTCATATGAAAAAATAAAAAAATCAGAAAAAAACTAAAATCCATGTATATGTACTCTCTTTATATATATATAAAAGATAGCGTATTTTTTCTCCTGAAAACACAAATAACTCAGGTCTTTACTTGTAATTATTTGTCTTCATAGGGTAATAATGGTCTTAGAAACTTACCGGTCATGGTCGCGTCACGCTCCGCCGAAAGAGGAATAGTCGGAGATGGACTTTGAAAAGCGAGAAATAATCGGAGATGGACTTTGAAAGCGAGAAATAGTCGGAAAAATTTGACGAGTGACGATTTGCCCGTAACATAGTTACAAATTCTTTACGACGGTTAAAAATGTGAGAATCGTCAAATTTAACTTTGCTCATGTTTTTGTTTTTAAATCCCAGAACCTGTGAAGGTGTTTTGCAATTCAAAAACCCTGCGAAGAACGGCACGAAAACGAAATTCCAAAACCTGCGATGGACGGTATTTCTGTTGAAAAATCGCTTCATATTATTGACTTGTGCTTTTCTTAGCCCCCGACGGCTTTGTTGTTTTATGCCCACCACATATATCTATATCTATATATATACGCGTATCTGGACATTGATTTCGGGTATCTCCGGTGAACTCACGTTTACTGTTCTGAGGTGGTTCTCTTTCGACTGCAGGTCAGCATCTCCTTCTCGTTTTGTTCTTACCACGCCTCTTCTCCCATTCATTTCTGCTTTTTTACAGAAACTATTGGTTAGGTTTACACCATCTTGGTTTTTCCCTCTCTTAATTTCATGATTTTAGATTGTAGTTGTTGGACCTCTTTGCTGTTGCAGTGACAATAACGGCATTGTCAATATTGTAGCTGATTCATCCATTAGAAGATGAGACTGCCAAAACTTGCCTTGCACTTGTCTGCTTTCCTCCTTGCCTTGTTTCTAGACCCATCATCTGCTTTCCCCAATTCTTCATTCCATGGAGATACTGCAGTGCTTATTTCAATGAAAGCAGAAATAATTGATCCTCATCATGCATTAGACAGCTGGAGACCCTCCAATTACACCACTCATTGTTCATGGAGTGGCGTCCAATGTGACCGTATGGGTCAAGTGGTGAATCTAACTCTCCCTTCCATGGGTATTTCAGGCCCATTCCCCACTCAGGTCACAAATCTGCCAGCCCTCCTTTCACTAGACGTCTCCGGAAACATTTTCAATGGAAGCCTCCCCTCCAACCTAACGAAATTGAGGAACTTAGAGGTCCTCGACGTCTCTGCCAACAATTTCTCCGGGCCATTGCTACTGGACTTGAGCTATCTCGTTAAGCTCAGGTATCTTGATCTCGGAGATAATTACTTTTCGGGCAGCATACCTGGTGAGTATGGGAAACTGAAAAATGTAGAATATCTTGGATTGCATGGAAATAATCTAGGTGGTAGATTGCCAGTAGAGCTTGGAAAACTGGCAAATTTGAAAGAGCTTTATTTGGGATTCAATGCATTTGATGGTCAGATTCCTCCCGAGATTGGGAATTTGAGCAAGCAGCTTGTACATCTCGATATGTCCCATTGTGGTGATCTTAGCGGTGCAATTCCCTCTCAGCTTGGTGGTCTGAAAAATCTGGAAACGATGTATTTGATCTCCAGTGGCCTCACTGGTCCTATTCCTCCTCAGCTGGGGAATCTTTCGAGATTAAAAGTCATGGATCTAACCTATAATAATCTCTCTGGCGGAATACCCGTGGAATTCTCGGAGCTAAAAGAATTGAGAACGCTGTCTCTGTCCGTAAACAGACTAGATGGCGGGATTCCATCTTTCGTTGGAGACTTGCCAAATTTGGAGAATTTGTGTCTTTTGAAAAACAATTTCACAGGTTCCCTCCCTCAGCAACTCGGCATTAGTGGAAAGCTACTGGAAGTGAATGTTTCTTGCAACAAACTAACTGGTCCCATCCCTCCAAATCTCTGCAAGGGTGGAAGGCTCGCGAAGTTAATTATAGAAAACAATTTATTCTCCGGCCCGATTCCTGAGTCTCTGGGCGCTTGCAAATCCCTGAATACAATCCTCATGGGGCAAAATTATTTGAATGGTTCAATTCCTGCTGGCTTGCTATACTTACCCATGTTGTTTTCAATCCAATTGCAGAACAATTATCTGAGTGGGAGTATACCTGAGAAAAAAAATAATGTATCCTCCAGGCTATGGTGGCTGAGTATTTCCAATAATCGTCTTAGTGGCTTTCTTCCTTCGTCCATTGGTAAGTTATTTGATTTGGGATTTCTTCTAATCGATGGAAATCAATTAACAGGTAATGTTCCGCCAGAGATTGGGCAATTGGAGAAGATTGAACATATCGATATCAGCAAAAATAGGCTTTCTGGCATGATTCCTAAGGAGATTAGTAAGTTATCAGATTTGCGGCAGCTTCTCGTAAATGGAAATAAATTAACAGGCAATGTGCCGCAGGAGATTGGTCGATTGGGGAAGATCGAGAAGATTGATTTCAGCAAAAATTGGCTTTCTGGTATGATTCCTGGGGAGATTAGCAACTGTACTTTTCTCCATCACATTGATCTTAGCCAGAACAAATTCAACGGTCCCATCCCATTGGTAATCACCACAATGAATCTGTACTATCTGAACCTATCCAGAAATCGCTTCAACGGAAGCATTCCCAAAGAATTGCAGAACATGCGTAGTTTGACCTATGTGGATTTTTCTTATAACAATTTTTCGGGCCATGTTCTCGAGGGCAGCCTGTTTTCACATTTCAATAAAAGCTTGTTTGCAGGGAACCCCTACTTATGCGGATCGCAATTGGGCCGTTGTGGGTTAGCACACCTCGAGGTTGGACTTTTTTCAGGTCTCTCAGCTATGGAATTTTTACTCTTCTGCTCTCTAGTGTTAATTTTGTGGGCAGTCAAATCCAAGGCAACAGCCATCAAGAAAGAAAACGACGCCAGGTCCTGGAGTATGACCGCCTTCCACGATCTCAACTTTGGGAGTGGTGATGTGTTGGAATGCATCAAAGAAGAGAACATCATCGGCAAAGGAGGAGCCGGAGTTGTGTATAGAGGTATCTTGCCCGATGGCCAACAAATTGCGGTGAAGAAATTAATGGGTACTACAGCCTCTTCAAATGATCGTGGTTTCTCTGCAGAGATCAAGACACTGGGAAAAATCCGCCATCGGCACATAGTCAGATTGTTGGCCATTATCTCCAACCACGACACTAATCTTCTGGTGTATGAATACATGACTAATGGAAGCCTGGGGGAGCTGCTTCATGGAAACAATGGCGGACATCTCTATTGGCAAACTAGATACAAAATCGCACTGGAGGCTGCTAAGGGTTTGTGCCATCTTCACCATGATTCCAGTCCGCCTATTCTTCATCGCGACGTGAAATCCAACAATATTCTTCTTGACTCGAACTTTGAAGCCCATGTTGCAGATTTCGGACTCGCTAAGATCTTGTGTCATTCGGCTGCCTCAGATTGCATGTCTTCAGTGGCAGGTACCTTTGGCTACATAGCTCCAGGTAAATTGCTGTTTCATTTTCTGTGTTCATCTGCATTCATCAATAGCCAATTTTAGTAGAGGGTCGTCTGAAGTTTTTACTGTGCATAGTAGTTCATGCAACTTTCAATCTCATTTAATACTCAACGAAACTTTAATCATTGAATTTACACAGAGTACGGGTACACACTGAACGTGGACCAAAAAAGCGATGTGTACAGCTTCGGAGTCGTTCTGCTTGAGCTGCTTAGTGGCAAGAAATCAGTGGATGAAAGGGAATATGAAGAGGGCATGAACATCACAGGGTGGGTGAAGAAGACAACCAATTGGAAAAGAGAAGAAGTTATGAAGATCATAGATCCCAGGCTCCACAGCGTTCCCAAGGAGGAGGCGATGCATATGTTGTTGGTGGCTCTACTCTGCGTACAGGAGCACCCTGCACACAGACCCAGCATGCGGGAGATAGTGTATATGCTCACATACTTTAAACCAGGCGAGAAGTTTGACATTCCGGTATGAGGAGGGAAAGAAATGCAAGATGTCATTGTCCATCTCACCTAGCAAATCAAAGGTCGGCATCGTCCCTCTGTCGAAGCGAATAATAAAAACCCACCTGTGAGATGCTCGTCGCCCGGCCTGGTAATTGCACCACAGGTTGTAATGTACACAATGTGACTTGTTACTTATAGTATTTTTTAGATACAATACCATGGGTCAATTCCATGGGTGAATTTTGTAATAGAAACCAGTAAAACAGTAGCCTAGGAAATAATAACAATTAGAAAGCATGTAAATCTTGGAGGCTTGTACCCCACATCCAAAAGTATGGTAAAAGAAGTTTCTGAAATTCACAGCTCAAGCTCTAATACAAATTAATAAAGGAAAAAACAATATAATAAATTTGTTATCCAACATAAATAAACAAGCTAAAATATAAATAATTATAAAATACAATTAATTATTTTATATAATTTATTTATTAACTTAAAAATTTTATTTCAAAATAAACTACAATTATTTAACTAATTATCTATCTTATTATGTTTAAATTTTATATTAAAAAAATATGGGAACATGTTTTTGTTAAAAACAAATTTAAATAATAATATAATCTTACTTTATTATCTCATATAGCTTCCCCTACTATCAGGGTTGGAATTTCAAAACAAAGTTACTCCTCAAAATCGACAGTTTTCACACTTTCCTGGCCAGTTTCTTAATATCAAGTAAAAATCTTGATGGTTTTGTAAAATTTTAAACTGTATTTGACAGTTTTGTAAAAATTTGACGTTCCGGTATGAGGAGGGAAAAATGTGTAAGACATCATTTTCCATCTCACCCAGCAAATCAAAGGTCGGCATCCTCCCTCTTTCGAAGCAAATAATAAAAACCACCCTTTGCCTAAGCGAATAATAAAAACCACCTGTGACATGCTCGTTGCACTCTGTGTTATTTGTTTGTTATTAGTAATTGCAACACATGTTGTAATGGGAATGTAAGGCAGATTGTAATGGGAACCCATTAAAGCAGTCGCCAGGAAATAATAACACAGAAGAAATATGCACAATGTTGTTGATTTTTTTTTAGTGATAATTCACATTTATTTATTTGATATACAAATCATAATAAGAATTATAAATACATGTTATCTATATTATAATTATCAATGCAATTAAATAAATTTTTTAAGTTCTCTTTGCTTGGTGTTTCCCTGTCAAAAACTTCTTCACCATTTGTAAAAATCCACAAGTTTGTTGAATTGGTACCAAAAGTGGCTTAGATTGTGGCCTTCAGGAACTAACCTTTCGGAGCTTGGTTAAACAACTAGAAAGCATGTAAATCTTGGAAGCTTGTACCCCACATCCAAAATTCTGGTAAAAGAAGTTTCTAAGATTCACACATGTGCTCAAGCTCCAACACAAATTGATAAAAAAAAATAGCAAGATAATAAACTTGTTATCCAACATAGATAAACAAGCTAAAGCATAAGTAATTATAAAATACAATTAATTATTTTATATGTTTATTTATTAACCTAAAATCCTTATTCCAAAATAAACCACAACTATCTAATTAATTATCAATCTAATTATGTTTAAATTTTATATTAAAAAAATACACAAACATGTTTTTGTTAAAAGCAAACCTAAATAATAACATAATCTTACCTTATTATCTCATATGGCTTCACCTCCCATGGTTACTTTAAGCATGGCATTTTAACGTGTATAGTCCTCTTTCCTACACTTTATCATGGACTAAATTTGCCAACCCTAAAACAATTAATTTTAGATATGAGAAAATTTGAGAACCAAGCATGATTGTAAAAAACGATCATGGATTGCACCTTAGAAGCATTGATGTGTGGTTGAAGACGCAATGTAGGGAAAACCTACGACAGTGCCACTATACCAAACATCCATGATTGCATGTCATGGTGCTCTCGGAGTAAGAGTTGTTTTTAACAGAGAACGTAGACACAAAATTGAACACAAACACACAAGCTTAGATTTCACATTGCCAAATAATGATTTTATACACGATGAAAAAGGTTCTCGAATGTCGGTGGTGATGGCTTCCTTAGGAAGCTAACTGAACTCTCGAAACCCTTTCTTGAACTCTCCAGAAGAAACCAGAAGAAACTAGACAGAAACTAGACAACGCATTGAATGCACACAGTGATTGGAATTAATGTTTTCCAACACTCCCCCTTAATTCCAACCATATGACAAACACAAAAAATAAACTATAGCACAATACATAAGACAGTGTAAGCATACTCTTAATTGACATGCTTGTTGGTCTAAGTCTCAGCTAGGCTTACAACATAATCTAGATTTTCTACAACACACAATTTGATAACACATCTTTCATTTTTTCCTTCTTGCTAAAGGGTCCATGCTTGTTCATTTGTTGATGCAGTGTCATCTTCACCTTTCTTGCTTCCCTTATGAGCTCCTTCAACTTCTCTTTGCTTACGTACTTAACAACCTCTTCTAGATTGGAATGCAAGGCAAGATCCCGAACAATGAAAACAAGATAATCCAATTCATGCTCTCTTGACTTTCCATGAGGAGCCACCAAAATGCAGTCATCTTCGAACATGAGTGACCTCTGAACAACATCCATGGTCGTATCCTCCAATGTGGTAGCCATCTTTGAAGTAAATCCAATCAAATTTCTAACAGTTGGGTTTTGGGAAAAACAAGTTTTTCTCTGAGTGATTGCAAGATCATGTGAAATAGACTACTCAACAATAAAACCATTATGTTTATCAAATAATTCTTCAGACTCAAAAATACTACTGGAATAAAAAATATTACCTGGCCCAAAAATACTTCCAAATGAACTCTCTGAAAAAACATCATAAAAAAGATTCATATCAAATACTATCGCATTCATTGTCTTCCAATAAGATAAATGGCTTTCTACCTTGCGACTCACACCAGAGACCTCAAATTCATGGCGGCCAACAGAGATTTGCAACACAAGTAAATGCCACTTAGAACTCAACAACACCACATAAAACTTTGAGACCAAATGTGACACCAACTATGGATCAGGAAAGACCAACCAAATTAGTGGAATCCTTCAAGGATCATATCCTCGCTGATCTGAAATGATCATAAACTAAATACTAATGTAGAATTAATTAAGCATTAAGGAGTTGAATGTTAACTGAAAGCATAGAAATCGAGCTAAACTGCTTGAGTAGAACACTTTACGACAACTGATTAAACATAAAATCGATGCATAATCGAAGTGCAAACAATAAAAACACAGTTATACCAGACAACAAATTGATGATGGAGTTCGTCCCTGATGGACTACGTCTTCGAGTCCGCTTTCAAGATGGGCGACCGTTTTTATTAGAAATGAGAAGGAGGTGTTGATTACACAGTGATTTATTCAGATTGAGCTTGCACATAGGAAATTCTGACCTTTGTCATCAGATAGCTCTCTGAACCAACTTTCCAATGCCACTTACGGTTTCCAAATCCGACCGTGGATGCTCCCGAAACTCTGAAAACGAAATCGCCTATATCCCTCCAGAACTTGCACATGAAACTTAAAAACCACTCTCCTTGATCAATGAAGAAAAATTCTGCCTTTATAGGCCTATGGATACATGATAACCTCCTATGACTGCATTTGAAGTGAATTGGTTGCTTCAGAATGTGTGTTGGAACCTCGGTCAAGTTGTTAGCAGACACCTAGGCTGGATTGCTTGTTCATCACAATAGTTTTTTAAACAAACTAACAATATAAAACCCAAATTTCGGCCATATAATATCTTGGAAACCGTTAGTTGTTCGCTAACTGCGCGGAGCAAAAGACAATGCATGTGATAGCTGCTTCCGACAGTCTCGGCTGATGGTTACGGTGCTGCGCTAGCTTCACAGTTCCGTTGAATGCTAACGGTTGACTGCCCGGCGCTAACCCTGACGGTGAATCCCCCGCAATGTTCACATGCTATTTGTCCACAGTTAGGTAAGCTTCGCGGTTCTGTTCACATGCTCGGCCTACTCCGACGCAATTTGACTCTGCGGTTAGGGCTTGTGCATTATAATTTGTAATGTTTTATTAACCTCCGACAGTTCAATATTGTGATCACATGCCTTGTGGTCCTGTTGCGGTCTGTGGATGCGGTTAGGGCTATGCTTTATATTTTACAATGTTTTATATTGTTTTAACATGGCTGAGAGTTAGGTTTTAGCATAGGAAATAGGTTTAGACTTAGGCATAGGTCTTGAATTTATAATACATGATTCTTTTAATGTATTTTGAAATGAATGTGAATATTAGGTCTTAGGTGATATGGTTTTAGGTGTAGTAATGTAATATAGTCAGGGTTTAGGGCTAGATGTAGGATTAGGGTTTTAACAATGATCACCCATTTACAATCATTCGTCTCTAAGCGACATTAGCGACATTTGTCGCATGTTGACAAACTTGTCAACAATGTGACGTAACACCATATACATCGTCGACACTAGCTACCCTTGAACATTCCTCTCCACTTGAAAGATTTTGGACCACAAAAGTTTGACTAAACAAATAGTCGATGAGGGTAGAACTCCCTCTCTTTCCACCTTGACTTGATGATGTACCAATTCATTCGATCAATCACCTCCAAGTGGTGACTCTGATGATGTTGAATATGGCACTTTTCGGTTCGGTGAACTGTTTCTTCCATCCGCAGTATGAACAACTTGCGACGATGGGAAAACAACCTGTTATCAACATGGAAATTGAATTATTTCCACAAAGAATCATGAGTTAGTGATTTAAAAACATCTTTGATAATAGTATTTGTAGAACTTTGTTCAATGCATCTGATGGGTGTTAACAATCTACTTTCCGGAATAACTGAAATTTTCAAAAACTCCTTTGATTTTGACTTCATATCAATTACTTGGCTTGATTTACTTTCCTCTTGACTGATTACTAAGTGAACTTGCTGCACATAACTCATCTAGCTATGATGTAAAGACTGCTGCAACTTAGTTTGATTTTGAAAGTATCTAAGTAATTGTTGATTTACTTGAATCACTATTTCTTCGTCTATTAACTGATATCTCCATTGACTAACACTTTCACTTAATGCATTAGTTTTCAAATCATGATAAGGAAACTTTAGATCTGCTTTCGAAAATGCTTTGTCATGAAAACTTATAGACTTCCTCTCCACTTGAAAAGAGGCTTCATTACTTTTTAAAGCATGAAATGATGATGCAATACCAAAGAAATGTAACACTGACTTTCCCCAATACTGACCTACACCCCTGAAACTAAAAATAAACATACCATCTAAAGCAAGTCTTTGATTAGACTCACATGTACCATTCCCTGCAATACACCGCTGATGAGGATAACTTCTAGAATTCAGTTGAATGAATGAGTTGAGATTCATTCTGTCTTTAAGAAGATGTTCATAGGACATTAAATGTATCTCATGTTGCTTATCCTATTTATGAATAGGATTTCTTGGAAAATAATTAGCCACCTTGACCAATTGATCTATAAACTGAATCTCACATTCCGAACAATCATCCTTATTTTGTTCCTTAATAAACATGAGTACATATTTACTTGAATTTATTAGCTGCTTAACTTGATTTGTAATAATTAAATCCAAGTTTGATTTGAATTTATGTTCCCTAAAAATAAATTCAACCCCTTCTTTATTTAGGTGATATTTATGTTCTCTTCTGTAAAACACTGCATCTCTATAAAAAAGATAAGGAATTCCTAAGACAACTCCACATATGTCTACTGGGACCACATCTAACTCCACTTCATCAATGTACTTAGATGCAATTGCAAATTTTAACCGACACTGCTTTGTGACATGTATCTAAGTTGATTTATTAATCCAACCTAATGGGTATGGTATTGGATGATCCTGTGTCTCCAATCCCAATTGGTTAACTATATGTTCAGATATTAAATTTGCTTGCGATCCACTGTCAAACATTGTGTCAATCTTTGTATGCTTAGAAGTTATCCTTATGTGGAAGAGTTCAACTCTTTCATCCTCATGTGAAGGATTTATGTTTGAAGAAGATACATTAGTTTTCGAACTTGAACAAGTGTCAGAAGTTTTACCTGTCGTAACCATAGCGATTATCCTCCTTTCATCACCTGAATCTGAACCCAGATCTTGTTGGACTGCTGCAATGGCCTTCTTTTCATCCTTCGCCTTAAGGAACTTTTTGGGCTTAAGTTCTGGATGAAATTTCTAGCACTTCGATTCATCATGACTGATTCTCTGGCAATGAGAACAAGTAGGTCTTTCCTTCTGAACGATCACTGATTTCTTTCTCTTCGAAATGTTCTTCCCATTACTGTCACTAGAATCTCTAGTTTCCAACTCTTTGGATGACTGCAATGAAAAATTGAATAGTTTGACACCTAATTCAATATGTATTCCCTGAACACACACCTCATCAAAATCATCAGGATTAAACATCAATAAAGTATGATGCAAATATGAATGTAAACTGCCGATGTGTTTTAACAAAGTTTCACGTGTATCCAATGAAATACCAAGCGCCAATTCTTTCTTTCTGAACTCTTGAGTAAACTCCTGAAAACTCTGCCCTTTACCTTGCCTCAAATGCTGCCAATCAGTGACATCTTGCTGCATGTATCTTAAAGGATAGATCTGTTTCCTAAGAGCTCTTAAAAACTTAGACCATGAAGAGATGAATTTTCCTTTACGCTTTACATCTAGCTGAGTTTTACTTTCCCACCAGATTAAAGTTACTCCCCCTATTCTAAGTGTTGAAAATGCAACAAGATGATGGAGCTTAGTGAAAAGAAGTCGCCTTCACTAAGTGGGCCTGCAGGCTATTTTTGGCGCAAAGTCTGTTTTTAGACTATGTCTATTTTTAGAAATATGGATCATGGTCTATGAGTTGCAGGATGCTATTTGTGGATGATTAGTCATGTTGGTAAAAATAGATGGACTTCTATTTTTAGACATATGGGCAGAGTCTATTTTTAGACTGCCAGGCTAAAAATAGAACAGTCAAATATTATTAGCTCTTAATAATATTTGGACTATAAAGATTATCTTATCCTCTTGCAGCACTTCAGTTCGAGCTACGGACGTGGCACATGAAACTGCCAAAAGGAAATATGCTTTTCTTATGGGTTAGTTGAGCTATTGCATGATGGACTTCAGTTAGAACTCAAGTGATTGAGTTTGGTGGAGTTGATTGAGGAGTTGATGGAGTTGTGTTCAGATTGACTTAGTTGAACTAGTTGTATTTAGTCTAACTGTCAAATACACTAGTGATGAGTGATGTGAATTAATTATTAATTAATTCACGAATTATTAACTCATAAAGCAACTAAAGAATACATCAGTTAACTCAGTGCATGGACAGTTCAGTGGAGACAAGTGTTAGAGGTGGGTGAAAGAGTGAGACTGCAATCAATTGTGACTATAGTTGTGCATGAGATTTGCACAAATCAATGATGGAGATTTCCAATGAGGATTACGCAGTACAAGCCAAGGGAAAATGAGCTTGGATCATTCCTATTCTCACATTGGATTGTGCAGTAGAGGCGGCAAACAACAAAGGAGATTTGAACCTGTGACTTGATTCAAATCTGAGCTAGTTTGTGTGTAACAAGTGGAGATAGTACTGAGTACTTGTGAGGAGTATTGTAATATGTATTGTTACATGTTCTCTATCATTATAATATACAGATAGTTTGGGTTTTTCAGCTGTATGCTTTCCCCGTTTACATACTGTGTTAATGTGTGCATGTGATTGATGTTTCATTGTTTTTAATTTAGCAAAATTTGATGATCAACGTAGAGGAGGTTATGTATTATGCATGCATTCCGCAAATAGTGTATAATCAAGATAATCTCTGTGAATAAGTGTTATATTATTCAAAAATTCTACATGGTATCAAAGAAGAGTTGATCATCAGATCTATTATTCAGAAAGTGATTACATTTTATTTCTTCAGGCAGAGTCTGTAATCGGGCCAGGTAGTCTCTGGATTCATCCTTCTTTTGGAAGGTGAGATATCCGGTGAATGCCCATATAGTCAATCTCTGTACGAGAAATAATTTGTTCTCACGAATTTTAGATCAGAAGTGGTTGAGTTATGAGCTGGTGGAATTCGAATTTGCAGCAGTGTGTTCTCTGTGTCAAAGTTGAAATGTCTTTCAACAGATTGCGATTGGAGTATGCCCTTGAAGGTAGCTCGAATTATATTGCATGGAAACACAGGATGGAGGCGGTGTTAGATGACAATGGGCTGAAGGAGTTCATAGAGGCTGAGGTCCCAAAGCCTACTGAGGCTGCTCACGTTGAGGTTTTGCAAAAGAAGACAGCAAAGTGTCGAAGGATTCTGTTGGAGGGCGTGAAGGATCACATTGTATCCAGCCTGCATGGAAAGGCTTCTCCATACTTGATGTGGAAAGCGTTGACAGATCTATTCCAAAGCAAGAGCGACCAGAGGAAGTTGGCGCTCAAGGGTAAACTCAGAAACATTAAGTGTGAGAATGGAGAGAGTATGCTCAAGATCTCACGAAGTTCACCCAATGTCGGGATGAGCTGGGAAGTGTTGGGGTGACTGTCGATGATAAGGACTTGGTGAGCTTGGCTCTACTTGGTCTTCCAAAGAGTTGGCATTCCTATCAGGACTCTGTCAATGGTCGGGAGAAATTGCCAGGATGGGAGAGACTGATGAAGAAAATTGCGCTTTGGTTGCCAAAGCAAAGAAGGGGAAGGAGAAGGGTTCTCTTTCCGAATCCAGTTCTTCCAATGATGGGAATAAGGCTGACAAATCGAAAGAGCGATTCTTTCGTTGTCATGAGGTGGGCCATTATGCTGCAAATTGTCCACGGAGGAAATCCAAGAAGGGATTCGGGGAAGGATCTGAAGGTGAGGCACTTGCTTCACAGTTTGAGTTGGATTTCACACTCTTCGCATGCATGGTTTCATCCATGGTGGGAAGTGGTTGGTTTCTTGACAGTGGACTCTGGAGCTTCTTTCCACATGACCGGTGACAAGAGTTTGTTCAGTACTTTGGAGGAGAAAGATCTCCAGATACTCATAGCGATGGGTAATGATGAGAAGTATAGTGTCTTAGGTGTAGGCACAATTATTTTTCAGAGGGAGCATGGAGCTCTCCTTACCTTGACCGATGTCAAGTATGTACCAGGACTAAAGAGAAACTTGGTGTTGATCGCGATGCTGGAAGACAGAGGCTGTGATGTAGTCTTCAGTAAGGGAAAGGTTTTCCTTAGCCACATCATCACTAGACAGGTGAAGCAGATTGGTTCACGGGTCAAGAACCTGTATGCTCTTGAGGTTCAAGATGCATGCAAAGTCTTGAGCAGCGAGGCAACTGATGGAGACTTGGTGGTTGAGAGGGAGTGTATATTACCTCTCAACATGCAGAGCCAGAAGAAGTCTCAGACAATTGTGGAGGAGCCACGATTGGTGTAGCAGCTTCAGGAGGTTGTGGAGCGGCCACAACAAGGGAAGCTGAGAGGAGATCGAGTAGAGACATCTACTCATGCAGAGACCTCCAGTAGGGGGAAACTTCAAGCCAGGTGGGCTGAGGGATCACATGCAGCCATACCTCCAGGAAGGAGGTGGGGCGATATAGAGTGATTGTCCCAAGGAGGAGGGGCAGGATCCTTGAGGTACCCTACCTCTTGTATGAGACCTTGCTACAGGTGCCCCGATGTGGAGTAGCAGGAACTGACTGATTGGGTAGAGATAGATGCGGACGGAGCGATAGAGAGAGCGATAGTGTAGGGAATCCTAGGACAGCGCATAGCTAGCAAGTTGCAGCAATGCGAGAGGCACAAGTGTTTTGCACAGTGCTAGGTGGCACAGAGAAGTGTGCAATGGTGCGAGATGCATGGAGATATTGTAGTAGCGCAGATGTCAGAGAGGGAGCACTTGTCAGCAACAGGTAGAGCTTCAGCATCAGAGTATGTTCCTAGCCCAACATAGTGGTCAGTTGGGAGTGTTTTTGTTCCAAGTATTGTTGGAGTAAGTGTACCGGGCAAATGTGTTGCATGCAGAACATTCCAGAGTTGCAGGATAGGGGTTGCAGATAATCCATATCTTGTTGAGAGGGAGTGTTGAAAATGCAACAAGATTATGGAGCTTAGTGAAAAGAAGTCTCCTTCACTAAGTGGGTCCGCAGGCTATTTTTGGCGCAAAGTCTATTTTTAGACATATGGATCATGGTCTATGAGTTGCAGGATGCTATTTGTGGATGATTGGTCATGTTGGTAAAAATAGATGGACTTCTATTTTTAGACATATGGGCAGAGTCTATTTTTACACTGCCACGCTAAAAATAGAACAGACGAATATTATTAGCTCTTAATAATATTTAGACTATAAACATTATCTTATCCTCTTGCAGCACTTCAGTTCGAGCTATGGTTGTGGCACATGCAACTGCCAAAAGGAAATACTCTTTTCTTATGGGTTAGTTGAGCTATTGCATGATGGACTTCAGTGAGAACTCAAGTGATTGAGTTTGGTGGAGTTGATTGAGGAGTTGATGGAGTTGTGTTCAGTTTGACTTAGTTGAACTAGTTGTATTTAGTCTAACTGTCAAATACACTAGTGATGAGTGATGTGAATTAATTATTAATTAATTCACGAATTATTAACTCATAAAGCAACTAAAGAATACATCAGTTAACTCAGTGCATGGACAGTTCAGTGGAGACAAGTGTTAGAGGTGGGTAAAAGAGTGAGACTGCTATCAGTTGTGACTATAGTTGTGCATGAGATTTGCACAAATCAATGATGCAGATTGCCAATGACGATTGCGCAGTACAAGCCAAGGGAAAATGAGCTTGGATCATTCCTATTCTCACATTGGATTGCGCAGTAGAGGCAGGCAAAAAATGGAGGAGACTTGAACCTGTGACTTGATTCAGATTTGAGCTAGTTTGTGTGTAACAGGTGGAGATAGTACTGAGTACTTGTGAGGAGTATTGTACTATGTATTGTTACATGTTCTCTATCATTATAATATATAGATAGTTTGGGGTTTTTAGCTGTATGCTTTCCCCGTTTACATACTATGTTAATGTGTGCATGCGATTGATGTTTCATTGTTTTTAATTCCGCAAAATTTGATGATCAACGTAGAGGAGGTTATGTATTATGCATGCATTCCACAAATAGTGTATAATCAGGATAATCTCTATGAATAAGTGTTATATTATTCAAAATTTCTACACTAAGTGTAGCTAACTGAATTTTAGTTTTATCGCTAGAAATGTTCTGAATGCAACAATAGACTTCTAACTACTTTATCCAATTATCTAGCTTTTTAGGATTCATTTCACCATCATAAACAGGTAATTGAAATTTAACATCAAGTTTCAAAAGAGATATTTTCTTAGGTTTCTTTTCCGTTTCAGATTCTGTACTGGAAGAAGAAGAAGAAGAGGATGATGGAGATGATGGAGTTGAAGGTGGTTTATCAACCTTGCCTTTACCTTTGTCCTTCTTCGATGGCTTTGAAGAAGAAGCATCTCTCGCCTTCTTGTCTTCATACAATTCTCCCAACATCTGCTGCATGGTTAAGAACGCCTGCTGAAACTGTTCCTGACTCATCTTTGTTTCAGTGTTTTCACCTACATCTGATCCTAACATGGTTGATTTCTGAACGACTCGTCACTTTCCAATCTCTGGATCGATATGCTCAAGGATTCCTTTTCCTCGTTGCGAGTTAGACCTGGTTAACATTCAATGGCACATTCTACAAACACAACCTGCTCTGATACCAAATTATATGATCTGAAATGATCATAAACTAAATATTGATGTAGAATTGATTAGCCATTAAGGAGCTGAATGTTAACTGAAAGCACGGAAATCGAGGTAAACTGCTTGAGCAGAACACTTTACGACAGTTGATTAAACATAAAATCGATGCATAACAGAAGTGAAAACAGTAAAAACATAGTTATACCAGATAGCAAAGTGATGACAGAGTTCGTCCCTGATGGACTACATCTTCGGGTCCACTTTCAAGATGGGCAACCGGTTTTATTAGAAATGAGAAGAAGGTGTTGATTACATAGTGATTTAGTAAGACTAAAATTTCACGCAGGAAATTATGACCTCAGTCATCAGATATCTCTCTGAACCAGCTTTCCAATGCCACTTACGGTTTCAAAATATGACCCCGAATGCTCCCGAAACTCTGAAAACAAAATCGCTTCTATCCCTCCAGAACCTGCACATGAAACTTAAAAACCACTCTCCTTGATCAATGAAGAGAAATTCTACCTTTATAGGCCTATGGATACATGATAACCTCCTCTGACTGCATTTGAGGTGAATTGGTTGCTTCAGATTGTGTGTTAGAACCTCAGTCAAGTTGTTAGGAGACACCTAGGTTGGATTGCTTGGTCATCGCAATAGTTTTTTAAACAAACTAACAATATAAAACCCAAATTTCGACCATATAATATCCTAGAAACCATTAGATCTTCGCTAACTACACAGAGGAGAAGACAGTGCATGTGACCGCTATTTCCGGCGGTCTCGGCTGACAGTTACGGTGATGCGCTAACTTCGCAGTTCTGCTAAATGCTAACGGTTGACTACCCAGTGCTAACCCTGACGGTGAATCCCCTGTAACTTTCACATGCTACCTATCCGTGGTTAGGTAAGCTCTGTGGTTCTGCTGCGGTTAGGGTGGTGATCAACTGCTAACCCCATTGTTCTGTTCACATGCCCGAGCTGCTCCGACGCGGTTTGACTCCGCGGTTAGGGCCTGTGCATTGTAATTTGCAATGTTTTATTAACCTCCAATGGTTCAATACCGTGATCACATGCCTTGCAGTCCTTCTATGGTCTGTGGACGTGGTTAGGGCTATGCTTTATATTTTACAATGTTTTATATTGTTTTAACATGGCCGAGAGCTAGGTTTTAGCATAGGAAATAGGTTTGGACTCAGGCGTAGGTCTTGAATTTATAATACGTGTTTCTTTTAACGTATTTTTAAATGAATGTGAATATTAGGTCTTAGGTGATATGGTTTTAGGTGTAGTAATGTAATATAGTCAGGGCTTAGGTCTATATGTAGGATTAGGGTTTTAACAATGATCACCCATTTACAATCATTTGTTGCTAAACGACATTAGCGACATTTGTCGCATGTTGACAAACTTGTCAATAATGCGGCATAACACCATATACATCATCGACACTAGCTACCCTTTGATACGACAATCCATATCGAACCTTTGCCACGAACGACTCCTGTGTCAACAACAAATCCTGCTTGTCGAATGACAAAAAACACATGTCGTTGACCAGTCCTGGTGAAACTGTCGATGAACATAAGTCGACAGCCAGGTACAAAGCCATACCAACTAAACACCATGAAAATAATATTACCTGAATAACCCGATCATAACCAACACTATCAAAGCTGAATTGAAGTGACGATGACATTAAAAACTAATGACGACACTTGAATATCTGTGCAATTTGAATCAATGGATCCTCCTGGATCATTCCTCTCCACTTGAAAGCTTTTGGACCACAAAATTTGACTAAACAAATAGTCCATGAGGGTAGAACTCCCTCTCTTTCCACCTTGACCTGATGATGTACCAATTCATTCGATCAATCACCTGCAAGTGATGACTCTAATGATGCTGACTATGGCACTTTTCAGTTCGGTGACCTGTTTATTCCATCTGTAGTATGAACAACTTGCGATGATGGGAAAACAACCTGTTATCAACATGGCAATTGAATTCTTTCCACGAAGAATCATGAGTTAGTGATTCAAAAACATCTTTGAAAACAATATTTGTACAACATTTTTCAATACATCTGATGGGTATTAACAATTTACTTTCCGGAATAACTAAAATATTCAAAGACTCCTTTGATTTTTACTTCAAATCAATTATTTGACTTGATTTACTTTCTTGTTGATTGATTACTAAGTGAACTTGCTGCATAGAACTCATTCAGCTGTGATGTAAAGATTATTGCAACTTAGTTTGACTTTGAAAGTATCTAAGTAATTGTTGATTTACTTGAATCACTATTTCTTCGTCTATTAACTGATATCTCCATTGACTAACACTTTCACTTAATGCATTAGTTTTCAAATCATGATAAGGAAACTTTAGATATTCTTTCGAAAATGATTTGTCATGAAAACTTATAGACTTCCTCTCCACTTGAAAAGAGGCTTCATTACTTTTTAAAGCATGAAATGATGATGCAATACTAAAGAAATGTAACACTGACTTTCCCCAATACTGACCTGCACCCCTGAAACTGAAAATAAACATACCATCTAAAACAAGTCTCTAATTAGACTCACATGTACCATTCCCTACAATACACTACTAATGATGATAGTTTCTAGAATTCAGTTCAATGAATGAGTTGAGATTCATTCTGTCTTTAAGAAGATGTTCATAGGACATTAGATGTATCTCATGTTGCTTATCATGTTTATGAATAAGATTTCTTGGAAAAGAATTAACCACCCTGACCAATTGATCTTGATCTGAATTTGAAACTACTTGAATTTTTTTTGCAAGGTATTCAATTCAGAATTAAACATGTTTAAAAGATTTCCATGTCTTGCAGAAAGAAAACACATGAAATTTTCAGCTGTTCATGACCCCTTTAAGCATAGCAGAGTTATTTCCTTTTACTGTTTAACACATTAAAATGGATTTGTTCTGTAAAATAAATCAACCACATATGCAAAAGAAGTTGATAAAGCAGTTCACCCCCTCTAGGGCTACGTCTGCTGGGTCCAAAGCTCCCAACCGGGCTTGTCCTTGTTTTTATTAAATGCTCAAATTGAAAATACATCTGAATAGAAGCATCTACAGGAGAAATAGATGGTAGAAATGGATTTAGAACACTTGAATCCTTCAGAATTGACTATTGGATCACCTCCAATGGATACCTGCAACCCTGTACAGTCTTCCCAATACTGGCCCCTAGTGGCTCCTAGAACTTTCACGGCTCCAAAACGTATGAAAATGACCTCTGATGGCTGTAAGACCTGCACCAATGGCTTCAGAAGGTCGAAAATACCCAAAATCAAAAAAAAAATCGTCCAAAACCGACTTTCCTAGCCAAAGTTATGGCCATTTACTCCCAACTGCCAGTTTGGCCTAACAAAACCCCAGTTAACTTTAGTTACGGCCAGTTAGGCCCGCCAAATATGGCGGGACCGCCAAATTTGGCGCTCCGCCAATTCCGCCGCCAACTTAACTGCAGTCATCTTAAATGTTAGCCTCGGATTCCGTGCTGACCGTTTGGGCTGGCGGTTAGTGCTTAACCCACGGTTCTTGGGTCACGGTCACGTGTATGGGAGGGGCTGGCCCCCTTTGGTTTCCCGCCCAAACGAGTTCTGAATTCAAATAAAATTTCGCTGCAACATATTTCACGTCCGGCTCCCATGGTGTAATGGTAAGGCATTGGGCTAATAAACCAGAGGTCGCGGGATCGATTCATAGTCGGACCACAAAAATTTTGCAACCCATATACTGCTGACGTCATCTGGGGCCACGTGGCGGCCTCCGGGCCTGCCACGTGGAAAATTTTGATTGCCCTTTGAAAAGGGAATATTCCCTAGAATATTCTAAGGAATATTTTTCGGAATATTCCTTTTTTAATTTTTTTAAAAAAATTAAATTTTCTAATGTTATGGACCAATTATTCTTTTTGCCATATCTTCCTCATACGGCAACCGTTTTTCGAACCGTTTGCGGCGCCGGAATTGGGAGGACGAGAACTTTCCAGTCGTTCAACTTTGAACCAGTTCTGAGTAATTTAAATTTTGAGCACTTTTACGACACTTAGGACATGAGCACCTAATCACGCCTCCCCATTGGGAAGCTTTTGGACCCTAAAAGCCTTCAACTACCTGTTAAAGAGGTGAGGGTACAACTCCCTAACTCTATCCACCTCCATCCACTTTGCCTTGTTTGGTTTGCTGCCTTTGAAACCAACCCGAACATAATCTACACTGCCCCTTCTTGAAGTGTGTGTCCTTCTGTCAAGGATTGTATCTTCTTTCAGCTCATCTAAGAATTCTGGCGAGAAATCTTCTATAGATGGTAGCTGAATAGCACTTTCATGATCAACAATCAAAGGAGGCTCATACAAACGTAAGTTCTCCACATTGACAACAGAATACATTTGCATGTAGGAAGGCAAATCTAATTGAAAAGCATTATTTCCAACCTTCTTGAGGATTTTGAATGGACCATAACGAATAGGCTTCAGCTTTTTACCTTCTCCTTGCATCCTTTCCTTACTAATGTACAGCCATACCTCATCCCCTTCTTGAAACTTGTGATCGACTCTATGCTTGTCGTGTCTTTCCTTGTACTTGCCTTGACTCTTCTCAAGCTGTTCTTGAATTTGCTGATGTATTTGCTGAATTCTCTCAATGAATGACCAAGCTTTGTCAATATCACTATGTCCCTCAATGGCGACATCTTTCTCAAGAATGAAATCAAGAGGTGATTTTGGCAAGTAACTAAAACAAGCTTCAAACGGTGAGGTGTTTGTGGAAGAGTGCTTGGCACGGTTGTAAGCATGCTGTATGTAGTGCAAATGTTCATCCCAAAGCTTGGGATGCTTGCTGCAATAACCTCTCAAGAGGTGCACAATGGTTCTGTTCACAACTTCGGTTTGTCCATCTGTTTGCGGATGGAAAGCAGTACTTTTCTTCAACTTTGTGTCCATCATCTTCCATAGGTTGGACCAAAAATTCCCCACAAATCTGGAATCCCTGTCACTAATAATGGAAGTAGGCAAACCAAAGTGAATCCATACATGATGAAAAAATAATTCAGCAGTTTGTTCAGCAGTTATAGTTTTCTTACAAGGCATAAGTATACACATTTTGCTGAAACGAT
Source organism: Pinus tabuliformis (assembly GCA_031772625.1). Taxonomy (NCBI): domain Eukaryota; kingdom Viridiplantae; phylum Streptophyta; class Pinopsida; order Pinales; family Pinaceae; genus Pinus; species Pinus tabuliformis. Next base: position 892,445,603 of record CM062813.1, read on the forward strand.
CAACTGCTACATATAAATAATCATGCTGCTTTCTAGATTTTGGCAAACCTCCTACAAAATCCATAGAGATGCTCTCCCATGGTCTAGAAGGTACCGACAAAGGAGTATACAAACCAAGCTTCCTATTGCTAGGCTTGCTTGTAGCACATAATGAACAACCTCTTATGAACCTTGCAACAGAATCTACCATGCGAGGCCAATAGCAATACCTCTGTAGATGTGCAACTGTTTTGCTCACACCAAAATGGCCAGCAATAAGAGAAGAATGAGCTTCTCTTATGACATTTATCCTCTCCCCCTGTGGTATACACAACTTGCCCAAATGAAACAGCAAATTGTTATGCATGTGATAATCATTTTCCTCTACATGATTCCCTTTACTCAAGTTAGCATACACATCTTTAAAGTCATCATCAGATGCATATTGTTCTATGTAACTATCATGTACAATGGAAGCATTCTTAAGTAAAGTAACAGCACCAATAATAGGCCTTGAAAGCATATCAATAACCTTATTCAAAGTACCTTTCTTATACCTTATTACCAAATGGAACTGTTGCAAGAAGCCCATCCATCTGAAGTGTCGTGACTGTTGTAACTTGCTTTGTGATTGCAAGTACTGTAAGGGTTGATGGTCGGTATGTATAACAGTTTCTTTGCCCATCAAGTAGTGTTTCCACTTTTTGACGCTTTGTACCAACGCATACAACTCCTTATCATATGTAGGATAATTTACAATAGCACCATTAAAAGTTTCAGAATGAAAAGCAATAGGCTTACCATGCTGTAGAAGAACTGCACCCATAGCATAATCACTAGCATCAGTTTGTATCTCAAATGGCTGTCTCAAATCCGGTAATGCAAGGACTGGAGCTGAACTAATCTTCTCTTTCAAAGATTCGAAAGATTTTTGCTGCTTGCCTCCCCATTGGAAAGCATGCTTCACACTTGTCACTGCATGCATAGAAGCTGCTATAGAAGAGAAGTTAGAGATAAACTTCCTCCAATATTGAGCTGCACCCAAAAAACTTCTTACCTCTGTTATGGATTTGGGAGTAGGCCACTTCACAATAGCCTCAATCTTAGCAGGATCAATTCTCAGAGCACCTCCTCCTACTATGTGTCCCAAATAAACCAAAGAAGTCTTTCCAAATTCACACTTCGACATTTTAAGAAATAATTGATTCTTCTTCAAAACATCAAGTACTTTTCTAACATGCATGACATGATCTTCTCTAGACTTGCTGAAAATTAAGATATCATCTAAGTAGACAATAACGAAATCATCAAGAAAAGGACGCAAGACATCATCCATTACCCGCATGAAAGTTGCAGGTGCATTGCACAAACCAAACGGCATCACAAGCCACTCAAAGAGTCATTGTTTGGTTTTAAAGGCTGTCTTCCAAATGTCACTTTCTTCAATTCTTACTTGATGATATCCACTGCGCAAGTCTAGCTTAGTGAAATATCGAGCATCTTTCAAATGATCTAGCAAATCATCTATCCTTGGGAGTGGGTAACGATTCTTTACCGTTATCTTGTTCAAGGCCCTGAAATCAACACACATACGCCAAGTGCCATCTTTCTTTGGAATCAATACAATCGGTGACCCACATGGCGAAGTACTTGGCCTTATGAAACCTTTGTCCAACAAGTCCTTGATTTGCTTCTTTATTTCAGCATTCTCCATAATAGACATGCGGTACATGCCTATGTTTGGAAGAGGACAATCTGGATGCAAATGGATTTCATGTTGAATCTCCCTCTTAGGAGGCAAACCTGTTGGCTCCTGAAACATCTCATGATATGCATCAACTACATCATACAGATCTGATTTAAGTTTTGGATCACAATTGTCAAATGACTCATGATTCACATCAACCTTGGGCTTAATCATAAGAAGAACAAAATTCTTACTTGAATTGACCAACCTTTTTACCTGTCCTGCATTCACCATCGCTATATTTGTCTTCTTGCGATGAGCTCTAACAATGAACTCCTTGCCATCTTTGAACAGATGATATTTGTTTTCATGGCGATGAAAGATAGCTTTCCTGTCAAACAAGTAAGGACTTCCCAAAACGATTCCCGCTATATCAAAAGGTACCACATCAAGTTCAACTGTGTCAATAAAATGTGCAGTAATTGCAAAGCGCAATGTGCACTTTCTTGAAACTTGTAAATTTGCATCCTTGCAAATCCATCCAAGTGGATATGGCTTCGGATGTGGAACGGTCTCAAGTTTAAGCTGCTTGACCAAGTCCTCTGATATAAGGTTTGCTTGTGACCCACTATCAAAAAGTGTGTCAATCTTAGTATGTTTTGAAATCACCCTCACATGAAATAGTTCAATTCTTTCTTCCTCATTAGGAGCTTGTACATGACAGTTTGAGGTACTAGTGCTGGCTTGAGTTTCAATTTCTTTTCCCTTCAAGTTTTTCAAACCCATGGCTGCAATTTTGGTTCCATCACCTGAATCTTCCCCTAAATCTTGTGGTGTAGATGTAGTAGCAACAGTTTTATGTTTCCCTTTGGATTTGTTAGATTGAGGTCTTTTTTCAGGATGTAATTTCCAACAGTTTTTCTCCTCATGGCCTGGTTTAGAACAGTGTTTAGAGATCAGTTTCTCACTCTCCTGCTTGACAGATGCATTCTTTTTTCCTTTTCCCTTGGAGGTTTTCTCTTTGCTTTTCCCCTTGGGGGGCTTGTTTCTACCCTCTTCAAATGTGCTTTTTCCCCTTGCCTCTAAATGGGTAGCTTGGACACAAACCTCGTCCAGGCTAGTAGGGTTAAACATCAAGATGGTGTGTCTAAGGTAGCTATGCAAGCCACCATTGTATTTCAGCAAGGTTTCTTGGGTCTGTAAATCTACCCCTAACAAGAGAGCTCTTCTCCTGAATTCTTGGGTGTAGTCTTGGACACTCTGACCCTTAAGTTGTCTGAAATTTTGCCAGTTCATAATGGCTTTCTGCATGTGAGCAAGAGGATAAAACTGTTTTTTAATGGCTAACAGAAATTCAGGCCATGTTAAGGTAACCTTACCAAATTTCTTGATCTCCTCTTTAGTCTTGGCCTCCCACCAGACCAATGCTGCTCCATCCATTCTCAAAGAAGCCAACTGAATCTTTGTGGCATCATCATGCATATTTTGGATCCTCAAGTAAACTTCCAACTGCCTAATCCAGTTGTCAAGCTTTTCTGCATTCACTTCACCATTAAACATAGGTAATTCGAATTTTACATCAAGCTTCAAAAAAGGACTTTTTCCAGAGGATCTATGCTTATGAACAGAAGAAGAAGATGAGGATGAAGAGGAAGAAGGTGAAGATGGGGGTGGTGGATCACCATTTCCTCCATGTCCTTTCTTGGAATGATCATCATCCTTCTTACCTCCTGAAGAGCCCTCTCCTTCATGTGGATGTTTGGACCCTTCTCCAGCCAATTTCTCATTTCTTTCTTGGTACAATATCCTCACCATTTCAGTGAGATCTAAGAAAGCCTTTCTGAAGACTCTTTCTTCTTCTCTTGGATCTGTCTCTATAGGAATTTCTCCTTCATGTTCAGACATCCTTGAAGCTTTTGCTGAGACTCTTGAGGGTGAAATTGAAGGTGGAGGTGCTGGCTCTCTGGCCTTCCTTGACTGAGGATTCTCTCGTTCTCTAGTCAACTGTCCTTCCCCTCTTTTAAGTTTCAACCTGCTAAGCATCAATACTTTGCAAGACAGTTAGAAGATCTTTGCACAAAAACCCTGAGCTCTGATACCAACTTGATCTGAATTTGAAACTACTTGAATTTTTTTTGCAAGGTATTCAATTCAGAATTAAACATGTTTAAAAGATTTCCATGTCTTGCAGAAAGAAAACACATGAAATTTTCAGCTGTTCATGACCCCTTTAAGCATAACAGAGTTATTTCCTTTTACTATTTAACACATTAAAATGGATTTGTTCTGCAAAATAAATCAACCACATATGCAAAAGAAGTTGATAAAGCAGTTCACCCCCTCCAGGGCTACGTCTGCTGGGTCCAAAGCTCCCAACCGGGCTTGTCCTTGTTTTTATTAAATGCTCAAACTGAAAATACAGCTGAATAGAAGCATCTACAGGAGAAATAGATGGTACAAATGGATTCAGAATACTTGAATCCTTCAGGATTGACTATTGGATCACCTCCAATGGATACCTGCAACCCTGTACAGTCTTCCCAATACTGGCCCCTAGTGGCTCCTAGAACTTTCACGGCTCCAAAACGTATGTAAATGACCTCTGATGGCTGTAAGACATGCACCAATGGCTTTAGAAGGTCGAAAATACCCAAAATAAAAAAAAAATTGTCCAAAACCGACTTTCCTAGCCAAAGTTATGGCCATTTACTCCCAACTGCCAGTTTGGCCTAACAAAACCCCAGTTAACTTTAGTTACGGCCAGTTAGGCCCGCCAAATTTGGCGCTCCGCCAATTCTGCCGCCAACTTAACTGCAGTCATCATAAATGTTAGCCTCGGATTCCGTGCTGACCGTTTGGGCTGGCGGTTAGTGCTTAACCCACGGTTCCTGGGTCACGGTCACGTGTATGGGAGGGGCTGGCCCCCTTTGGTTTCCCGCCCAAACGAGTTCTGAATTCAAATAAAATTTCGCTGCAACATATTTCATGTCTGGCTCCCATGGTGTAACGGTAAGGCGTTGGGCTAATAAACCAGAGGTCGTGGGATCGATTCACAGTCCGACCACAAAAATTTTGCAACCCATATACTGTTGACGTCATCTGGGGGCCACGTGGCGGCCTCCGGGCCTGCCACGTGGCAGCTTTTGATTGGCTGTTGAAAAGGGAATATTCCCTAGAATATTCCAAGGAATATTCTGCGGAATATTCCTTTTTTAATTTTTTTAAAAAAATTAAATTTTCTAATGTTATGGACCAATTATTCTTTTTGCCATATCTTCCTCATACGGCGACCGTTTTTCGAACCGTTTGCGGCGCCAAAATCGGGAGGATGAGCACTTTCCAGTCGTTCAACTTTGAACCAGTTCTGAGTACTTTAAATTTTGAGCACTTTTACGACACTTAGGACATGAGCACCTGATCAGATCTATAAACTGAATCTCACATTCTGAAAAATCAATCTTATGTTGTTCCTTAATAAACACGAGTACATATTTACTTGAATTTATTAGCTGCTTAACTTGATTTGTAACAATTAAATCCAAGTTTGATTTGACTTTATGTGCCCTAACATTAAATTCAACCCCTTCTTTCTTTAGGTGATATTTATGTTCTCTTCTGTAAAACACTGCATCTCTATCATAAAGATAAGGACTTCCTAAGACAACTCCGCATATGTCTACTAGGACCACATCTAACTCCACTTCATCAATGTACTTAGATGTAATTGAAAATTTTAACCGACACTGCTTTGTGACATGTATCTGAGTTGATTTATTAATCCAACCTAATGGGTATGGTCTTGGATGATCATGTGTCCCCAATCCCAATTGCTTAACTATATGTTCAGATATTAAATTTGCTTGCGATCCACTGTTAAACATTGTGTCAATCTTTGTATGCTTAGAAGTTATCCTTATGTAGAAGAGTTCAACTCTTTTATCCTCATGTGAAGGATTTATGTATGAAGAAGATACATTAGTTTTCAAACTTGAACCAGTGTCAAAAGTTTTACCTGTCATAACCATAGTGGTTATCCTCCTTTCATCACCTGAATCTAAACCCAGATCTTGTTGGAATGCTGCAATGGCCTTCTTTTCATCCTTCGCCTTAAGGAAATTTTTGGGCTTAAGTTCTGGATGAAGTTTCCAGCACTTCGATTCATCATGACCGATTCTCTGGCAATGAGAACAAGTAGGTCTTTCCTTCTGAACGATCGTTGATTTCTTTCTCTTCGAAATGTTCTTCCCCTTACTGTCACTGGAATCTCTGGTTTCCATCTCTTTGGATGACTGCGATGAGAAATTGAATGGTCTGCCACATGATTCAATATTTATGGCCTGAACACACACCTCATCAAGATCATCAGGATTAAACATCAATAAAGTATGCTGCAAATATGAATGTAAATTGTCGATGTATTTTAACAAAGTTTCACATGTATCCAATGAAATACCAAGTGCCAATTCTTTCTTTCTAAACTCCTGAGTAAACTCCTGAATAGTCTACCCTTTACCTTGCCTCAAATGCTATCAATCAATAACAGCTTGCTGCATGTATCCTAAAGGATAGAACTGTTTCCTAAGATCTCTTAAAAACTTAGACCATGAAGAGATGAATTTTCCTTTATGCTTTACATCTAGCTGAGTTTTGCTTTCCCACCAGATTAATGATGTTCCCCCCATTCTAAGTGTAGCTAACTGAATTTTAGTTTTATCGCTAGAAATGTTGTGAATGCAACAATACACTTCTAACTGCTTTATCCAGTTATCTAGATTTTCAGGATTCATTTCACCATCATAAACAGGTAACTCAAATTTAACATCAAGTTTCAAAAGAGATGTTTTCTTAGGTTTCTTTTCCATTTCAGATTCTGCACTAGAAGAAGAAGAAGAAGATGATGATGATGATGATGGAAATGATGGAGGTGAAGGTGGTTTATCAGCCTTGCGTTTACCTTTGTCCTTCTTCGATGGCTTTGAAGAGGAAGCATCTCTCGCCTTCTTGTCTTCATACAATTCTGCCAACATCTACTACATGGTTAAGAACACCTGCTGAAATTGTTCCTCACTCATCTTTGTTTCAGTGTTTTCACCTGCATCTGATCCTGACATGGTCGATTTGTGAACGACTCATCGCTTTCTAATATCTGAATCGATCTGCTCAAGGATTCCTTCTCCTCGTTGTGACTTAGACCTGGTTAACATTCAATGGCACATTCTTCAAACACAACCTGCTCTGATACCAAATTATATGATCTGAAATGATCATAAACTAAATACTGATGTAGAATTGATTAGCCATTAAGGAGTTGAATGTTAACTGAAAGCACAAAAATCGAGGTAAACTGCTTGAGAAGAACACTTTACGACAACTGATTAAACATAAAATCATTTCATAACAGAAGTGAAAACAGTAAAAACATAGTTATACCAGACAACAAATTGATGATGTAGTTCGTCCCTGATGGACTACGTCTCTAGGTCTGCTTTCAAGATGGGCCACTATTTTTATTAGAAATGAGAAGGAGTTTTTGATTACATAGTGATTTAGTCAAATTGAATTTGCACGTAGGCAATTCTAACCTCTGTCAACAGATATCTCTCTGAAACATCTTTCCAATGCCGCTTAGGGTTTCCAAATCTGACCCCGGATGCTCCCATAAATCTGAAAACAAAATCGCCTCTATCCCTCCAGAACATGCACATGAAAAGAAATTCTACATTTATAGGCCCGTGGATACATGATAACCTCCTCTGACTACATTTGAGGTGAATTGGTTACTTCAGAATGTGTGTTGGAACCTCGGTCAAGTTATTAGGAGACACCTAGGCTGGATTGCTTGGTCATCACAATAGTTTTTTAAACAAACTAACAATATAAAACCAAAATTTTGACCACATAATATCCTGGAAACCGTTAGTTGTTAGCTAACCATGTGGAGGAGAAGACAGTGCATGTGACAACTACTTCTGACAGTCTCAGGTGACTGTTACGGTGCTGCGCTAACTTCGCAGTTCCACTGAATGCTAACGGTTGACTGCCCGACGCTAACCCTGACGGTGAATCCCCCACAACGTTCACATGCTACTTGTCTACAGTTAGGTAAGATCCATGGATCTGCTGCGGTTAGGGTGGCGGTCAACTGCTAACCCCATTGTTCTGTTCACATGCCCGGCCTGCTCCGACACCGTTTGACTCCGCGGTTAGGACCTGTGCATTGTAATTTGCAATGTTTTATTAACCTCCGATGATTCAATATCGTGATCACATGCCTTGCTGTCCCATTGCAGTCTGTGGATGCGGTTAGGGCTGTGCTTTATATTTTACAATGTTTTATATTGTTTTAACATGGCCGAGAGTTAGGTTTTAACATAGGAAATAGGTTTAGACTTAGGCACAGGTCTAGGCCTTGAATTTATAATACATAATTCTTTTAATGTATTTTGAAATGAATGTGAAGATTAGGTCTTAGGTGATATGGTTTTAGGTGTAGTAATGTAATATAGTCATGGTTTAGGTCTAGATGTAGGATTAGGGTTTTAACAATGATCACACATTTACAATCATTCGTCGCTAAGCGACATTAGTGACATTTGTCGCATGTTGAAAAACTTTTCGACAATACGACATAACACCATATACATCGTCGACACCAGCTACCCTTTGAGACGACAATCCATGTCAAACCTTTGCCACGGACGACTCCCATGTCAACACCAAACCCTGCTTGTCAAACTTAAAAAACACATGTCGTTGACCAATCCTGGAGAAACTGTCGATGAACATAAGTCGGCAGCCAGGTACAAACCCATACCAATTGAACGCCATGAAAACCATATTACCTGAATAACCTGATCATAACCAACACTGTCGAAGCTGAACTAAAGTGACGATGACACTGAACACTGATGACGACACTTGAATATCTGTGCAATTTGAATCAACGGATCCTCCTGGATCATTCCTCTCCACTTGAAAGATTTTGGACCACAAAAGTTTGACTAAACAAATAGTCGATGAGGGTAGAACTCCCTCTCTTTCTACCTTGACTTGATGATGTACCAACTCATTCGATCAATCACCTGCAAGTGATGACTCTGATGACATTGACATGGCACTTTTCGGTTCGGTGACCTCTTTCTTCCATCCGAGGTATGAAAAACTTGCGACGATGGGAAAACAACCTGTTATCAACATGGAAATTGAATTCTTTCCATGAATAATCATGAGTTAGTGATTCAAAAACATCTTTGAAAACAATATTTGTAGAACTTTGTTCAATACATCTGATGGGTATTAACAATCTACTTTCCGAAATAACTAAAATATTCAAATACTCCTTTGATTTTGACTTCATATCAATTACTTGACTTGATTTACTTTCCTGTTGACTGATTACTAAGTGAACTTGCTACATAGAACTCATCCAGCTGTGATGTAAAGACTGTTGCAACTTAGTTTGACTTTGAAAGTATCTAAGTAATTGTTGATTTACTTGAATCACTATTTCTTCATCTATTAACTGATATCTCCATTGACTAACACTTTCACTTAATGCATTAGTTTTCAAATCATGATAAGGAAAATTTAGATCTGCTTTCGAAAATGCTTTGTCATGAAAACTTATAGACTTCCTCTCCACTTGAAAAGAGGCTTCATTACTTTTTAAAGCATGAAATGATGATGCAATACCAAATAAATGTAACACTGACTTTCCCCAATACTGACCTACACCCCTGAAACTAAAAATAAACATACCATCTGAAACAAGTCTCTGATTAGACTCACATGTACCATTCCCTACAATACATTGCTGATGATGATAGTTTCTAGAATTCAGTTGAATGAATGAGTTGAGATTCATTCTATATTGAAGAAGATGTTCATAGGACATTAAATGTATCTCATGTTTCTTATCCTGTTTATGAATAAGATTTCTTGGAAAAGAATTAACCACCTGGACCAATTGATCTATAAACTAAATCTCGCATTCCGAACAATCATCCTTATGTTGTTCCTTAATAAACATGAGTACATATTTACTTGAATTTATTAGTTACTTAATATGATTTGTAACAATTAAATCCAAGTTTGATTTGACTTTATGTGCCCTAACAATAAATTCAACCCCTTCTTTCTTTAGGTGATATTTATGTTCTCTTCTGTAAAACACTGCATCTCTATCATAAAGATAAGGAATTCCTAAGACAACTCCACATATGTCTACTAGGACCACATCTAACTCCACTTCATCACTGTACTTAGATGTAACTGCAAATTTTAACCGACATTGCTTTGTGACATGTATCTGAGTTGATTTATTAATCCAACCTAATGGGTATGGTCTTGGATGATTCTGTGTCTCCAATCCCAATTGATTAACTATATGTTCAGATATTAAATTTGCTTGTGATCCACTGTCAAACATTGTGTCAATATTTGTATGCTTAGAAGTTATCCTTATGTGGAAGAGTTCAACTCTTTTATCCTCATGTGAAGGATTTATGTTTGAAGAAGATACATTAGTTTTCGAACTTGAACCAGTGTCAAAAGTTTTACCTGTCGTAACCATAGCGGTTATCCTCCTTTCATCACCTGAATCTGAACCCAGATCTTGCTAGACTGCTGCAATGGCCTTCTTTTCATCCTTCACCTTAAGGAACTTTTTGGGCTTAAGTTCTGGATGAAGTTTCTAGCACTTCGATTCATCATGACCGATTCTTTGGCAATGAGAAAAAGTAGGTCTTTCCTTCTGAACGATCGCTGATTTCTTTCTCTTCGAAATGTTCTTCCCCTTACTGTCACTGGAATCTCTGGTTTCCAACTCTTTGGATGACTGCGATGAAAACTTGAATGGTCTACTGCCTAATTCAATATGTATGGCTTGAACACACACCTTATCAAAATCATCAGAATTAAACATCAATAAAGTATGCTACAAATATGAATGTAAACTGACGATGTATTTTAACAAAGTTTCACGTGTATCCAATGAAATACCAAGCGCCAATTCTTTCTTTCTGAACTCTTGAACACTCTGCCCTTTACCTTGCCTCAAATGCTGCCAATCAATAACAGCTCGCTGAATGTATCCTCAAGGATAGAACTATTTCCTAAGAGCTTTTAAAAACTTAGACCATGAAGAGATGACTTTTCCTTTATGCTTTACATCTAGCTGAGTTTTACTTTCCCACCAGTTTAAATATGTTCCCCCAATTCTAAGTGTAGCTAGCTGAATTTTAGTTTTATCACTAGAAATGTTCTCAATGCGACAATACACTTCTAACTACTTTATCAAGTTATATAGCTTTTCAGGATTCATTTCACCATCATAAACAGGTAACTCAAATTTAACATCAATATTCAAAAGGGATGTTTTCTTAGGTTTCTTTTCCATTTCAAATTCTACACTAGAAGAAGAAGAAGAGGATGATGGAGATGATGGAGGTGAAGGTGGTTTATCAGCCTTGCGTTTACCTTTGTCCTTCTTCGACGGCTTTGAAGAAGAAGCATCTCTCACCTTCTTGTTTTCGTACAATTCTCCCAACATTTGCTGCATGGTTAAAAATGCCTGCTGAAACTGTTCCTCACTCATCTTTGTTTCAGTGTTTTCACCTGCATCTGATCCTGACATGGTCGATTTCTGAACAACTCGTCGCTTTCCAATCTCTGGATCGATCTGCTCAAGGATTCCATCTCCTCGTTGTGACTTAGACCTGGTTAACATTCAATGGCACATTCTAAAAATGCAACCTACTCTGATACCAAATTATATGATCTGAAATGATCATAAACTAAATACTGATGTAGAATTGATTAGCCATTAAGGAGTTGAATGTTAACTGAAAGCACAGAAATCGAGGTAAACTTCTTGAGCAGAACACTTTACGACAACTGATTAAACATAAAATTGATGCATAGCAGAAGTGAAAACAGTAAAAACATAATTATACCAAACAACAAATTGATGATGGAGTTCGTCCCTGATGGAATACGTCTCCGGGTCCGCTTTCAAGATGGGCAACCGTTTTTATTAGAAATGAGAAGGAGATGTTGATTACACAGTGATTTAGTTAGAATGAACTTGCACACAGGAAATTTTGACCTCTTTCATCAGATAGCTCTCTGAACCAGATTTCCAACGCTACTTACGGTTTCCAAATCCGACCCCGGATGCTCCCAAAAATCTGAAAACAAAATTGCCTCTATCCCTCTAGAACTTGCACATGAAACTTAAAAACCACTCTCCTTGATCAATGAAGAGAAATTATACCTTTATAGACCTGTGGATACATGATAACCTCCTCTGACTACATTTGAGGTGAATTGGTTGCTTCAGAATGTGTGTTGGAACCTCGGTTAAGTTGTTAGGAGACACCTAGGTTGGATTGCTTGGTCATCGCTATAGTTTTTTAATCAACTAACAATATAAAACCCAAATTTCGACCATATAATAACCTGGAAACCGTTAGCTATTTGCTAACTGTGCGAAGGAGAAGACAACGCATGTGACAACTGCTTCTGGCAGTCTCGGCGGACGATTACGGTGTTGCGCTAACTTCGCGGTTCCGCTGAATGCTAACGGTTGACCGCTTGGTGCTATCCCTGATGGTGAATCCCCCGCAGCATTCACATGCTACCTGTCCGTGGTTAGGTAAAATCTGTGGTTCTTCTGCGGTTAAGGTGGCATTCAACTGCTAACCCCATTGTTCTGTTCACATGACCAGCCTACTTTGACGTGTTTGACTTCGTGGTTATGGCCTGCGCATTGTAATTTGCAATGTTTTATTAACCTCCGACAGTTCAATACCGTGATCACATGCCTTGCAGTCCCGCTACAGTTTGTGGATGCGGTTAGGGCTGTGCTTTATATTTTACAATGTTTTATATTGTTTTAAAATGGTCGAGAGTTAGGTTTTAGCATAGGAAATAGGTTTAGACTTAGGCACATGTCTAGGCCTTGTATTTATAATACATGATTCTTTTAATGTATTTTGAAATGAATGTGAAGATTAGGTCTTAGGTGATATGGTTTTAGGTGTAGTAATGTAATATAGTTAGGGTTTAGGTCTAGATGTAGGATTAGGGTTTTAATAATGATCACCCATTTACAATCATCCATCGCTAAGAGACATTAGCAACATTTGTCGCATGTTGACAAACTTTTCGACAATGCGATATAACACCATATACATCATCGACACCAGCTACCCTTTGAGACGATAATCCATATCGAACCTTTGCCACGGATGACTCCCATGTCAACACCAAATCCTGCTTGTAGAACAACAAAAACACATGTTGACCAATCCTGGCGAAACTATCGATGAACATAAGTCGACAACCAAGTACAAACCCATACCAACTGAACGCCATGAAAACCATATTACCTGAACAACTTGATCATAACCAACACTGTCGAAGGTGAACTGAAGTGACGACAACACTGAACACTGATGACAACACTTGAATATCTGTGCAATTTGAATCAACGGATCCTCCTGGATCACTTGCAGAGGTATCCAATCAGCAACAGCACCCATGCGCTTACCTCCTGCGCCACTACACTTATCGCTTTCACACAATGCTTAAGCCTCCCAACAATAAGCTTGGGTTTGGATCCTGACACATGCATCAAACACAACCTCCTTGGGCCACAACAAAAGCTAACTGCTCACACCATAGCCATTGGCCACTCGAATTAGTGTCCACACTCTCACAACACCTTACTCTTACTGCATCGTGCAACTCACTCAAAACTAAGTGGTCAAAAATACACTCAGCCTCAACAATACCTAACAGAGAAGCACACAACTTCAAATGGATTTTCACTTTTCCATTAGCACCTCCACAGTGCTTTCGACCTCTAACTCTGATCAGCCCTTTTCCACTTACTTGAATGCCCGAAGACCACTGCTACTAGCCAACTCTCACACACTTGTTGCCTTCAACAAGCTCTGCTTCACTTATGTTGTGACCTTCGCCTACCACAACTTCAATCTGAACATGTACTTCAAGGCTGCCATCTATCTTTTTCCCGAATGCTACATCGAGTATCACTCACTGCCTGCTTCACACCCATATCGACAACAATGCTTCTCAAAGAAGACTCCTCAACAATGCTGGACCTCATCCATAACTCTCCAGCACCAAACATTGAACAATGTACAGGTCTTTCTCCCTCGGCCTATTCGCTGAATCCCTCAACTTGGATCAATCGCCCAATGCACAACAACGAAACCCAAACAGCTTGCATAATCTTTCACACCACGCAACTCCTTTGCAGGCAGCACAATGATCTCACACAGTCAGCAACAAGACACCAGGTCTTCACACACTCACCTCCGGTCTTCAATGTGTAACCTGACTTTAGTTCATCACAGGCAACACACAACAGGCACTTATGGAAGTCCAACGACACTTCCACATAGCGGCTAGAAATTTTAAAGGGTCACACAACTTTTACTCCACATAGCGGCGAGCAACTTCATGCTTCAAAGGACCACACATTCACGACTATTCAAGAGCCCAGTAAATTCCCAATCTTACGTCCTCCTTAGCCACCCAATTGTTCTATTTTTGACAACATAATACAATGCTCTCACCATGACAGTGCCATGACTCGGTCACTAGTGACCAACGCTCACATAACCCGCAACAGCTAGTTTTGTGGGTGGAAAGAAAAAATTGCAACTAGCAAAGCTAACAAGATAGTTTCACCAACAACAATACTTGCTCATGGAATCTACAGCCCTCGACACTCCTCGACACCCTTCCTCGACTCTCCTCGACTCTCCAGGATCCTCCACTCTCTAACATTATCACACTTTCTCACAACTCAACAACACTCTCTCTCTCAATTGTGCGACTCTCTAACACAGTGGCACACCATAAGACCTTTTCATTATGCTTCTTTCCCACAACAATGATACTCACGCTCTCTGCACACTCAACACACAACTCTTCTTTTAACATAGCTCTAAGTAGCTCAATGCTCACTACAATCAAACACTCAACACCACAATCAGTCTCATGCAACGATTTACCACTCCGCTTCTCCTCACAGCTCACTTGAGCTCTAATACCATAACAGAGAACACAGACACAAAATTGAACACAAACACACAATCTTAGATTTCACATTTCCAAATAATGATTTTATACATGGTGATGAAGGTTCTCGAATGTCGGTGGTGATGGATTCCTCAGGAAGCTAACTGACCTCTTGAAACCCATTCCTGAACTCTCCAGAAGAAACTAGACAAAAACTAGACAACGCATTGAATGCACACGATGGTTGGAATTAATGTTTTCCAACAGTTTTACTAGTATATCATTGATCTCATGGTCTACACTCATTCCCCAAAGTCAATAGGCTAGAACACTTCGTCTTACCATCTATTTTGTGGCCATTGTAATCATTTTGCTGAGAGCGATGACTAGAATAATAAAACACCAAAGAATCTCCATTAGTTAATAATGGTAGTTGTAAGTATCGAATGACAAGATATTTAAACTTTGATGAGTGAATATTCAGATTAGCGTTCCTAGGAATGCCAAAAAAAAATTAATCTAATCACGTGTGAATGTGAGAAAAAATTATATGTCTATATTGAAACGCATCGAATCATACTAAACATATTATGCAAAGTGTCAAATGTAGAAATAAAATAGAAGTAAATATAGGTATTCCCTTCATCCCCAATACAATTAGCAAAATGATTGATTCAACAAAAAACAATGTAAACTTTGAAACAGGAACTGATACTATTACCCGTTTTGTAGAGATAGCAAAAAAGTGACCCGATTTTGAAAAGGGGTGATGAAGAACACACATATTTTTTAGAGCATAGTTTTTGGCACTTTAAATTTTTTTATGTACATGACGTTTTAGAATGGTAGTGATTTTCATGCTGATTTTAAAAAGTGGTAATTCTGCATCAGGCCATTTTTTTAAAAGACCTATTTTTTTACTTTAAATTTTCTAATGTATGAAATGTAAATAATTATTTTATAAATTTAATAATTTTTGAAGTGGTCTTTTTCTTCATATTTTCTTGTTTTTATTTTAATTTTTTTTTGTAGTGAGGTTTTTATTGTTTTGCATATTTAAAGAAGAAGGTCGATATTTTGAATTTTCGATATTTTACATATTTATACATCATTAATTAATATTTCAATCCAAATGAAATAATCGTCTCTAAAAAACAATAATTTTTAACAATTGACAAAAAATAACCATTTTTAACATAAATATAACTAAAAAACTACACGTTTTGATAATTTTTGTAATTTTTTGCTAGAGATGACAGTCAAAATCACAATTTTTATAGGAAAATTTTAACTAAAAATGGTTAAATAATAGTTTTTTTTATGAATTTCATGTCAAAAATAATAATAATCACTGTTTTTTTTCAAAAAATAATGAGTAACATAAAAATGAATGCGAAAATCACATAATACAAATATTGAACACGTAACAACCTTAAATTAAGTGCTTATTCTTCTCATAAAATGTCAAAATCAAAACATTACAAGTATAACTAATTAATAGTTTCCAAAAATGAGCTTGATTTCCAAGCATAACTTAAATTTAATCAACAATGTCACGTAATCCAAACTCTTCGTCCTCTGGAGTTTCATCATTGTCTTCTTCCATAATATTTTCTGCTTCATTTTGCCCATTTTCCTCCTCTAATGGATCTTTGATGTCTGCGAATATCCCAATGTATGCCTTTCCAATCATTCCGTGTAATGGTGGTTGGGGTTCCTTTGCCTTTTTCGCCACACGTGATTCACTAAAGTCCCCTTTCTTCAACCCAATTTCTTTCATTGCATCTGGAAGAAATTGAAGAGCATTAACTCTTTGCTAAATAAAATTTCACTATATTGGATCTTTTTCAATGACAATGCAATTTCTTCCTTTTTGAAGGCAACATGTTAGTGTTGTACCTAATTATCAAGCACAAAAGAAATAATGAAGTAAATTAGTACAATGACATATAAATTAATAAATAACATATTGAAATTAAATTCCATATAATAAAACTTACCTGAGCCAGAAAATAAATCCAAAACCCAATCTCCTTCATTTGACTGCCGCAAAGACATGGCTAAATCGAGCTCCTAAATAACATTGGGTTATATTGTTTAAGTGCTCAAACGACTCAATCGAGCGATCATTTTTTCCACCCAAATGCGCCATCTCTTGCCAAAAAGTGTGACCCAACTCCATGCTTTCACCCTTATAGATTATGAATTTCTAACAATCTATATCCTAATTGTTATTATTATCCAATTTTAAGGTCATAGCCAAGCCAGACACCAAATTGGTGTATGAGACCCCCTTGTTTGTGGGACAAGAGACCCACCTCCATGCAACGATTTGATTATTATGTCTATGAAGGCATACCTACTCTAACCCCTTCTGGTTTTTGAACCTATGACCTCTTAGGAGGAAACACATGCTCTTAACCATTAGGCCTATTCATGCTCTAAGAAAGTGGATTTGATTAGCTAAAGATAGTAATCTAGAAACTCACAATTATAACTCACGATCACAATATATAACACACATGTAACACACCTATAAAATCACAAATTATTATAATATGTTTGAGAATACAAGCATAACTATTTCCTTTTATGCATCTCCAATGAGAATGTAATTATGAACTATAACATTCATGCATGTTTTTTTTCCATAAGACGTTCATGCAAGTTAGTAAATTGGCGACAACAAAAAAGTTGGATAAAGGACTTTGGTTAACTATTCTCAGAATCGCCCCATGCGCCCACCCCTACATGCATCCCAACGTATAAGAAGGTATGTTCACAAGTATTTTTCCATAACGTGCGCTACGTCCATTAGGAGTTGAATTGAAGCACCAAGATTAAATGACTCCACGAGTCAAACAGTATAATGAACTCTAAATAAATCAACTGGTAGTGAATTTATAGTTCTCTTTGATTTATTTTCAGCATTTTGCAGATATTATGTAACTAATTAAAATAACGTTGCGATCTCACTGTTGTACATGAAGCAAAATACTTGAAAGAATGACCATGAATTCTTAGTGATAGTAAGAGAAACGGTTACACCAGATCGCTGGAGAAGTGGTTACATTATAAGACGATTGTTATCACCGAAATCACCAAAATAATAACTCCAAGATCACCGCAATATCACCATACACACAAGATTAGTTTTCTATTGGAATTGTTATTAAAATCAGAAACAAAATCTAGTCCATCAAACATGAAATTGAAAATTTCACGTGACACTAATAAGAAGTCGCACTGCACTAAATGCAAAGAACATACCTTCTTATAAAGCCCCATCACCTAAATTTGCTATAAACATTTTCACCTCGTGAAGCCATGGCCATTTCGTGGTTTATATTGCTGGGGAAATTCTGAGAATCACGGTGTAAGGACCTGCGGTCCGTACGACGGGCAAGACGCACATCCCGTGCGAAGATAGGCAAGCTGTGGCCAAAACAGCGAGCATGGGATGTGAAATGTGCGTGGAAGAAGGTTGGATGGGCGAGTTTATACCATGGGGACGAGCTGGGCGAGTCACCCACGAGCCGACACGGAGGACTTGTGATGTGGGCGAGTTTAGGTGGGCAGTCCCGTGTGATGGGCGGGCCGACCCAAACTTTGGACGAGCTATGCGAGTTGAGGCGAGTCGGCTGGGCGAGCTGAATGAAGGTCGGCCGGACGAGCTGACCTTGCCACTGCCCATATACATAGGCAGATGGTTGGACGAGTTGGAGGCACCATACAATCGAATGATCAAGCATTTGAAAAAGTCACTTGGATGAGTTCGAGGTGCGAAGTGCAGGTGGAGGAGCAAGCATAGAGGCGCAGTCGAACGTCAGGTTGATGCGCTCGCCTGTCGGGCAGACTTGCATGGTTTGCACGAGTTGTGAACGGGTTCGGTAGGCAGGCTACACGAAGGCGCACCCGCCGGGTGAATGCGGAGGTATCACGGGTGGCAGGCCGCACGAAGGCGTGCCCGCCCGCGGTTGGTGATACGGGTGAAGGGTCGCACGAGGCGCCTGCCCGTCGGTCGAAGGCACGGGTGGAGGGTTGCACGAGGTGCCTGCCCGTCGGTTGAACATGTGGGTGGAGGGCTGCACGAAGGTGCCCGCCTGCCAGTTGGTGACTCGGGTGGAGGGTTGCACGAAGGCGCCCGCCCGTCGGTTGGTGAACTCAGGTGGAGGGTGCACGAAGGCGCCCACCCGTCGATGAACTCGGGTGGAGGGCTGCACGAAGGACACCACCTGACGGTGAAACGAACTCGGGTGAGGGGTGAAACAAAGGCGCCCTCCCGCGGTTGAATGGATCGTGTGAGGCTGCACGGAGGTGTTGCCTGACGGTTGGAAAAGTGGAAATTTGGCTAGGTGTGGATTGTAAGAGTGGCCACCGTGCAAGGCATGCATGAGGTGGGCAGCTCGTGGGCAAGACATGAAGTCTAAAATTTGTCTAAGTATAAAACTTGGGGTTGCCAATGTATACTTGTATTTTTATGAAAGATTGAAAATATATTGAAATCAGGCAGACTCTTACTCAGGGAGTTGCCCCTCCCTTTATACTATTGCAATTGTGTTATTTATGTGTAATTGATATGGATAATGAGTGTGTATGGGTGTTCATTAGTATAAAGGCTAATAATAATACTTGGTGAAGAAAAATAAACTAAGTATCAAATGTTAAGGCATAGTCCATGAACATAAGTATTGGTGAAAAGAAAGTGTTCGGTGGTGCCGCACCTCGCTATAAGCGGTTGAAAGACTACCGCAGGTGTAGGGGCGTGACAGGTGGTATCAGAGCAAATTCAGGGTGTTGAAGCTGTTGATCAGAGCAGGGTTGCTCGTGACGAAGTGACAGTGGAAAAAGGTACTTGCAAGTGAAGGAAGTTGGTTTCACATACAAGTGAGACAAGAACTGGTTCGGTTTTGCAGGGAACTTGGTGAAGTTGGTGGATGGTCTATACTAGATCACAAAGAAGGAAGCTGTTAGCAGAGATGGCAGGTGAAACTCATGTTGTATCGAGTGAATCTAGCCACA
Source organism: Pinus tabuliformis (assembly GCA_031772625.1). Classification (NCBI taxonomy): domain Eukaryota; kingdom Viridiplantae; phylum Streptophyta; class Pinopsida; order Pinales; family Pinaceae; genus Pinus; species Pinus tabuliformis. The sequence goes on from CM062813.1 coordinate 892,465,344, forward strand.
ATGCGACCGAGGCTTTCATAGAAAGGATATTGGAAAGAATGGAGGAATGATCCGAATTGGATCCATAAAGAACTGTCAAAAAACCATGACTGTATCAGGTCGGGACAAACTTCTAAGAATTCCAAAACAGTGATCAAAAACACCCTGAACCAGTGGCAATGGCAGCCAGCGTGGAACAACAAGGACCTCGGTCAAAGCGCACTGACCGAGGCCCATGGAGACTGCGCGGGAGGCCAAATTAGCTCCTAGGAGCTCCGGATCGAGAAAAGGAGGTAATTTTTTATGCGCGATTAGTGCTTGCTAATCGCGCATCGCTTGGCGAACAAGGCCGAAATGGACAGCTCCAAGCACTCAAACAGATGGGGGAGCCAGAGAACCATGGGCGAAAGGCAAAAAGCGCTAAAAGGACAAAGGCAGGACCCACGCTCTAGAAATCGGCGGTATTGATTGGGGCACCCTCAAATGGTAAACGGTTTTGGAGAAATTGGAGAAATCCCACTCAACGATCGACGTGTGGCAAGCGGAGGTGAGAGAAAACTGCCGTTGATCGTGTGCTAACAGTAGAGCAAGTAAACCACACGAAATGTGTGTATGGCGTCGGATCTGGAGGCCCCAGATCGGACGGCTGAGATCGCACCCGATGGAGGAAGCGGAATCGAGGAGGGAATACACTTTGATTTGTAAAGATTTGAGGTCCATTTGATCGCCACGGTGGAGAAAGACTCACTCCACGATGTAACTGAAGAAATGAACCGATGAAGCACGCTAGTGCCATTTAGAGGAGGACATGTGGCCACTCCCTGTGAGCTAATGATGACGCCAAGCCAGGGAACTCCATGCGCAACTGTAGAAGGTGAATCGACGGAGGTGGAAGAGGAACCGAACAGACATGGGTTCGAATGGCTTCAAAGCTATGAACAGAGATAGAAAACAATCAGATCGATAGTCAGAGAGAATCCTGAGAGGAGGACGAGAGACAGAGAGACCAAAACCCAGAGAGGAGGACGGTACACAGAGAAAGAAGACAGTGAAGCAAAAGCAGAAGGAGACAGAGGGCTAAGCTGAACAAAAATAGCATTGAGCACAAGAGAGCTTGATAGATTCAAGCCATCCCTAGAGGATTTTTCTGGACTGAGCACCACATTGGGCTCTTTCCACTGTAGACCAGAAGGTCACAGAGCTGGTAGGTAAATGAGTCTGTGTACTTCAGTGGCTTGGGGAATCCAAGAACCACCCTGCCAAGCAAACCTGCTTTAGGAGAACTCACATTGAGTCCCTGCATTGTAATTCTCTGCTTAAAGACACAATAAAACAAGGACACCACTGAAAGCTGGACCGGAGATGTAGCCTTGGAGAATAGGGTGAACTCCTTATTAAATTTCTCGTGTTCTTGTATTTGCTTATTGTATTTCTCTGTTGTCTTTCCATTTAATTGTATGTGTATTGGAAATTTGATCAATCCGTTGCTTCAATAACACAGAACACACACCAGCACATGAGTCTGTAATACCTTTATTCAATAAATCTTCAACTGATGTCACTCATAGGGTGAATATCAGATCAATTGGTATTAGAGCACTAGGCTATAAGGTTAGACAAGCTTGTGTTGGTTTAGCTGTTGAATGCTCACTAGATCAAAGCTCAAATTAGGAGAAGGAGAGTTGGTGGAAACTAATCCTGAAATTGGGAGAGTCTATCCTTGGAAGACAATGTCAGAGGAAGGTTCTGTGGGGCCAGACCCTCAATTCACAGAAAGTTTCCTAGCTATAAAGTCTATGGTAGAAGAAATGTATAGGGACTTTAGAAAGCACAAGGTTGAAGATTCATCAGGTTCTAAACAAGATAAAGAACAAGATGAGTCTCACTTTCATGAACACTCCAAAGGAAAGGGGAAAGAGGAAAGCTTTCTCACACCTCCTAATAGCCTTGTGCATAATAAGAAAGCATATTTGATTAAGCTAGATGTTAAATTTGACTTGCCTATATATGATGGAGAGCTAAATGCTGAAAAGTTGGACAATTGGATTAGACAAATTGATGTGTATTGCAGGGTATAGAACATAGACTCAGACAAGAGTAAGATTCAACTGGCAAGCCTACGCCTAGGATGCACTAACTTGGTTTGGTGGGAAGGCAGAACCCAAGCTGATATGAAAAGACATGGAAGGACTATCTCTGTCTAGAGTGAATTTGTTGCTGCAATCAAAAAGCAATTCTATCCATTGGCCTACATGCAACAAGCCATGATGAGTTGGCAAACTCTTCGACAGTTGAAAGGGCAAAGTGTGCAAGGGTATACTCAAGAATTCAGAAAGAGAGCATTGATGTTGGGTATCTCATTAGACTCACCAGAGACTCTTTTTAAGTACATTAGTGGTCTACACAGCGATATGAGGCATACCATTATCATGTTTAATCCCACTAGTATAAATGAGGTATCTGTACTAGCTACTCATCTAGAATCTATAGGAAAGAATGGAAATCGAGAAGTTGGGGGACCATCCCAACCCACTATAAGCAAGAGCAAGGAGAAAAGAAAGCAGAAGTGGAAAGAAAGGAAGGCTAACACTGCACAGAAAAGCCAAGCTTCATGCACTCACTGTAAAAAGGATGGGCATGATGATGAGCATTGTTGGATTCTGCATCCAGAGCTGAGACCTAAGAAGTCTAAGGGAAAGAAGAAGAAGACTGCTACAACTATTAAGAAAGATTTGGGATCAGACTTAGGAGATGAAACAACTATAGCAGCCACAGGTATAAAAGGTAAGAATTCTGAAGCATCTACTAGTAATTCTGCTCAATCTGTTATTGATGAAGAAAATGAGAGAAAAAGACTTGAGCTTTTCCATATTCGAGTTAATTCCAAAAATCAAAAGATTGATACCTTTTTTGATAGTGGCTCACAAGTAAATCTAATTTCTGAAGCAATTGTAAAGAAATTGGGATTAGCAACTACACCTCACAAGAAACCATACCCATTAGGATGGTTGAATGATAAAGCACAACTACAAGTGACTAGACAATGCAAACTCAAGTTTTCTTTTGGGTCAACATTTGTAGATGAGGTTGAGTTAGACATAATTCCTTTGGATATATGTGGAATTGTTTTGGGAAGTCCTTACTTGTATGATAGAAACACTATTTTCTATAGAGATGAGAACAAGTATCTGCTTGTTAAAGATGGAATCGAATACTTTGTAAGAGCTCATAAGCTCAAGAATAATTATACTCTCATAAATTCAGGGTAGATGAAAAGAATGATAAATTCATGCAAACAATTCTTACTAATGGTTGTAAAGGAAAAGAAACCTGATAAAAAGAATGTATTTGAGAGCTGTAATGCTGAACAACAAGCTGATATAGAAAAGGTTGTTTCAGAGTATGATGTCTTATTTCAGGAACCTAAAGGTCTGCCACCCAAAAAGGGAATAGTACATGATATTATTTTGCAGCAAGATGTTCCATTGCCTAACATTGGGATGTACAGGTTGTATGCTTTAGAGAACGTTGAAATCAAGAAGCAAGTGCAGGAGTTTCTCGAGAAAGGGTTCATCAGGCCGAGCACATCACCATGTGGGTCACCAATCGTTTTGGTGAGAAAGAAAGATGGCTCGTGGAGAATGTGCATTGACTACCGAGCACTGAATAAGATAACAATCAGAAATCGTTATCTCTTTCCTAGCATAAATGATCTTCTAGATCAATTAAAGGAAGTTGTTTATTTCACCAAGCAAGATTTGCATAGTGGATACCATCAGGTCAGAGTTGCAGAGCAAGATGCATGGAAGACCGCTTTCAAAACAAAGCAGGGATTATATGAATGACTGGTTATGCCTTTTGGCTTAACTAATGCTCTTGCTACTTTCATGAGATTAATGAATGATGTACTCAGGCCTTTTCTTGATGATTTTGTTATTGTGTGTCTGGATGAAATTCTGATTTTTAGTAAAGTGTGGGAAGAACATTTAAAGCATGTTAAGCAAACATTAGATGTTTTGAAAAGAGAAATTTTTTATGTTAAACTCTCAAAATGTGAATTTGGAAAAACATCTCTAAACTACTTGGGTCATATAGTAGGGGGAGGTGAATTGAAAATAGATCCCTCTAAAGTGGCAGTCATTGTGAACTGGCCTAAACCCAGGTCTGCGACAGAAGCGAGAAGCTTCTTAGGAGCAGCACAATATTGGAGGAAGTTCATTTCTAACTTTTCCTCAATTGCATCTCTCTTACATACTTTAACAGGATTGAATAAGGTGTTTCAGTGTGGAGGCAAACATCAGAAAGCCTTCGACACCTTGAAAGAAAAGATTAGTACAACACCTGTACTAGCACTACCAGATCTACAAAGACCATTTGAGATCCAAACTGATGCCAATAACTATGCCATGGGAGCAGTGTTGACACAGCATGGTAAACCCATATGTTATCATTCTGATACTTTTAATCCTGCAATAGTTAACTATCCTACATATGATAAAGAATTGTATGCATTAGTTCAGAGTGTGAAAAAGTGGAAACATTACTTAATGGTCAAAGAGACAGTGATACATATTGATCATCAACCACTTCAATATCTACACTCTCAAACTAAGTTGCAGCAATCAAGACATTATATATGGATGGGTTTTCTACAACAGTTTCATTTAGTCATCAGATAGAAAAAGGGGATACATAACAAGGTTGCAGACATGTTATCTAAACCCATTATAAATGCATCTACCATACTTAAGCATAATTCTGTGCTACATGAAATCTACATTGAACAATATGCTCGGGATATGGACTTTAAAGATGTATATGCAACTTTGAGTCAAGGCAAAAGAGTAGAAGAATTGGACTATCACATGAAGGACCGACTCTTATATCATTGTGGGAAACTCTGCATTCCACAAATTGAGAGAGTAAAGATAATTAGGGAAGCACACGCTTCTCTGATATCAGGTCACTTTGGGGTAAGTAAAATAGTTGCACAGCTGCAAAGATTTTGTTATTGGCCGAAAATGAATAAGACAGTTTCTAGATATGTAAGAGGGTGTGCTATGTGTGCTAATAGCAAGCCTAGTAATAGAAAACTAGGGTACACTCCATTGCCAGTTCCTTCTCACCCTTGGGAAAGTGTTTCCATGGATTATGTTGGAGGACTGCCTAAATCTAGGAAAGGTCATGATTATTTATATGTTGTTGTGGATAGGTTCAGCAAAATGTGTATTTTGATACCTTGTAATAAACAGATTGCAACTGAACAGACTGCAAAATTGTTCTTTGAACATGTATGGGTTCATTTTGGATTACCCACTTCCATTGTATCTGATCGATACACCCGATTTGTGGGGAAGTTTTGGTCGAGTCTGTGGGAACTAATGGACACAAAACTGAAGAAAAGCACAACTTTTTATCCACAAACAGATGGCCAGACAGAAGTAGTAAATAGGACAGTGATCTAGTTACTGAGAGGTTATTGCAGCAAACATCCTAAGCTTTGGGATGAACACTTGTGTTATGTGCAACATGATTACAACAGAGCAAAATACTCTTCTACACAGAGATCTCCTTTTGAGACCTGTTTTGGTTTCACACCAAGGTCTCCTTTGGATTTTGTCTTTGGTAAAGATACAATGGTTGATGGACACAATGATGTGGATAGGGCAACTAGGTTCATTGAACAGATCCAGGAGATCCACCACGCAGTATAAGAACAGCTGGAAAAGAGCCAAGCCAAGTACAAGGCTAGGCATGATAAGCATCGGATGGAGCATAGATTTCAAGTTGGAGACCAAGTCTGGCTGTATATCAGTAAGGATAGGATGCAAGGTGAAGGTAAAAAGCTAAAGCCTATCAGGTATGGACCCTTTAGGATACTTGAGAAGATTGGTGAAAATGCTTTTCGCCTTGATTTACCAGCTTACATGCACATCTACTCAGTCGTAAATGTAGATTGCTTGAGATTGTTTGAACCTTCAATGATTAAGGACCCTGAAGAACAGAGTCAATTGCCTTCTATTCATGACCTGCTACCTAAATACCTTAATGACTTGCAGGAAGACACAGTGCTGGATAGGAAGGTGAGGACAACGCACAGGGGAGATGTTGAGTACCTCAAGATTGGACTCAAAGGTTCAAAGCCAAGCAGTGCAAAGTGGATTGAGATTGGACAAGTGAGAAAGCAATACCCTCACTTAGTCGATGCTTGAAAACTAGCTTTTGGTGGTCCAAAAGCTTTTTTCAGTGGGAAGGCCGTGATTCGAATTGGATCTATAAAGAACTGTCAAAGAACCATGACTGTATCAGGTTGGGACAAACTTCTAAGAATTCCAAAACAGCGATCAAAAACACCCTGAACCAGTGGCAATGGCAGCTAACGTGGAACGACGAGGACCTCGGTCAAAGCGCGCTGACCGAGGCCCATGGAGACTGTGCGGGAGGCCGAATTAGCCCCTGGGAGCCTCGAATCGGGAAAAGGAGGTGATTTTTGATCGCGCAAAGCTGGGCGAACAGGGCCGAAATGGAGACCCCCGAGCACTCCAACGCATGGGGGAGCCGGTGAACTGCGGGCGAAAGGCAAAAAGCGCTAAAAGGACAAAGGCAGGACTCGTGCTCTAGAAACTGGCGGTATTGATTGGGGCGCCCTCAAACGGTAAACGGTTTTGGAGAAATTGGAGTGATCCCACTCAATGATCGACGCGTGGCAAGCAGAGGTGAGAGAAAACTGTCGTTGATCGCGCGCTAATGGTCGAGCAAGTCAACCGCGTGAAACGTGCGTATGGCGTTAGATATGGAGGCCCTAGATCGGACGACTGAGATCGCACCCGATGGAGGAAGCGGAATCGACGAGGGAATACGCTTGATTTGTAAAGATTTGAGGTCCGTTTGACTGCCACGGTGGAGAAATACTCACTCCACGATGTAACTGAAGAAACGAACCAATGAAGCAAGTTGGCGCCGTTTAGAGGAGGACATGTGGCCACTCCCTACAAGATGATGATGACGCCGAGCGAGGGAACTCCAAGCGTAGATACAGAAGGTGAATCGACGGAGGCGAAAGAGGAACCAAACAGACATGGGTTCGAATGGCTTTAAATCCATGAACAAAGATAGAAAACAATCGGACCGATAGTTAGAGAGAATCCTGAGAGGAGGACAAGAGACAGAGAGACCAAAACCCCGAGAGGAGGATGGTATATAAAGAAAGAAGACAGTGAAGCAAAAGCAGAAGGAGACAGAGGGCCGAGATGAACAAAGGCAGCATCAAGCACCAAAGAGCTTGAGAGATTTAGGCCATCCTTGAGAGGATCTGTCCGGACTGAGCACCACATTGGGCTCTTTCCACTGTAGACCAGAAGGTCAAAGAGCTGGTAGGAAAATGAGTCTGTGCACTCCAGTGGCTTGGGGAATCCAAGAACCACCCTACCAAGAAAACCTGCTTCAGGAGAACTCACATTGAGTCCCTGCATTGTAATTCTCTGCTTAAAGACACAATAAAACAAGGCTACCACTGAAAGCTGGACCGGAGATGTAGCCTTGGAGAATAGGGTGAACTCCTTGTTAAATTTCTTGTGTTCTTGTATTTGCTTACTGTATTTCTCTGCTGTCTTTCCATTTAATTGTCTATGTATTGGAAATCTGACCAATCCGTTGCTTCAATAACACAAAACACACACCGGCGCATGAGTCTGTAATACCTTTATGCAATAAATCTTCAACTGATGTCACTCATATGGTGAATATCATATCAAGGAATTGGAGTCTTACTGGACTGCGAAGATGGCTGTGGTCATGAAAGATCTAGAGGCTAATGTGAAGATGAGGGAAGAACTCGATGAACTCCAGACTCAGCATGAGTACACTGATCTTAAGTGTACACAACTTGAAGATGAAGTCAAGGAGATTGGAGAAGCGAGGGATCGAGGTTTGGCAGAAATCTTGAACTTACAAAAATCTCTTGATGAAGCAAATGATGAGATCGCGGTGTTGAAGAAGGCCGTGAGACATAACCCAGGTGGAGGAGTGTCTCATGTGAAGATCAAGGAACTAGAATCTTATGATGGTACAAGAAGTGCAAATACTCTTGGTAACTTTCTCTAGGATATGGAGCAATACTTGGAACGCTTGGGTCTATCCGATGATGAGACAAAGGTGAAAGTGGTTGCTCAATTCTTGACGAATGATGCTAAGATGTGGTGGCGAAGGAGAATGGATCAGATTGCTAGTGGCAGTGCTGGTGACATTACTTCATGGGATGACATGAAGAAAGCTTTGCAGACCCATTTCAGTCCTCAGGATGAAACTTGGGAAGCAAAAATGAAGATTAAATTTATTAAGAAGACAGGGAACCTACAGACATATCAACGGGAGTTTGCAAGTGCGGTTCTAGAACTTCCTGACATGGCGGAGAGGAACAAGGTGTTCAACTTCATTATTGGATTGAAACCTTGGGCCCGCAATGAGTGAAGAGGTAGAAGATAAAGACACTTGAAGAAGCTTTTGCTGCTGTGGATTGATTGGTGGGGCATTATGACAAAACTTCTGACGAGAAAAAGAAGAAGTTCGATAAGCCAAAAGAGAAAAAGAAGGACGATGCTTCAAAATCGGATGAGAAGCCGAAGATGAAGAAAGCCTTGAAGTGTTGGATATGTGCTGAACCACATATGGTGAAGAATTTTCCTTCAAGACCGAAAGTGACCGCTATTGCATAATTTAATACGAAGAAAGAAGAAGCTTCTATTGGGATGATGTAGATTCTTGGAGTTGTTGCTGCTATAGAAGTGGTCTCTCGAAGAGATCCTGAAAGGAATAGCTTGGAGTATGTTCGGATGAAGATTGGAGGTATGGATGTGCTCACTATGGTGGATAGTGGAGCTACTCATAACCTCATGAGTGAGGATGTTGCGAGAAGAATTGGGCTGAAATTTGTACCGATGAAGGCACAAATGAAGACGGTGAATTCTCCTCCTAATTCTGTACTTGGTGTAGCTGAAAGGGTGGACACAACACTAGGTGAATGGACCGGGAAAGTCGACTTCACTTTAGTGTAGATTGATGACTATGAGGCTATGCTAGGGATGGAATTCTTGAAACAATATGATGCTATGATTGTTCCACATTTGAAGAAGTTGTACATTTACGATGGAAGGGAAGATGTACCCATTGGTGTTCCAACCATTAGTGTGACAAAGCCTGATTGTAAACTGGCAGTGATGCAGATGGAGGACGAGAAGCGCTTGGATGATGTGTGTAAGTGGTTGTCTACTGCTGAGGCAAAGCTTACTGAGCAGTCATTGGTTATCAGGACACTATCTGATAGTATCTTGGATTTGTCAAGAAGGCTAGAGGAGGTTGAGGATGATGATGACGAGGATGTTTATGTGAGACCGAATGTCCATGAGGAGGATTGGGTGACATATCTGCAGAGGATGGAGATAGAGGATCCTGACAGATGGATTGAGCTTATTAGTGAGGGTGAGCCTTCAGGCTCTACTCCCTCTACATCTTCTTAGATGACATAGAAGATGGGGCTCATTGTTAGCTGCTCATAGCAGTGAGTCCTTAAAACAGGTTGAGCAGGTATGACAGATGGTGCAGGAATGGTTTGGCATTAGCATCATGACATGTTGCAGATGGGATGGAGTTTCCATGGACTTGAGCATGGGAGAGATTCTTGGTGAGTCCAGGATGTGGCAGAGTCTGAGAAAGACTGGTGTAGACATAAGGATGGGCATTCTTATGATTTGAGCATGACAATTGGACTGATCACCTAACTAGTTCGAGTCATGAGGGCTAGCAGTGTACCAGAGAGATGTTGGCATTATGTTGGAGTATCTGACGACAGTTCACAGGATGGGACGACACATGATGGAGGCAGTTGTTTTACATATGTTGCAGGGATGTTTGCAGTGTATGGACTGGTTGATATCATGGACCGAGGATGAGACAATTATCTTGATGAGATGATGATCTTGGTGGCAGATGGTTACTGGGATGGTATATTGTCGAGGACGACAATGACTTCAAGTGGAGGAGGATGTAAGGACCTGCAGTCCGTGCGACGGGCAGGACGCACATCCCATGCGAAGATAGGCGAGTTGTGGCCAAACAAGCGAGCGTGCGATGTGAAATGCGTGTGGAAGAAGGTTGGTTGGGCGAGTTTATACCGTGGGGACGAGTTGGGCGAATCACCCACGAGCTAACACGGAGGACTTGTGATGTGGGTGAATTTAGGTGGGCGGTCCCGTGTGATGGGCAGGCCGACCTAGCCTTTGGAAGAGCTATGCGAGTTGAGGTGAGTCAGTTGGGCGAGTTGGAGGCATCGAACAATCAAATGATCAAGCATTTGAACAAGTCACTTGGATGAGCTCGAGGTGCGAAGTGCAGGTGGAGGAGCAGGCGTAGAGGCGCGGTTGAACCGCAGGTTGATGCGCCCGCCCGCCGGGCAGACTCGCACGGGCTGCACGAGTTGTGAACGGGTTCGGTAGGCAGGCCGCACGAAGGCGCGCCTGCCAGGTGAATGCGGAGGTATCACGGGTGGCAGGTTGCACGAAGGCGCGCTCGCCCGCAGTTGGTGATACGAGTGAAGGCTCGCACGAGGCACCTGCTCGTCGATCGAAGGCACGGGTGGAGGGTTGCACGAGGCGCCTACCCATCAGTTGAACATGCGAGTGGAGCGTTGCACGAAGGCGCCCGCCTATCGATTGGTGACTCGGGTGGAGGGCTACATGAAGGTGCCCGCCCATCGGTTGGTGAACTAAGGTGGAGGGTGCACGAAGGCGCCCGCCCGTCGGTGAACTCAGGTGGAGGGCTGCACGAAGGCGCCCGCCCGACGGTGAAACGAACTCGGGTGAGGGGTGAAACGAAGGCATCCGCCCGTGGTTGAATGGATCGTGTGAGGCTGCACGGAGGTGTTGCCTGATGGTTGGAAAAGAGGAAATTTGGCTAAGTGTGGATTGTAAGAGTGGCCACCGTGCAAGGCGTGCACGAGATGTGCAGCTCGTGGGCAAGACACGAAGTCTGAAATTTGTCCAAGTATAAAACTTGGGGTTGCCAAGGTATACTTGTATTTTTATGAAAGATTGAAAATATATTGAAATCGGGCAGACTCTTACTCAGGGAGTTGCCCCTCCCTTTATACTGTTGCAATTGTGTTATTTATGTGTAATTGTTGTGGATAATGAATGTGTATGGGTGTTCATTAGTATAAAAGCTAATAATAATACTTGGTGAAGAAAAATAAACTAAGTATTGAATGTTAAAGCGTAGTCCATGAACATAAGTATTGGTGAAAAGAAAGTGTTCGGTGCTGCCGCACCTCGCTATAAGCGGTTGAAAGACACCCGCAGGTGTAAAAGCATGACACGCGGGGTGGCGGGGCGATTCTTAAAATCGCCCCATATGCCCACAGCTGCATGCAATCTAGGAAAATTGATACCATTACCAAGTGCAACGATGAGGGATATTTTCATATCAATACAAAAACAAATTTGCTGGATTGCATGCAGGCGTGGGCACATGGGGCGATTATGAGAATCAGCCCACCACCCTGTGATTCTCAGAATCACCCCAGCGATATAAACCGCAGAATGGCCGTGGCTCCAAGAGGTGAAAATGTGGTAAATTTGATGTTGATGTGGACTGCGTATTTAAAGGTGGTGTGAATGGCTACAAAAGCATGAACGTGGGTGGGAAACCATTTTAATTAAATTTCAAAAAACTCCATGACTTAAAGTTAAACTGCCTTGTCGAAGTTTGCGTTCTTGTAGTTGCTATTCCAATTGTTATCATTTGTGCATTCTATTATAGTTACAAGGTTTTAAATCAATGGAAAAACAAGGTGATGGACCGAGACGGAGAATTTCTAAGAGAGTTTTAACTGTTATATTAAAACGATCCCTATAGAACAGCGGAAATCTTTGGACTATTAATAATTTTCCGCATCATATAAGCCGTCCAAATTTATAAGTTTTTATATAAATGAACTCAAACGAATAAGATAAAAGGAGTTGTCCCCCATGGATCCTACTGCAAGAAAATATATTATCAAGTTCCTCCCAACAATGATTTGTACTTGGAAATCAAAATTTGGCATCAATTTAATAAAATTAAGGACAAACATTGCAATCAAACCTATCTTATGTAAAAGTTGGAAATCACAAATATTCATATAATATAAAATATTATTAGAAAACTCATAAGCTTCAAATGGCGTAGTTATGTTTTATGTTTTGGCTCTGGCTCCTTTTTTCTTTTAATGCCGTCATATAATCTTTTCTTATATGAATGGAATTTCAACAATTTTGAAAAACCTACCTTTCCAACCATTCACTAACAAAATTAACCTAGATTATATTAAAAATAAAAACCACGCAAAAGACAAAACTGAGAACAATTGAACCGTTGGGTCGAAAATGCTTCTTTGATTAATGTTTTGTCCATACATATGAGTATTGCAGAGTACGTTACAATATCCATATGATTTTTAATGAAAAACGCTTCGATGCTTTAAAGGAAAAAAAGAAAGTGGAATCAATCGTATCATAGGGTGAAAGCTCGAGATCACGTCAAAGATTCGTATGCTACAGAATTTTATTAAGAAAAGCAATAGCCTGCCACAGCCCGATAACGCGCCTTTCAACAAATTACGAGAATCACATGTTGAGTGGTTCACTAAAGTCAAATAATTAATACTTTGGCCTTACCATACCTGATTTTTAACTGAATAGCGCAATTAAAAGGCAGAGCACAGAAAAATAAAAAGAATTGACAGAGAGTGATTGAAGGGACGGAAGGGGAGGCCCGCTCGTCCTTTAAAATTTGTGAGCCCACAAAATGCTCAATCTACTGGATTCATTTCACTTGACTTTTGAATCAAAGTTCCTTTCCGCCAACAGGAAAAAGATTACGATGAGGTAATCCTTACCCATTCCTTGAATAAAGAAAACACACAACGTATCATAAGTCAAGCCTTGCTTGGACGAAGAAGCTGCCTAAAGTTTACTCAGTCAAATATTTAATTATGACTATAACTAAATTGCCGGGGGTAGGTGTGGCTGTACTCAATACAACTTCAACGTATCCGACTTTTGGCGTCCCTGAAAACGAGATTTTCTCGCTAAAGATTCTGATGCTCTCTGTTTTTTAGCAACTACTTGCTTTTGCACATGGATGGAGAAGTGGCCCCTTCAAATCAGAAAAATTGAGAAGTTTATTACTAAAAAGAGAGAGTCTGGTGCACTTACTGAAACATGTGCACCGTTGTTCAGTATAGTGCTAAATTGGTATAGTGAATTGGGTTGTCCACAATGATCTTATCTGAAGCTTTACCTTGGGTGAAGCAAACACCCTACACACACTATCTAAATAAAACGTATTCTCCCATGTCACAAAGATGGCAGTGTTACTACTTTTTCACTCTCAAACATGTAATGTAATATGTAACATGTAATATGGAAATTGATGGAATATGGTAATGGTGTCAATTTTCTTGGATTGCATGCAGGCGTGGGTCACATAGCACCACCACCACCCCGCGATTCTAAGAATCGCCCCAGCGATATAAACCACGGAATGGCCGTGGCTCAAAATCGCTCCCACCACCCCGGATCCCCACCACCCCGCGATTCTAAGAATCATGGCCCCAGCGATATAAACCGCGGAATGGCCGTGGCTCCACGGGGTGAAAATGTTTATAGAAACTTTAGGGGACGGGGCTTTATAAGAAGGTATGTTTTTTGCATTTAGTGCAGTGCGCCGCATGACAGCCAATGCTATCACTTCATCGTCGGCACATCGCAGGTAAGGAGATTTCAATTTGAGTTCAGCTATTCACAAGCCCTCATATGGATCCAGGCATCGTTCCCTCTCGATGACACCTTTTAACCGGTTCAAATACCCATAAAACATGTATACGTGAAATTTTCAATTTCATGTTTGACGGACTAGATTTTGCTTATGATTTTAATAATAATTCCAATCGAAAACTAATCTTGTGAGTGTGGTGATATTGCGGTGATCTTGGAATTATTATTTTGGTGATTTCGGTGATAACAACCGTCTTATAGTGTAACCACTTCTCCAGCGATCTGGTGTAACAGTTTCTCTTACTGTCACTGAGAATTCATAGTCATTCTTTCAAGTATTTTGCTTCATGTACAACAGTGAGATCGCAGCGTTATTTTATAAAATCAAAGAGAACTATAAAATTCACTGCCCGTTGATTTATTTAGAGTTCGTTATGCTGTTTGACTCGTGGAGTCATTTAATCCTGGTGCTTCAATTCCACTCCTAATGGACGTAGCACACGTTATGGAAAAATATTTGTGAACATACTTTCTTATACGTTGGATTGCATGCAAGCGTGGGCACATGGGGCGACTCTGAGAATGGCCCCGCCACCCCGCGATTCTCAGATTCTCCCTAGGTATATAAACCCTAGAATGGCAATGGCTCATGAGGTGAAATGTTTATAGCAACTTTAGGTGATGGGGCTTTGAATTTGGATAGAAGGTCGCACAGCACGAGCAACCGCTATGATGAGTTCTGCAAAACCCAAGGAGATAAACTAATTAATTATATTAATTAATAATTTATATATATCTGAATGAAAAGTCAGATATATTTGAAATTAAATATTAAAAATTGTTAACGTATGATGAGTCAATATTATATAAAATTTAATATCAATGATTATAAAACTTCTGATAACTCAATTACATGTGAAATTAAATATTCAAACTGATGAAACTTATAATTTATATAAAATAAACCATAAATTTTATATGCTTTTAAAAGAATAAAATAAAAATATAAACTACAGGTTTTCTTCGATATTCTGATATAAAATTCCAAACCAAAACTTATGGTTACTGAATTATATCTTCAAACAAATACAGACTACTCTGAAAAGAGCTCTCGACATATCTAGACATTAAAAAAAATAAAATACAATTGTCCACTGTTTCACCTTTATCGAGTTAAGTTTTTAACTCTTAGGTCCCTACGTCTTGATTTTAGAAATTTCCGCTATATTTTTCAATTATGTTGAAAATTTATTTAAAATTTTAAATAAAAAATGTACTATTCAAATTTGCTATATTTTTCAATTATATTGAAAATTCATTTAAAAATTTAAATAAAAAATGTCCTGATGCAAATTTTAAAGAGGAAACGTATACATGTCTAAAATAAAATATATAAGAAGAAATATTTATTTATTGCATGCACGCACATGGGGTGATTCTCGCCACCCCCGTGTCACGCCCCCAAGCCTGCAGTAGTCTTTCAACCGCTCTAGGCGAGGTGCGGCACCATCAAACACTTTCTTTTCACCAATACTTATGTTCATGGACTACGCCTAACCACTTATCCTACTTAGTTTGTGTTTCACAACCAAGTATTATTAATGTTTCCTTTATACCAATGAACACCCATACACATTCATTATCTTCAGCAATTATACATAAAGAACACAATTGCACAATATAAAGGGAGGGGCAACTCCCTGAACAATGAGTCTGCCCGAATAATATATTATATAGTCTTTCAATATTACAAGCTTACAAATATACTTGGAAACTCCAAGTTTCATACTTAGCTAAATTTACAATCTTCGGCAAACTCGGTTTCTTAGCTCGTCGGCGCCTCCGCACGGTCGCCGCACGACTTATCAACCCTTTGTTCACCTTGTCGCCTCTGCACGAGTCGCACCTCTGTTCACAATCTCAACACTTCGTCAAAAGTCACACCGTGCACACTTGCACGACGGGCGGGTGCTCACCCGAGTCACCCAAGAACCCATGGCAAGTCGTCGCACAAACCGGGGGCCACACTCGTGCACGCCTTACTCCAACCGATAATCGAACTCGTGCTTGTGTTCCTTGCCCAAGAATGGGCGCATCTCCAAATCTGCGCCTTCTTCTCAATCTACACTTCGCACCTTTTTCTACGCCCTCCTCTTCATTAGATGAGCGATGAGCGATGGTTCAAATGAGCCATCATGCGTATAGTATATACGCTTCACAAGTGGTCGTGCTACATCCTCGACCGACCTTCGTTCCATGTTAAACCAACGCGTTTGTTCATGCTTGTGGTTGGTCGGCCCGTCGATCAACGCCCCAACCATTACTTCTACCCGTCAGCTTCATATCGGTGAACGCCCATGCTTTCCACCCTATAAACATGGTCGTTCAACCCATATACGCATTTTATCTTATGTCTCGTCACACGTTGGCCGTAGAGCTTCCATATCTTGTCGTTTCAAGTCGCACTTCAATCGGTGGGTGAGTTCTCGGACCGCAAGTCCTTACATCCTCCTCCACCTGAAGTCGTTGTCGTCCTCGACAACATACCATCCTGGTAGCCATCCACCAAGATCAAAATTTCCATATCTGAACAGTCTTATCCATGATATCAACTCCTCCACATACTGCAAACATCCCTGCAACATATGTAGAACTTCCATATCCATCATGGCTCGTCCTCATCCTGTAGTCTGCCTGTCAAGATGCTCCACCTGATACGGACATCTGTCTGCACAAATGTCACCTCATGCGGATTCAACTCATGCTGACACATCTCTGCACATTGGTACCCCTCATGACTCGAGCTGATTAGGTAGCTAATCCAACCATACGCCCAAACCCCAAGAATGCACATCCTTATGCCACCATCAGTCTTTCCCTGACTTTTGCTACATCTCAGACTCATCAAGAATCTGTCCAATTCCCATGCTCAGGTCCATGTAATCTCCATCCCATCTGCAACATGTTCAGCTCATGGCCTTGTTGCACAAGAGTGCACAACCTCTCCACCAGCTCATATGTCTCCATGGCACAACAGCATCTGCATAACATCCTTTACTTCGGCATTCCCCATAGAATGTCCACGAATGACACCTCTACACATGATCTTGCATAATGTCCCTGCATAACTGTCATGCTCCATGTCTCCAACCTAATGTCCATGACTCTAGTTGTCCATGATGTCCAACCCATGTAGACTTCATCCCAACATCTAGCCATCTGCATCCAAGTCTGCAATCTATCATAAAGAAGCCTCCTCCCAAGGCCCCTTGCTAAAGTTGGTGTAGCCCCTCCCAAACACGGTCCCTACACCAACCCTTCTCCAAGGTTGTCTATAGAGAAAGGAGGGCCAGGAAATTTCCTCCCTGACTCTCATCCACCCATGTATCAGATTGATGTTGTGTCCTCAAGTATCTGTGCACAGCCTCAATCTCTTCACATGTACACCCAAGCTCTCCTAGCTTGTCCTTTGTTAACTGAAAGTCATATATGCCCATAGCATACCTGCAAAAGTCCACTATACTAGCCAGATCTCTACTTGCATAATCCTCTCCAACCACTGCTTCTAAAGTAGTACTCGGACTCCCTTCATCTGCAACTCCATTGTGAAGATCATCAGTAGAAGATGTCTCTGTCAAGTGCTCCCTGATTCGTGAGATTGTCCTCTCACTTCCTTCCTTCTTCCTCGCTCTTGCAACGAAGTCAATCACCTTTCCTTCCTTCGTTGTTTGAGTTATACTCCCAAGTCCTCTTTGCTCCACATCCTCATGCTTCACATTCAGATCTTTGGGATACAAAGTCATAGAATTCATCCTCGGTCTATACCCCAAGCAACTCCTTCTATTCGTCGGAACCATCATGGTTCTTCCCTCAGCTGTGATCAAGAGAATGTCCCGGTCCATCATTGGTATGGCTTGTGCAAGCTTCATGAAATCTTGCACCAGCACCATAGAATGATCATCCATGTCCACGATCCTCAGGCCCAACTTTCCAAACCAGGATCCCACTCTCACTTGAGTGTTTTCCATTACACTAATAACAACTGTCATGGTAGAGTTGACTGCTTTGAAAGCACTCCATTCCCTCTCCATATTTTCTTTCTTCCTAAAAGACTTTGTTGTTTTCCTGCTTAAGAAGCTATGAGTAGCCCCCATATCCACCAAAGCTGAAAATATCTTGCCCTTCACGGTCACTTGCACAAAACTCAGCTTCAAGACATCACCTCCTTCTGTCGGCTTTATCTTGTGTCTCACATCAACAACCTTTTTCAAGAATTCGGCCTCAGAAGTGTCAATTGGCTTGTGCTCCAACTTGACATTCCTCCTAAGGTACTTCACCTCCTTGCTTGGCTCTTCTAAGCAACTTGATCCTGGTCCAGCCTGTCTTCCATCAAGCTTGTCCTCCATCAACTCTTGCTCAAGTGCACCAACCAAGTGTCCATTGACTACTTCCATATAACTAAGCTTCCGAACATCCTCTGGATTTTCTCGGTAGTGAGTTCCTAGCCTGTCAATGTAGTCGAGCTCTTCCTGCTCAATTACAACGATCTTCTTACCAAGAAGCTTCTTCTTTATCTCTTCCTCAATTTGCTTGATTTCGGATTCCACCATGACACTCTTCTTCCTTAACTAGGCTCTTTCATCCAAGAGCTCTTGAAGACCAAGACCACTTTGTCAGATCTCCTCATCAAGTTCGTTGAGTTCAACATCTGTCGTACTTCTTCATTGGCTCTTGAGTTCTTCAAGTTCCCTCCTTACTTCCGAATAGCTTTCTCGAATCCTCATGTTCTCAGCCTTCATCAAAACCCAGTTAGAACTCCATCGACCCATCTGTTCCAACACTTTGTACAGGAAGACTTCACCTGCCATAGGTTCATCCACCATCTTTGCCTTTCAGTCTTCTCCAAGTTCCCTACAAAACATGAACGAGCTCTTGTTCCACTTATATGTGAAATCAGCTTCCTTCACCTACAAGTACCTGTTCACCAACTGTCAAGCTTTTTCAACCCTGAATCAGCTTCAATCACCAGCTCCAACCGAGCTCTGATACCACCTGTCACGCCCCCAAGCCTACGATAGTCTTTCAACTGCTCTAGGCGAGGTGCGGCACCACCGAACACTTTCTTTTCACCAATACTTATGTTCGTGGACTACGCCTAACCACTTATCCCACTTAGTTTGTGTTTCGCAACCAAGTATTATTAATGTTTCCTTTATACCAATGAACACCCATACACATTCATTATCTTCAGCAATTATACATGAAAAACACAATTGCACAGTATAAAGGGAGGAAAAACTCCCTGAAAAATGAGTTTGCCCGAATAATATATTATATAGTCTTTCAATATTACAAGCTTACAATTATACTTGGAAACTTCAAGTTTCATACTTAGCCAAATTTACAATATTTGGCAAACTCGGTTGCCTAGCTCGTTGACGCCTCCGC
Source organism: Pinus tabuliformis (assembly GCA_031772625.1). Lineage (NCBI taxonomy): Eukaryota > Viridiplantae > Streptophyta > Pinopsida > Pinales > Pinaceae > Pinus > Pinus tabuliformis. The sequence goes on from CM062813.1 coordinate 892,484,579, forward strand.
ACGGTCGTCACACGACTTATCAACCCTTCATTCACCTTGTTGCACGATCGTGTTGTTTGCCCAAATTGGGCGCGCCTCCAAGTCGCCACACACGGGCGCCTCTGCACGAGTCACACCTCCGTTCACAATCTCAACACTTCGTCAAAAGTCACATTGTGAACACTTGCACGAAGGGCGGGTGCTCACCCTAGCCACCCAAGAACCCATGCCAAGTCGTCGCACAAACCAGGCGCCACGCCCATGCACGCCTTACTCTAACTGATAACCGAACTCATGCTTGTGTTCCTTGCCCAAGAATGGGCGCATCTCCAAATCTGCGCCTTCTTCTCAACCTACACTTCACACCTTTTTCTGCACCCTCCTCTTCATTAGATGAGCGATGAGCGATGGTTCAAATGAGCCATCATGTGTATAGTATATACGCTCCACAAGTGGTCGTGCTACATCCTCAGTCGACCTTTGTTCCATGTTAAACTAATGCGTTTGTTCATGCTTGTGGTTGGTCGGCCCGTCGACCAACACCCCAACCATTACTTCTAACCGTAAGCTTCATATCGGTGAACGCCCATGCTGTCCACCCTATAAACATGGTCGCTCAACCCATCTACTTATTTTATCTTATGTCTCCTCGCACGCTGGTTGTAGAGCTTCCATATCTTGTCATTTCAAGTCGCACTTCAATCGGCGGGTGAGTTCTCAGACCGCAGGTCCTTACACCGCGATTCTCAGAATCGACCCAACGATATAAACCGCAGAATGTACGCCTCAGGATTGACATTCTTGAGCGTTGTGGCCACATGGGGAAGAGCAACCTCGTAATTGTTATCATGAAGCATCTTTCGAACTTGCACCACCCATTCCTCCTTAATCACCAGCGGTTCTTCCACATCCGCCAACAGTGTAGTGGCACTCTTTTTATCTTATTCAACGCACTCCTTCATACTCACTACCGCTTGCTCCTCTTCCAGTTTAATTTTCTTTTCAACTTTTGCCATCTTTTCCACAATCGATTGCACTGGTACTAGTCCACTCTCTTGTTTTCAGATTATTTAGTACTCAAAGACTATATATAGCACTACGATATCATCTGGAGAGGAAACATTTGTCACTGGCGTGGGCACATGGGGCGATCTTGAGAATCGCCCCACCACCCCGCGATTCTTGGAATCACCCCATGTGGCCACGCCAGTGACAAATGTTCCCTCTCCAGATGATATCATTGGACCGGAGCCCTATTACTTCAAATTCGATAGATTTTGGTGTCCGTGTGCCCAATGGTTATGATAATCATTATGGTGTGATATTAATTTTATTTATTTATTTTTTATTTTTATTTATTTATTTATTTTTTTCTGAGTTGAGTTGTTAAGTGTGATTTTCTGAAAAGTATATATATATATATATATATATATATATATATATTATTTTATTTATTTATATATTTATTATTATTATTATTATTACTATTATTATTTTTAATTATTTATTTATTTTATTTTATTTATTTATTTATTTTCGGATTTAATTTGTTTAGAATTTAATAAGATTTATTAAAATATCAAATTTTGCAAGTGAATTTTTCACAATTATCTAGAATAATAGTAAATCATATTATCAAAAACTAGTTTATTACCAAAGTCCTTTATCCAACTTTTTTGTTGCCGCCAATTTACTAACTTGCATGAATGTCTTAATGAAAAAAAACATGCATGAATGTTCTAGTTCATAATTACATTCCCATTGGAGATGCATAAAAGGAAATAGTTATGCTTGTATTCTCAAACATATTATTATAATTTGTAATCTTACAGGTGTGTTACATGTGTGTTATATATTGTGATCATGAGTTATAATTGTGAGTTTCTAGATTATTATCTTTAGCTAATCAAATCCACTTTCTTAGAGCATGAATAAGCCTAATGGTTAAGAGCATGTGTTTCCTCCTAAGAGGTCACAGGTTCAAAAAACAAAAGGGGTTAGAGTAGGTATGCCTTCATAGACATAATAATCAAATCGTTGCGTGGAGGTGGGTCTCTTATCCCACAAACAAGAGGGTCTCATACACCAATTTGGTGTCTAGCTTGGCTATGATGATAGAGATTCTGAAAAGGTTGTTACTAGAAGGAACAATGTTGAGATGGGAGTCTGCTGAAACCAGTCGTAGATCTAGAAAAATTTTGAAACCTGAAATGGTGGGCATGCATGTGGACTCAGATGGGGCACTAGTTGATGAAAGAGAAGAATATGGAACATCTTCGTCTGCATCCAATCATTCATCTGAAGATGTGAATTTTGATGGTGTGCAAGAAAATATGAGTGATTTTGAATAGTTCTCTAAGACAATTTATATAAGTGATGTTTGCATTGTACCTTGAAATAAAATTTTTGATTTCCATATGGTGTTAAATCAGAAGTTATGAGTCATTTTTATGTTGTTTAATTATATGTCTTAATTATGATCATTTTTATTGTTTAGAATATCTACAATGCAACATTAAATTAGAGATATAATGTATGTTTCATTCAATATACAAATAATGACATTTTGATTCATTTAGTCATGTAATTTGTTCATAATGTCATGGTTTTTGAATTTTATCATTGAAAAAATTCCAATTTCTTTTGTATCTAGCATGTTATGGTTGAAAACATGTTGAATTTATACTTAGGAAAGAAAAATGTTATTTTACCAAAAACATTAGTGTGTTTTTTTCCTCATAAACAACTGTTTTTTTGCACATAAAAATTCGGTTTTACTAACATTTTTTAAAAATGTTGAAAATTGACCTTAAAATAAAAAATCAACATTCTAGTATCAACACTTTTTTATTTTCAAAGGTTTTTTTGCACGAAAATTTCGTTTTCACTATCATTTTTAAAACATGTTCAAAATTGACCCTAAAAATAACCGTCGTTCCAGTATACACACTTTTTGTTTTTAGCACTGTTTTTGATGTTTTTTCGGGGTTTTTTGGCGAGAGTTCCCGTTTTGAGTTTATAGTTCCCGTTTCAAAGTTTACATTGTTAAAATATTTTCTTAATCTTAAACTATATTTAAATAGAGGAGTGTACTCTATTCAATTTAGTATTCATGGATAAACTTTATATTGGTAAGATAAACAGGTCTATTCTAGTATGATTAAAATAATCATATATAGATTTAAAGATAAGATAGATATCAAATGTCTACAAAGAACTTCTCGAACTAAACCCAACCACCTAGGGTTTTAATTCAATCAATTTCTCTCAATGTTTCCAAGAAAACCATTTTTGAATTTCTACAAAATCGAGAAGAAACCATTATTGAATTTCTGCAAAACCTAAAAGAAAATGTAAATGAAAATTCAGTTAAAATACTCACCTCATGTGTATATTTCTTAATGGGAATTGTAAATGCCCTTCCGAAACCAAAACATGCTATTTTAACAACCTCTCTTTTTTTATCCACCACAAGACTATGAGGCGTCAAGACCTTGCACACCCAAATCATTGGCGTGATAAGTAGTTAAAGAAGGCAGAGCACCGATAATGTCAAAACCATTTCTGCAAACCCATTTCAAAAAAAAAAAAATAGGTCATTGTGTTTTCACAATTTGAATTGCTGGTGTAAATGAGAATACTTAGCAACATGTTCATGGAGTGCTTCACCTTGTTGATTTAGCTGGGAGTGAACGCTTATCGAGGAATGGAACAATGGGTGAATGGTTAAAGGAAACACATGCCATTAACAAAGTTTATCAAGCTTAGGACACTAAATAATTATTTTTTTTCTAATAATATTATTTGATTTATTACGACCATAACAATTAATCATCCAAAATTTCCAATTTATATTTGACTTCTTCACAAATTTAACAATTATTTCACAATGATGAGCCCTGTTATTTATCCAAGCAGAGCAACCTCTCTGTATAAATCTCATGTGTATAAAATTTCTCCAGTTCAAGGTTTTGCAAGCAATACACCAGGAAAGGAAGTTAGATTGAAAGCCTAATTAAAGACCATTAGTGATTCAATACAAGGAAAGGAAAGGAAATGAGGAGGTTTGGTGTGAGAGAGAAATAGGAAATGAGGAGGTTTGGTGTGAGAGAGAAATAGGAAATGAGGAGGCATGGTGTGAGAGAGAAATATATTTGTTTCAGAAGTGACATAAATAAATAAATAAATGACAGAAGTTTTACTTTATCCAAATAAAATTCTACAAGGCCTAGCAAATCGAAGTAGAGCTTATAGTTTCCAAAGAAGGTTCCTTTCAATGTCTTCTCATTTAGAAAATTCACGAGGCTGGTTGCAAAGACTGTGTCTGAATGAGTGACCCCCACTAAAACAACTACACCCCATCCCTGAACAAACACATACCCATGTGATCAACATTTGTATTTGCTAAAAATTAGCATATATTTACAATTTCAAATGAAAGGGAAGGGAAGGTAGAGTAAATACGTCATGACAGGATTCAAAGGCTTGAATCATGGCTTTCAAATTCCATGTTCACTCGATGTTGTATTCAACACATCCATCAGTTTTCTTGGCAATAACCTCATAAGCTCCCACAATTTAGTTCTAATTTATAACATTTCTTGGAATACCAACCACATCTCCACAAGCTAACAAAAATGACAACCGATCACATCTCCCATATTTTAGAAAGAAAAGAAGAAATATAAATTGACAGGATTGCTTTTATAATGCAGAAGTCTGTAACTGGTGGCCTAAAGGAAAATTAATTCCCCCTGTTAATAAGCTGCAAGCCCTGACGATTTTAAAAAAGAATGATTCCTTCCTCCGCAAAAATGGAAAGAGCATATGTTGGAGATTATATTCCCTATATATATGTCAAAAGGACATAAAGGAAAACATAACATGAAAATTTTGGTCTAACTATTCACGGGAGTTTGGAGTAATTTATGTGCAAGAGATCATACTACATCAACTAGTTTTTCAATGTGCTAGCATTGTATTGTCATATCATTCTTGCAATTGTTTCAAACGTGCATTAAACTTTGCCGGTGAATGGAACTCAAAATAGATTGCAATTCTATCATCTTTTTTCCATTTTTTTGGTCTAAAATTGGCTGTGTAAAAATAATAATGAAGATGTGACCTCATTTTATGTTGGTGGCTCATCTTCTCAATGTGAAGAGGAGATTTCATCCACCAATGTCATTCGTCAACAAAAACACTAACTCAGGCAGGGAATGAAAAAATATCACAAATACAAAATTTTTGATTGCAAAACAAATTTCTGCCATGGATGGACACCGACAACACCCTGTAGGAGAATTGAGAATAAAAAGAGAAGGGTGTTCGTCGCTGTCAGAAACCTTTGGTGATAAAATTAATTGTATATGCTCAATTTCACTTGCTAGCTTCTAATCCGAAATGGAGAGATTAAAAACATTTCATTCTGATGTGAAATTTCTGCCATGGATGGCCACTGACAATGCCTTGTAGGAGAAGTCAACCATTCCATAAAAATAATTTATAAATTAACCACTTTGCCTTCGTGGGCTACTAGTGAACCCCAAAGTAATGCATGGACTCATCCAAGGGAGAGAATTTATTTAAATTTGGAGACTCGCCACTCTCCACACATTAAAGAAGTACCCAACCCCAAAATGTGTGATTGTTCTTCACCCAAATCTCTTAGTCGTCAATGCAGTGTTCAACTTTCAAACTAGAAGATGAAACATTGGTTCAGATGATAGCGACAATTATCCTTAGCGAACTTGGCTGCAGAGTCTTGAATTTCAGGTGGCGATAAAGAAGAGGTGCAGGGGATTTCCAGTGGGAAAAGGGGAAAATTCAGCTTGGCTTTTATCCTCTTACGTAATATGCGGAAAAATCACAGGCGTAAGAATCCTTTTCTAGTTTCGTATGATGCTCTGTTATTCCTGCCCCAGATTCTGTTGATACCACCGCACAGAGCCTCTCGTAACGATTCAAAACCCAAACATGAACAAATTTGAATGTGGTTTATATGATAACACATATTGTGGAAGTTGGGCTTTTGAAATGATAATAATCCAATGGATAGCATTACTCTGATTGTCTAACAAAGTGATCTAAGGGCTCACCTTGCACATAATGACATAGAGGGGAGTTCTTCTTAAAAGGAAATGCCTTACAGCGTAATTATATTTATAATGTATCTCCATCACCAAACTCCATTGTCTAACTGAAATTCTATGATGAGTGGACGATTTCTTTTTTCGAATTTGAATTTAATATTATCAAACATTCAATGTTTATGGAATTTGCAGGAAATCTATATAATATATACTAGCATAGGTCCATTTTAAGTACATATCCAACATAAGTCAAGAGGGATCAACTTTCTCCAGGTGCAAACTTATTTTATAGTGAAAATAAACAATGTGTACTTTTTCAATGTGTAAATTGTATTCTTGAATATTATATATGCTCATATTGAAATATTTTATTCATAAATATTTTATACAACATTAAAATATTTTCTTTTAATATTTTTTTCTATATACAAATATATATGAAGTTGATATTCACAATAGTTAGTTAACATAGATCTTCAAATAATTTATTTAAATAACATGTTAAAATATTTTTGAAAAGTATAAAGTTTAAGCACCTATTTTCTTTTACTTCTAACTACTTTACATAAAATTATATTAGGTCATATGGACAACTAATAAAACATGCATAACATGTTATATTTATTATTATTATTATTATTATTGTAGCCAACATTTTATTTAAATAAAGCTTTAAAATATTTTTGAAAAGTATAAGGTTTAAGCACCTTACTCACATATTTATTTTTACTTCTGATTACTTTACATGAAATTATATTAGGTCATATGGAAAACTAATTAAACATGCATAACATATTCGTTTTTTTAAGTAGGTTGTAGAATGAGCCTCTCGGCTCTGTTAATTTTCATTAATAGAAATCAATAATTAAAAAATTATTGAACCTTTTTAGTAATATAACTTTATCTTATTGTTGTATTTTTCTAATTGACCATAAAAAGTTTCATGTTCCTATATAACACAAATATTTTTCAATTATCTCTGATAATATTCGTCAATGTGCACTATTATATGATGATATGATATAAGTAGAAATGATTTTTTTTTTTTTTAAGTATGTTTTTGGAAAAATCTTGTTGAAATTTTTGTAAGTCCAAAGTTATAGTTATTAAATTATTAAATTATAAAAATTTTGGTTTTTTTGAGGTTTTTGAGGATGCTACCTTAAAAATCGAGCTTGTATTACTTCTAAATCAAAATTTTACAAAATAAAAAATATCTCTTCCACTCAAAAAATTATTTTCGAGACAAAATTGTCACTCACTAGATAACTCCATTATAAGTTTATCTATCAATAAATTTGGGTATGTATCTTGTCCCATGAGGACCCATCTGCCCACATGTGCTTTTATTATTGGTTCTTGGCTCTGTTCCATATGCCACCATGTACTCGACCTGTCCTAGAGCCTAGTCAACTCGGAGAGGCCTACATGCTCACCTTATAAACCTTCCGGGGTCGCCCTTCCGAGATGAAATGTTCTGGTGGGACCTATGCTACACTCGTGGACTAATCACCAAACCATCGGGGTGAGCTGTCACTGTCACCTATGATCCACCATGTCCTAGTGCTAAGTCACCTCATACCATTCTATGTGCGCTACACCATAAACTCCCATTACGTCATGCATGCATCTTCAAAGCCAAGTGGTGGCTCCTGAGTAGTGACATGTGTGACCCAAATTTGATCCACTTGGCTCTCACATTGTTTGTACATGCCAATGAAATTACACCAAGTGTCATCAATGATGTCAACAGTACCTAAGCAAAAGGGGTCTCGAGGATTTTATTCATTAAAATTTAAAGGGTCCTAAGCCTTTTCACCCGGTACATCGATTTCCACACATACCTGACACCCTGTCATCCAAAAGCTCTCCATTTTGTGCCTCTTTTTTATTATTTTTGGGAAGGCCTCCTAGGATGAGATGTCTCATGGCGACCTCCCATTGCAGACTTTTGCCAATCAATGTTATCTTTTCCTGCTAACTTGATCTGGTTGTGTACTCCTAGTGCCATGTCATCCCAGAGCTCTCCATTGTGCATGTTTTCATAATGTCTCGGGAACTTCCTCTGGGGTTACATGGACATGGGCTCCACCATCGACTAATTACCTCTTGTTATGGTGCTGTGTTTTCCACTACACATCTACTCGAAACTTCGTTTAGTTACACTGCCAATGACTTCGTTGTGTTTGGAAAAAGCTCCAAACTTGCACCAATTTGTCCCTATCACCAACTTTAACTACAATTTGACCTTGGGGGATTGTCACCTTTGGCTGACAATAAATTATGATCCAAGAGGCCATTTATAAACTCCTATATACCATTGGAAATCTCTTTTAGAGCTCTATCCATATAAGCAGGTTATAAGAGCTACTCAAATGATTTTCTATACCAGAAATGGCTATGAAATATCTACAACTTGACCACCTTTTCCTTTTCCATACTTGAGTTGATCTTGTTCTTTGATCATGCTGCTTGGAACCATCTCTGCTTTTTCCATAATCTTCTTTTTATTTGCAATCAATGAAAACATATTCTAACAAAACTATGGGACAATACGGAGCTAGAGGGGAAAATGAAGCTAAGGTATTATAAGGAGATGATCAATCCCACTTTTGTTAACCAAAATTACCTCTCCATTTTGACCAGTGATAAGAAGAAAATGAACATTGCAAAGATAATAACTAATTCTCATGATCTCTGAAGTGAAATAAGGGGTTGGTCTATTCCCACAACGCCTTGGGATGAAAGTATATATTTCCTTTGCAATACTAAGAGGGTTGAAGATGATAAACAACTTTTCTTAGATTTCCTAGCTCTTATACACATTGTTCTCTTTTCCATAACATTTACCACACTGCGAACCTTCTTGACTTGCTAAGTCAACAAAACTATAATGACCTCGGAACACTTATTTCCCTTTATTTTATCATAGAAATAAAATATTTAATAGTACCAATTAATCTTCTTTCTTAAAGTTCGATAGATCACATTAGTCTTGGTGGATGTTCATCATCATCATATAAGGCCAACTCTGTGTCGTTCATGGGAGACTAAGGGAGTGGATTCGATTTGAACACGGGTTTTGCAAACCACGTTTTGGCACATCGTATCAACTGTAGGATGAGAGGGAGCTCTGAATCATGGAAAGCTTGTTGGTGAATGAACTCTCACAATTATTGGGGTTGTTAGTAGGAGTACTTCTACTCATTGCACTCATCGTTGTGGACATTAGAAAAGCAGTAAAGAAGAGAGACAAGCTTCCTTTCTAAACTTGAAGGAGCTCTGTGCAACGGCAGTCGGGGCATATGCACTAGCGTTGTTAATGATGTGTGCAATACTGATAGTAAATTGGGTTCAAAGTGAGGATGGAACCGGTACAGTGTTGCGTGGTAGCCGATTGGAGTAGCACTAAAGTATGAGTAGATGTTTTTGTGGAGAAGGTACAATGAATGAATGGTTTTTCTCTGCTAGGTTAGTGAAGACTTCTACAAAGGATGTATAAATAAAAATAAGAAGTATATATTATAACTAAAACTCAGAAGGGAGCCTTGGTTGGCAATGCTGTTGCTGTTGGCTTTCGTGCAGTTTATGCTGGCTTAAGTGTTGTAGTTGTTGTGTGGATTGTGATTGCCTGTAAGAACATCGAAAGTTGTGGAGGGGGTGTAGTGGGGAATAAGATCTAGTAAGAGCTGTGGGTGGTGCTGAAGTAGTAGTTGATTTTGGTGTTGTTCTAGTGCTCCTAGGCGGGATGTGGAAAAAAAATATTCACTCCAGACGCATGAATTGTCTGTAACCGATGGGCGGTGAGTTTTGTTAACTGGCAGGGTGGTGAGATACATTCATTTCTAGGAAAGATTTTAAAAGGGGAAGAAAACATTTGGGTGTACACATTATTCGCACTGTATTTGCAGCATGACTCTCCTTGTTGCTTGGACCTTGTCCCTCTGTGATTCAGGAGGTATTGGCCATTGCTGGGGCGTTCACTCCCGGAGGAGAGGCTATCCAAGCACTATCTACATTAGTTAATGCAGTTGGTAAGAAGGTATGTTGTTTTCAAATTTAGTTTCTCTTTCTATTAATGGACTCTGGGGTGCAGTTAAGATGGGGATCTTTAGGAAGTCGGGTAAGAATGGATCTGCATGCACGGACGATCTCGAGATATTTCTGAGCGTCATCTTTGTGCGTTCCAATTAGCACTTTTCACTTACCAAATTCTTGAGAAGATCACACGATGTTGATTGGTCAAAACTCACCAATCCCAACACTACTTTTTATCCTATTGGTGGTGTCAAGATTTATTGTTATTGACCAAAGCTCTGACTCTTGGTGAACATTTTTCCAATCTACGAGATCACTCAATATGTTGGGGTAGGTTGCATTGGACCAACATTTCTTTTGAAAAGACCAGATGATTTGAAAAATATTGGGAGATTGTTGGCCCAAGCCCTTTCGGCTACCATTGCCTCGAACCTATATGGGGTGATGCCATCCAGGTTTGATATGGTAGGAACTTCCACGTTGTTTGACCATATTTTTGATGGGGATAAATTTATTGATATCATGATTGCAACGGAGAATGAAAGTGCTAGCAGGAAGGGACGAAACAAATCTGAGGCTGGGCCACGATACGGAGCAGGTGCCACCTTTGCTGCTAAGGAAATTTTGAACCCGACAGATAAGGATCCACTGAAGAAGTAGTCAAAAAATAGAACGAAAAATATCTCTGCAATAGGCATGGATGCCTACTAGGACAACGTCATCATACTGAAACAGAGGGTCTTCGTTGGAAGGTGGGAGCATGCCAAATTGTTTGGTACCCAAATGAAAGAATGGGTGGCTAAAATCTGGTATTTAATCCTTACCTATAGACCAAAGGTGAGCATCGAGGTTAATGGATGGTTTGGCTTCCCTTTTTTTGGAGGAGGAAGACGTAGCGAAGATTATTGATATCCCTTGGGGTCGGGGGTGTCGATTCCTCTTCCTCGAGCGATGGACAGTGGGTTTTGAGCTTATTAAGGAAGTCTCAAAGAGAAAAATACTTTGGGCTAAGCTCTCGGGGTTGCCCTTAGAACTCTGGTCCCAAAAAGGCATTATGGAAATAGCTAACAAAATGGGCAAGTTCTATTATGTGGATGAAGGATGTGCGGGGTTCTTAGACAAAAGAGTCGCATGGTTCGTTTTTGAAGTAGATCTATATGGTGGTTTATCAGCGACCTTGGACATATACTGAGGTATATTCTCCATTCGACAATAAGTGGACTATTGGGGGGTTCCCTTCCAGTGACTGGCGTGCCATGCAGGCCATTTGATTGTTGAATACCCCTAACATTTTGGTGGAGGTCATCATTGATTGTGTAGGGACACATATTATGTTGAACGTATATCTTCTTGGCCCAAGCAGGATGTGTGAAGTGACTAGTTACAATTGGGTCCTTTGGCTAAAGTTAATGACAAAGTAACAACAAACACTCACAGGCTACAAAATATAAATCATAGGGGCTTTGATAAGGCTAGTATCTACTATTTCGCACCACCTATGGATGGGACTATGTTGGAGGTTGGGCTATGTATATATTGAGTCTGGGTTTGCATCCTTCAATTCTCCTCTCACGACCTATATAAATCATGAAAGAAAAGACTTCAGTTGCCAAGCAACTTAAATTTTCACCTCCCAATAAACAATCAAATTTAGGTAAGATAACTTCCCCTCTTTGAGAGAACTCTAAATTGGAACTATGGCTAGAGTGGAATCTATGGATTTAGAAGCCCTCACAATTAAAAACCATTCTTTCAATAAAGAGAGGTTTTGGCACTTTCTAATCATCAGAAGTAGGTGCTGTCTTAAAGAAAGAAAAGTGTGAAATATAAAAAGTTCTCTGCATGTGGGAGGTTGGCATCATATCTCAACATCTGCTTCTTTGAAACACTAGAGGAGGCTCTCTACTCTCCATTTGATCCTTGTAGCTCTTGTGGTAACCAAGATACAACTGAATATTTGGATGTGCAGGTCCTTAGAGGGGAAAATCCCACTTACTCCATGCCCTAATGATGATTATGTCACTTAATGTTAGGGGGTTGGGATTGTCCATAAAACGAAGATCCCCCTACAATCTCATTTAATCCAAACATCCTCATCTGCTCCTCTACCAAGGAATAATGACTGACAAAGAGAAAGCTTGAGATCTCCTAATGAAAATGTGTCCTTCCTGGGAAGTTTGCGCTACTTGTGCCTTAGGAAATTCAGGGGGGTTGGATGCTATGTGGGACCACTATTATTTCTCCTTCAAAGAGTATAAATCCTCTACAAGGATTGTTTTGATGGGATGCTTCTGGGGATCACACATCTACTTAAGAATTCTCAATTTATATTCTATCTACATAAATCATAAATAATTTTGGAAATGACTAGACTCCAATGAGCTCTTGTATACTTAATCTCTCATATTGGCAGGGGACTTGAACTTGACCATGGATGATGGGGAGATCTGGGGGAAAAAATGTAAGCAAGATGTATTATCTAGATTTTTTAAGGACTTATTTAAACACAACTCACTTAAGGACATTATCCCTTGTGCTATTGTCCCTACATGGAGGAATGGTCAAAGTGGAGCTAAGGGAATTATAAATTTATTGAACAGGTTTGTCGTCCACTCACATACATGTGAAATATTACAAAACATCAATTCGTGGACATACTTCTCATAAATATCATACCATGCAACAATATTCATTGAATAGGCTAGAGAGAATGAGTCTATTGCCCTACCATTTAAGTTAAATCACACATGGCTCAATGATAAGGATTTCATTAAACTGGTCAGATCCTCATGGTCTCTTCCATTAGAGTATTCACCCATACATAAGATGGAATTGACCACCTATAAGCTAAGAAGGCTGAAGAAAGAGGCTCATTCATGGATTCACTGCTGAAAGAAGGAACAATCAAGGACACACACTAAGAAGGCATTCCTATTTCTAATGGTGTGCAAATAAAACATTGTGAAGACTCAAGAGGATGAGTGGAGGCTAAAGAGTAGAGATCAATGGGTTGTTGAAGGTGACAAGAACACACACTATTTTCACTAGGTGGCATCAAAGAGAAAAATAGCTAATTCCATTTGGCACATATATGATGGGGACAATAAACTTCTTACCTCACAACAGGAAATTCAGGATGATGCAATACGCTTCTTTTGCAAGCAATTTAGCACATCAAAGGAATATAATCCATTGGTACAGGTAGGCTCTACTAATCTCTTTCCATAAATGGTTAGTGTGGAGGATTCTAAGCTGCTATACCAACTAGTTACATTGTCGAAATTTCAGGAGGTAATTAAATCTCTATCGAGAGATAAAATCCCTAGACCAGATGGGTGGCCAACAATTTTTTTTACTCATTTTTTTGAAGATATGAGACCTTCTATCTTAGAAATGGTGGAAGAATCTCGACAAGAAGGCTACATTTCAGGTCCATCAATACAACCTTCATCTCTTTAATTCACAAAATGTCTAATCTTTCTACTTTCTTAGATTTTAGACCTATCTTTTTATGTAACATGATATATAATATGATCTCCTAGCTTATAGCAATTGGAAGCAAAAGGATTCTATCTTCTTGAATTACACAAGAACAATTTGGGTTTCTTCCCAATAGAAAAATACAAGATGCAATAACCATTTCCCAAGAATGCACACACTCAATGAAAAAAACAGATCGAACACATGTCTTCTAAAAATTGATTTGCTCAAAGCTTATGATCAGATTTATTGGGAATTTCTTAGATTGAAACTCCATAAGGTGGGCTTCACATGCAGAAATATTGACTGGTTCATGGCATGTATCTCCTTGGCAAACTTGGTAGTGTTGATCAATGGCAGGTCAACAACTTTCTTTAGGATTTCCTGGGTGCTGAGACAAGGATGTGCTCTCTCGCCTTTGTTATTCATACTGGTCATTCATGGACTAAGTAGAGGCATTCAAGTTGCTAAGGATGACAAAAGGATGCATAGTTGTAAAGTCTCAAAAAATGCGTGCTAACCACCTTTTATTTGTGGATGACATCCCTTGTGTTGGTGTGGCTAAATTAGCATAATGGTGTGAATTTCAATAGGTAGTCACCAATTTTGGTTTGGAATTTGGTCTGATTATGAACACACTGAAATCTGAAATGATATTTGATTATATAGAGGATCCATTCATATAGGATATTTCCAACATTTTTGTCGTTAAACTTAGCCCACTGTCAAGAGTATTTCGATACTTGAGTATTCCTTTGAAATTGAACAACTATGAAAACCAAGATTGGGATTAGTTGATTCAAATGTTTGAGAAGAAACTAGTTTTGTAGGAAAACAAATGATTTTCCTTGGGTGGAAGGCTCATAATGATTAAGGTTGTTCTTCAAGGAATTTCAATCTACTGGATGCATCACTTCCTCCTTTCTAAAGTTTTCATTCAAAATACTAATGCTATAATAACTCAATTCTTATGGAGCAGGGTTGGTGAAATTGGGAAACCTCATATGGTTCACCTAGAACAAATCTCCAAGAGAGCATGGATGAAGGTGGATGGGTTATAAGAGACACCATTAGTTTTAACCTGGAATTACTCACAAAACATCTATGGAGAGCCTTCAACAATTCAGGTTAATGGAAGTTAATTATCAAAGAGAAATACTTACAAAATCTCAACTTGGCAGATTGGGTAAGTTGTGAAGCCCCATAACGTAAGAATGCTTCATTTATTTGGCATAGTATGATGCATGCTAAACCATGATTATGCAAGAACCTCGAGTGGGAAGTGGGTAGGGGAGATCGAATCGCCATTGGGTTAGATGCAATTAAAGGTATCAATGGAAATCATTTGCTATTGGTCGCAATCCTCCAAATTTTCTGGGCCTAAGGTATCCAAACTCAGGCTCACATTGGGGCCAAATGCGCTACTGCATTCCCTTCTTTATGCTGGCCTCCCAGTTGATCTTAAGCTAGAGTGGGAATGATATAGATATATGCTTGGACATGCCAAAATCACTATAAATGAAAAAGATGATTATCTTGCTTTGGAAAGAACGGTAATAGATGGAAATATCCCGGTCCAAGATATTTACAATTACATTACCAAGAATTTCCGGCCCATGTCTAGAGTTGCTGGGCTGGTAGACATGTGGAGTTGAAACTACCCTCTTAAATTGAAATATCTTTTTCTGTCTTACCTTTCACAACCGGATCCTCACATGGGAGAATCTCATGCCAAGGGGCTGCTAGGGTCGAGGGATTTGTTTTATGTGTAAATATGCAAATGAAGAGGTGGTTCACCTATTTCTCAACCGCCCCTTCGCTACTACCATTTTGAAATAAGTGTTGAGTATCTCCATATTTTTGCCAAGTTTTATATATCCTCTATCAATGCCTATTTCACATTGGATTGAATAAAACAAGGATTATAGGACGCTCCCCCTATACACATTTTGGGGCATTTGGTGATGCAAGAACACCACTATATTCGATCATGTTTCCCTTGGTGTGAGCTCCACCTATATGAAGAGTGTGGGTTTCTTTCGGGAGATTGGGCCTTAGATCCCTATCCCACAAAGGAGGACATATACTTACAAAGAAAAATATTCACCTATCCTAATGGATTTCTTTGATGGGGCATCCTTGGATGGTTATTGTGGTTGTGGGGAAATAGTTTCTATGAGGGTTTATTTGCATTATAATTTCCAGTGGAGTGTAGGGGGGCATGTACAAACGACAGAGCTGAACTAAGTTCTCTATGGGGATTTTTACAATGTGCATCCTGGTTGATATTGAAAAGATGGAGGTTACAAGGGACTCTAAATCTATTATAGATTGGCTGCAGGGAAGATCTTCCTTTGAACCTCCATATTTATTTAATTAGACGACTTAGATTAGTGAATTGATCAACCATTCCAAGAGAATTAAGTTCTCACATGTCTACAAAGAGCAAAATCATTCTGCAGACTCCCTCTCCAAAAATAGTAGGTCTGGGGATGTCATTGAAAATATTCTTCTCCATTCTGTCGACAACTCTATTAGCAAGATAAGTGCCTTTTCCTTCTAAGTGATGTAATCCTCTTTTTATCTCCTTTGGCATAACATTTTTTATGTAGGTTTCAACTACCTTCTAGTTTTTCTTTGACAATGCCTTGTTCACATTTATAGAAGTTTCAGATTTCTCTTCTTTTTTGTAATATGGCTAATCAACTCTGCCATCTTTTTTGTAATTCTAAAAATCGATATCTCTTTTTTGTGTTCATTTGTAATTTGGAACATAAAATAATATATAACAAGTAATGAATATAATCTATAAACAATGTAACTACTTTTATTTCTCTTTAATAAAAGTATGTTATTTTTTCTTCGTGTGTGTGTGTGTATATATATATATATATAAATATAAATAATACCACTTAAACTAATTTCTATTATTAGACATATTAATACTCATATTTTTTTAATGCCTTTTTCTTTTATTAAGATTTATTATATTTAAATTATTTAATTGTACTTAATTGGTCTTAATTTATTTATATTCCTCTTATTAGCATTTATGATTTTTTAATTTTTTAACTTTCTCATTACATTAATTTTCTCATTAATTATTGTGAATATTAGATGATTCATAAGTATATAAAGTCCCTTCTTAAAATAAGAAGGGAGTTGTGCTTAAATGTAGAATTCTATAATTATAATTTCATCTAGATTTACAATTATTTTAATTAAAATTTAATTATCTTAAATTTTTTTAGTAATAGTTAAATTTTGATTTCATTTGTATTTAATATTCCATCATTCACAAATAAAAGTAATTCGATTTATTATTATTTTAATTAAAACTTTACTATATTTCATAAAAAAAAGAGAGGTAAGTTTCCTTTCATTTGGCATTTGATTTCATTTAAGACTTAGAATTTTATTAGTTACACATCATTTAATTTAGTTTATATAATATTATGTCATTTTAAAAATTTTAGTATGCATATTTTAATATATTTTGATTATTTAATTTTATCTCTAAGTTCACTTTTTTGTGATTCATAATGCTTAAAATTTGTTCTCTTAGATTAATTTTATTAACAATTTTTTGTCAACTAATGTAGTTCATCATCAAGATAAAGGTGAAGAATTTGATTTATTTAGAAGATTAAATAATATATAAATATAGAGAAAAAGTGTAATAATTCTACATTATTTAATCCTTTGGAGATCATATTCTCCATCTATATATTCCGATGATGAACCATATTAGTTGGCTTAAAACATTGACCCAAAAATTCCAAAAAAATATTTTTAATTAAGAAAAAATATTTTTAAATATTTATTTTTATTTAAATTTTTTTCCACTTATAGACAATTTAATTTAATTTCCCATATCAAGATTATTAATGTGGGTAGGTTGGGGATAACTATTTTAATATCTTTTGATTTTTTGAACTTTTGTACATAGGTTGGGGATACCTATTTTAATATCTTTTGATTTTTTGAACTTTTGTACATAGGTTGGGGATATATATTTTAATATATTTTGACTTTCTTAGAGTGTTTTTAGTAGAGATTAAGAAACAATAGGTGAAAAAGGATAGAAGAGAATGAATGAATAGGGTTAGATGAATTGAATTTTAAAGTACTTTGACTTAATTTAATTTATCATATCATGATTATTAATGTGGATAGAGTGGGAATACCTATGTTTATATATTTTAACATTTTAGAATTTTGTGAGAGAGATTAAGAAAAGGAGGGTAAAATGATGGAAGAGAATGAATAAATAGAGATAGATGAATGGACATTTAAAAGTACTTTTCATGTTATAATTCGAATTATCTTTTTAGTTATTAGAAATATGGATATAAGAATTTAATTTTATTAAAATTAATAATTAAATAAAATACCAAATAATTAGGATAAATAATTTTAATTTAAATAATATAATTAAATTATTACATTGTTAAAAAGTTTAAGATTGAATTTAAAGATTAAAAGCATCTATTTCTTCATCCAAAATTATAAATTCAAATTTAAAAAATAAAATTATATATATACATATATATATATAATATATTTTAAATTATATTTTTACACTTTCCAATAAACTATTAATATAGATTATATGTAATTATTATTTTTTTCTATAATTTAACGAATTAAAGCAAACATTCCAATCAAATGTGTGTTTCATGTTACATGGACCAAACCCATCTCTAAAATTTATGAGAATCTAAAATATACTATGAATTTTCTTCTTAAATGTGAACCTTCAAACTTTTTATTGAAAAAATTAAATAAATAAAATGCAAATTTTTATTAAATAAATAAAATAAATAATAATGTTTGAGAATCTAAAATATATTGTGAATCTTCTTAAATGTGAACTTCAAAATTTTTATTAAAAAATTTAAATGAGTAGTGTGAATCTTCTTAAATGTGAATTTTAAAATTTTTATTAAAAAATTTAAATGAGTAGTAAATATTGAAAATATTTTCATTGTTTTTTATTAACAAAGAATAATATATCATATTAGATGGATTTTGTAGGGGTTTTTTTATTGGATGTTTTGATGGACACTCCACTCATGGTTACGACCTGAAAGCCCATAAATAGCAAGAAAGAATGCTGACCAAATCTATAAATAATGAGAGCAGTGAGGGGTGGTTGAAATATATTAAGAGTAATATCGGAGTTAAACAAGGTTTCCTCCTCTCCCCTACCCTATTTGGCATTTACATCGACAAGCTAGAAGGTTGTTTAGACGAAGCAGGTTGTGCTGACACGATCTTAGCTGGGATAGTCATCATCATTTTTCTCTATGCTGACAATATTGTTCTTCTCGTAAGGTGCCCATCTGATATTGATAAGCAACTTAAACTTCTTAAGGATTTCTGCTCTACCATGGGTATGACTGTTAACACGGACAAAACATAAGTTATGATTATCAAATCCAAGAATGACACTTATGCTAATTTTATGTATGTTGGGGACGGGTCCCCTAGGGGTCAATTTTGGGGTTAAAAACCCAAGTTTTGGGGCAGAAGGCCCGAAGTTTGTATAAAGAAATGTAAAGTCTCTACATTTTGTGGTTGCAGAGTGCGAAGATATCTAAAGGCAAAAAGGGTTTCCGCCCTTAGTCTAGATAGGTTGTGTCAGTTTTTGAGATCCAACCTTGGTCCGCGGACCATTGGATAGTATAAAAAAGTAGAGTGGAAGAAAAAGTGAACTAGAAGTACTTGATGAGTCTGTAAAGAGCTAAGAGAGAGAGTCTTAGCGTAGGAAGAGGCTCTGCAGTTGAGTGCGTAGAGGCCTAGGGTAGAAGTCCGCAGATGAGTGCGCAGACCCCTGCAGCTGTGTGTGTAGGGCAGATTGAGTCTGTATTGGGAATCCAAATCATCAATAAAGAGAAGTATTCTGAAATTACTGTGTACTTTCCATCTGTGTATGCGTTATTTTACTTTTGTTATAAATGTTGCAATTATGCTATGTTGAATATTGGGGTTATGAATTAATGCTATATTGATGCGTGAATCTATGTATTTCACTTTGTCATATGAACACAAGTAAGAATATATGTTTATGCAAAGATAATTGTAATACATGTTAAAGTTAACCAATACTTAAGCTAATCTGGGTAGACATAGAGGTAAGACTAATTACAGAAGCGCGTAAGCACTTGATCTATCTATTTAGGGTTCGCGAAGGACGACTAGAGACTTTCGCGAAGGCTCCAAGGATGAATAAGAGAAGTACATTGATAGGCTTTAAAGGGCTTATCAATCTGCGTGAAGGTATAAAAACGAAAATCACAACCATCTCAGGGTGCAGAAACTTGGTTCCTGCATCCCCCCATACTGCTTCGGGTGAGACTTCAGTTCGCACTTTGTGAATTGATGCCGAAAGGGCCAATAGTGTAGGGATTTCCTTGGTTACTTAATGCTAAACTTGGGTTAGGGCCCATCAAGCCAACAAATGGTTCTATTGCCGGGACCAGGATCTGCATAACGAGATGTGTGATGTCGTATCATTGGAATCCAACTAAGAAAGAGATCGAAAACTGGTTGGATAGAAAGATCCACGAATTCATGGCGCAAGAGAACAAGAATCCGTGATTGACGAAAGAATAGTGGTTGGACAGATATCTATACACAGAAATACATGAAATCTTCTTCTGTTCCTTCCTGGTTGAGTTATACGAGTGGATCATGAAGTTGGCAGATGGAAAGGAAGGTGGAAGCTTGAAAATTCGATTATTTGGACACCGAAGTTAGTACGGAGATTGGAAGCCTCTGAAGATAAGATAATGCGCACCATTGACCATTGGCTCGACCGCATCATAGGAGGATTTGTGACAGAGTTCGCGGTCGATACTTCTATTAGTTATAGTGAAGCAGAGCACCGCTTCTTTAAAGGACTGCGAGGTAAGTATTTGAAGTCACTAAATACTTGGATTAAGATGCTCTTGTGTGAAAAGCGGGTCATACGATTACCTTGATGTTTGGAGCTACGTGAAGTGGAAGGTCTTGCAGGGACGGAGGGAGAAAGGTCCTAAGTATAGCCCACTAATTGAACCTCCTTTGCGTGACAACGAAGGAGTAGTGCAGTCTTCTCCACTGAGAGCTATTCAACTGATAAGACAAGGGTTCCGGTGAATACCTACACTACCCCCATCCTTGTCCCATCCATCCACACCGCCACCATCCTCACCTCCACCACTCACCCCATCACCCACACCACCGCCACCTCCACTGTTGTTCAACATGGCGAACTCCGTAAAGCTACGTATATTCAAGGGCATAAGGAATGAAGATCCTGACCAGTTTTGGTTCGTCATAAAGGTTGTATGGGAAGCTCAGGGTATCACAGATGACCAAATGAAGAAAGACACGTTGGTTAGTGGTTTGCAGGACTGCGCATTAATTTGGTACATTAAATATAGTACTGATAACCCAACGTCCGCATTGGAAGATATCCAAGCTGCGCTGAATAGAGAATTTAGTAGACCTAAGTCTCAAGTGCAATCAATTGTGGGATTCAAGGAGATCATGATGAAGGCTGGGGAGACGCCATGGGATTTGGATCAAAGTTTGAAGTGTACGATCCATGAAGCCAACATGAACCTAACTGATGGGCAACACGCGAATGGTTTGTGGCCTCGCTCCTACCCCACCTAAGGGTTGCACTATCACAACAGAAGATTGGGACTCACGTAGAAGCTCTGGAAATCACAATGAGGTTGCATGAGACACCAATGTAGGATGCTAATATGGGGGTTTAGTAGATTCATGTGCAGTTGTAGAACCTTTGCCTTGAAATGAAAAGTCTGAAGAAAGACTGAACAACTCGACCTGAGGCACACGAAGAATTTTGGTGCCTAAAATGCAAAGGTCAGGGGCATGACAAGGATCACTGTCCAGTCTTTGTGAACTATGTTGCAGTAGGGGGACCAATGCCTCTAAGGCCGGAAGCTGCAGCAGGGCCCAGTGCAGGGCCCGCGCTATCGTATGCCATATGCCAAGTAGATGGGAAACATGTGACTGACAACTTCCATTTGCTGCAGAAATTTGTACAGACACCACAAAAATTCTTTTGCAATTTCTGTCAATCGGTAGGTAATGACGAGCGCAATTACTGTAGCTACAAATTAATGATGGACAAGACACATACATACAGGGTGTAGGCAGAAATGCAGCCTTTGGACCAAGGCATTGGGGGAACACGAGGTGAGTATCAGGGGCGCGGATGAGGCCAAGGTGGAGGGGGGCTTGGTAGAGGCCGAGGGCAGCTTATTTGAAATAATTGTGGAGGACCAGGACACTATGCTAGGGACTGTTTAAATCTGACGCGACTATCATGCCGCTACTATACTCAGTTTGACCATGTGATTGAGGATTTCCCTGTATTGTTGGCTAAAATTCGTGAAAAGGGGGCACAACCTCCGCACCCAACACAGAACCTCCAGATGATGAGGGATGAGCCTCGCGAGGAAAACCCTAAGGTAAACATTATGCTGCAGAGCGGAATGACGACTGGGGAGGATAAAGGGAAGCAGCCTGTAGAAGGTGAATGGGTCCACAGAGCACCAAAAAAGGAGACTGGGTTTGATTTGGATCACATGAAAGCAACATTTATGGAAGTAAAGAAAACCTTCGCTAAGGCCTCTACCTCAAGAAGTGAGGAGAAACCAGTTGAAGAAATGGACCCATCCATGATTACTACGTTCTTGGAGATCTGCATGAAATTGCTTCGTGATAGTAAGGCTATGAAGGGCCTACAGGAACTGATCAATCGGTGCACTGGAAAGGATGGAGATACTAACAAACCGCGCATAGTAAAAAATCTTGGCAAGAATAAGGCAAGGACTAGGTGTGAGATGAGGCTCACCACGCAGATAGGGAATACGAAATGAACCAAGTTACCTTGGATCTGGGGTCCGATGCGAATGTTTTGCCAAATCAAACATGGGAAAGAATGGGGAGACTTGCACTCCAGTGGTCTCTAATCCAGTTAAGGATGGTGAATCAACAAAAAATTATCCCAATGGGGAGGCTGCAAGGGGTGACAGTTGACATTGAAGGTGCGAGTGCACTTGTGGATTTTGAGGTAATAGAGATTGTGGATGATAGTAATCCCTACCCTATGCTCCTTGGAATTGATTGGGCCATTGACATGAATGGGGTAATCAACCTGAAGAAGCAAAATATGATATTTGAAAAGAAGTTGTTCTGTGTAGTGGTGTTGTTGGATCTTGCAGAAGGACCGCGCTATACAGAACCAGTTTGTGATTGTGAAAGCGATGACTATTTGGACCAGATTTACAAGATAATGACGTGAGACCGGGATTTGGTAAATTTGACAGTAGACTGGCATATTACATGGGACCGCGAGAGCTCCTAATCATCAGATTTGGGCGAATAATTAGAGCACTAGCAGAACCGGATGCATGGAGTATCTATGCTATGTTGTAATACGATGACCAAGTCATTGCACTGCGTGTCATCAGAAGTAAGGAATCTACCTCACTATGATAAGCTAACTGATGTTGATCGGATGCATTTGAGAGAGAAGTGTCGGAGAAGCATCGCTTCCAGGCCTTGGACTGGGTACTACACGCTATGCTCGCAAGATGGTGGGGTATGCACAAGGATAATTACGGTGATTGGCGCGACTATAGGAGGATGATGAGAATATGTTTTGGATAGCCAAAAGTGCGGATGAAAAACAAGTATGATGGAAGGGATGATCCCCGTGATCGCATGGCCAAATGGACTAAGGCTTATGGAGTGGAGCCCCAGTCTGAACGGGTGCATCTGTTTTGTCATACCATAGATGTCATACTAATGAATTGGTACTTGGAAACAAAGCTTCGCCATGGCACTGAAGAATGGGACATCTTACGCCAGGGGTTTATAATGACATTCAACTTTGAGGATGGGTTTGATTGTATTGATGCAGTGCTACAGGAGGTTAAAGCAGCGATATTTAGGATACCATAAGATAATTTGGACCTGATTCAACCTAATTGGACTACCCAACTAAACCACGCGCTGGAATGCTATAACGTGACCGCTGAAGAAGAAGACAAGGATCAGAAATATTAATATTCTGGAAACCGAGGGTCACCTCAAGGTTGAAGGTCCAAAAATAGAGGATGTAGACATAACTGCACCGTTGAAAACTAGGCAGGTCAACATTGGCATAGAGGCGGAGCTGAAATTTGAAAAGATTGGGGATTATTGGGATGATGCAACAGTAGACAAGGTCTTAAATAAAGTCTTTCGGTAGAAATCACATGATATAATATTTTGGCCGACGCATTTTGAACCAACAAGTGTGGTTCATCATCAGGACTAGACAAAGAGGAAGACCATGGCAAAGGCTTAAATAGAGAGCAATGTAGACAAGGTTGCTGAGCTCCTCCGCGAATATCAGGATTTGTTCCCCATGAAGTTTTATGATCTGAAGGGAATAATAGGAGAACTGGGTTTCATGAAGATCACCCTGGAACCGGACGCGAAACCTGTAAAACAAAGACCTTACTACCTTTATTTGAAGTATAAGGAAAGGGTCTGCGCTGAGTTAGATAAGATGCTCGCGGTAGAAATTATTGAACCAATGGAAGAATATAATTGGGTGAGCCTGATAGTGGTTTAGGGAAAGAAACAGAAAGAAGAAATAAGGATATGAGTGGATCTCTGGAAATTGAATGACACTTGTGTGCATGATCCTTTCCTAACCCCGTTCGCTGAAGAGGTCCTGGATAATGTAGGCAGCCAAGAAGCATACTCTTTCACTGATGGGTTCTCTGGGTACCATCAGATCAAAATCGCGTTTGAGGATAGAATAAAGATGACCTTCGAGACTGAATGGGGATGTTTTCAATACACCTTAATGCCTTTTGGGCTGAAAAATGTGCCAACAATATTTTTGCACGTAGTCATTGTGACATACAAAGACTTCATTCATAAATTTATGGAGGTATACTTTGACGGTTGGACAGTGTTTGGATTGTCAAGAGCCATGTGACAAGTCTGCGCTTGATTCTAGATACATTTCGGAGATACCAGATCGTGTTCAATATGAAGAAGTGTCTGTTTTGTGTCCCTTTTTCAATCCTGCTGGGTCATGTGGTATGCATACAAGGATTGATGGTAGACCCTGTGAAGATCGCAGTGATAATAAACTTGGAGGCACCGAGGAATGTGAAATAGTTGCGCTCAACTCTAGGGCATACCAGATACTATAGAAAGTTCATCAAGAGCTATACCCAGATCACCACGCCTATGGAGAAATTGTTGAAAAAGGATGCTACGTTCTGTTGGAATGATGAATGTCATAAGAGCTTAGACGCGCTGAAAGAGAAAATGGTCACCGCGCCGATCCTAGTCTTCCCAACCTGGAAGAAGGAATTTCATGTGCACGTAGATGCATCATGTATTGCGCTGGGGGCCATGCTGACACAGGCCGATGAGGGAGAACGTGATCACCCTATAGTGTTCGCAAGTAGGAAGTTGTCTAAAGCAGAGAAAAAATATTCCATGACAGAGCGCGAAGGATTGGCTATGGTTTACGTGCTCCAAAAGTTCAGGCACTATTTGTTGGGAAAACACTTTAAGATGTATATAGATCATTCTACGTTGAAGTACCTGGTCAACAAGCCTGTGTTTGGGGGGAAAATATGTAGGTGGCTATTATTGTTCTAGGAGTACGACTTTGAAGTTATTGTGAAGCCAGGATGACTGAACGCGGGACCTGATCATCTGTCACGCATTGAAACGGGAGAGGAACATACTAATTTGGAGGAAGGGCAGCCTAACGTGTAGCTCTTTGCAGTACGTGTTGCAGACAGTAACCTTGAGGATTAAGGAATTTAAACTTCTGTGATCCATAATATTGTTAGATAATCTTCGGCATAATCACATAACCAATCTTCTGTCGACGCGTTTCGAACCAACCAGTGTGGTTCATCGTCAGGACAAGTTGAAGAACCAATCCGGCTTAGTGTGATTAAATAGCGTGTGCAGAGACTCCAACAACTATAATGCTAACGACTAATTTTGACCGAATGATCTTGGTCAAACCACTAAATTAGTTAATATTTCACG
This sequence comes from Pinus tabuliformis, assembly GCA_031772625.1. Classification (NCBI taxonomy): domain Eukaryota; kingdom Viridiplantae; phylum Streptophyta; class Pinopsida; order Pinales; family Pinaceae; genus Pinus; species Pinus tabuliformis. Next base: position 892,510,264 of record CM062813.1, read on the forward strand.
AAAAAACTAAAAAAGGTCAATAAAGGAATCCATATGGTAATTTAAATTAAATAGTTATATTATTGTTATTATCCACTTATCAAGAGAATACATATTTTAATTCTGATGGTCATTATATCTCATAATATATATTAATTAATCTATATTTAATTATTATAAAATACCAGTATTAATCTATATTATTAATGGTTGTCTTCCGTTCTTGGATGTCCTCATCTCGAAAAAGGTGGATGGTTCCTTTTCTCATCAGGTGTATAGAAAGAAGACGCATACTGAGCAATACTTGCATGCTTCTTCACACCATTTCCCGGCTCAGAAGTTAGGGGTCCTTAGCACGCTTGCCACTCGTGCCGTTAGAATTTCGGATGAGGAGAGCCTGGAAGCGGAAAAGGCTCACCTCCTAGAAGTCTTCGAGAAGAATGGTTACGATAGGCACTTAGGTCAAAAATCCTTCCTCAGGGCCAAGAAGGAGCCTTCGATCCAAAAGGTTCCCAATTATCATACCATGGGTGTGAACCTTCCTTACATCCAAGGAACCACGGACAGGATTGCGAGGATTCTGAGGAAGTATGATGTGCCTGCAACCTTTAGACCTCTCAATACCATCCGTGGATCCCTCAGGTCTGTGAAAGACCCGATTGACCCTAAGGACATGAAGGGTGTCTATGTCATTCCCTGTTCCTGTGGGACTCCTTATATTGGTGAGACTGGTCGCTCTATTAATCAGCGGATTAGCGAGCATTCGGCTGACTTAAGGCATGGGAGGACCAAGTCCTCAGCCCTGGCTGATCATGCAGGAAAGACTATGCATCATGTATGTATAGAGGAGGCTCAAGTCATTGCCAAAATTGCGCAGTTTCACCATCGCAAATTTAGAGAGGCCCTGGAGATTGAGAAAAGGCCAAACAACCTTAATAGGGATGATGGCTGGAAGATTAGCAGTTGCTGGGTCCCAGCCTTGTCTTCCTAGCCCCTCACCCCCCCCTCTTTGTTAGGTCTTAAGGTTTCTATCTTCCCCCTCCTATTTTTTCTTTTGGCGGTTTTGTCCCATTATTTGGTTGTTTGAGTCATTATTAAGTTTCGAATTAGTTTCGGGATATTATTGTATTAACCTTACTTGTGTATGATACTATTGGGCATATTTTAATTAGATTCGATTTTTTGCCTTCATTTCATTAATTATACAATTTAATTATGGCTATATTAACCTTAGAATTGAGTCTTTTCCCTTTAACTATTATCTAAAAAAACCCTTTGTCAACCTTATAAATATTAATGACTTAATTAACTTTAGTAAAATTTGGAATAAATAATTATGTAATAAAATTTGATGATTATTAGATATTTGACCTTTAAGATATAGTATGATATACCATATTATTGGTTTTAGTAGTAAGCATATCAACCATAAATTATGGTAATTTCTTGTTAGTAATAATATATTGACCTAAGGTCTGAGTTTCTTTATTAATTTATAATAAATAATGATCTAATTATTTGACCATTAATGATGATATAACAATAATATTAGTTATTCTATTATTAACAGGCTTGGTTGTAACAACTCTAAATTATGGTTTTTACCTGATATAACTAAATTCTAGGAGAATTAATGGTTTAACAATCTATTTGGATTTATTAATTATTAAAAATATAGATTATTTGATATATATATATATATATATATTATTTTATATAATTTATTATTTTATTGACCAATATATTTAAATAATATATATGATATATTATAGGAATAAAATAGTGAAGATCTAACTTAACTAAGACCATTAAATAATTATTACACTATTACCTAATAGAACTAGATTCTAAATATAATAATGATTGGTGACCTCGACTTGTATTTTATGATAATTAAATATAGATTAATTAATATATATTATGAGATTAGTGACCATCATAATTAAATAAGGATTAATACATGTATTGTAGAATAATTAAATATAGATTAATTATTACACAATTACCTAGTATAACTAAATCCTAAAAATAATAATGATTGATTACCTTTACTTGTATTTTATAATTTAATATAAATTATTTAATATATGTTATGAGATTGAATGACCATCTTAATTAAATATAGATTAATACTGGTATTTTATAATAATTAAATATAGATTAATTAATATATATTATGAGATATAATGACCATCAGAATTAAAATATGTATTCTCTTGATAAGTGGATAATAACAATAATATAACTATTTAATTTAAATTACCATATGGATTCCTTTATTGACCTTTTTTAGTTTTTTCGTGAAATATTAACTAATTTAGTGGTTTGACCAAGATCATTCGGTCAAAATTAGCCGTTAGCATTATAGCTGTTGGAGTCTCTGCACACGCTATTTAATCACGCTAAGCCGGATTGGTTCTTCAACTTGTCCTGACGATGAACCACACTGGTTGGTTCGAAACGCGTCGACAAAAGATTGGTTATGTGATTATGCCGAAGATTATCTAACAACCTTGAGGATATCATCCACTTCTTGACGACAGGATCGGCTCCGGAAGGTTATACAAGTCAATAGAAGAAGGAACTAGTAGTGCGTGCGATAGAATTTTCTATCATTGCACGACACTTGTACAAAATGGGGTCAAACAAAATATTGCGATGTTATGTGCTTGATTTTGAATGAAGTAGCATCCCCACTGAGGCTCATGGAGGAGCCACAGGAGGATATTATGCGGGGAAAGCAACAAACAAAAGGTTCTATGTGTTGGGTTGTAGTGGCCAACCTTGCATAAGGATTTGAAAACATATTGTAGGGCATATGATGCATGTCAAAGGACTGGCAAGTTGTTGTGGAGGGATGAAATGCCTCTAATGCCGTAGGTGATGTTACAACCATTCGAGAAATGGGCGATTGACTTTGTGGGTCCAATTCAGCCTCAAGGAAAGAAGACGGGTGCACGGTACATCATCACCGCGACTGAGTACTTGACCAGGTGGGCAGAGGCACAACCTGTGAAGGATTGTACATGCGCGACAGCAACAAAGTTTATTTTTTAATATGTGTTGACAAGATTTGGTTGTCCAAAGATCTTGATGAGCGATCGCGGTATGCACTTTCTTAACGAAATAATCAGCGCGTTGACAAAAGAATTTCAGGTGTATCATTAGAAAAGTACGCCTTATCATCCGCAGGCTAATGGGACGGTGGAAGCATTCAATAAGATACTGGAGAGCGCACTGACGAAGGTCTGCAATGCTCAGAGAAATGACTGGGATGTGCGCGTACTCGTGGTGCTATGGGCCTACAGAACGACTTGCAAGAAGATGACTGGGAAAACGTCTTTTAGACTCGTGTATGGCATAGAAGTCGTGATGCCAATGGAATAAATTGTACATAGTCTGTGAATAACAGAACTCATAGGAATGGTGGACCACAGAGCCCTGGAAGAGAGGCTCGCGTAGCTAGCAGAGCTTGAGGAGGACTCATTTCTAGTTGGATTTCATCAACAAGTTCAAAAGGAGCGCAAAAAGGCATGGCATGATCAACACATCAAACTGCGCACCTTCAAGGTAAATGATTTGGTCTTGTTATATGACATTAAATTTGATAAATTTCCAGGGAAATTTAGGATGCACTTGCTAGGGCCATATGTCATCAAGGAGATTACCGATGTTGAAGTATCTTAGTTGGTTAAATTGAATGGAGAACCCTTCCCAAGGAAGGTGAATGGCAGACGATTGAATCCATACAATGGTGATCCAGCTAGGTGAATATATGAGGGAAGCACAATATTAGCGCTCCACGCAGCTGAAAGGAAGAACAGGACTATAAACTACACTGCTCGAGTTGGAGAGCTATGCGATCAGGGAACTGCGCGGAACAAAGATATGTCACAAAGCCCGTAGAAGTGCGTAGGGAGTTGCACTAACAAGGTAAATAATGCACAGGATAGCCATAAAGTGACTGTTAAAGTCACTGTTCATGATTTCATGATGAAAAAACGGCCAAAGGGAGCTGGGGGGCATTTAAGTCGGAATTTATGGACCAGATCTTTGAAAATCTGCTGCCAATCTAACATTAATGAACTAATTTTCAGGGGAACGGTCGCATTTGAATTTGAAAGTACCTATAAATTGCAGGTGGCTTTCCAGGGAAAAACAATTGGCATTTTGAGAATTGAGTTGTTGAGCTCTTAGGCACACATAAACTGTGAAACCTTTGAAGTTTTGCTAGCAAGTTTCGTATTTGAGACATTGCCACATGCGACACAGGAGTTGTTGCATAGCATCATGTCAACGACCACAAAAGCTATGAGCGCTGAAGCAGTGACAATCGAGGGAGATGTTCCAGAGGTGGCAATGGAAGTAGAGGGAGTTTCCCTGGAAGTTGTGCCTGCGAAAGTATCGACAAAAGTGCCTAAATCCCCAGGACACCCGGCCAAGGCCTACCCCGAATCAGGAGGGTCCAAAACTGAAGAAGGACAAGCAGAAAATGTCGTCGCCGGTGCGTGCATCACCTAGGAGGCACTCACAGTAGAGAAAACTCAACGCACAAGAAAAGGCTAAAATGATTGACCTAAAGTTGGAAGAAGAGGTTGAAGAAATCCCCATGGATGATGAGGATATTGCAGTGGAAACGAAGGCCGTTTAAATTGAGGGGTTGGACTACATATCTAAGTTTCCTGAATGCATTCCTCCGTGCAGGGGCAAGACGAAGGTGCCCAAAGATATTGATGATAGTAAAGTCACCCTGCACACACCCCTCCTGTCAGATCAAATCCTCTTTGAGGGATTGCGCTTGGGGCGTGTCCCCCTTTTGAAGTTGGAGGACTGGGACTTAGAAGACACATAGTGCTTCCCTCATTTAGCGACAGACCAACTTATGCACCGGGTCTTCCACAAAAATACTGGAGTGACCGCGTTGGAGTTGAGGAAGTGGCTGAAAGGTGTGGACAAGGCAGACCTGCTAAACCTACTATGGGTGCCACATTACAACCACGCACCTATCACGTTGGTAGTGATCAAGTAGTTGATGTGCTTGGTGCACGACGGGTGTTTGTGGCTGGAGGAGCCGAAACCCATCACAGACATGCTGATCCATAGATGACGCAATTGCCATACACAGGAGAAAATCTGGCCATGGTGTTTGGTGGAAAGGCCAACGAGCATGCGCTTGCCGAGATGATGAAGGAAAAATTCAAGCTGGTAAAGAAGCCACGCAGCTATGCCATTTCGAGCATCTGTGACCCTGCGGTCAAAGTGGCGACGCAAATCTTAGCAGGGAAGGTAATGTGGAAGTGTCACATAGATGAAGTGCTAGCACCAGTGATAGTTTTGGTAGCTAAGTGTGGGAAGGGAGTCCAATTTAACTGGGCATGCTACCTCTATGGTGAGTTTCTCGTCAACTGTCGCGAGGCACAAGATCACAGTAAGACCTTTCACTATGCATGGATATTTCTTTCCATAGTGCTAGTTTCGTGGGAGCTACCTGAGGATAGCCAGTTTCGTCCAGTCGTGTCAGACCTACCAGAGGCAGCAAAGATCGCTTCACTGTGGGTGACGAAGGATCCTCAGTGGATAAAGGACAACAAGATCTTCTGGATCTTGATGGAAATGAGCATACATATGGCCATCAACCACAAGCTGTGGTTGACACCTACAAATTTTGAGAATTTATAGTAATATGTGGAATTCAAGGCTGACTTCCACCATGTATCAATATGGGCATGGAAGGACCCTGAGAAGAAATGGAACAACCTGCCATACTTGGCCACCGATGATGTAATTGCAGTAGTCGGGTGGGAAGATAGAAGAAGAGGAGCGTGACTCTGACGGAGGTCAGAAGTCGCTTTCACCAGCAACATAGGAAGAAAAGGAGGAATAGACGGAGCAGGGAGGAGTGGATCCAAAGATGACTCCTTTTCGTTTCAAGCACACCTGAGGTCCAGAAAAAGTAGGGCTACGTAAGAATTTCAAGGCTAGCAAGATGCCTCTGGATCTGATCACCCTAACAAAGGGTGATCTGAATGATATAGGGGATAGGGTGCGGGATGCCATCGCGAAACTGCTGCATCAGTTCGAGCAACAGTAGGAGGTGGCGTTGAGCACTATTCATACGGGTCTGCGTGAGCTGCAGATCCATGCATCACAGATATAGACCAGCGCGATGCCCACCAATTTGGCTCTTGGCACCTCAGAAGCCACCGGGATGTTGCGCGCAAGGGACCCCCAAACAATAGTGTTGCGGGATGGAGCCCTAACAACAGAGACTGAAGTTGACAGACCCGTTTTCAGCGCACTCAAGGGAGTTAGACTCAACTTGGTCGCGCTTCCAAATGAGGTGCTTTACCTTTTGCAAGATGGAGTGATCACGGAAATTCGGACCCACGAACAACATGCTTTGCATATCATCAACGAATAGAAGGTAAACAACGCCCAGATGGCTGTGCAGCGAGACTCCACCATTAACCTTGTGACAGACCTCACAGATAAGAATCAACACATAACCAAGGTTGTGGATGAAGCATGCTAGACTGTCCCGGAGCTGGACATTCCTGAGGCTGAGCCAGTGGATGTGTGGGTTCAGAAACTCACTGCGGGAGTGTATGACGCACGCACAGATTTGGCAAAGGTTCAGCTGGAGCTGAATCTTAAAATTGCAAAATTGCAGTTGAAGGCCCAGCCTTTGACTCCACCAAAGATCAGAGAGCAGCACGAGACCACTGTGAAAGACGCGGTAGCAGTGGTGGAGAGAGTAGTAAAGGACTT